>CM074188.1:19574543-20306043 GCA_037179385.1 Holothuria scabra
TAATTTACCCAAACTGAAATAATTCTGTGCTAGTTAGTTAGTTAGCCAGAGTTTAAGGCCAAGTTTCCAACCCATTGGTTCAACATAATTCTGTGATAACCTGTAAGAATTTGCACCATATGGCCTTCCAATACAATTTTGAGGGTTAAAAATATCTATTTTGGGGTAGTTTTAAAGCCTACAGAGTAGTTTGTTTGAGGGTAAATGTACTAATTTTTAGAGTAGCATAGTTGTACAATCAATCGGCTACTCAATGGATATTTACCAAAGATACATATATTTGAAAGCAATTTTCAGTTTCATATTAAATCCCATATCCTTACGAAACTTCGTTCTCATAGTCCTCCAAGTGATAGTGTTTCTCTCCTACGAAAATTTGAGAACGAATAAATTCCTTACACAAGTTTCATATGTCCCAGGTTCAAAAATGTACTTTTAGCTGGTCATTCGAACTTTAACGACGCCCATAAGAACGCCTTGGGAATGCATACAATGAAATGATACTGCTAAAATACAGAAACAATAATCAAACTATGGAAGAACTGCTATCATTGAACCAGAGAAGTACTTTTAATGATTTTTAAGGCTATTTTAAGTACTGTCTGAAGCCTCACTTTGTCAAAATACCCTGTACGTATGTACATATAGATAAAATAAAGGAAAACAAAAGAATACAACGAAGTGCTGTCAACTCATTGACAGCACTTTTCATTTTTTCTTTTTGTTTATCTGTACTTGTAAAAATTGTTGTGTTTCATACATTTTTATAGCGTAGTATAAGACTAAAGGATAAAGGCTGAGCTAATTTCCTCCTAAAAATGGGACTAAATTTTTATTTGTGACAAGTTTTGAGCCATTGCCATTTTCCTCTTGAATTTATCGAATAGAATTTGTTTATCAAAAGGTCAAAGAACCCCAATGGTACTTTTAAGAGGCAGTGATTGAACTGAAGGTACTGACGGACTCAAGATACACTCAATATATAAGGGTTCCTTATTTTCGCTCGCCGGAATATTTTCACTGACGAATGGAGATAACTTTATGGACAAAACACAGAAGAGTGAGATTATTTTGCTCTGTGCGTAGGCTCACGATGATGAGTTCCACATGAATAGAGAATTTTGATATAGATATAGGTGTGTGTGTGTGTGAGGCAAAACACTTTTCACAATCTGTGACCAATTTCCGACAACCGTAAACAAGCCATGCAGTTTAAGCCAAAAGTGTGTTTCCGGGTTACATTGGCTGATGTTTCTTGTACACAGTATAGATATCTCATCGGGAAAATGTAAACAGGTTTCATGGTTACCGGGGTAACCGTCTATGCCTTGGATATGGAAACACTTGATTCCCGGCAGGAAATGTCATGATGACCATGAAATTTCTCCGAGATTATAGCAAACAAGATGTTTTTGTGCATCTATATCACTCAGAGTCTTTCATGTCTCTATGTCGAAAGAACGATATAACTTTCTACAACGCTAACCTCAATTAAATGCAATAGATCCTATGGTTGAAGGTGCTTATGTAATATGAAATAATAAAAATGAGAGAGACACTGAGTCATTTATATAACCATTTCCAGATTTATCAGGGTAGATGTGTCTGAGTACACATCGCAAGACAACTTTATTCGTAACTCGTCTTTCTGATTGCACAGAATGGAGAACGACTATTGGAACTAAAAAAGTTTCACTCTGATTATAAAGGGAGCCAATTAAAGTGGCAATCAGAGCTTGTTTTTACAACTTTTTTCAGAATTTTAATTCTGCACCACAGTTCTGCGTTGATTCAAAGATAACAAAAATGATCTTTGATCATGTTTTAATGTCGCGATTGGTTTCAGCGTAGTGGAGACTGTCTATAGTCTTGCATCTTTGTGGAATTTTGTTCCCCGACTAATATTCAGTAATTTTCATTCAACGTCGATAAACACAAAATTAAAGTTTCACCTAACCAGAAAGACCTCTTTACTGTTCCAATATTCTGGTAACCAATCAGTTCAAAAAGGAAAGACGAGTTTGTGAAACAAAAGGTTAATTTTCTCTGTCAAACTCTGATTGCCGCTTTAATAGACATTTTTTATTTCAATTTTCACGGTCATTTATATCTGAAGCACAGTTTACAATTTGGGGCTCATGGGGGTGGGGGTAGTGCAAGAATAAAAGATGGGTTTGTGTATCATTGGCATATATACGAAAAGACAAATTGTGTTCACGGATTACATTGTGAACTGTAAAAGCAATTGGGCACATCATAAACTCTTGGGGGACCGTAACTCCATCTAACTGACTGACTGACCGACCGACCGACCGACCGACCAACTTACTAAATAACTTTGGGGATAGTACAACAAGTGAAACATCGAAGAGCATTTCGACTGATACAAGACTATATTAATTTGACATACAGACGACTGGAACTTAGTAAGTTAGTTAGATGAGGTTTTATGGCTCAGTTTCTAACCAATTTGCTTTATTCAGGTAAACCACGGTTTTTTTTCTAGTCGTGGCTCACTGGCTTGTTTCCTACTACATTACCTATGCTGAGCGCCAAGCACTACAGCCGTAGGTTTCACATTGAAAGTCTTCTGTATGAGCCGACCAGGGGTGGAACTCCCGACTGCACGTCGGTTGTTCTAAAACTTGAACATGCAGTCGATCCACCAGATACAGCCAGAACTGTCCGACATCTGCGAAAGACAATGTAATGGTTATGGGGATAAACCAATTCACGAGACAATCTCGATAAATTTGATTTCCTTTCAATGGATCTATTACAAGGCTATATTGTTCACCATTCATTGTCCGTTGGTTTAGCTAAGCAACTATCTGGTTGAATATTCTTTTCGGAATCCTGTAAAGTGTAGGCTTACGTCTAAATTTTCAAGTATATATATTTAAAAGGTCGAAAGATAAAACTAACACCCCTTTTTACTGGTTGCTATATTGATGAGGTATCAAGTATTAAAAATTGATTCCCTTTATATAAAACTGTCGATTGCTCAATAGTTTGTGATGCCCCTGCTTCAGTTCTTGTGTAACCTGGTTAACCTACATAACCTTTCTATGCTCCCTTTTGAAATCAAAATGTTTACATGAAGTTGCAAAAGTGAACTGTTGTTTTGAAGAGCATGTTACACAAATACATCTTTAAAATTAAATTCCCCTGACACCTATAAGAAATTTAAAACATTTCGACACAACAGCATAAGGTACAGTAGCTTTCGGATTAACAAAAAAAGCTGCAGAACCGTACCACTGAAGGACATCCCAATTTATTGTGCAATCTATATAAACTGAAATTGAATGAATAAGATTCCTCGTTTTGTATTTCAGCTCATGCCCTGTGAATTTAGAGTTGAATATTTGTGTTCAATTATTCATATTTTGTAACGTATTATTGAAGTACCATATTGTTTTTAATCATACCGTTATTGATAAAAACAACGCCACACACAATATTTATCCGATAAGGGAATTGGCGCCCTGCTGGGGCAAGCGATGTGCATCACCGACCAAAACGTGTCTGACGGCTGTAGTTCACAACTTTCTCATTCAGTGAGGGCAGGGTTCATTCCCAATGTTACATATCACGATGAAGATCTTTACACCCTCTTTGTTAAGTTTATGGAAAATCTACGAACTATCAGTTCTATTCATAAATATTCCTTTCACCTTGCCAAAATAGTCTGGTACTTAACTACAGCGGAGTGAGGCATACTGCTTTACAACTCTTAAATTGCAGTTTAATTTGTAATCATTTGGAATTTTCACGAGAAGTCGAAACTCTGCAATTGCTTTGAGACTGAATGTGTAATCTGGGCCAATTGAACCGAAAAAAGAAACGTCGGAAAGTTGACCTCGAATGAACTCCACAAACACTGTTGACGTGTACTAATCATGTGACATCTTGAACGGTCATTGCATAAAAAACGACACAAGCTATCACTCGGATTTGTGTTTGCAAAAGTATACATTGGATTACATAGGTTTGTTGCTATCGTTTCCAGTTTTTTATTTGGAGCGCATATTTTGATAATAAGGGCAAAGAAGTGAACTTGTCATTAAGAAGATATGATATGATGTGATGTGATGTGATGTGATGGATGTGATATGATGTGATGTGATTTGATGTGATATGATAAGATATAATATGATAAGTTAGAACTCTGCTAACTACATACCCGCTACATACCGGACATTTCGTCGGGAACCCTGGATAAACATCAATAACCAAATGCAGCTGAAAGTCACCCAAACAAGCAATGATACAGAAATCAATTGTTATGCTTGCTAAAGCTAACAATCTGCCTGCTAGTCTACGGAGAAATAAGAGCATTACATGGTACTGTTTTAGATTTATCACTGTTTATAACAGAAGACTTGTCTATCTCTTGTTTTCAGAACAAAGTCGGCATTTCATGAGGTCACTTCAAAACGTCAGTTAAAGGGATTACGTTTTTCATACAAAAATATACATTTATATAAATATTCCAAACATTTTTCTCTTCAAATGTGAAATTAACTGCTTGGTTTACCTTGATTATGCAATATTGTCCAAAGTCCAAAAATAAAATGAAAGAAATTTCGAAGAAAAACAAGAAGAAAAGAGTGATATTTAGCTGTTGCTTCAAAATAAGTTTGGGGGCTGCTCTTAATCTTTAAAGGCAGCCAACACTCACCCAAGCGACAATTTTTCCGAGAGATTAAAATAAAAAACAAGAGCCCAAGGGCACTATGGTTCCTTGCATTTAAGATGATATTGTATTAAGGTAGTCACAAAGTAGAAATTATGTCATGGTTGTCCTTTCTAGACTACCTAATGTGTTTGCCTCAAAAACAAAAATAAGGAAAAGTTTACGAGTCTGCTACTATAGGCAGCCTGAGAGTGATTTATAACCCTTTCCAATTATTTTGGTTAATGTACCAACATTTTCACCTCTTGCACTTTACTTAGACGAACACAACATTCCATTATGCCATCCCCCTATTTTACTTGGCTATTGAGTTATTGCACCGCATACCTCACATTTCAATGCATTTGATGACCTACACATTAACTAGCCTGTCCCTTAAATGTCAGTAACTTGAGTTAGGAACATTGTAGGAAGGTAGTGTAATTGCCTTTTTGGTTCAGCTCATCCAGACGAATACAGTCGCCACAAAAAAAATCATAAAAGTCAAAAGGTCAAATGAGGTCAAGTGAGGTCAAGGTGGTTCATCACATGCACTTCACTTAGACGAACACAAATCTCCATTGCACCACCCCTCTAAAATGTTTCAGTGGCGAGATATCAATAAAACATTACTTTTTGACCTTTTGACCCTTTCCAATTATTTTGCTTAATGTACCAACATTTTCACCTCCTACCAATTTAACTAGTCCTAAAATTATGCCACTGTTTGAACAACTGATACCGAGTTACAGCTACTAACAGAAATTCACTTTTGGCCTCTGGTAATCACCAGTGACCTTTGACCTCCACAAAAACGATAGGGCACATCTACTCAACAACATCTACATACGTACCAAGTTTGAAAAAAATTAATCACTTGGTTATCGAGTTATCGCACCACATACCTCGCATTCCAATCCATCACATACGTACACACATACACACACACACACACATACATACGCCAAGGGGACTACATAGGTTCCTTTGTTACACAAGGAACCAAAAACACACACACACAACCACACACACACATGTACAGTTCTGCAACTCATATCAGACAGCATTTACTGCACTGAAAGTGTTTTGATCAGCCTTCATGGGGTTTGCGTACTCGCCCTAGAGCAAGTGACTAAGCTTAGTAAAGTGACGTTTCTGTGGTCATTTGTCGGGAGGGGGGCGCAAGTGACCATACTTTCCAGGTGAAAACTTCCCTTCCTCCTCCCCGTTCGCAACAGCTTTACATGTTTTTCAGTGGCTGACAGTTATTGAAGATTCCTCATAACATACCTACATGAAGTTAAACCATAGGTGAATAGAAGCATTTCAGTTTGGGGGCAGGAAATTGCTTATGCGGAGCATCACGCACAACGGACCGAACAGAACATTTTGAAAAGCTGCGACCCATCAGACGGCCGGAAATGGTATTCGCGGGCTCGCAGAATAGAATCTAAGTGGTGATAACTTTGCGTTTTCGTTTGCAAATAACATGTTCACTTCAATAACGAGATCTCCAAAAGGCGTAGTGATGCCTTACTGAAAGGAAAATTTGCTTTTTGACCTCTGGTTACCACAGATGAAAATCTTGGAATTTCTACTTTTGATTGCTGGGACCCCAGTGACCTAATTCTGAATTTCTTCAAAATATGTAGGGATGTTTTGCTAACCATACGGCATCCACATATACCAATTATGAAATTCTTCCAACTTTCCTACTTGAGGTGTCCTGTTCATGTTTTTAACCCCTTGTGATGCCATACGGCATTTTACTTCTGGCGATCTGTCGCTTTACCTCTGTGATCTGGCATATTGGCCTTTGGTCACCTGGCATATGACCTTGGTGACCTGACATATGACCTATGATGACCTTACAAGCCATTAAAGAGATTTTCGCACAGCAAGGGCCTGTGACCTCAATTGAAATTTGACCTTCACTCAGTAACAAAAATAAAATCTATGAACCAAATATGAAAAATGTGCTTCATTGCTGTCTTGTGATATTGTGATAACAAGCCCTCTAGACCTGCAGCCAGGCAAGGTCCTGGAGGGGGCAAACGTTTTTGTGGCAGGCGGAATGCTTTTAGGGGCAAAATGTGTGTTCACGGAAAAATCGTAACCCTTTAGAGGCCAAAATTTACAAATTAAATCAAACACATGGTCTTTGCAGTGTAACCTCTGTTTACCTCGAATGACTTTTGCTTCAACCACAAACTTTAGGTATCTTGTATAAATGGTAATTTAAATGGTGATGCCTACTGACTTCAAATGACCTTTGACCTTCACCCCTAAAGAGTAGTGTTCTCCTTCTTAACATGTCAAATCTCTATACCAAATATGAAAAGTGTCTGTTTCCTCTCTTGAGATAATGTATTTAGTAGTGTTTACAAGCAATTTTCACGGTTTCACAGTTGTACTGCCAATGACTTCAAAAGACCTCTGACTTTCACGTAAACCAATATGATTCTACTCCTCAGCATGAAAAATGTATACACCAAGTATGAAAAGTGTTGGTCATTGCTAACTTGACATAACGTGTTACGAGGTTTTCGGTTTGTAACCAATGGTTACCTCTAACGACCTTTGATCTCCACCAAAATCAACAAGGTTGCTTCCTCTCCATATAAATATCTACACAGTGAATATGAAAAGGGCCAGTCATTCTTATCTTGAGAAACCGTATTCACAAGCCAGTTCTGAGGTTTCCGCATCTTTATCGTTTCCAGCACAAATCTATATATACAAAATATGAAAAGTGTCGGACATTCCTATCTTGAGATACTGTGGTAACAAGCAAAAGTGTCACAAACACACGCTCTCACACGTACACACACGATATCACCATCGCACGGATTCTTTGCTTGCCTAGGGCAAGAAAATCAAAAATGAGCAATTAACCTTCATTATGATCAGAAAATTACAACTTAAAATGTACCACTATCATTTTCTGGGCAAACATTTTGCTCATGTATACACTTGTACACTTGCGTCTTGTCGTATAATCTGGCAATTGAAATCACCACATAACACTTTTGCAACTTTTGCCCAAATCCTCTACCATTTTTTAAAAAGTGTTGACTGAGAATGTTAAGCGAGGTCGAGGAAAAATTGTTTTATAAGCTGTCAGAATGAGCCGCAATTTTTGTAATCGTTTTGATTTTTTCATGAAAATTTTACTGTGACTGTAACGCGTTGTTTTGTTTTGACCAATTTTTGAAAGGAGTGAGGCACTCGCACTTTTCAGTGTAATTGAACAGGTCTTTCAGACTTTTTAAGACTCAAAACCTGATAACCACTGTTTCTATCGGGCACGATATCAGTGCTATACATACGGTATTATCGGTATGTTATGTTACAGATTAAAACGATTTTGCTAAGAACAAAAAATTTTCTGCCAAAAACAACTATTAGAAAATTTTCTCTGACGGACATTCATGCGGAACTTCACTTGAAACTTTCACGAGTTTTGAGAAAATGGGCGGAACTTTTCAGTTCACTCTTATCTGAAGTAGGCTTCGACAAATCCTGCACGCCTCACAGTCTGGGACAAGTTAGAGAAATTACACTGCTCAATGACGTATTAACCCTTTAAGCAAGTATCACTGGCGATTCTCCACCATAGTAGATTTAAAGTGGATGGATAGATATGCATACGGATAAGGACATTAGAGGACGGCTAGCCCGATGAACTAGTAACGAAAAAAGAATTTGTGGGAGCCTGCCTGAAGCTAAATATTCTCGCTTTCTTTCACTCTTCTTCTTTTCCCTTTCTCTCCGCTTCTCCCTTTCTTCTTCCCTTAATTTTCCCTTTGTCAATCCGGTGGATTGAGCTGATTTTCCCGGTCGAACCAGTGAGGTGGGGATTTTGCTCCCTATCCCCGACAGATACAGTGCTGAGATAGTGTCTTGAGGAGGATGAAGTTTAGACAGTTTTGTATGTCGGCTATGGGAATTGGAACTGTCTGGGGACTTGAGTAAGAGGATTAGGCCTTTAAAGGTCACGGGTATTCGCCTATCAGGCAGCTGCAAGGTCCGCACAATGGACCGTAAAACTCTTTCTAATGCACACTGTTATTTTCAACTCTTAAAATAAGAGTTGTAACCGACAACTTTCTGAGGTAGGCCTAAATCGGCAAAGAAGGAATAAGTTGACAAAAAGTTGCGAGATGGCATATAAAATTCCCGAAAATCATTGCTTCCAAATTGTTTTAATGATTTCTACTACCAATTACTTGCTGAATAATATATTATATTTTATTTATATGACCTGATAATAATGCGCTCGACTCAAATACAAGGCGACGTTTTCGTAAACTTTAATGTGTTTTTTTTTTCGATTATAATGTGGGGTATTCCTATTTATATGTCAGTCCATTTCACCGTATATTACGTACGGTATTCTCTCGTACATTCTTCATTTCTCGCAATGTTTTAGGCATTCGTTTGTCATGAGAGCAATGGCTGATATGTTTAACCGGAAACGATATAAATGATCTAGGTTGGCTTTAAAATCAATCCAGCTACGAAAGATTGAGTTATTAAAGTTAGAGGCAGAAACTTTCCTCCCAATTTTGACCTCATTTTACGAGCCTAATTTGTATTGATTTATCCAAGGCAAAAGTACTTTCGAAGAATACCTTTTAAAAAAATCTTTTAAGATTCTAAGCAGACGAAGTTGCTTTGTTTTTATGGAGGAAACGTAGGTGGTATATAAGTCGCACTGATTTGTGACGACATCGAAAGACAAGCTTAACGAAATCTATGGATTTTGATAAGGCCACGGTGAACCTAGATGAATATGTAGAACCAGGGAGGAGGTATTCAACTCCCTGATCGAAGTTAGCATTGAAATACACAACACCATAGTGATTAAAACGGATGGATACATTAAACATATTTACAGATTATATTACGGATGCGACTGTAGTCGAGTTTTGCAAGTTGTCGTAAGGTGGAATAGTGGTAACACGTAAGAAAAAAAAATGAAATATTAAAGCTGATGGACCCCAGTTATGGTCGACTAAACAAAACCATCACTTGACTACTTGACTCTTGGATTCGTCTTTATAGGCATTACATGGTGCATGAACACGACAACTTATTACAGCAATGAACATAAAACAACAAAACCGTATAAAACACCATCAATCAGTTGGTCAAGAAGTGTTGATGGAGAAAATTTTATGAAGCTGTGATAGACATAATGTCCACAAAATAAATTACCAAAGAGCTCAGATGTTATTGCTTGTTTTGGATAGTTTCTTTGCAATATAACACAGTGACTATATAGGTTTTGACGACGTGCGCCTTTTTTGTGAGGAGGGGGGAAAGGGGGTCACCGTGGACAGTAAAAAAGATACACATGTGGAACAACATCTTTTAGTTTTAGTAGTATAAAAACGTACGAATTTTAAAGTAAAGATTTCCTTGTATCAATTGCACTTATTTTGGACAATAAAGTAAAACTTAATAGGCCCAATTCCTTCATCCCAAACCAATTCTCCTAACCTTCTTACTTAAGCCCCTCCTAATCCTTGGAGGTTTACAGGCTAGCTTTCTGCTCACTTGGGGTGTAACAAAAACGGGTCCATGAGTACCTTGTAGCCTTCTTCACTTAACAGGCAGCTGTTCTAATGAGATATCCTGTTTAATCGAGCCACTATTAGGCCTCCTTTTAGTGGCGTACGAAGGGGGAACCATTGGGCCATGCCCCCCTCACAGATGCCATTTTTCATTGTCCTTAAAAATAAGTAGTTAAACTTTAGTAAAACAGATATTACTTCAAAAGATAGCATATGTGGCACCAGGTTGCATATGAGGACACCCAATTTTTCAAAAATTTTCAAAGGAGAAGGATTGTCTCTGCAAGTACGTCCCTCAGTGATGCCAATATTTTTATTCCTACAAATAGGCAAATTCTGTCAAATTCCAATTTTTACTTTAAAAGGTAGACTCTGTTTCCCACTGGTGGCATCGATCAAAATAAATACAACATGTTTAGATTCTCTTTACAAGCATGAATACGCTATTTTTGACCATATGAGGGGTCTGATTTTTCGAAAAAATTTTACCCTCCGCGCCAACCAATGGTGGCGTTTCGCTCAGGCAAAATTCCATTTTGGGGTCAGATTACCCCTTAACTTTCTTTGCAGTTTGCGAACATATTTTGAAGGAAAGATTTTATTTGCAAACGACAAAAGAAGGTAGTGCCTGGGTAGATTCTTCGTATAAGTCTGGAAAATGCTATTTCCGGCCATCTGAGGGGTCTGATTTTTCGAAATTTTCTCTGCGCTCCGCGCCAACCAATGGTGGCGCTCCGCTCAGATAATCTTTATGACACTAACGTTTTGTGGCCAAGAAATACCACAAATCCTATACCGATCAATGCTCCTTTATTTTGACTCCTAAAAGTGTGCAAATTTAATGACAAGTTTTACTTCTACATGTAAAGACACAAAAGTTTCAGTTTTATCCTCATCTCATGAACCACCACGATTCACCTTTTTACACTGTTCCTGTCAAGTCGAAAATCTTGCACCATTTTGCATCTAGGCTCCTTGAAAACGTCAAAAAATTTCCGGACATCCCTCCCCTTAGACCATACTGCACCCCCCCCCCCCTTCAGAGAAATCCTGGGTACGCCACTGCGTTAATACATACAAATAAACCAGATATTGTTGACCAAAATGATATACTAATATACTTGAGCTGTTATTTCCAATTGCTCTATGTTTTACTTTAAGATTAAAAAATGCAGGTAATATTACATAATGACATGGTAATGTTGTTATACTTGTAAATTTGCATTTTTTACATGAAATACATACACATTGACCGGGAAAAATTTGGGGGAAATTTCATACCTTTGCCCCCCTGGAAAAAATCCTAGCTACGCCACTGTTTACACATTCTTTCGAAATTCAAACTATCTGTTGCGGCAAATTTGCGAAATGTTTTCGAGTTCAAGTTATTCTATTAATCGCATCTGAACCATTAGAAACTAAGTGATCATAGCAAAACATCATCAAACAGCGAAATCGACGAAACAAAATGTCCTTCCACTAAAAATTCATCTGTTGGATATAGGTTTTAAGTCAACTTTCTAAACGATGCTCGTCCTGAAATACGATTCCATAGACAATGAAAGTAGTACCTACCATACATAGACGCAGCCACAGAGACTATGTAACTACCATATTTTATCGTATTCGAAACGCTGTGACATTATCTGATCATCGATAGTATATCGAATCTGTCCGCAATCAAAGTTAAGACACGGACATCCTGTGACGTCATCCAAAATTCGACATAGTTTTCATTGCATTTCCATGAGACGGCAGATCATCTTTAGATATTATCTCACAATGGCAAAAAAAAAAAAAAAAAACTGGCCGAGGGCTGACTGATAGCAAGCAGAGCTGGGAGGGACCATTACATGAATTGCCACCAAAAGCCCCTTCTCACCCGAGGGGTCGCAATTTTTTCATATGTCAGTTGCTGTCTAAAATATGGCCTTATAGGGATTATTCTCAACATATTTTGATATTTTGCTGTTTTCGTTTATCTTCCCTACATACAGCAATTACCGGAGACCTCTTAAAGTAATTAAAATGCACAAACCACCTACGGTATTTTGTCGTATTTTCCTTCAAAAGTGCATGTGTTTCGCAATTTTGTCCTCCGATCTACTTGTTGCTCAACAACTCGACAAAAGGATGTAATTTAGTCCATTACTTAATTAGAAATGATTCAAAGACATGTGAAAGGATTTCTATTTGTGTGTGTGTTTTTTTTTCTTTCTTTTGAACGAAGTCTTAAACTCCGTGTAAACGGCTAAACGTTGTCAAAACATGATCATATACATTGCTATGATATTGCTAATAACAAAATGAATGACAACGTTCAACACAATGTTTATTTTAAACGAAGTTGCTTGTTTCACCTACACAACATGTTTAAAGCAATAAAGTAATCGCTATAAATGCTTATTTCAAAACCACAGCTTAATTTCACAATTTTTGCAAGTATTTTTCATGAAATTTCAATTTATAAATATTGAAAAATCAGGATAGACCATGCAGTGCCTGTTTTAAAACTGTACAGTTTAGCGCGAAGAATAGTGTCACATGATTCTCAAGAGCCATTCATGAAATAGGTTAAAATACTACACTTATCGGAGATATCGGGGAGAAGTCTTTCCCCCCTTTAAATATTTGTAAGACGAGGTCCATGTATTATATGAACTAGGGTGAACGAGCGGTTCGGTTATGGACTGTCATTGTACTGGTCACCCTTTTCCTGTAAGATATTCAACAGGGGTTCATGCTTAAAGGGCAAAATCAGTCGCCCCAAACTTGTTCTGAAGCAGCAGCTAAACCGTACAATTTTCCACATGTTTCTCTTCAAAGTATTTTTTGAGAAAATATTAGGACGTTGAAATAATATATTCAAGGGTAATTCAAGGGTAAACCGCGCAGTTTTTCCTTGTAAATAGCACATTTGAGGGCAAAAAATATTGTCACATGACTCACAAGAGCCAATCAAGAACTAGACAGTCTACTACACAGTTTCAAGTTGGGGGACTGCTAATGCCCTTTTAAAGGAAACTTAAGAACCCTGATATCAATCACAATGATAATATATCTTTCATATAGTGTTTGGCCAGAAAAATAATGTCATGCCGATTTGTTGTTTTTTTGTTGCTGAGAGGCCTTAGGAGGCCTTGCAGGAATGTTTTCCTATAGACACGAGACACTCGTATTCTCCCATGTGAATGTATTAACTCTCATTTATCTTTATTTTTGTCTCGACTAACAATATGACTTTTAAAGCTCTTTCAAAGTTTCCTAAATATATTTTCATATAGAGGAGCTAGCTTATCCATCCATCTTTGTCGGGTTCGAGATAAATATTTTACGCTTGTGATCTCCTTTTGCCTCATTTAAAAAAGACAGATGCCGGTACAGTAACTAAACTTGCAGCAGAGGTATTAAATGACTTTCCATGAATTTTGCGAATGTAGTGAGAAAAAAGAGAGGAAAACAGGAAAAGTGAGACAATATGAAGAAGACCTGAAAAATAAAAGGTGTTTTATTCACGATCGTGACTGCAACTCACGGATTAATGATGTACACAAGATGAATAAATCAAGATGACTTAGGACTATCGTTAGAAATAGAGGACGTACCACTGTACCATGAAATGGATTTTTTTTATTGTATTGAATTTTTTGCACTTTTATTTTGGAGGTTTTCAAAAAAGTAAATCTTATACCCAGAGCCCAAAGGGCAATGGGATTCCTTGCTGGATGTAATGAAATTAGCATAGCCTACAAAAAAATGAACTGTTACTTTGGGGACACCAGCAAAACCTTCAAAGTTGTAGGGAATGTTGACGACATTCGGTTTCCAATTGAGATATATCTTGCACAAAATGGCTACCGCATTGCTTTTTGGAAGGTTACCCCTCTCTTTAACAGATCGATATAGTTGAGCCTTATAAGCATGTGCATTCTCAAATTGAAATGGATTCCATTGACTGTTATTGTAAGCCGTTCGTTAAGTCCCAGGAAGACGATCCATAGGGTGGAATCTGATACAGGAGAAGGGCACCGACCAACCTTCACCGCACACGGGCACCGAAAAGTTATGTTTGAAGCTTAAAAGTGCATGACACCGTGTGGTACGCGCGAAGCGTGCAAAACTCTCTTCACGGTGGGAATTTACCCTAACTTCGTTATTTAGAGACGTGGAAACTCACCAAAAGTGACATAACTGGAAACGGATATAATAAAGATGCTGTTTCTTCGGCTTCGCAAGCAGCACCGTCAGGCAGACAGGCGGGTCGGGCGGGGGGGGGGGGGGAGTTGAGCACTTCGACCAGAGATTGTCATGCGAGGGGGGGGGGGGGGCTCGTCTTCGTCCATTGTAATTTTGGTAAGACTCAGAGGAATATACCTCGAATATTCGAGGGATAAGTAGTATTTACACTAGCAAGGAGCCCTCGATAAGTTCTTGGGGTGGCGAAAAGTAAACCGAACAATTATCAGAGTCCACAATACAGGTGGTAATTAAAGTTATTGAACTCTCAAGTTGAGACAAGCTGAAGTTTTGACGAAATTCGTTGTACGAGTAAAGTTACTGTATATTTTCGAATATATTTACATCGCCGTCATTTTTCGCACGTTGCTTTCATCTTGAGGGGCTGCGTCGGTAAGGTTAAATAGTTGAAGAGGTTTTAAGGCTAACTTTCTCACCAAATGGTTTAAGTAGAGAAGGTCACGACCTATTTCCAGTTGTGGCTCACTTGCTTGTTTTCCCCTATTCCATATCTTTAATACTCAGCACCAGAAGGTTCCATGCTTAAAGTCTTCTGTATGACCTGGCTAAGACTCGAACTCCAGATCTCCCGGCTGCATGTCGGATGCTCGAACCACTACGCATGTGGTTACTTGAATAGTTTGTAACCCTAAACTTTCTGGTTTTAATCGAGTGGCCCATGGCCTTTCCAGTTGTTGGGTGCTGGACGTTGTATCCCTGATCCATTGAATATCACACGTTACGGCAGCAGGTTACATTTTATAGTATTCTGTGTTACCCGTCCTGAAAATCAAAATCCGGGACCTTCCGAGTGGGAGTCGGATGTCCTACCAACTATATATAGACGTCGCACCTGAGAGGTTATGTGATGAGGACACCCTCTGCACATAATGTAGAATGCGAGGTACTATGCACTCTTTAGCTTTAATGTCAAAGCCAAAGACTGCACCAATTGGATAAGCCACTTTCACTACCATGAAGTCCTTAAAGACACTTAGCGTTTCCTTGGAAAAGTGAACTACAAGAAACCTCCACACAATAACAGGAAGAGAACGAAACTGTCGATTCAATAACATGTTTCTTTACTTTTATATCCATACGGAAAAAGAGAAGCTTGATTCTGGAGCATTAACATATAGAACCAACATATCTAGTGCGGTCTTGGTGTTTACCAGGTAAAGCAAAATAAAACGGAAGGCAACAGTTTCCAAAGCACGCTAAAACTGGTGTAAATTTAGAAGCAGAAAAATTTTAACAGAATAGTGGCGTAGCCACGGGGTGGGTTTTGAGAGTTTAATTGAACCCCTCATGACCCAACCTTGCAATGCAAAAAACACCTTACATAGCGGTTTTTTCTTTTTATCCTTAGACCTTTCCCTCATATCGTGCCCCAACCCCCCCCCCCCGCCAACCCATGACACCAAAACCCTCCCCATGACATAATCCTGGCTACGCGCCTAACAATACATTGTTTAAAAACGTTTCTGGATTATTTGTGGTCATCTCCTTGAGTCAAACCGTAGCCAACGTTGACATGTAGTAAAATTAGGTCTTCCTTACCCGCACGGGAGGAGGTCTGCATGACCCCGACTGCGGTCTTACCTAAGGGGCAGACGGATTACCGAAATGCGTACAGCACTGGGAAATTCGAAAAAAAACAACACTCGATTAAAACTGAAAAGGCCCAAATCTTCTAATTTAATCACTACCCACTTTGTTCTTTCATTTCATCCAAAGTGTAAGAACTTTCCTTTCTTAGTAAGTCTCAGCCTCACCACCAAACCAAACTGCCAGGACGCCGGCACCCTAAGACAAGACAACACACAACAGTCTACTTTGGGTGAGTATACAGTGGTGCAGAGGAACTGAAACACAACCATGCACAACTGACACAGAAGTCAGAGTTGACCTACCAGATTAAGTGGAATTTGGGGAAGGGGTGGGAATTCCAGAGGGAGACTTTACAACTTCTTAACGCGTGGCCCATTATGTCGTAACTTGAGACATTTAAAAAACTTGATTTGAAAAATTTAAATTTTCGGAAACAGTGTCGCACATGTACTAATTCAAACCCCCACCACATTGAAAAATAATGTACGTCTATGATCTCTTAGAATTTCTTGCAAAATTTTACAAAATGATAAAAACTTACCCTTCAAATCACCTGTGCTAAGAGCACAATATCCTCACACCAATATAACCTGGAAAAGATCATTAAATCCAACCCATTAGCGTCACAAGCTATATCCCACTGAAACGCACTGAACGTTGACCAATTAAAACAATATTGGTAAGAGAAGACAGTCCAGTGTAAATGCTCTACTACCAGGGCATTTTAATAGTTGTTCCAAAAATGCACGGAATCAAGTCTAGATTTGTTTCGTACAGCCCTCTACTAGCACACACTCCGATTGGTTACTCCAAAATGCTCAGCTAATGTATGTTATTCAAGCTTGTATCTTTTGCCACATACACACAATATGCGGACTTACTTCCCACACTTAATTGTTCCGAACTCATGCGTTTGTGCAGTGTGGTGAAGGATAACAGAATAAAAACTGAATAAGATGTGAAGCAGCCAACTTGTTATTCTTTTCATACACAGGAAATAGGAAATATTTGGGCCGATCTGCAAGCTTCCTGAGCTGAAGTATGAAATAACTTCATCGAAAGAAATTTTGGGCAAAGGCTATAGAGAGGATGGACAAACCGGCTGATTTGAGGATTAATTCCCATAGCAATACGGGGGACTAAGGAATGGTAAAATGAACAAGAAGAGGCACAAAATAATTTTGAGGTAGAAACCAGTCTGTACCTCTCGGCGTAATTAGTTTTACTTTACTCAAAGTTTGAAAAGGCAAAGAATGGGGGAGAAACGTAAAGAATGGGGAAGTGGGAATAATATGGTTGTAACATAGATGAATGGGAGGGGCTGAGGGTATAGGGTTACAAGGCTGAGTATAGACACAGGATGTAACGATATTCCAGGAGAATGGATCCAAAAAACACCTTCGAATTATTGCCCAACTTTTTAATCTGCCACACAAATAACGTTTTACCAGAACCAGGGGAGGACGGTACGTTTTGGTAGAGTGCTTGTGACATGTGGGTGTATGCGACTTGTTTATCACTCATTTTACTGGATATATTAACTTTTTAAGTGATAGCAAGGAACGAAGTGACCGATTGGCAACATATAAACCACACACCAAGACCTGTAACGAAGAGTGAACCGTTTACACAAAGGATGGCTAGACAATAATTTAATTTTAGCTATTATTTTCGAAGGGCGCATTTTTAGTTGCGGTGCCTGCCTTGCAGGCAACCGCAACTAATGCAGTTACTATCGCTATGTCAATTTCTGACTTTTCCGGCACTTTATTTCTATCTTCTTCTAGATGCTTTGTGGTATCGAAATACGGTTTAATGCAATTTGTAGGGATGGTACTTCTCTTTCGTGTTTTTAAGTTTTGGTGGAAATATGATTTTCGTAAGAGTGTAAAATTGGGGGTTTTTCACGTAAAATTTGCAAACGTGTTCTATTTTTAGTAACAATGTTGCGGAAAAACCAGGTCCGTGTGTAGTCTGGGGAATAATGTTGTTTAATTTAACACAGCGCCATCATTTTGGTTGTTTTTTTTTAATCACCGAGGTGTTTAGTGAATTTTGAGTATTTATATGAGGATTTCTTTGTAGAGATTTATTCTTTTCAAGTGACATGGTCGGGGTTGCTGTGGAGTAAAAAGTTTGATAGTTTAGAGGAGTTTTGTTCACTGTTTTTTCATAAAGTAAGTTTCTGTTGGAGGGAAACATTGTTATTGGTAGGTAAATATTATTTGTATGAGTTGGCGAGTATTAATATTTGTGTTATATCAAGGTGTCTGGTTATGGTAAATTTGTTATTTTAAAGTTTAAAATTATGTGGAGAATATAACAATGCCCAAGAAAGGCTGTTCAAAGATTTTTTTGGTAGAAAGGAAAGGTTGGCAACAAAGAAAAAGAAAGTAGGGGGTGAATTTCAAGATAAAAGTTATGAAGGGGAGAAAAATGATGATGTTAGAGTTGGGATCAAACAAAAAAAGGCTCTAGTGGATATGAAAAGAGTCAAAGGTGTGATTATGGGGAAAGTAGGGAACATGACGATCGTGATGTATTATTTATACGTTCCGAAAGATCTACATGTACATTTTATTTTTTTGTTGTTGTGGGTGGTAATTGTTTTTTTTTTTTTTTCGGTGTTTGGCATTACTGGTTACAGGGAAGATGATCATCTTTATTTAAGACAAGTCATTGTAAGTTCATTATGTACCCCTCCACATATTTGCACCACGAGTTGCCATTGCTCAGAAGCTCCACTAAAGAAGAAAGCTTAAAAAACCAAATTCAGAGGGAATGTTCTTGGGGACGTTTATACATTTTGGGAGAGGAGCACATCATAAGATGAAGAAGTGTTAACATGAACACATAGTTTAATGTAAAGAGTAGTCACGGTAGGGTTTTAACATGTTCATTCATATCTCGTTTTGTATTTGTATGTGATGAGAGCAACCATTTTTTATTACGCTGGGCGGGGATCTGTTTGAGATATTGGGAAGAGGTCTGCATGAATGAAGGTTTTGCACAATCATGCAGGGACTGCTTTGCGTCTTCTGTTGGGGGAGAAGCCCTTGAAAACCAACTGATTTGGTCTTTTTAAAGGCCATGGATAATTCATCTCTTGTCAAAAATGACGGTGTTGATTTTGAAATGGTTATTTAAAATTTTGAGGGGGCCATATGACAGTTTGGCTTTCCTTTTTTTAATTGAGGAAGCAAAGACATCCCTTGCCTTCTCCGGGATTTACGTCACTGTAAAACAATTAAAAATGATTGCCTTATCATTTTTTTATATTTATGTTAAACGAACGTAAACATTAAATTTGGACCGTTTGTAGAGGGTTTAGATTGTTAGTTTACACAACGAAGTTTTGAACAGGTACAAGAAAATTCGCAATTGTAAATTTTTAGCCAGGTGGTTCATTTCGTAAATGGTAAAGTAGCAAGACACTTATTTATAAGCTAGTTATGCTCTTTTTTGTTATGTCACTGGCTGTGGTGTTATCAGCGAAACGTTTATTTTTCATGAAGTGCGTTTTTTCTTTGAAAGTGTTTTGTTGAGCTATTGCATATGAGTGGTTGGAATGATGAAATTTGTCTTTTACGGAGTTTTTTACTGGACAGTGCAGTCTTATTCATGGACCTGGCTTTCTTATTGCTTTTACATATTTTAGGTCATCGTTTGATCAGTTGCGAGTCATGGCCATACATAAACTTGGTATATTATTATTTTTATAAGAAAAAGAAATGCATGGAAATTATTAAAACAATTTTTATATAGTGCAATGGCAACAGTTTTGTTCCGTAGTAAGAAGTCACTGCCAGAAAGGCGACAACAAGTTCTTGACATAGAGTGTAGGAAGAAGCGATACTGTTTAATGATGTGATGACAGACGAATCGCCGCTAATAGTTATAAACTAGGGACATCCATATTTTTGGTATTCGGGTTTCATGAAGGGACGTATAGATGTTGCAATTTATCTTTTATGATTTGTAAGTGATTGATTCGGTTCTCTGATTTGTGGAGGTCAACGTCGTTCAAGTGTTTATACATTACTGAACTAAGAAGTTACTGGCGAAGGGTTAGTAGTGACGTATGTGTGCGGGATTAATATAAATTGGAGAAACAGTGACAATTAATAGTCCTAAGGCTAGAGTGAAATATCATCATATTAACATTTATGTTGAGAGAATGTAGGTGTAAGTAACGCTGACAAAGGAATTTTTACTTTGCTGTTTTATATTTTTTTAAATTTTATTTCATCATTTGTAAAGATTATGGTAAATCTGAGATACAGACACTTCTTTTGATTCTCGTTAACTTGTTATTACATGTTACTTACAACAATTTTTTTATTAGGAAAGCTGAGAGTAAACTTGGTGCGGAGCGTACAGAACTTTTTAAAAACCATTAATCTTTAAAAATTCTTTATGTTCAACATTGGAAATTTTTTCCTTTTGTTCATTAACATAAATCCATCTTCAACCAAGTGACTACAACGTTACTGTCATGTATATACAGACTCATTATCGTTTCCAACATTACGTCATAACAGTTTACTCCACCTGTATTCACTAAACAGCTAAACAAATGGCATGTTTTTCCTTATTAACTGCACTAATTAAAATACAATTTTGACTAACGTCTGTTTGGTTGAATGGTCTGTCTTGAGCCTTTGGCGCTTTACCATCTTTTATCAGAAACCCTCATGCTGTACAAGGAGTTACTAAGAAGCCGGGACAATAGGGATACCTTATATTGAATGCACGGTAAGCAACAGCTTGTAAAGGACGTTTGAAATGTTATCTGATGTGACGTTTTAACCTTTCTACAGTTCTAAATCTACTGCTGTA
This sequence comes from Holothuria scabra, assembly GCA_037179385.1. Taxonomy (NCBI): domain Eukaryota; kingdom Metazoa; phylum Echinodermata; class Holothuroidea; order Aspidochirotida; family Holothuriidae; genus Holothuria; species Holothuria scabra. Next base: position 19,595,487 of record CM074188.1, read on the forward strand.
TCATCTTTTCCTGATTTACTGTCAACTATGAGTTCCAAATGAGCAAACCTCATTATACCGGCAATCGAGTATTTCTTTGGTGTGTTACACGTTCCACCTCAACCACATTTCTAAAGTGAATGAACAATGTTCCTGGATTACAAGTGTGGAACTTAACTCTGCTATTGGGCAAAACACAATACAAGTATTTTGGAATGGTATTTTTGTCCCCCTAAAATATAAAATCACCTTTAAAGTACAAGACGACTTGGTTTGTCGGCACCGCAACTCGTCTAGACGTTCGTCTTGTTTTAATTGTGTTTAGGCCTATACAGGCTGCTCTCTTGAGGATAACAATCGCGAAAATTGCTAGTGAGTCGGTTTGTAAGATGAATAAGTCTCATACAATATCCTACTCGGGTGAGTCTTCCTTGCTCAAGTTGAGGAACAGATTTTTTCCGGTTACAGAAGTTGCTCGAAATTTATGTATTCATCATAATCATATGTTTAAAGTCAGAAAAATAGTTTGTAGAGTACGCATACAAGACTGCATCCTGGTGATTAGTTTTACCATTTTATGCGATGGAAGCGGTACATCACTTGATCTGTAGTTTTCTGATTGTTTGGCAATCTGTTGAAATACATTTATTTGAAAACAAACCGATCAAACGAATGGCATCATAGATTCTATTTACGAGCCTGGGAATGGCCTTTCACGTTTGTGTGTGTGTGTGTGTGTGTGTGGGGGGGGGGGGGGTCACGACCTTTCAAAATTTTATGTGTGCTCCGGCGGGAGCCAACTGATGGTAGAGCTCCGCTTAGACTGCTTTTCGGATAGGATTACGTATCGTTTCTTACGTTTAGTTAAAGTTTAGCCCCCACTCTCGAAAGGTCTCGATACGCTCGTGACCCTGTTTGAATTCTTGACCATCCGGTGAGAATTTTCACTAGCTAAGCGGTTTGGGCAAAGTGCTCCAACTGATTCTGGTTTGTATAAACAACTCCCTGGTATAAATAAATGATTTTTATAAAATTTCTGAAAAATTGAGCCTCCTCTGTCCTAAAAAATCCGTGATCTTCTTCTACCCAGCTTATTTTATTTTATTTCAGAGCAATTGCTACTTTATTCATGTGACAACGAACTACACTTTTACACACAAACATTTTTGTTTTATTTGGAATTCCCCCAGTGGTACAAACAATACTGTTAGTGCCCTTTATATTTGACCGTTTATAGGGAGTTAACGTTTCATCAACCAAAAATTAAAAAAATACGAACATTTATTTTATAAATGATACAACGCTCTTAAAGAAACTTTCTTGAGTATTTTTGTAGTATTGGTTAAACCTTAAATACTTTACACTTGACAGCATGGAAACATGAAAAAAGGCAGTGACCGGCTCGACTTGAACAAATTGGTTGGAAACTGTGCCGTAAAATTCTATCTAACTAACTTATCCGTATGGCCTGACGAACTGCAGATGTTACACGAAGTCCTAAGGTAGCATTTACAAGAAGTTCTTCAGAGGCCTCAAATAATTTTATTCCTTTTGACTACACTTGCAACAAAATAAGCTGTATTTTACTGATTTTTTTCTCCTTTTTATTACGTAAACAATTATCCAATTCATATACAATATTTACCTTAAACACTGTACAATCAATTTTTATTTTATTGAAATTATCAATACATTAAGTGCAATTATTACCAATTAATGTCATTGAGCTTGAAGTACTCTTCTTAGGCTTTACCTCATTTCAACTGTTACAGTTTTGTGTTAAGAAAGTTGTCCGAAAAAGTTGGAAGTTATTCAACAGTTTCAAAACTGATATTCCATCATTTCGGTATGAATGCATCTAATTTAAAAATCTTGTAATTTCATAGCATTTATGAAATAGAGACATGTTAACTTTGTTCAGAAAAGAAGCACATTGCTGGTAAAATAGATCATTTTCCAAATACCAACTGTCAAGTTTGTAAGTAAGTTAGAGTTTACGGCCCAGTTTCTAACCTATTGGTTGAAGTCGAGCCGGCCACGACCTTTTTTCCAGTTGTGGCTCACTGTCAAGGATTAAGGGACAGATTTTTGTAAAGCGTCGTTTTTGTCAATGTCATTTTAAGGAAGCCAAAACGACTCGCTCATCAAAACCGCGTCCCACAATCCATTGCAATTTTTTTTTTTGGGGGGGGGGGGGGGGTGACTGTGAGAAGTGGATCGAGCACTACATCTATATTGACTAGCCAGGTCATACCGAATACTTTAAAATGGAACCTACTGCCGTTATGTTTGGTGTTCAGTCTAAGCCATGGAGTTCGAAAAACAAGCCAGTGAGCCACAACTAGAGAGGGGGCTTTGTATCAATTTGGTAAGAAAATGAGCTTCAAATCATCAATTAACTAACTATATATCACCATCGCTCTAATAGAAGCGTCCAGAACACGAAACCATGAAAAGCTTTAAAAACCATTTTAGCTTAAAGAATGTACATCAACAATAGCCTTTCAATACAATAGCTCGCTGCTACAAACAGTATTCATGATATCGTTTCTTGACCTTCTGAAAGGGCATAAGCTGTTCCCAGACTTATTTTAAAAAAGCAGCTGAACCTAAGAGATTTCTTCTAAATTTCCTTCTAAGGATATATTTAAGGTTAACCATATTTTTTGTTAATACTAATACAAATTGGGATGAGGGTATTTTCCCTTTAAATGAGAATTATGATCACCTTAAAGAGTGCTTTCCCTTTTTCTTGATTGTTTCAAACACACGAAATTCTGTTTCTATAAAAAAAATGTATTGTACATTCACCTTTCTAATCCAAATCTAAGTGCTGTGTGGGACAGTAGCGAAAGAGAGATGGCGCTGTTTCCCAAATTTCAGTTAGGATGTTCATTTGAGGTCTGATTGGTGTGATTTAGTAATACACATAGTAAAACCAGTGAGACGACCTTTCGGGTAAACTTATCGAGGGACCTCCATCATGATGATCAACTAGGCCTAAGTAGTTGCAGATTTAGCCACAACATTAAAATACTATACTCAGTGTGAACGATATTTAGGCAATACCAAGTTGATTAGGACCCTAAGTGGAATATTGTATTACTGACAGAATTTGGCCTGTCTAAACGGACATCTCCTTCATCCTTTCAGTGAAATCAATTATGGGTAACAGGGCAGGACACAAACATTCTTTGCTCGAACAAAAACTCCGGGCTGATGGGGAGATTGAGGGGCGCAAATTTTAGCCCATCTCATAATTAAAACCATTTGGCAAGTACGATATAAGCGAAAAGGTGGCAACTGGACTGCAAACATGTATGGTTCCCCATAAGCTATTGCGCCTCTCCAGACTATTGTATTACTACGGACTTGCAAAGCATGGTGTATGTTATCTCTATAAAGAGTGTGCAATACACTTAAAACGAAGTACTTCATAACGTCGCGGTAAAAAACATGTTGCTAGTTTATTGGGAATGAAAACAAAAAGCTAGCCTGACTTGTAAAGTTTATGTGACCACGAGTTCCATTGAACAAATAAATTGATGCAATAAAGACAAGGTGAAAACTACATGTAGAGCAAAGTTCAAATTTAATTGCACTCAGTTTCATTTTCACCTTTTGTGTTGTAAGATCCCTTATCGATTTGACCATTCAATATATCCTATGTTATTAATTCATTTATTTTGTGTTTAAAGTTTTTTCTCTGTTGTATATATTTATTTAACTTTGTAACACGAGAAAGGTTAGTAAGTTCTCCTGTTGAATAAGCTACCCGTAATAAATGTAAAAAATGTAACTAAGTAAGTTCAAGACAATATCAGATGATAAGGTGATACTAGGAGAGGATTGTTTCATTACTGGGAAGGGGACATTTGCACGAACTTTATATGGGGACCCAGCAACTCTGATATGGAGGAATGGCACAGCCCCAACCGGTGAAGGGTTAGGTTTGTAGTGAATCATGAAAGAACCACTGTTTGCGAGAATGACATGGTATAGCAAGACTGCAAGAGATAGCCCATGCAGTGAGGTGTTATTAGATGGAGATCCATCGAAAACCTTTTTCTTTGAGCCATGAAAGTTGCCGACACTAATGTCTTTTGTGTTACCAGCCCAGCCCTTTGGTGTCGATGGAGATCATGGTGTGCTCATGCTGGCGAGGCAAGCCAAAAATTTCCCTTCCTGTGAGAATTTCCACCTAGTTTTGAAATACATCATGAAGCTTTGAGCAGAATTTTTACTGGGAGGGTCGGTCTGCAGTACAATTATTATAGTGTTTTTACCCTGATTAATTTTTTAAGAAATAAAAAACAAAAAGGTAAATTTCGAAATAAATGGGTGGTACGATGAGGGAGGTTTTACTATCACCTTCCTGTACAACTATTAGTTCAAAATCAAGTATTCCAGTCATCACGTTCGGCACTGTTAATGTAATACTCAGGACGTTATTACATGAACCCTAAGTGGTGATGCATGGAAACTAACTTTGAATGCTTCGATAGCTTTGAGTGGAAACAGTTATACTGCTGAAAGTCACAATTCTAAGAAAGGACGGTACATAGTTGGTTGAACTTACTTCGACTGTGAGTCCTACAAGCGAAAATACCGACATTTTGCAATTTTTACATTTTCAGCGCTTATAACAGATAATTCGAATTTTCCAATCGTACTTATTCCCAGCCAGTGAACTCTGCCTTGTGAAGATGCAAGTCCTTTAACATTGCTCACAAAACTTTCATGTGAGACATGTAAGCCTATAATATGTAATCAGTGAACCCTGTGCACTTCAGTTGCCCTAACCTTTTTGATGTTGTTAATAGATCAATCAGAAGGTAGTTTCTCCATTAAATTCATTAGAGAATCCGCCCCTTGAAACTTGGACAAGCGAAGGGCGGGGAGTTTTTGCTTGTTAATCAATTGACCAAAAGCCACATTGTGCCAGATAACATGATTCAATGACCGCCTATTAATGTTTGCAGTTTTCTTTGTTGAAAAATCGGGAATGTCGTGACATATTGTCAGTCATTACATCCACTTACACGACGAGGAATTCTCTAATATAGTATAAACTGGGTTAAAAATCGAATTCACCGGATTAAGGATGACAAATCCCTTCTAGAATACCATGGACCTATCATTTAGACACTTAATATCTCTTCTGCACAATACGATGTTGTGTCTGAATAAAAAATCCTCAAATCAGCAGCTAAGAGAGAATTTTTTAACGATCTCATTTATGAGGTTTCGGTAGATCAACGCCAAAGAACTAATAGATTGTAAAAAAAAATACTTTTATTCAATCAATTTACCTGAAACTCAATGCTCCAGAAAGTGAAAGAAGGTAGTAAATATATATATATATATATATATATATATATATATATATATATATATATATATATATATATATATATATATATATATATATATATATATAAATATATATATATATATATATATATATTTATATTTGCTATTGGTAAGTACTGAAATATCCTCATGGTAGCCAAATATGTTACTTATACGAACAGTTTTTATTGCCTCTTTTATACGGCCATTGAACTGAAAAATATGTAGGATTAAATAAATGTCACGGAGGACTAAAATCAGGTTTTAAAAGTTCAAGCAGAACAGTCTTCCTCCTGAATCGGAAGAGTATTGTTGGCCGTTCTGAAACTCAGTTAACATCTGCAGAAGAATTGTAAAGCACAAATGAGACGAAAATACAGGAAATTAAATTTTGTGGTTTCGACTCGATAGCTTAATCCCATGGAACCAGTGAAAAGGGAAAGATATTCTTTCCTTCCTGAAATGTAGAAGTGAAAATTCTTATAAACTTGTTAGAGCCTTTGCTCACTACTAAATGAAGGAGACGAGACTTTATGTCAAATATCTGTCATAACCTGCTTCCATCAATTAATTATTACTGTACCTTCATTTGTGAGTCACCAAAGTTCATATATCATAGGAAAAGCAAGAACGTAATTAAAACGAATACGAGATTAATTTATAATTACAAAAACGGATGTGGTTTATTACAGTTATCAGACTTGCAACTTCTGTTTTAGGATAGTGAACAAAATATTGATGAATCTGAGTCGATGAAAGTTTTGAAAGAGCTGATGAGAGTAAGCCAAAATTCTGACAGAAATTGGCTAACAGGAAAAGTACTTTAATCAGTAAATCAGGGTTACTGATCATGAATCAGTAACTGTATCGTGTGTTTCGCTGGCCGCACAGAGACAGTGCACTTATGTCATAATTTCGACGTCAGAGACATACTGTACTGAGCTATCGCTGTCACTCCACGTTGGACCGCAAACTATTGTAATAGGGGAATGATAAAGCTTTTGTTTTTAGTTCAAGGTATTCTCAAGTCCTTCATCAATAGACAAACTTCTTTAATAGACAGGTGAATAATAGCATTTAGAGACAGGTGCAATAATAAATCTTCTCCCAACATTTACCTAGAGCAAATATTTTTCCAAAGGTGAAGCCCAATTGTAAAAAAAGGTATTTTTTTATGTCTGCCCTAAAATTAGGATATATCTACAATGTATGGTTGAAAGAAGAACGGGCAGACCTGGTCATTTTTCGGCCTTGAAATATAGGGTCATATGTCAATCAAAAGGAGAAAATCGAGTAAGTAGTAAGTTTTGAAACATTTCATATTTGGGTCTTTCAGGCTTAAAGGAAAGTTTAATTCAATGCCCGACGAAAGTCTATGGAAAGGGGTATGAAAATGCCCCATGGGATTTCAAAAACGTAAGTACGTCACGTCCTTAGGATGGTGGCTTTTTGCGTAGGCAGTATTTAAACACGGAAGTACTACTTCCGAGATAGTACTTCTATGACTTAAGTACCTCCTTCCGGGAGTTTTGTCCACGCTTCGGTCTTGGAATAGAGCACACTGCCATATAAAAATGTCAGTAATGTATTATTTCCCTAAATCGAGTGATTTTACAAAAGTACAAAAAAATATCAAATAAAATTAATAAACAACCTAGCCTGTGTAAAGATCATGCACGTGATGTCAGTATGTTCTAATATTGCGAACTGGACGCCACTGATCATGCACAGTTCTTGTATTACCGACAAGCGCACGCGGCAGCACCTTACACTGTTAGAAATTTCTCTGTAAAATTTACATAATTTTTATGGCAAATTTTTTTCCAACCAAATAATGTCTTTTTTACAGCCAGACTGTAATCATGAAAAAACATTAAGTGTTTGTTTTTTCTTTACAGTTTTTGCATGTAAATTAGTTTACAAATGTCTACTGTAAAATCGAATTACAGAATTGTTCTGTTTTTTTTTTTTTACCTTAATTTTATGTGAATTTACAGCCTACTGTTTTCATTCTCGGCGTTTTAATATTTATTATAATATCGCTTTTTTCCTTTCATATGTTATTACGTAACATACACTTCACCATTACGTAGATCAGGTATTTGCTTATCAATGTCGTTAAGCAGTTATTTTCAATCTTTTTTTCTTTTTTCTAAAAGTCGCCACGACTCTCTGGCGAAGAGCCAAGGGGCGAAAACCAAGTTATTTTCAATCAAGATTTTTTCTAAAAGTCCCCACGACTCTCTGGCGAAGAGCCAAGGGGCGAAAACCAAACGATTACTCCCGGAGGAGTTCTGCTCCCCTAAGGAGGATACTTTGTTATCAAATTGTTGTCCAGTAGACTGCTATCTCTAGGAACTTTGTAATTGGAAAGTCACATTTTTGGTACAATATAATAATTGTTTTTAAAATAAATATGACAAAGAATGCAAATACATTGGTTGCAAACATTTCCAGACAAGGTAAACAATAAGTTTATCACTTCCTGATTAAAAAAAGCCAAAAAAGATATTATTCAAAGCAACAGCAATCCTTTTGTTAGGAAAATGCCTACAAAATAAGCTCCACCCATTTATGCAAAATGAGATTTACGTCATAAAGTGGTAAATTTACAGACTCTTTCAAGTAAATTTGTGAAACGTTTTTAATTCGATCAAGTGCATGAGCGCCTGTGGCGATGAGTTGACATCAGTATACCAATTGTCAGTATAATAAATGTAAGTTAATTTTCAAATAGGGCCATAAATTTGCCAAAAATGTTTTCTTTTTTAACTGAAACTTCGCAGAACGATGCATGTTATATATTGAAAATTTTCTGGTTATTTTTTATTTGTTTGTTTGTTTGGGCTTATTTTTGTTTCTTTTTCAGCGTAAAAACAAAATGAATGTTTGTTAAATGACAGTATATTTATGTGAAATCAGAAAAATACAAAATACTGTTAAAATTTCTGTACATTTACAGCAAAAGTTTTACAAAGCAGTAAAATTTGGTTAAAAAAGCAGACAGAAATGGTTTTTCAAATAAACAGAAAATACATGTTAAACAACCTTTTTTTATTGTAGAAATACAAAGTGTCTGTAAAGATACAGAAAATCTCTATTAAAAGTAAAATACAACAAGTTTAAGTTAAAAAAAGTCTGTAAATTTACAGAAATTTTTAACAGTGTAGCTATAGACGCCTGGACGCCTAGAGAGACGAGAAACACAGTGACGTCTTTGTAAGCCGTTTTAAAAATCATCATCTCGCAAGTTTACTCAAGTGAAATGCAATTCCACTCAAGTGACATGCATTTCACTTTAGTGGAATTCAATTTCACAATTTAATTGAAGTGAAATTATGTTTTCCTCAGGTTTTTTAGCCAAGTTAAATCACTCAGCTACTTCAGTGAAATAGAACTCAACTTAATCTAAACGCAATTTTGCTTCAACGAAATGCCATTTCACCTGAATAGTGTTCCATTTCACTGAGCGGAAAATAATCCACTTAGGTGGGATGAAATTTTACCAAAATAAAATTGAACCCCACTGAAGTGAAACTGAATTTCATTTATGAGGAACACATTCCATTTAAGTGAAATGCGTCTTTACTAATGGAACACATTTTCCTTACGTGAAATTAAATTGCACGAAAGTAAAATGTATCCCATTAAAAAGAATTCACTTTCACACAAGTGAAATGCATCCCACTTAAATAAAAATACTTGGTAAATTATTAAAACGAGTTGCGAAATGCAAGACCTTTATACAGCCTGCATCAATACAAACAAGCAAACGGATACAATTTTCACAATAATGATTCGATGTGCAATGAGATTGTTAAAAAGGTTTCAGTTAGTAGCATTAACGATTGTGCCATAAATATGCCTCGATAATGTTAAGGCAATACTAAATACTTTAGCTATAAGTTTCCTTTATATTTTTCTAACTTCGACCTTGCTTAAGATTTTAAAACCCTTTCCCGCGTACGAAACTAGGTATATTTAGCAAATTAGGCACAATTTTGTCTGCTTGAAGTTCTAATGAGACCACCTGTTCAACCGTGGTTTTGAACGGTTGCATATCGTACGGTACTTCCTAAGCTTGGTTACTAAATGGAAATAGGTAAAATAATTAGAGCCCTCGCCAAGGCTAAAGCTTTTACAGGGGCGACTTCGTTAAGTGTGGGAGATGGAAGGAACTACATTCAATTTTCATGTAGGCCTATTCAGGGTGACATTGTATATTGGCCCGTAATATTTGAATGATAAAGATGGGCTTTCCAAAATGTGTACAAAACGACAAACATAAATTACACATTCAGAGAGTGAAGCGAGCCAAAACGTCACCCGTGTTAGACGTCCTGCACCACTTGTGGCATTAATCAAATGAATACTTGTTAGAAGAGCTCAAAAGGAAAGGGAAACTTCATCCTTCCCCAAAGTAAGCAAACACTATCCTTCCCAAGTTCCCCTACTTTGGGAATTCAGTCACAGTAATGTTGTTAAGGCTTGATTTTGCAAGTGGCGTTGTGGGAATGGGGCAGGAGGCAAAGCTAACATGTGAAGTAGCATTTGGGGATGTTTGGGGATGTCACTATAAATGCCACTTTTTTAAAAGAAGAAAAAAGACTCCACACCTTTTTCTTTGTAAATGCTTTATAATCAACCGATTCCTTGCTGGCCCATACTTTAATGCACTTTGATAAAGGGACATTGTAACATTTAGTAAGGGGGGGGGGTAGCTATCTTGGCCCTGTTTAAGACTAAGGAAGACACTCAGCTAAACGGTTACTCACAATTCTTAGGGATGATCGAAATATCTGGTCGTATATAAAGGAGACATCTGAAGAGTGCGTTTTGCTACATTTGCAGGCCTTCCTCTGATCACTGATGTCTGGAATTAGTCCAGGAGTCTTTCATTAATTTTGAGCCCATTCCCACAGAATATACTCAAGTGTGCAACTATTTAAACGGCTTATGATGGAATTTATTTTCTGCACCAGAAGGATATCTGATTATGCACATATGTTTACTGTTCTTGTTCGAAGCAGTTTCTTTCAGTGAAGTGAAGTGTTTACAGAACATGTATAACAGTCAATCTGGGTTAGGTTTCTTGTCGGTCTCATTAATATCTAGTTATCTGCTATCATCTTTCTGACCAAGAACTGGAATCTAAATTTTTTGTGTTCACTGTATCGGTCTTCTGCTCTCTTGGCTTGGGGCTTCCGTCTTAATACCTTGAATTTGACCTATAATCCACTCTGAAAAGTGTCAAAACAGACTAATTACACGTCTAAAACTGGTCTGTATTAAGTGGCATTCTCGGGTTTCGATATTTCAGACTAGCAACTCCCTGGTATTTCAGAGACATTGTCTCCCGATTTTTTTTCTCTTTGATGCCTGCATTGCAATGCGCAATCAAGACGTTACTGTTTTATATCCCGGCATGCATGGAGAAATTGTTTTTAAATTATATAAAAGAATGAAGAAAAACTGAATGTTTTGAATTGTAAATATAACACACGCTACAAGAGCCTCACGCCACAAGCGCCTAAAATTATACTATCGCGTTGGGGAGATGTGGCTAAATAAAATTAACGGTATGAAATAATAGAGGGTTGCCATTTGAAAAAGGAGCATCGAAAAACCCACTTGAACCAATGATGTAAATTTTCTGAGGGCTGTAAGGTTGGTCAATTAAGTGTTGTCCGTTAGTGTAGGCGTAGCTTCCTTGGAAAGCAGTTTCATAGTTTGGTTAAGTCGAACAGATCTTTGCCAGAGGGTCGGGAGGATTTTACACAAAGCGCGTGAACAGCGCTTGACAAGGAGGGCAACTTAAGGACGTTGCTGCAGTTATCACGACACAGTGACGTAATAACAAGAGGAGATCGTCTCCCAGATTGCCATATGTGACACAAGTCAACCACTGTACGGTTTTCTAACTGTTCTACTATAAGATAACTTTTTTCCTCAATAATACCCCAACCATTGTAACGATTTCTTTGAAAAGGTTAAAACTTTCCACGCGTCTAGGGAGGGGAAAATTGCAAACCCAGTAACGCGGTAGGCCTAACGCATTCTCATAAATTAGTGTGGGAAACTTTTCCCAACTCTAGAAATGACAAATATAGAAATGTGCCATAATTATGCGACACCAGGACATAAAGTGACACGGGCATCAAAACATGTGGCATGGAGACACTTTCTTCCAGGGGCGGGGGGTGCACTCAAATCTTCATATTTTTTTTAACTGTGAACAAAACTGCATTAGTGAATTTCTTTTTTCTTTAAAATTCCAAATTTTCTACAATCAAACTAAGCTTTTGGTTTTGAAATATTTTGTATACAAAGGGAATACAATTTCGGAAACTTTTTTATGTCATCGAAGAGCCTCAATCAACATGCCCAAGGTAACATTATTTAACAGAAATAGGTTCTCAGCCACCAAGCGATTGTAGATTTACTTATAGAAAGGGCAGATTCCTGAAAAATTCCAGTTTTCAAATTTCCACAGGAAACCAAGATTTCATTTTTGGGGTTCTATGCTCTTAGATAATTGTTTAATGGACTCGAAAATTTGGTGCTTGCTTTACCCTACAAAAACTGAAAAAATAGGGGTAGCATTACCCTAAATGGTATCTATTTCAGGGATTACAACCATCCACTACATACACGGAATACTTTTAGTCCAGCTTCGTGGTACAGAAGGATATACATATATATAATATATATATACCTAATTGTGGAATAAGGGAAAATTTTTGGGCGATATATCGACGTTAGGGGGAAATTACCCTTAGGGGGAAAATAAATATACGTTTTCCTTAACCTCACAAATTTAATGACGAACAAACTACACTTCAAGGTTTAGTTATTTCGTCTTTAATTTTTGTCTATGTTTACACAGGATGGCACTTCATTACTATGGTCAGCCTGCCAGTACGAGGTACTAAAGCGGATATTTTAAGGCAAGGCACGACAACTGTGGAAACTCACATGGAAAGTTTGTTCAATGATGTTTGCAAGATGCCGTTTGTCTTTATGTCATCTGCCTCATGCAATCACATAATAGGAGAGCCTTATATTCATTCAATATATTTTAATTAAATAACAAGAAGTACAGAGTTTTGACAGGCGTTTCTTCTTATTTCTTATTGATATTCATGAACAAGTACAAAGCACTGTTGCAGGTACAGATTGTTTCCCCACTTCTATCAGCAAAACTTTGAAATGCAACTTTAATAATTAATCTAACAAATATTAATAAATAAAACTAACAGCAGTTATAAACAGAATGTTAGAAACCTACTGGAGAAGACACTTATTTTACGTTGAAAACATCGATTAGGGTCATTTCAGCCTAGGGCTTTGATATGGACTTGCAAAGCATGACAAAAGGAAAGCTGTCTTCACCATTAATTCACCAGTATAAATAAGGGACCTTACACGGAAGCATGGTTTGATCATGAATGAATATTAAACTTCTTAAAACTGGTTTAAACCGTGGGAAGCGTGATGTAATTGTCGCTATGATAACAACTTCTAGAAGAGGATTATCGTGCCATTTAATGTGTAAATGGATTGCAAATGACAGGAAATATTGATCCAATGGCTTCCCATACCTTACCATTTGTTGCTTATGGACAAAGCAATTAAGAGCATTCGAGCGCAAACCAAATATCTATAAAAATCAGAAAAAGCTAAATAAACAAAGGTTGTCCTGTATATTCAGACAATTCCCAAAGTTGTTGAAATTGTCAACACGTTACCGGTAATAGTTATCTTGGACAGCAGCTGTGTGATCATCACGAACATGGTTCAATCCCAAATAAAAATTTTTGACCATTCAAGAAATATTAATCATTTCTCAGAACCTTTTATCAGATCTAAATGATAGTGCCTTAAAGCTGTTTATAGGCCTCCTCATCAAAACTGAATTTTAGTCAAGAAAACTTTTCTTCTTTTCTTCAAAACAGGATATATTCTTTGCCAAATTAAATGGTTTTATCTTTTGATGTTTGTGTCCACAATACAGAGGAATTCTTCAAATTTAAGTTGAACTTCGTGGTTTAGGGAAAGTACATTCCCCTCAACATCAACGTAGTCCAGTAAGGTATTCTGTGTTATGAATTTGATAAGATTAACTTCTAGGTTTCAACTTAAATATGCAATATTTATGTCCTGAAATATGAAGCGAGATACTGTCTTGCTAAAATTGTAAGATTTTAAACTTTTGTCATAAAAAAAAAAAAATTGGCGGACTGCTCTTGACCTTTTCTTGTGGAGATGGTGCCGTACGCACAAAGGAACAAAATAAATTATATTGATAATCAGCTTTTCTTCAGTATTTGTCCATAGCTGTTATATTAATTCTCATTTTAAGTACGTCGAGGTCAGTATAGGCGATGTTGGTAATGCATTAATGCATAATATTGTGAGGCACAAGGTGGGGTACACTAACCGACCCCGCCAAATGGTAGGGTACTGCTTTCCATTGCTTTCGTGCGGTATATGAACCCAGTCAGTTCCAATGCTTAACCAAACCGAACGAAACTGAACATCGGTCTCAGGCCTCAAAGGGTTAAGTCCATTTTGCAAAACCATGCACACGTAGGATTCTTTCTTTAGTATGCATGGATAAATTAGATAGAATGATTCCACGAAGTTTTCAAGTAAACTTTAAAGTTGTCTCCACCATTTCGAAATTGTGTGCATTTGATTCCCAAATCGAATACAGAAACCGCTAATAGCTTTTTAAAGATTCTTTTATTCTGCATTCATTTAACCTTAGTTAAAATATCGCTGACTATACCGTAGTTTATGCATGTGCACCATTATGACTTAGTTTTTGCTTATCATATATGTTTGTACTAGGAATTTGAATTTCAACAAAATGCTGTTAGGCAGTAGCAAAGTTCGCGTAGTACAGTCTTTTTCTGGTGTTCTCATTGTGTGAATCGAGTTCACGGTACTTAGGCCCTACTTAATTGAAATCGTATCGCCCGGTTTGTAACCAATAGGTTAAAGTCGAGCCGGCCAGGGCCCATTTCCCCAGCGTGGCTCAATGGTTTGTTTTTCATGCTTCATTGCTTATGCTGAGCACCAAGCACAATTGCAGTAGGTTCCGTTTTTTAAGTCTTCGGTATGACCCGTCCAGGACTCGAACTCCTCACGTTCCGATTGCAAGTTGGATGCCCTAACCATGAAGTCGGTCGAGTACAAGATATATTAATGGATAAGGGTAAGATTATGGTCACTATGTTATAATCTTAGCTCTCATTTCATAAAACCGAACGCCACCTTTTCATTCATCTGACTGTACAGTGGCAGTGTATGATCACCCACTTGTTAGCCATAAAGATTTAATGGATGGTATAAGCATGGAGTTAGTTCATGTTATAAGCAGGTTCGTCGAAGTTTCTTAATTTCAATATGCATGATCATAACAAAGTGGTTTTGCTAATGGCGGTTTAAAATTTAGTCTTTTCCTCCGACGGATAGATGAACGCTGAAAAACTTTTTGCATAGGGAGATTTTCCTTCACCAGAAGAAAATCCTTCCGTTTCCAAATGAAGAATATGCATCAAAGAACCATCTTGGTAGCAAAAAAGGGACACGAGAATGCATTTATTACGCCCAAACTTTTCCAGTAGTTTGAAAATCTTTCACAGTGACAGCTCCATTTTCTCCGTAAGCTTCATTGCAAAGTTGTGGTGTTTGTACGTTGAGTGGTTGTTTGCAGGAAGCCGATGGAAAACCAGCAGCTTTAGCTGTTTAGAGAACAGACTGTCGGATAATCGTCAAAGCGTTGGTTATTTAATTAGGCCGAGATGTGATCAAAAGATGGGAGAATCTTTACCTCGTTCTTCATGTAATAAGTCATTCAAGATAAGTTTCAAAGGAAAATCGTATTTGGTTCAGGACATAATTAACTACTATGTACCCTTGATACATACCCATTTCTGACAACTCGGTATTATGAACGAAACGTGACTATATATACTTTTATGTTATCACAAACTTCTATTCTAATGAGGAGGAAATTTCCTCGTATCCATAAAAATTCAGGAACGTTAATAATCACACTGCCATTTTCGAACCTAAGTGGTTTGGCTTTAGGCAAATGGTATACAGGTCATACGGTTTTATTATGGAAATAGAACTATTGGCGCTGTCCTAATTGGGAAAACTGGTTAACTGCGAAACCTCTGTTTTATATTTTACCTTTAAGGGTTTTTAGTGTATACACCCAAATAACAAAAAACGTCACGTTCTGAATGGTCAGTCATCTTAACGTTTATGAACTACTAACCCCTGGAGATGCAAGTAAGGTTGAAAATACGGACCCTTTAACAGTAGGTTGCAGAATTCTGATTGTTACTTTGACCGCTAAAGTTCATGCGCAGAAGGTAAAACAGTACTTAACAGTAAAAAGATACAACTGTGATATTGTGGTAACGCTGTTCAGTCCAATTGTCCAAAAATTAAACGAACGCCCAAAATTATGATGTCATGAAAACCAGGCAACATTTTTAACATTTCACATTTGTCATTGAGGAAATGCATTTTCCGTATTTAGTCTAGGCCTACTTGATTCAAAGAGTAACCTAGTTTGGTGCCTCACATTGAAGAGCTATTTAGAGGGAGACGGGTGTGGTGAACTGATTTCAAGGAAGCTGGAATCACTTTAACATCTCAGTTTGCCTTTCATTCTGCCTTCTTAAAATCAATAATACTTTCAACAAGCACGTTGAAGGCAGACATGGGTGGCATGGATAATTGAAGTAAATATAAACCTGCACTTATTCAAATTTTCGTGCATGGCATATTGTTGAAAATAAAGGCATATTGTTGGTAAGTCAGGCTTTTTCTTCATTGAAGAACAACAGTACACTTACATTCAGTTTAAAACTTTTGTCCCACACCAATATTAACGCAGAGTTTGTCTTTAGATAACACTCTAGGGGCTTTCTGAGTAAGTCTTTTGCAAAGATGTCCAGTATTTAACAAAACCAAGAAATCAGGTTATCATTAAAGTAGGAGAGACCTCACATGTTACAACTTACATTGGTTGGATTGCAAATCAATATTTTATCAATTACTTTTAATTATACAATGTTAATTCAGATGAGATGTTCCTCAATTTTAAGAAACGACGCCTAACCATACCTAGTTCAAAATTTCAGTTGTCGGGATCCCTTCAAAGACTAAGCGTTGAACTTTCGTCTATATTTGATTCACTCCAAAAGAGCAATGCCTAAATATGAACCAAAGCTGGCAATATATTTAAGTTGATCATCCATTGTTAGGATGTACAAAATACTGTTTTCACTCAAAGCTACAAACGTACATGACAAAACTGGTCAAAGTTCGTTCTTTATTTATGAGGGAGTAATATCAGTACAGTGTAGCTGATACCAGAAGCCTGTGCCTAAAGGGGACAGAATGTGTGTGGTCACTCTAGTTGGCAGGGCATCCGACTCTCCTTCGGAAGATCCGGGGTTCGATTCCCAAGCCAAATCACACAAAATACTTTAAAAATTGGAACTTACTGCATTTGTGCGGGATGCTCCGCATAAGCGATCGACTAACAATCCCATGACCCAGAAGCTGAAGGAAGACCCTGAACATTATTAATTGAGGAGTTTAGTGTTATCTGACGCTAATCGTCTAACTCAAAGGAAGAAATTTCTCGATAGCCTCGCCGCTCCAAACGTCATCTGTTTTATCTGCTTGAATTTTATACAATAGTAAACATTATCCACGATAGTTCCCTAAACGTAATTTAAAAATTCGGATGAATTACCACCAAGGAAAGCGGTGGGTGGAACGTGGTGGTTAATGATCGCCTGATAAATAATGTAGGCCTATAACGGTTGACTGTACATTTAAAAACACCAGACTTGTTGACAGTTATCTTAGCAAGTTTATACCATGCCGTGACTTTGCTCCTTAAGAATTGAATAAAGACACCCCATGAGATCAAGGTGGTTTGGGGTGGAACTCGTATCCGACATTATTAGTTTATAACATGATCCCTACCCTCACGTGATATATACTTTCATGGTGTTCACACTGAGTAAAAAACAATTATTGCCAATCAACAAATACTTGACTGATCCGCTGGCTGACACCAAATGTTACACACCTTTTTGTGCACTGAGGTACTGTCAAGCAATTGGTCAGGTGTGTAAGCTGACTATGCCGGCGTGTATGGAGTGTGCTACATTTCCTCCCTGAGGCGATATGATGTAATCAGGCAGATAATTGAGGATTTTTCAAAAAAGTAAGAAGGAAAGTTCCATTATGAAGGGTTGCATATTTATCATAACATGTTCAGTGCGGACACAAAAACACACTAAGAAATCCTCTGGGTACAGAATTATTCTATATGCTCATTGAATTCTCAAATAGTTTGAAGTTCACCCTCAATTTTTGTAAGTGAGCCGAGGGAATTGCAAAGAGGATTGTTGCTGACTTAACAGCCTACATTTCCATTTTTTGCCAAGCCAATAGCCCCTTAAATTTTTCTTTGTCGAAGCTTTTTTGGTACTGAATTGGGGTGACATAAACACATTCAATTTATAACAATCTATTGTGTGGCGAATTTATTTCACTAGTGGTACTCAATAATATTTAAACCTTTACCCTTAACAGTTCATTAGCTGCACATAAAAAATGTTAGGCAGAACTATCGAAAATGTTGGACAGAAAATTGAAATATATTCCCTAGATAGCATGTACTAAAGGCGGATATTCAAACCCTCACAATTGGGAAACGTTACGTCTCCAAATGGCTTGATTTACATGCGTATGCAAACGATTACTGGTACACTATAGTGATTCGAGGAAATGGTTGGTTGTAATTGTTTCCTGCTGCCTGTCACGTGTCATAACTACGACATTTATTTGACAAGGATTATTTATTATCTTTCCTATCCATCAGTTGCAATGTCACGGTCACTTAGCGTCAAAAACTTGCATACGGTCGGTCCACATCACATACGATACATAAACTCAAATTAAATTGGTCATCAAATAAACTTTATGTGGTCAATTGGGTAGAAATTCTGGTTGGGGGTTGAATCTATTTTAAAATGCCAGAGAAAAAAGTCTAAATGACGAAATTGTCGTTGAACATGTAATGAATTGTGGAGAACATAAACTGGGAGCATGATGACACCTCCTTAAACATTTTTACGCACTTTTTCACATAACTTTTATCGATGAAATTTGTTTAAGTTGCTTTTCATTCTTTCTTTCAGGAGGAAGAATAAATAACCCTCTGAGAATTTAATTTAAACATCTTTTACCATTAGCGGCTCGCCATGGGGCACTTGTCCCCCTCCAAACATTTCCAAAGCATGGTCTTTAATGTTCCAAAACTAACGTTATTCGATATAGCATGAATAAAAAGAAGCCCTTTTCTTAATCTGGGCAAAGTATCCCAGCCAGGCTCATACAAATGTCATACGGTATATTATTTATAAAGTATAAACTAATACGTAATTGTCAACGATATAGTTCGTAATTGTATCAAAATTCTAGCCCAGTACCGACCGCCCAGAAGCGTTGATGGCGCTATCAGCACCAATATAGCAGTACTGAATCAGTACTGTTATTGGTGGTGGTAGCGCTACCAATGCTTCTGTGTGGCCGGTTCAGGTTTACAGGCTCATTCGACCACGAGTCATATGAATTAATATGATTCGAAAAGTTATGATTTCAATTTATATCCAACGGTGTGCAGCTCCTTGAAACAAAAATGTCCAGAACAAATTTATGTTTGATACTTTGAAGAGGAACATATTCTAGGCAAAGCTAACTCGGAAAACTTTACTCATTTCCCATATGTTTGGTTTTCGAGATATTAGAATTGAAGTTGACATATTTTCTACAAAGAGTGGTCTTGCAACAAGTAGACGTGATGTCATGTATTACACATTGATGGAAATGTTTACTTGTTTTTCTCTAAAATTTAACACCATATTTATACAATTTAACTGTGATATGTTGTAACCATAAGTACATCCCAAGCAACGGAAGTTTAAAAACTTAATTTGCCTTAAAGGCAAGATAGCATCTCTAATCAATTCAAGATCAAACAGCAGGATAAAAAAAGTAAATAAATAAAATAAAAAACGAACCAAAACACTGACCATCAATATGAATACATGACATAACACCTGCTTGGTTCAAGTTTACCTTTTGTAGAAAATGTGTCAACTTCAGTTGCTAATATCTCGAGAACCGAACATGGGAAATGAATGAAAACTTCATCAGAGTGCTTAGAATATGTTCGTCTTTTAACATATTAAACAAAAATTTGGTTCTGGTCTATTCTAAAGATTTTACTTTCCGACAAAGAAAATGATAAAATGTCACATCCTCCTGTAAATGAGCCAGTACATTTTATCTGGTAATTTTGTGATGATGTTGCAATTTGATTTTCTTTTTTTTTTAAATAAAGATTTTATTGCAAAGGAAAGCTCAAAAAAAAAAAAAAAGACTGCTTAAATTCTACTTACAAGCCTAGCAAATGCAATTTCCCGCTATCTGAGAGGTCGCGATTTTTTAAAATTTTCTGTACGCTCCGCGCTAACTGATGGTAGCGCTCCGCATAGATAGTCTTTCGGGCAGTCAGTCACCACTTCTCATGCCCCTTCCCCCCAAAAAAATATATTTTTTCACGACATCCCCTGATACTTTTTGAGACGTCTTGGTCTCAAATTGTTTGCCCCCAAACAAATTTCCTTGTATCCGCCCTTGTCTTTTACCAACAGTAGTATACTATTGTATCACTGAGTAAGTGCCAAGCATAGTGACTATATGCTCGAACGGAAAATTAGTCGTGAGTACCTTGTATGAGTACCTAAACTGAGTAAAGGGTACACACCGGCAGCGAGTAGATGTTATGGACATTTACTTCGTAGGCAAATGTTCAATTCCGAAAAGTTTGCCAGACAGAATACTGTATTGGCCAAAAAAAAGTCTGCTCATAGTCAGGATCATCGTCCAGGTTTCTGAAATGGGACGATTAAAACCTTAAGCGTATGCATTCTGGTATTTACTGATAATACTTCTCGCTGCCATGTTAAAGACAAGCTTAAAACATGGCGTGAGAGGAAGATAATGGCTGGGCTTGTATTTCCCAGCTCATGCCCTCGACTCAGGAAGCCTTGTTAGTCGTTGCTTCCAATAGACCTGTTTGAAACCAGTTATCATTTTGACACGATGTTAAGTTTCGTACACCAAGCCAGGCTAGCATCTTTTATGGCTCTTAATGACCACCGTGACCAGGTTTTGATAACAATTTGTCTTAACAAACTGAAGAAAATATAAAGCAGGAAGTATGATTCATTTCTTGAGGAAATGTGTATTATGAAGGAAAAGATCCTGTTTTTCTGCCAAAATCAGTATCATATCATGATATGGGATACGATAGAGGGTTTTTGCCACATACATACAATGAACTAACATTGCTTCGGTTAACTTAAGTTTAGGGTTCCACGTTTAATATTGAACTGATACAAAATTATGCAGTGTTGTGCGTGCATTTATAAAAAGTTCACTCATATCTGATTTAACATTCAAGTCGTGTTTAATGATTGGGTATGCCGTCATGTGTGTACAATGAAAAAGCCAGACTGGAACCTATCAATATGCTTTCAATGAATGCATTTTTTAAAAGACACCGGTTGACATTGGTGAATCTGATTCAACCATTTGATTTAAGCTGTGCAAAATAAGCGTTGACAATTACAGTGTTTTTTTTTAACCCCCCGTTGCCCGGCTCCAATCGGAGCATAATTGCGCGCATCGGGGTCGGTGGAAAAGCGGACCTAGCACGTCCCAGATCGGCTTCCGTAGGCTATTGACCCCGGAACCTTAAACTATTTTTCCTCTCTCCTTGTTGCGCCAAATTCTCGGGTAGCTCCTCGCAGTTTCAAGTTCCGCGTGAAACGGTCAAGACGTGTGGGGGCTGCGCTCTCTGCTTGTAGCAGAAGTACAACGCTGGACAGTAGAGGGACATAGCACTCAAGATATTCATCTGGAATCTGAGTAGTAGATGTTTGCGTTATAAAATATCTTAGACTATATTTGTGCACAAATTTGTACCGTAGAATCTAGTAACTGAGTATTCTGATTGTAAGCGACGAATAAATTTTAAATACTTCCTTCACCTTGAGGTTTCCTTCTCACTTCCAAGATGTAGATCACCTTTGCCTAAACTTGACCGAGGTGATCCGCGGTTAAATATATCCTCAATTCTGGAAGCCAAACATTATCCTTACTTATATATTCCACACATGAACAGTCGAATTACAATACGATGAATCTTAGCGACGTAGTTTGTTTTCTTTCTCCATGATGTCATTTACCTTTTTTCAATAAGCAATCACAAAGGACTGGGATAGCCTTTTGGTCAATGACATTTTGCTGTGGCCAAAAGCAATTCGTACTAAAATTGTATCTCAGAATCGTTGGTTATTTCTTTGGAACAAGGGCCCATGGTACGCACAACTTCTAATCACATTTGGGTGGAAAGTTTTCTTTCAAAATGAGTTTTTTTAGGTTTATTTGCAACGACAATTCCTTGTCTTCCTCAATTTAGATCAGAAAGAGTTTCAGCTTTTGATCTCACTTACCTTTGATTGAATGATGTCAAAAAGGTAAAAGCAGTTGATATCTTTTCAACTACTGAGCGGTACTGAGTTTTCATTTTTCCTGAGTTTTTTTTTTTTTTGTACTCGTCAGAAGTGGGCCTTATTGACCTCTTAGTTGAGCTCTTTTCAAATCTATTTGAAGTGACTCATTAAAGAATTCTACCCCTTGGAAGAGGACGCCTTCACTAAGCCGATATGTCTTGACTTGAACAGTTGGTATACAATAGAAAACTCCAAGCAACAACAGGCGATCACTAGACCATGCAATCTACCACAGTGCGGCCTTTTTGTCAGGACATCAACGATCAGACACGGAAAGTATCTCCTACTCAGTGTGTCATGACGGTCATGTCGTGTATAACAGTAGTTTCAGTGCCGCCGTCGGAGTGCGGTATAAAGTATAGTATTTGCAATGTTATCCACAGTTTTAACGAGAGGGGAATTTAACGAAACTATACAAATACATGCTTGATTGGTCCCAGACATTTTTTTTTTCATTATAACCTGTCTAATGTTCAACTGACATTTGTCACGCTACTACGAAAAGACAAACCCCATCACCCCTTATGTTTGATCATCACACGAAGGTTCGAACCTAGCCAAAGTTACAATTTCAGTAACAACACATTTTTTACTCTCTTATTGATGGCGCGCTATTTCAATTTCATAAATCCAAAAATTCAATTTTAGGTAACACACCGTAAAGTAATATGTATATTTCTAAAAGACGTTTGCATTAATTTAATTGTTAGGAGTCTTATAGCGCCTTTAAGGTTTTTCTGTTATAAAGAGTCAAAAAGGGTTGGAAATTATAAAAGGATCAAGTCATCACGATAAAAAGCAGTAATTTGCGGTCGATTCTCCCGAGTGCAAATCTAACTCCGGGTCCTCGATTAAGAGATATGTTCCACACTTCTCTGCACCAACAAACTTTTGTCTTGTGTAATTGAAAAGCGACGGAAAAGGCGTTAGCTTGACTTGACAGGTACGAAGAGAGAACCCATCCTCCCGATGCTGACTACAGTAAAGTAAAACGATAATCGGGTACATCACGTATTGGTGGTCTTTATCATTGAAAAGGGGTGGTGAATATCAGCAAGGTATTTGCATAAATGGGATGGATGTTAAACCTTCGCAGCTGGGAGTAATATGGTACGACAGAAAACAGCCAAAATATTAAAAGATACTACTCGTACTCTCTTCCCAAATTGTGTTTTCCTTCGCTCAGGCAACAGGCTACGTATGCCCAGTTCTAAAAATAACAGGTTCCGATTTTCCTTCATACCTAACTCTATTTCCCTTTTTTAACTCGAAAGTTGTTCGGTAATTGTTGGTGGTTTTATACTTTTTACGGTATATTTTCAACGTTTTATTCTGTTTTGACCTTGTGATTGTATAACTGTGTTTTTTGTATGTATCTGTTTTTGTAGCGTTTTTATTTTTTTATATTTGTTTTGCTGCAGGACGACAAATTTCCACCTGATCGTGGACGAATAAATCTATCTTATCTATCTTATCTTATCTATAGGAACTTTGTGAAATACTCTGGGAGGCAGCTGAATGTGACCCTATATCATAAATGGTTATTCGAAAGGAGAAAAGGAATGGAACAATACCTAGTTTTCTGCATACGATTTACATATTAAGTTGAAAACGAAGCAACGGGATGAAGAAGGCGTACTTTCCGAGTTTCGATATACAGTATCAATCGCCCATGTGTCACAAATGAGACCTTCCAGTGTTATGCAGGTATGCTTAGAAAAATATGTA
Organism: Holothuria scabra; assembly: GCA_037179385.1. Classification (NCBI taxonomy): domain Eukaryota; kingdom Metazoa; phylum Echinodermata; class Holothuroidea; order Aspidochirotida; family Holothuriidae; genus Holothuria; species Holothuria scabra. Next base: position 19,619,234 of record CM074188.1, read on the forward strand.
CATAAAAATCAGTGTTAACACCATCAGCAAAAGATTATGTTATGGCCCATCAAATTGTCCCCGGACAGCCGGGAGTTGTATCACGAACCAGATTTTAATGGTGAACATGGATGGTAATGCATGTTAATGCAGGGAAAGAAAGATTTATCCTGGTAGGGACTTTTTCTAGCTTCCTCTTGTAACTTTCTGTCGTTATGATATTATGTACGTATTTCCTCATGGTAAACACTGAGCTAAAAACACTCTACTCGTGTTTGCTCTTAAGAAAGGAACAACAGTTTTAGCTCAACAAACCTACGGCGTAGAATTTTGGATACTGCAATTTTCCCACACTTCCGTATCATACAGATATAGATAGCACGCGTACTTCCGCCTAACGTATTGGATGACCCATAGTCAGAGGCCGAGAACCAACATTCTTTACTCCTTTACTGTAATAAATTAAAATGTTAATCGCATTGTTCTCATCCCCCCCCCCCCTTATAATGACCAACTTACGCGGAATGTTTAAAGGCCCAGTTCTCTCACCCCAAACAGTACCAATTCTCCTAACCTTCTTACTGAAGCCCCTCCAACAATTGCCTGAAATTCATCCTCATCCAGATACAATCTCAGTTTATTGCTTCAAAGTGAGTATAGAAAAACTCAATTTATATAATCAAAGTACTCTCAGTACCGCTCATGCTGAATAGTAAAAGTTTTGGTACTCTGCATTGTTTGAATTAGCTGTCAATTATAGAGCTGAGCCAATTGAGAATTTCAGTACCACCGTACCAAACTTTTGGGGTGGGAGGTTCGACCCTTTAATTACTTCATCGGGAGGAAGCGATACATACGAATTTATGACTCACTGACAAATGTCCTTTTTCACATAGAGTTAAGCCGCCCTTCGCCAGTTGTCATGATTATCACTCAATCAGCAGAACGGCTTTCCGTGAATTGTCGAGCTAAAACGGCATGTAATGGACTCGGTGTAAAACAACTATTTTCTTCCAAACCCCTCACATTTTTGAAGATAGTTCCTATGCAAAAACTAGTCATGGGCTGTTACCATTAGCAATTAAGTTAATTCAAACAGTAAACGTATACTTGTAAGGTTTGACATTTAAAGGCAAGTTATCTGAGGTTAACCTGGAAGATGATTCAACCTTCAATGCATCATGATTTCATCATCATTTGTTCCATGTTGTTAATATACTCATTACGGAGTTCTTGGGCTCATATTCTAAAACAATGATCATCAAATATGCTGCTCGTTGAAGAGGCCAATTAGGGTAATACACCAGTCATTGGTTACTTCAACTGGTATTTGAGAACATCGGTTCTTTACTTAAACTGCTGAAGCTTTGACGGATTTTTGAGAAAAAACATTTATGTTGTGTCCCCGCACTCTGCGACATTGTAATCGCAGCAAGTCGCCTGTTTCTAATGTATGTCACAGGCAATACAATCCTTGGGCCACTCATACGGTGATGAAAAGTCTTTGACGTTATAACTTGTACCCCACGCCAAGTAGTCCTATGACAATGTAACAGTACCAGGTAGTTCAAAGAATTGAAGTTTTTTTTTTGAACATTTTAGAAATATTGACTGTATCATGTAGACAGTAGATTGTAAACTTCGTCCGTTTCTCTTTTGCCAACCAATTTGCACTCTAGGGAGTTTGTTCAAAATATCTAAATTCACACCATCATCGTACGTGATGCCCCTTAATGTGCGATATTATTGTGACCTTCATCTTTTCGTTGACGATAAGTAACTTCATACGCGTGCCTGACGGCTGAAACACTCACACAGTGTCGAAAATGCGCGTGCTGGCTCTAGTAGCAGCTCCCTGCTCATATCTGTCCTGAAGCGTTTACCGGAACGCGATATGTTTGTTAATTAACCACGCCAATTATGTGATATATGTGAGACTCAAAATCTATTCATAAATTGTTCCATATGAACAAATCTCTACTTATAACCTAACAGCTGTCAATAGAAATGTCAACATCTACATAAAATGCTATGAATAGGCCAGCAATATCAGCAGCTTCACTAGAAGGAGAAAGCCTCTAGAGTATATCAACAGTCATCACGGCTTGATTGTGTCTTTGGAAAATTGTAAAATTTTGATTTTAATGATAGCATTTTGATAGAAATGTTCAGTTCAAACTTGAAGATATTCAATGATTTGAGAAAATTGAACTTAAACTGCATAATTTCTCATGTTTCAACATTGAAAATATGTCCCCTAGAGAGCAATTTCAGCATTTGTGGTATTTACCACATAACGCTCATCCGATCGGTGCAGAGGATTTGATTATATTCAAAATGCTTAAGGACATTGTGGCAGTTTTCTGTGGGATCTCTTATTACACAATCCCAAGCAGTTTAGACACACATGGATTTTTCGACGTGATGTAGTTATGCGAGCCACGATATAACTTTTCGTGTAATCTGTTCAATTGTCAAAGAACGACAATTGATTTGTTTGAATGGATTCTTCGTTGCCATGGTAACTTTACATTTGTGCAATTACAATGTGGTAGACGAAACAAAATGTGATTATGTAGCAGAGAGGTACAAACATTAAGAAACGTGTAAGAAATCAATTTCATGGTAACGAATACTCGCCTACAATGTAAATATGAAAAACTTCTACAAATTTTATTTTTACCACACATTTTTCTAAGCGAGACTATCTTTGTTGTAAGAAATATGGAAAAAATCTCAAAGTCAAAGATCTTCACGACGGAAGATAACTTCGGATTCATGAACCTCATGCATGGCGAGGCGATGAATTGACTCGGATTAAAATCACGCTGCTGACCGAATGTATGTTTCTACATAGTTGAACTATATACTCCTCTTAGTCAAATTTTCCAACAAGATGTTACAAATGCTTTTCCATTATACTTTATTTAACTCACATGGTTCTCACAAAAGCCGCCCTACTTCTCCCAAAATACAGAGAGCTGAAAAACAAGTCAGGAAAGTAGTTACATTACTAAAATGTTTTCCAACTTCTTGTCGAAACGATATAGGATAAATACATTATTCTGACTAGCTGCAATATGTACTACCAGTGCTGAGACCGAGTGCGCCTTGTCCGGTTCCGAACCAGTCGCAATATCAGTGGCCATTGCCATTCTGAATCAATTCCTAATCCAGCACCAGGATTCAGGGGTTATTGCGATTCCATGGTTCCTGGCCAATTTCGGACACTGGTATTAATGTACAAGATTTTATAATATTAACAGATCACAAGCAGGACAATTGCAGAGTCCATTTCCGTACTGACTATCTCACCTATAAGGGCTAATAGAGTGTTCGCATTAAACAAGAGGAACAGTAAAGACATTGTTCTTAATCTGTATAAGCAGTTGGTAAGACCCCATGTTGACTATTCGGCTCAGGCTTGGAATCCGTTCTATGAAATGAATATAGGTTTCTTTTAGAACAAGTCCAAAGGACAGCCACACGCCTTATACCGGAAGTGAGATATCTACCTTAACACAATAGCTTCAGAATCTCGGGCTCACCACTGAAACTCTGGAGCTGAGAAGATTTCTTACACAAATCCGGTTTTGTCTCGTTGTTATTTAAAGGTTCAAAGTAATTCCGGGGTTCGTGGCCACAGTAAAAAACTGCAAGTTTTATGCAAGGCATGGAGGCTTGATTGTAAGAAGTTAAATTCCTCCCATAGAGTTGTCAATGAGTGAAATTGTCTGCCAGAGTGGGGTAGTTAACTCCCCACCTGTGCAATGCACCAGGGGTATAATGATGTCTAGGGGTGTAATGATGACAAGTTCTTCCGTGACTGTGGTGCATTATAATTAAACTAGTGTCAGTAATTTACTGGGTTAATTGCTTGTTTTGGGGATTTTGACTGCAGGGCCCCCTTAATGGGACCTTAGTCCTCCTTTTCCCTTTAGCTTGTTGTGTAACTTTATAGGGAGGTATCCATGAAAAGTTTATTTTTGTGAATTCGCCACCTTTTGACTCTGAATCCGAGTCAAATTGAGTCTTATCCGGTCACCACATTTCTATTAGAATTGGAACATATACCTACCGCACTTTGGACTTTCATACTGCTTGCAACTTAAAGTCAATATAAGACTACGTCTACCGTGTTTGCAAACAACTCCGGGCCATATTTTTCATATCCGGGAGTCCTCATCTCAGGTCGATTGAAAATCCAATCAAAACTCGGGTGAAAAAAGTGAAGTGGTTTCCACCCGATCAGGGTAAAAGTCCGGCTATGGGTGGGGGAATTTTCAAATTTCTCCTATGATGCTTTGCAATCCTTTCGCTCAAATTCAACGGAGACGATTGCTCGAAACTTATGGAAACTGTCGATTAATCATAGGAAAGAAACATTCTTGCATATTTCAGAATTTTTATTGCCAGGTGAGCAAGGAAGCCGGACCCTGTAGGTAGTTCACTGCGCACTTTTTGAAATATCAAGCAATTTTGTCTCGCTCTGTGTCCACAGCTTCAATTAATAACTCGAAGACAGCCGCAAGATTTGTGCAATGTTTTTAACTGAAAGGTTTGTTAGCGAAACGTGTCAGCCCTTGTGTTCATCAATACTCTGCTACATGTTTCTTGCGATTTCGCTCTGTGGGGTGACTAATTACTTTTACTTTCCACCGATTGAGGGAATTCTCATTTTCACCTGAAAGAGTTTATCTCCCGAACTGCTTACAGGGTAGTCGTTGACTGCAATTCGCAAAACTGTATGCTAAAAATTGTTGATATATGAGTGCCCACTTCGATTGCCTTAGACTTCTCTGAATTATTAAGATTAAAGAGTTTCAAATATTCAAACAGATTCATTCACAAAAAGGATCAGGTAGTTTTATCTCACATTGCACGAGAAAGAGAGCTTTCATTCAAAACGTCGAGAAAAGAGAGTAAATGCCAACAAATAGTCTAATTTATAAAGGAGTAGAAACCAGCAATTTAGGAGGAATGTCTATCAATTTCTCTTCTTATTTTTCTTGAGATTATAAGATATTAAAAAATATTAATTTTGTTTCACCACAAAACCGTAAGGTGTCATATGAAAGAAAATTAAATTTCCTATCAACTGACACCATATATGGTGGGTATTGTGCTGAATTAAATTACATTTTGGGGCAAAAAGTAATTTTCAGCCAATTGTTCTCGAAATTTGAATTACATTAATTTACATATTTCTTAATATTTTTTTTACAAATCTTAAGACAATACATTGAAACTCTTCTAAAAATGTTTCCTACACATAGGTACTATTGTGCAAAAACAACAAGGTTATTGCTTTTAAGAAACGAAAGTTACAGTCTTTCAAAGTTAACAATTTGAAATTTCAGGAAATAGAATTCTGTACCTAAAATAGTATTTCGCCCTGTTCTCCATTCGCATCAGCTCAATTAGTACAACTGATAGTTAGGCCCAAATAAAACCAATATTGTACACTTTGGGTTTTAAACATGACATTTAGGTCTGTGATTACAAGATACATGCTTGTGTTGATTTTCAGACATCTTGTATCAAATCCAAGATGGCCGCCATAGGTCAATGCACTTTTTATCCATTATTCCTGAATTCCAGCATTTAATGCTCATTTTCGATTAGAACAACTGCGATATTTGGTCAAATGGCACCAGAAGGTACAACTAAGGACAAGGGCACTCTTTTTTATACGCATAGCTTGTAAACCAAGATTGCGACTAGGGGTCAATGTACTATTTTCTCCTTCTATCTATCTTTTATTCAGAATTTTCGATCAACAAATTATGACCACTAGTATATTTGTGCACAAGGATGCAATCTTCAGCAGTCCTTAACTTCGTTAAGTACATTTTGGATCTATCCTTAGGTGGTACTTAACGGTTAATTGATTTAGGCACTCCCACCACTTCACCACCCCACCCCTTACCTCGACAGTAACCCTATAGGGGCATTACTAGCTAAACCAATTACATTGATCACTTCGTCGGCTTTCGGATACATTCGTAGGGTTTGGACAAAATATGGGCAAATACAGGATAAATCCCACACATGAACAGGATACAGTGTTAATTAATTTTACCATGTGCTTATATATATTGTTTCTCGGCCAAGATTGTGGCTAGGGGTCAATGCATTTTTTTATTTTCCCTCCTCATTTCTATATTTGTGTGGATATTTCCCTATCAAGAAAGCAATAACCACATATTGCAAATAAAAGCAATCTATGCATGTCTAAACTTTGTTACAGCAACAAATTATATCGCCATGTTCTCATGGCATTAGTTCATTATAGGGGCTGTACTAGCCTAACCAAGTTAATATTCCATTGAGGTCGTTTCCAGAATCTTTCATTGTATTTACGGGGCGTATATTTGACATTAAAGTACAGTCATTTTTTCTTTGAGTACATTGCGCATGTTTCAAGATGGCGGTCTGGGGTCAATGTACTAATTAAGGAGTAGAACAGGCCACCAGAGTACAAATTTGACGATCCTTTTCCAAACGATTTTATCAGTTTATTTAACTTTCTCTAGTTTGGTGTGATGAATTTGAAATAGTCTGGTTTCATTATTTACTGTACCATGTCATGTGAAGTAGCCATTTTGAATTTCAAAATGATAGACTTTTTATATTTTCTGAATGGAGATACATGTTGCACTGTTAGTTTCAATCTTTTTATCACAGCATTTGACCAAGTTTGTGGTAGATTAGCTTATTTAGAAGATTGAAGATTTTCAATTAAACTTGGACTGTTGTATGGGCTAGAGATAAATAGTTCCGGAAACCATAAACATTGCTGGAAAGCTCTTAGGGTTTTATTATTACTTTTTTTGTAATGATTCCGTAAAGTATAATGTCTACAATAAGCATAGGTTCACACATGGAAATGAGCTAGTTAACTCAATTGCGAAAATCCAAATCGCCCTCCAAATCCTGATGGTAGGTGGTTAAATACCACTAAATATATTACGAGCAGATAGGAACATGTTCAAAAAACAATCCCCAGAGCTCATTACATTCCTTTCGAATCTAAAAATGTCTTGTTAGCCATTTCTGTGTCACCTTAACTATATTAGAGATCTAACCTGTCGTTACTGTTACTATATTGAGCAAGAAACATTTATGGGCTTGATAAATGCCATGTGAAACCAGCAATGTATTGTCTACCATGAGGTGTCATCAAAACTATATTAAAGACGCGGTTCTTCGTAATTTTGCCTTAAAAGCAAGTGTGGTTTCTAACATTTTATTACTTGACTTTTGCATGATACCTTAACCTTTATATACTAAGTATAGATTCAGGGTGGTTGTTATGTCATTATTGGTGTTTAAACACTCATTATTTTGACACAAAAAGTATTCCTGTTTTAATTATAATACTGACTTAAGTTATCTGTAGAAAAATCTTTTCAGAATAGTTATTTTATCTCATTACTTAAACTTAATAGGTTGTTATTTGAATTTGCATGTCAATATCTTCACTCGTTTCAGTTAAAAATTGACAGTTTCAGTCTTATATTTTACACTTTTTGTTAGAGGCTGGTAATAAAAACTCCCTGCTTTTTCAATTGAATGCTTCTTTTAACGTATGAATGTTTTCTGATTCAATAAGAGAATAAATTGTATAGTGATTTAGGGAAAGTCGGGCTTTAAATAACACATTTATTTTACTTCATGTCTTATAATTTACACATTAAGAGTGACAGTTTTAAGTAATCCAACTTGCTCACCTAACATTGGAGTCATTTGTTTGACCAGCAAGATATTGAATTCATAAAAAGGAACAAGTAATGTACAAAGTACGACTTCCACACCATTACAATAACTTGGAAAGGTAATTTTTTGCTTTATATCTCATGATCTCTAGTTGTGATACCTTTATTTTAACTTTTAGTCTCATCAATGTCACGTTTTCATCTTTATTTTTAAGATATTAAGGTTAAAAATTTGAGTTTCAGTGTTGTACCTGTACTATATATTTACCTATTTTAATTTTTTGATTTTTCTAGCTCTCAAATAAAGTTTTACTTCAACATTAAGGACCGTATTTTGCGTATCGTTTTGGCTTTTTGAAGCAAACTTAGAAGTTGTTAGTTACAAATTAACAGCCTTGAAATCCAAATTACTGACTTTCAAAGTCAAAGTGTTACAAACAAATTTGATAGCTTGACCTTTTTTTTTGATACTGTGAAATGTAATCCTAAGTGTATGCAACTTCAGGTTCAAAGTTACAATAGAGATACAAGAGACTGTAATGGTTACAATCACCACAGAAGAAACCTAAAGTTAAAATAATGAACCTTCATAATACTATTTTAATTTTCATATGTAAAGAGTAAAGGTCAAAAATCGAATTTGTAGCACTAAAAGTCAAGTAATGAAATATTAGGAATACTAACCAGATTACAACGTTAGCCTTTGAATTTAATTTGAACTTAATAGTAGGTCACAAATTTAACGCACTAGTCATATTTGTGACATCCAAGTCTTAATGAGGACTAACAGTTCAAAACAATGACTTTTAATGTCAAAATTTGGAAAGTCAAATTTTGACTAAGTACTTCAAAATCACGTTAAATGAAGTGAAGTGAAGTGAAATGAGTTAAATTTAAACCCAAAAGCTTATCACTACAGTCACTGTGAATAAAATATTTTTAGGAAAGAAAGGCTACATAAAAGTTTTTTTTATGAAATTATAAAATGGCATCTGATATTCAAGGCATGAAAAAGTCTCTTTTTTGAATTTCAGGCCTGGATAATGATATTAAAATTAGATAATGGGTACCACAACTTGAAATAAGAAGATCAAATGCAAAGGTAGTAAAGTGAATATTCTGCGGTTGACATTAAATGTCACAAAACGAAATGGTAAGTCAGCATACTGTAAGTTCTATTCAGTTTTATGACTCAAATTAATGATTTTAAACACCAGGACTACCACTAAATCTGTACTTTCTAGGTAAAAGGTAAGGATGGAAGTCATATAGTGAAATTTCAATAATCGCATTTGCATTCAAAGTCAAAATTAGTCTTATATATATAGTCTATATTGTCTATTGTCTATAAAATAGTTATGGAACACCGTAACGGCTAGCAAAACATCCCTAGCTTCAAAAGGCAAGCTCATAAAATTGTTTGAGAACATGTCTCCATCTACCCATAATATATCCAGTGGTATTAAACCAAACCTAACTGTATAACTGTAAAAGAAACCATCAGACTAACATTCTTTTGGCGGACGATTTGGATTTTCTGAATTCTGTTACGTAGCGGATTCCCATATGTAGACCTCTGTCTACCGCAGAAATAATATTTTGCGAAATCATAATAATAAAAGTAATTATGGAACCATCCTCTTCATTAATTCTATAGTTGTCCGGAGGTTTTCACTTCTATATATTCAGCTCTAGTTCATCTAACAGTCTGGGACCCCAAATGGCGTCCAAAAGAAATTGGAAATGTTCAATCCTCTATAGCCTATAAGTTTATCTATCAATTGGTCAAATGCGGTGATAAAAGATTGAAACTTACATTGCAACATGTTTAACTGTTAGGAAAAGGAGAAAGGTCTGCCATTTTGAAATTCAAAATGGCGACTTCACGTGATAGAGTGCAGTAAATGAAACCCGACTATTTCAAATTCATCACACCAAACTAGAGAAACTTAAATAACTAACAAAATCATTTGAGGAAGGACTGTTTAAACAGTCTGACAAATTTGGTGGCCTGTTCTACTCCTTAAATAAGTAAATTGACTTCAGACCGCCATCTTGGAACAGAAGCCATGTACTCAAAGAAAAAGTGACTGTACTTTAGGATGTATCCCCAGTACTGGTGAAAGTTACCCTGCTAATGTCAAATATATCCAGGTAAATACAATGAAAGATTCTAGAAACCATCGCATGGAATATTATCTTGGTTAGGATAGTCTGCTAGTACTGCCCCTGTTATGAAAATGCCATGAGAACATGGGTTAAAGTAAATTGACCTATTACCACCATCTTAAAATCCATATAGTTTGTTCCTGTAACAAAGTTTAGACATGCTATAGATTGCATAGGCTATATTGCACTACGTGGCAGGTGGTTGTTGCTTTCTTGATAGCGAATTTCCACACAAATATAGGAAAGTGAGAGGAATAGAAAGAAGTGCATTGACCCCTAGCCACCATCTTGGCACAAAAACAATATATATAAGCACATGGTGAAATTAATTAACACTGTATCCTGTTCATGTCGGATTTATCCTGTAATTGCCCATTTTTGTCCAAATCCTACGAATGTATCCGAAAGCCGTCGAAATGAGCAATGTAATTGGTTTAGCTTGTAATGCCCCTACAGGGTAACTGTCGAGGTAAGAGGTGGGGTGGTTAAGTGGTTGGAGTGCCTAAATCAATTGACCGTTAAGAACCACCTTAGAATAGATCCAAAATGTACTTAACGAAGTTAGGGATTGCTGAAGGTCCCAGTGCACAAAAATACGAGTGGTAATTTCTTTCTTGATCGAAAATTCTGAATCAAAGATAGATAGAGGGAGAAAATAGTACATACAGTTGCCATCTTGGTTTACAAGCTATGCGTATAAAAAAAGAGTGCCCTTGTCCTTAGTTGTATCTTCTGGTGCCATTTGACCAAATATCGCAGTTGTTCTAATCGAAAATGAGCATTAAATGCTGGAATTCAAGAAAAATGGACCAAAAGTGCATGAACCCATGGCGGCCATCTTGGATTTGATACAAGATGTCTGAAAATCAACACAAGCATGTATCTTGTAATCACAGACCTAAATGTTATGTTTAAAACCCAAAGTGTACAATATTGGTGTTATTTGGGCCTAATTATCAGTTGCACTAATTGAGCTGATGCGAATGGAGAACAGGGCGAAATACTATTGTAGGTACAAAATTCTATTTCCTGAAATTTCAAATTGTTAACTTTGAAAGACTGTAACTTTCGTTTCTAAAAAGCAATAACCTTGTTGTTTTGCACAGTAGTACTCTTTGAAAGAAAACATTTTAAGGAAAGTTTCAATGCATTATCTTAAGATTTGTAAAAAATATAAAGAAATATGTAATTTTTTTCCATCTTTATTGTAATTTTGTTTAAGTCAAAAATTTATTACAACAGTGATAAAGAAGTAATATTTATATATATGCCCTTACGATTAAATGCAGCTTAACAGTTTTAATTTTTAAGCAAATAGCACTTTCATGTGTACCTTTTAAGGTAAAAAAATAGAAAGAAGTAATAATTACGTTACAAAACATTCTTAATTGCTGTTTGAAAATGCTAAAGATGGTTATAAATTAATACTGTTCAAATCGTTCTCTATTTTTTGAAGAGCAACATATTTCTTAGAATCCTTACCAAGGTTTCTAGCGTATATATACATTTCGACTTTCAGAAAAATTTTTAATTTAAAATAGAAAACATTCAAACGTGGCTGTTCGTTTTTTTGTTTACAGCAAAAAATAAAATATTTCATATGCAATATAAGAAAATTATAAGGATGGTAAATCGTGTTATTGTAACCAAAAAAACATCTTGCTTTGTAAAGAAAAATTGTTTATTCAGAGCATTCATTTCAACATCAAGAATGAAAGAAGAGATAAAACTACAGTTCCAAAAAAGACGTTCCAAAGTCTCTTCTTCAATTTTACAAAACGAACAGAGTGGTGACTCAATTTTGCCCATCAATTTTAAAAGCCTGTTTGTTGGTTAAGTTCTGTGCAAAAACTTAAACTGGAAGTAGCAAATCTTAGCTTCGTTAACCGAAGCCCAGGGCATCTTAAAAATTCTTTCCCAATTATCGTGTCCTAAATCAACAAATAAAGTATTCCATTTTTTAATGGAAGTGGGGGTATCAGAAATCTTTTCTATATAAAAGTTATAGACAGTTAAAGAAATTTGTAAATTAATGTAATTCAAATTTCGGGAAAAATTTGCTAAAAATTACACGTTTTGCCCCAAAATGTAATTTAATCCGGCAAAATACCCATCATATACGGTGTCAGTTGATAAGAAATTTAATTGTCTTTCATATGACACCTTACACGTTTCGATAGGAGGTTGTATCAAAGTTTTATTATCAAAAATTATGATGCCTACTAAAACATGGCCGCCCTTTTGAAAAATGGCTGCCAGACCTACTAGCAACGGATGGTGCACTGTAGACCCACATATCTGAACATCCTAGGTGACTCGCTTCATGCTGATATACTTCGTTATTGGTAGCTAGTTTACTACCCCAAGACCTGAACTGCCGGTCTAATTCAGATCTAATAGGGGAACTCGTTTCCAGGAAGTTTCCAAAAGCCGCCCTTATACAAAGGCAATTTTGATGGAAGTAATTACTGTCAGATCTAAATGTTTTTTCCTCATATAAAGTATAGTGAGTTCCTATGACTTATACATTTTAGGCCATTAGCGAGGTCCTAATAGGACCATGCACTGATACTGTCACTGAAGATTCGTGTAGATTCGGCCAAGTACTTTTTGGTCAATAAGTTCCAAAATGACACACACACATCTCATAGATATGATGCCTCAACAGTTCACTTATTTAGAGATTCCTACCCATCAGTACTTCAACTAAGAAAAGAGAAAAGGTATATCTTTTAATATATACCAAGAAATAAATTTTCACTTTGATGGGAAGTTATATATACTCCCGTTCTTTAAACGCTTAACGTTATGTGGGTCCTTTGTTATAAGGAAGCAGGTATTGGGGTAAAAAGCCGTAATGTCATTTGGCAAATACACAAAAGGCGGATGACGGATTTCGTCCTAGAAAAATTCGTCCACATAGACAAGCTTTCCCAGAAATTTGAAGTGTCGCATCAGGGCACCATACATCAATCATGCAGGACACCATATATTAACCCCCCCTCCCCCCGATTTTAAAACTGCTATCAATCATGTCATTAAAGTGTACTTCAAGGTGTAGAATTTTGAAAATGCATATTTTGCAATAAGATTCTTTATAGCTTGTTATTTTGCTGAGATATTAAATTTTGAGATTTACTCACCCAAATCCAAATAGTCCTTTTTGAAATAATTTGTGACATTGTCATTTTACAACACATTTATATGTTTTGTTTTCCTTTAAAGTGTAAAAAAGGTTTATATGAACAAGCAAGTCTTGTTTTATGTAAAGAGAGGGCTTAAAAAGTCAGTTTAAGTCAAAACTGACACTTTGTCTCAACGTGCAGTAGCTATCTGGAAAAAGATACAAAGGTTGCGCTGGAGGAGTAGAGCAATGACGACACAAATGATTGCACAATTTTTAACTGAGGGAATGAATTCCGACATTTTATATTTAAGCATAGGAATGTCCTGTGAAGATGGATGTTGAATCCTTTTAAATTAGTAACTATGCTTCGCAATGTATATTTTTGAAAATTCCAGATTTGTGGTACGCATTTTAAACATACTATGATGGCAAGTCTGTAATACTATCATACTTTGTTTGTCTGTCGTTTCATTCAATTTCTCCGTGTTAAGTATATTTTGTCTTGAGTTTAATCCTTCTTTAATTTATGTTGAAAACGTTTATGCTAAACATACCACAAGAAGCAATATGTCAAACTTATACCACAAGCTGGCAAGAAGCAATTTCTACATATGGATATGAAATCTTGCCAGCGGTTTAAATGTACCATCATTTCAACTTGGAAACCAAGGTCAAATTTATAAATTAATTTACCAAAATTTGGGGTCCAGAAATGTCATGTGATACGGCCGAGACATTTAGATTTCAAAATATCGATAGATTAAAGCTTTAAAGGGAAGGTTTAAGCAAAAATTAAATTTTCATATGTGAAAGAGGAACAACATCTTCACAGGGTGGTGAAAGTTCCGTTCAAATCGGACATGTATTTCTTGAGATATCAGTAAATGAAGTCAGTAGATTTGTGTTCAAAAGTGAGTTTGAGGGCAGCAGAGCTTATATCACTTCCTCACATTGACAAGGAATGCTTTGTTTCCCTTTGTTTAATCAGACTGTTGTATTGTGCTTGAAGTTAAGAGGAGTATGACCTCCCTGTGGGGAATGCAAAGTTTGTAAAATTCTCATGCTACTTATGCAATCACATTTTAATAATATGGGACTGTCGAGGGGAAAATCCAGTATTAAGTTTAAACAAAAACAAAAGACTGCCCATTAATGTGGGGATGTGATGTCATATGTGCTTGCTTCAAGTTCACTTTTTCTTGAAAATGTGACAACTTTACGTGCTCATATCTTGGGAACCACACATAGGGTTTCAATGCAAATTTCACCGAAATGCTAAGAATAAGTACCCCTCTAACATACCAAATCCTGTTGTGACCTTAAACCGTTCTTTTAACCGCTACATGAAAAAGGCCAGAATATGTGCAACTAAGTAAACTTTTCCCTTTCCTGACATAAGACCGTTAAAAGCGGAGGAGGTTAACAGAGGAAACTGGACATAGACAAAATCATCATTGAGTGTCCCGTCTAATAATATTTTCCAGTATTATTCATTCATAGACCAGAAAAACATTTCTCCGTAACATACGCTGGCCTTCCCTAATTCTGGTTTCTGACATGAAAATATGGATGATCCAGTGTATGTATACTAATATTACATAAACTCACAGCTGCCATATTCAGTTGAAAGTCCATGTTTTCCAACCTCACAATGCGTTTAATGTTAAAGGAACAATTTTAAAACCTGTCATGTTCTTTTGTCTTCTACGTTTCCATATTTCTCGAAATTCTGCTATTGCACCATAACGCAAACAAACAGCGAGAACAGTTATAAAATATAGAATGCGGGAGCAATACCCACTGTTCTTTACAATGCTGAAATCTATCATGTTCACATATTCACATGACTTTAAAGTGTTCCTATAGTCTAACCTTTCAAACCGTCAAAAATGTGTATTAACGAGCTAGAAAATGAATTCATGAAGTCTTCCTCCCATCTGTTTAGCTGAGAGATAAACTGTTGAAGTTAAATCACTTAATTTAAAATATGCGGTGGATTGTACATAAGTTTGTTTAGTCATTTTTGTACTTATCACAATAATGTTATTCTTTTGATTTCCCGAAAACTTCACAACAATTTGTGTCAAAATGAAATTGAATTTTTACTGTTGTATGGAGAGTGGCTTAACTTCAGGATCCTTCTCTGTCCAACATGCAAGAAAACAGGGAGCGTCCAAGTTCGTGACATCACTGTTTTATTTCGAAAGGAAACAAAGCAGGCAATGTGAGTTGTACAAGAAGAATGTCACAAATAATTGAGAAATGGACTGTTTCAACTCAAGTGAATAAACTTCAGTAGCGTAACAAACTATGGCAGTGCGAAATGAATACCTTAGATTCATTCTACAAAATCTAAAATGTGAAAATTCTACACTCTGGACACTTTCGGTTCAAATTGAACCGGAAAAGGATCAACTATTTGACTAGATTTGGTTCATTTTGAGCCACCAATTGTTCATTTTTAACTGAAACTATTCAAATATTTAAACATTTTTAGTTTCAGTGCCCTTTCGATCCTTCTGCGGTTCTATTTGAACCGGATGCTTTCAGAGTGTAGTCTTTATGCACGCTTTAACAAATTCGTCGCTTGACTTCCAGTGCAATATTGACACGTTTCATGTTGCTGTTGCGCCTTGCTTAGGCCCCACCTTTTGACCATTAGCTCACATAAAATATTTACAGTGCGTGCAATATGTCACGTCTTCACTTCAGACCAACAAACGATTCAACAAATGATTCCCACTTCAGTGATGTGCGCTTAGGTTATTCCATAGTTTTTATACCTTTCCCTGGTTGGGAAACTCCTTACGTACACTGTGTCTGCACAGACGTAGAAGCTGCATGTGTGTTCATAGTCTTTGTAAGGTTCGTTCGCAACTGTCCGTAAAGCATGTTGAGCTCTTCAAAAAAAGTTCATCACGTGACTTTGAAGATGCACACGATCGATCGGTAGCGATATGGCTCCATTGAGTGATGTACTGTTTCTGCTGGGACGTGAAATTAAAGTTGACCCAAGGACTAGAAGGGAACTGCAAACGGCCTACTAATCAGTAAGTTTTCAAGATTTTTGAATAAATGAAAAAATCCCATGTTCTCGGGTTTCATTTTCTCTTCAGTTTAGGCGTAAAATACTGGTTCCGCGGCCTGTCGTTTGGACACCTTCGCTGAGGACATTCAATAGGCCCTACAGGCTTATCATATCGCAGTCAGTGTACGGTAAGGGTGAAGTAGACCTACTTCATTACGCTAGGTGGGCTTCCTAAAATTTCGTACGACCGTAGTTACTGAAAAAATATCGTATAATACACTCGTCTGATGAACCGTTACACTCGTTTGTTAAAATGGTTTAATCCAACTAGTCTAACGTTATACAGTGCGATTGCTACATGCTTCGCAATTTCCCGGAATTGTTGAGTGTGGTTACCAAGTTACTGTTGCTAGTCTAGCCTTCGGTTGCCCCGCTATTTTAGTTTGGGTACAGTTATTCTCGCTTCACGGCGTTCTAATTTAAGACAGAAATTCTTATTAAACCTTTCGCAATAATATACTCCCTAATTGAAGTCATTACATTGATAATTGTTCACAAGAGACTCTCGAAGAAATCTGTTTACCCTGTCTGCTTATATACAGTACGTATGGAGAGTCCGACAACAAGGCTCTCGTGTACCATCAACGTCACGTGACTGGCGGAAACCGGAATCTCAACTAAGCAGTCAGTTCGCGGAGTTTCAAAACCATGGAAAGGTATAATAACAAGTACCAGAAAGCAAAAAGGCTTAGTGATTCCTTGCCATCAAATACCTTACCTGCTTTCAAATTGACAGTGTTTGATACATTTTTCTTTACATTTTAGGCACAGAATTTTAGCAATTTTACCGCTGGTGACCTCAAATGACCTTTGACCTCTACCAAAAACAATAGGCTTCTTCCTCTCATCATGACAAATCTATATACCAAATATGAAGAGTAACTGTCACTCCTATCTGAAGATACCATGTTTAAAAGCCATTTTCGAAGTTTTCACAATTTTACCGCTGGTGACCTCAAATGACCTTCGACTTCTACCAAAAGCAATAGGTTTTTTTCTGTCAACATGACAAACCTGTATACCAAATATGAAGAGTGTTGGTCACTCCTCTCTGAAGAAATCATGTTTACAAGCCATTTTCGGCATTTTCGCAATTTTACCACTGCCGACCTCAAATGACCTTTGACCTCTACCAAAAACAATAGGGTTCTTTCTCTCAACATGACAAACCTATAAACCAAATATGAAGAGTATCGGTCACTCCTATCTGAAGATATCATGTTTACAAGCCATTTCGGTGTTTTCGTATTTTTACCGCTAGTGACCTCAAATGACCTTTGACCTCAACCAAAAACAATAGGTTTCTTCCTCTCAACATGACAAACCTATATACCAAGTATGAGAAGTGTCGGTCACTCCTATCTGAAGAAATAATGTTTAAAAGCCATTTTCGAAGCTTTCGTATTTTTACCGCTGGTGACCACAAATGACCTTTGATCTCAACCAAAAGCAATAGGCTTTCCTCTCTCAACATGACAAATCTATATACTAAGTATGAGAAGTGTCGGTTACTCCTATCTGAAGATATCATGTTTACCAGCAATTTTCTGCGTTTTCGCAATTTTACCGCTGGTGACCTCAAATGATCTTTGACCTCTGCCAAAAACAGTAGGGTTCTTCCTCTCAACATGACAAATCTTTATACCAAATATGAAAAGTGTCGGTCACTCCTATCTGACGATATCGTGTTTACAAGCTATTTTCGAAGTTGTCGCAATTTTACCGCTGGTGACCTCAAATGACCTTTGCTCTACCAAATACAATGGGGTTCTTCTACTCAACATGATAAATCTATATACCAAATATGAAAAGTGTCGGACATTTTTAACTTAAGATATCGTGTTTACAAGCAAGTGTCACAAACACACACACACACACACGCCCTCACACACACAAGCACATACACACACAGGACATCGCCATCGCATAGATTCCTTGCCTGCCTACGGCAAGGAATCAACTATGGTTATTCAAATCACAGATTCAAAGAACTATTTGAAGAACTTTATCCAAGACCATCATAAAATTTTAATTTGTTGAAGGTCTTTTTGTGTACCTAATCTAAGGCTAATCGCAATCTTGTTTTCAAGAAGTTAAGATCGAAAGGGACCAATGAGTGACTTCAACAAAGTTTTGAAAGCTTAGACTCACAATGTTTCACTTCCTCGTGTGTATATCTATTGTTAAATGCACTTTCTTCATTATCAGATCATATTTTTCAAGGGGGTCCTATTTGTGAAGTCTTATATCATTGTAAAATATCTTGTTTATTCTATCTGGTATTTTACATGGAAAAAGAGAAAAAAATAGGCTAATCGAAAGAATGGCTCCTAACCATTAAGGAATCAACTATGGTTATTCAAATCACAGATTCAACGAACTATTTGAAGAAATTTATCCAAGACCATCATAAAATTTTAATTTGTTGTTAATTTGTTAAATTTTTAGGTGTTTTCATAGACTCTAAACTTACTTGGCATGATCACATTAAGTATACTTCTACTCTTGTTGCAAAAAGTGTAGGAATCCTTTCAAAACTGAAACATACACTCCCCAGAAGCATTCTCAGGTCCCTTTATCAAACACTTGTACTCCCACATCTCACTTACTGTTGCATTATTTGGTCTGGATCAAGCAAGTATTTATTAAATAAGTTAGGTGTTCTACAGAAAAGAGCAATCAGACATATCACCTGTTCCAATTCGAGAGATCATACAAACAATTTATTCAAATCCATGAATTTACTTAAACTTACTGACCTATTCAAACTACATGTTGCCAGTTTTGTCTACCGTTCTCTACATGAAATGCTTCCAAGCTCACTAAACTCTCTCTTTACACATAACTCATCGATACATTCACATAACACAAGACAAGCTGATCATCTACATACAAGGAAGCATCACAACAATTTGTACAAGAACAGTCTGCATTACCGTGCCACCACTCTTTGGAATCACCTACCGTCTACTGTTAAGACAAAGCCTTCCTTAACTTCTTTTAGGAAAAATCTTCAAAGGTTCTATATAAGCTTGTATTAAACCCATGAACTTGTTTATTATACTGTATTCCTGCCCATTTAGCTTCTTTGTTGAGCCCGAGGGGTGGGTGGTGGTTGGGTTATAGGACGGGTGACGTGGGATGGTGGGTTGCGTGTCTATTATGACTTTTTCTATGTTTTTCCTACTCTTATCTTCTATCTTCGTATTTTCTTTATTATTTCTTTTTTAGGGAGTGTCACTTCTCGACAAGCCCCAAAGGGTTTCTAAGTGCACTTCCTTTCACACTCTTTGTTACTTATTTACTTTGTGATTCTTGTTTTCAATCTTGTGTTGTGATAAACCAAAAATAAATAAATGAAATGAAATGAAATGAAATAACCCTTTATTTCACTAAAATGTAATGCTGAGTGTTTGCCGTTTAAAGCTAAAGCCAGTGCAAAGCAATCCGTGACGTTCACGCTATGTTTACATGTTGGGCATCAACTGGGGTCGTCCGGATGGAAAACAATTTGGGCGGAGGTTATTCTGTTTCTCAATCTGTTTTGTGGATTAGCTGTGGGGCCAAAATTTTCCAAATACGATCGAACCGTTGATCATGTTACTGACCGGAATCTGTATGAGAAATCCACCTATATGCAGAGTCGCGCGGACAAGACTTTTTCAAAACTAATGTAGGGTCGAAGATTTTAGTGTTGGCGTATACTAAGGTTCGAATTCCTTAACATTTGGGTAGAAGTACTACATGGCGTCAGTATTGTTCACTGTCTGAAGCCAATACCCTGTTTTATCGAAAACTGGTTTTGGTGACTCAGCCAGACGAGATCATTTTTCACGTGGGCAATTGTTTGATCTGTTTCTACAAAAAATAGAATTGTTTGGAACTGAAGAAAAAAAAGCCGAACGCTTTTTATCCTGTTTTATTCGTTGCACACACTTTATGTTAACTAGATCTTTATTTCATTGTTTAAACTTTAAGGAAAGTCAACTTTTGAAAAGAGAAATATATTTACCTCATTTTTAAAAGTTTCTAACTTGTATTGGCCATTGAGTTACGTAATAGATATCTATGGAGTTTCAAATGACATTTAAGATGTATGGAACCGAGAAAAGGCTTACAGAAGAAAGGCTTACGTATTAGCACTTTGGGGGAGGACATTTCCTCAGCATTTATTTAAAGTCCTTTTGATGGATTTTCACCTCGATCTTGTAAGAAAACCAAAAATATTCAACATCGTGTCCTTCAAACTCTGTCGCAATTCGTTTATTCGTTTATATAACTCAAGAAATCTCACTCTAAAGGCCCAATTCTCTCACTCCAAACAGTACCAATTCTCCTTACCTTCTCAATTAAGCCCCTCCCACAATTGTGTGAAATCCACCCTCATCGAGACACAATCTCAGTTTATTCCTTCAGGGTGAGTACAGAAAAGCTCAATGTGTATAATCAAAACACTCTCAAAACAGTTCATGCTGTGTTATTTAACTTTGGTACTCTGCATTGTTTGAATTAGCAGTCAATCAAAAAGCTGAGCCAATTGAGCGTTTCTGTAACCCTATACTAGAAGTGTAGTTTGGGGTGAGAAGATTGACCCTTTAAAGGTTAGAAATTTTTGTTGAAAATACCTCTGCTTTTCAACAAAGCTACAAAAAGTTATGCAATGTGGGCACACTGCCCCCTCATCATCTTTTGTCTTTCTTTAACAAAATTTGACACTGTTGGAATGATTAAATATCTTGGCCGGTCAAGCATTACCCTTCACCATACGTAGAGTACAACCAACACTGTTGCTTAATATTGCAGCGACATCAAAGCTACAAATAAATTGAATGCAATGTCAAATTAATGTGCCGCGATGACATCACAGGTTTGTCATGATTCACCAAATCACAAGAAAAAAATGCATTACTTTATAAATTTGTATCTTCCGAACGCTATGCTACCGGGATTCAGTCTTCGACGACTGAACAAGAAAAATTTTCCTGCATATCATGAAGTTATTGAACTTTGTCTCTGGAAAATGCCTTAAATTATCCTTTCGTGAAAAGTTTCACAGTTCCGTTTTTATTTTTAGTTGTGGCTAACTGGCGGCGCCATTAAGGTGTTTGGATCATTTGGAGATTTTCGTCGTGAAAATGGGAACTTAAGACTCCCTGTTCGGATTACGCAAACTATAAAGTTAAGGTGATGGTCGATAATTGGGGATTATCCATTTTCAGGGAAGAACCGTTAAGTGCACTGAAAACAGCTATCACCGTCATTAGTTTGCTCAAATTTCTTCTTTGTGTGAGACCTAAATTACTTCTTTTGAAGGCCTGTTTGGTTCTCTGCAGAACTAAAAATAGTCACCTGCCCAAATTTAATACCATGACATACAAAACTTGCAAAATATTCTGTAATGGCAAGATTTTCTTACCCCAATCGCTGATCACATCCAATGTACTGTCTGTCGATCGTATGCCTGCACTGAAAGCATTGAGAATTAAACCCTTAGGAGAAACCAATGGATTAAGATGCATATCAGGATGTGTAGTTGGTCTTCGTTTGCTTTCAAAGAGGACAGTTCTCTTTATTCCTGAACGATGACATCTCTCCGCTCGTTTTTCAAATCGAACGTCTGACAGCCACTCTAATCCCGCCAGCACTCGGTTCGCATGTTACGTAAACTACTCGCATGGCAAGAGACAGTTTAATGTCAAATATTCTGCTGATTGCCACTCGGGAATTGATGTGTCCAGGTCTCACGACTTAGAATCGT
Source organism: Holothuria scabra (assembly GCA_037179385.1). NCBI lineage: Eukaryota > Metazoa > Echinodermata > Holothuroidea > Aspidochirotida > Holothuriidae > Holothuria > Holothuria scabra. Next base: position 19,641,073 of record CM074188.1, read on the forward strand.
TACAACTCCCTGTTCTCGCAATATGTTGGGCATTTGCTTGCCCGACCATGGCTTTAGACTTTGGGTTGATGTTGATCTCGGTCCCGTCTGATGTTCTTTTTAATAGAAAAGAACTCTATGAGAAGACTAAGTAAGTGAATTCGTCCTCTCTGGGTATTTTTTGAACTTAAGGCCCACTGTAGTCTTCTAAAGCGCATTTTGAATGGAAAATTTTCCTAAGTATGATATATTATTGTCTTCTGCAAATGTATGTTGACAAAGGCAAATATTAATGCAAAAATGCAGGGTTCTTTTGGGGGAGTTACGTATTTTGTATCTTTCAAAATAATGGAATGTTCAAAACTTTTTACAAAAGAAAGATACAGTACGGCAGTAGGTAAATACATTGTTGATCAATTTCAGACGAGTCAGGGTAATCCCTAAAAAATGCGAGTAAAAGTACAAGACTACAAGACGTCAAGTGGCGTAGTTAAGACTGGACAAATGGTTGGATTGTCCGCTCATGTGCCTTATAGCTCATTTAACAGTTCTAGCCACTGGTAAAAATGCCGTTATAACAAAGATACATGGACATTTCAAAGTGTTGCAACATCTTAATCTTAACAGCACTTTACGCGAAGAATGTTTTTCTCTCTACAATAAAATTCCTCAACCCCTATGAAGGCAACTTGTTTAGTGGATGGTAAAGGGATGGGATTGGGAACAAATGCAGTCCTCCAACTGATAGTGCAAAATACAAGCTATTTTAGCCACCTACTGATCTACGTGCAATAGTATTGTTTGAAGAATGTCATTCAAAATGCAGCATTCAAGTGTATGTAGAGGTACGTATAAAGCTGTGCCCAAATAGGCCTATGTTTGGACTGAAAGTTGCTATAGCAACTTGGAAGTCGTAACTCTTGAATGCTTGGAACATTTCTTGGCAGAGAATGAAAGGATATGCAGAGAAGTTGCTCTCCAGTGGTCTGGTGAACCTCTTGACTCGTCCGAGAAAAAAATCATATCTTTTCTATTATCATTCATTGAATTCATCGGATAAAATTTTATTAGCACTTGTCAATACTCGTAAAGTTGGGTAAATCTCTTACTCAGGATGATCACACATGCCTCTTCCTCACCGTGGGTGAAACATGTCTCTGGATTCAAAAGTACGCATTGTTTGGCAAAGTTTAGGGTAATTTTGACCAAGTCAGTGTACTTTATATCCGACGTTTAGGAGTGGGCATGTTCAGCCGTGTTAAAGATGGTTTGACATATCAACAAAATGCACTGACTTCACTTGGGACTGATCAAGGGAGTGAACTTGATCAACTGGAATTTGGCCAATACCCCGATTTTTCGGTTCTCAAGATGTATCTCTTCAAAGAAAGAATGTTTCTGCAGCAACTTGTTGTTTATGCAATGATTTGGAGTGTTGCACAATGTTGTCATTCCTTTTGTTAACTCTATATTAATTATTTATTATTTACTCATCAGAGATTTTAAGGTTTGGTAATTGATACTGAGGATTTTGAAGGATACAATTTCAACTTCCAAAATAAAACCCCCTAGGACAAACTAATATTACAACTGTCTAACTGGATAACGCTAGCCATATACGACATGTTCCTCTCATGAAATCACAAGATTTACATATTGAGCTCATGTTTATTCATGATTAAGTGCAAATCAGAACTTACCATGTATGATGTATTTTGATGGAAAGTGTGACTTCTTTGGGTTTAAATTCTTTTACATTAATTATCCAACTTTGTTTTTCTCATGTCAGAAGGCTTTGAAAGTTTGCAAGATTCATCAGACTAGTCATGAACTCATATCAGCGAATCTCTAACTGAATATTTGTTCAATAAAGTTCCTATCACTGTGCAAAATGTTTCACATGTGTCGCGAAACAAGGCAATGTTGGGAGATGTTTGTTTTCAATTCTCAACTGTTTTATTCTGTGTTATCAGCTGATGCACAGCATTGTCCACAAGTTCCCTTGGTTAAATGATTCCAAGCTTTCACCGGGGTCCAGGATTTGACCTAGGGTCAATAACTGGCATACTTGCAGATACAGATATAATACAGTAAACAAACGATCGCAAATTGCTTTTTGAAGGGTCTGTGATGCTATTAAACCGGAGCGCCACTATGAGTGGCGGATAGGATAATTTTCCCTCAAAGTGACCCTTTACTTGCAGAAAGTGGTACTTTCAAGAACTTAAGTGATTGAAACATTCGTCATTTTGATATTGAATTCTTTCCATTAATGACGTTTTTTAAGATCTGTAATAACATACTGGTTGAAGAAAAAATTTCTGTCCGCAGGACTTCTTCAACATTGGAGGCTACAAAACTTGGGAAGTCAACGTTGTTCTTCCTCACTGACACGACCCTTATACCTGAGCAGGGTGATAAGCGTAGTGACTCTGAATTTAAAATGCGTTTTGTAACACGTGCATAGACATTAAGTTAGTTTCTGAAGCAGAGTTTTATGTGTGAACGCAACACCTTCCGGTATAATTTAAGTGCGCATGTCCCATTTTCTAGTTATGGAATACTGCATTGGTATCCCTAATCCATACCTTATGCCTACCTATGGCAGGTTCCATTTGTACAAGTCTTTATAATTATGACATTATGACTCACTCTAGGAATCGAACCGGGACCCCGGGCCGTGTGGGATGTGGACCTTGTATTTTACAAGTTGATGGTTTGCAGTCACTTAAGGGCAAGCTTTAAACATGACTAAGTCCAGTATTGTCAGTATTGTATTGCACACTTTGAAGGTTTCCAATTTTTAATATATACCGTAACTGACCTAACGTTTCGAGATTTTGACCTTTTAGTAAGGTGGTTTTCATAGGCTTTTACCTTACCATTCGCTAGATTTTCTTCTTAGCAAAACGTTGGTCCTTCAAGATGCCTCATACCTTTAATTAATTACCCCATTCAATGTTTATTTGAATGATATACCATATTAAAAGCCGTCGACAATCGCTTGGCCACGTCAAAATATTACCCTTGAGGTTGAAACAAACCTAAGCAATAATGTACTTGCGACCAAATACCATTTGACTGTGATCCAAGGTATTCTCAAGGTTTTGCATCAAGTTCTTACACGTCGGACCTAGTGCAAGACATTTAACCTTTAAATAACTTTATGACTGAAATGGTGATCGACATAACTACCACGAGCCACTGTTAATATTTTATTATCCAAAGGTTTGCGGTGTTTAGAAAGAAGATGAAATTTAAGCGGTTCATTTGAAGGCGATTCAAATTAAACGAGATTCATGAACAAACGTTTGTACCGACCACACTAGCCAGTTACGAAACCCTAGGATGATCGTTCCTCTCCATCAGTTCCCAAACGGTAAGATGTTTTATCTCAATGAAGATGTTTACAAACTAAGATTAAGGGTAGCATAGATCAACTGCTGCCTCGAACTTTAAGACAACAACTTGTATGAGTCTACGCAGTGGCTGATCCAGGGTTTCCGAAAAGGGGGGCAGGTCAGTTGTGGCCAAAAGGATAAATGTGTGGGGTTGAACGCCTGTAGGACTGTCTAAGTGAAGCGCCACCATTAGTTGGCCTGGGGCGTTCAAGAAAATTTTTGACTTTACAAACCCTCCAGATGGTGGGATAATTCTCATTCACAAATGCCACGCAGACGTGTTTGTCTTAATTCCATTGTTCAACACCTGGTCAGCCTTCCGACTTTACTTTTTTCGCCTCCTCATTGGCTAACCTACTGCAGTCTACTTCATCCGAGAATGCAGCCATTTCCTCCGAAAAATCAAGACACATGCGTTACCAGTGTTTATAGTTATATTATACCGTCTAATACTAGACTAGACTAGAGGCTCACGACACACCGTGCTTGCCTGTTCACAGCGAACACGGAACGAACACGTGCTTTAAAACGGACACGTTCAAAAAGCAGCGAAAACATACGTATTCAACGTTATTGACATCATTCTGCTTCAGGCTTCTTAGGAGTGAGGACCTACATTATTGGCCCTTACGAAACAGTTCTGTAAAGCTATGTATGTAGTTTGTGCCCAGGTGGGAAGCAGCTGTCCAAGAGGGCACACACTACATACTTTACTCAACAGGAACACGGTGAAACTGAGTTACAGCTGCATGGCAAACATAGACCAAATTATATCAGCGCACAACAAATACATACTGGCGAAACAGGAAGTACAACCAGCAACGCGAAGCAACTGCAATTGCAGAAAGCAAAGTGAGTGCCCATTGGAAGGCAACTGTCTCACGAACAACATTGTGTACCAAGCAACTGTAACACGCCACGACAACAACAACGAAGAAACATACATTGGTCTAACAGAGAACACATTCAAAACAAGATACACCGCCCACAAGTCTAGCTTTAAACACAAAGACAAAAGACACGCAACTGCACTTAGTGAATACAACTGGAAACTAAAGGATACAAATGTAGAACACTCCGTAAAATGGAAACTAATGAACAAAGCTCGAGCATACCCCACTTCATCTAAAACTTGTAATCTCTGTCTGGAAGAAAAGTTCTTCATTATACTCAAACCTTCCTTAGCAACTCTTAATAAAAGAAACGAACTGGTAAGCTCTTGTAGACACAGGAACAAACATCTTCTGTGTAATTATTCTACTAGGTAATGTATCTTGGCTCGCTGTACACCGTTCGTGCCTGTTCACATCGAACACGGAACCAACACGTGCTTAAAAACGGACACGTTCAAAAGCAGCGAACGTATACGTATTTAACGTTATTGACATCATTCTACTTCAGGCTTCTGAGGAGTGAGGACCTACATTATTGGCCCTTACGAAACAGTTCTGTAAAGCTATGTTGTAAGAGCTTATTGCAACCTTTTCAATATTACAGCTCCCTTCACAGGGTTGAGCACTTTACCATTGCCTGGTTGACATAATTAATTTTTACTATTACGGTTATATATATATATATATATATATATATATATATATATATATATATATATATATATATATATATATATATATATATATAAAACCGTAATAGTAAAAAGTAATTTATAATGTCAACCATTGAGATATCCTGTTTACAAGAACAGTGTCCAATTAATACGCACTTATACACTTACACTACTACATAGGTGATAAAGTCCTCCTTAGGTCACAAGTAAAGTCGCGGAGAAATATCATTATATTCTTCATGTTGAAGTTATAACCTTCCTAGCAAAAGATTCGTATGTTGTTTTTAAGAGTAAAATTTCGGAAAGCACTTTTAAGGAATTTACTCAATTTGCAACCTTGAAGGAAGTCGAAGCACATTTTGTTGATGTCATATCCTAACTTTCATAGTCAATGCTTTTTTCTTTGTCTTTTAATTTGTCGGTTCAACCTTGAAGTAGATTGAGAGTTAGGTTTCCCAGGAGGAATTTGAAGTTCGCCAGCTGCTTGTGCTCTATATGCATTGCATGCATTCATATAACGAAAAGACGACATTATGGAGGATATTGAATTGATGTTAAATTTAAAAAGAACAAAGAAAGTTGATCATTTTGGGATTGTGATAGTAAGATTGCTGCTTGTTTACTATGGGTGTCGATTGTGATGGTTTTCCTTCTCATTTCTCTAGAAACGCAAACAACAATTCAAAGCCAATTTCACACGCATGCAGCTTCCTAACATATCAATTTAAAATTTTATATTGGAAACTTCTTCTCAATTCCCTGTGCACTTAACCTTTTCGGCGAAAATTAACATAATAACAGTTCATTAAAATTTACGAAATTATGACTTCTCGACAGACATAAGTGGGCGTCCCTCGACTCTTTTTCTTTCAATGAATATTCCCTGATAAGGACTGCTGTGTACATAATGTTCCACTCAACCCAAATTTACAGCAAGGAGTTGTCAAATAGCAACTCCCTGGTTGAAGCCCATACTAAAACATAGTTTACTCTGCGTGATAGGAAGAAATGCGATCTACCACGAAGGTAAAGATAGAGTGAATATTCATGAGAAAAATTCATGCTTCTGTTACTTTTACTGACCTTATCAAAAGCAAACTGTTTGTTCAATTTATGCCATGTTTTCTCGAGTTTGCTTTTATAGTCAATGCATATGATCTGCGTTTAACTGTATAACATCTTGCCACTCAGTAGCACAGAGGTGGTAGGAAACTGCAATGAATCGCAAATGCATGATTGATATCAATTGTGCGAGAGGCTTATCATCTTGTATACAAACAACAGAACAGTACGTAAGGTCTGCTCAAGAGGACTACAGAGGATGGCAAAATCATGTATTAAAACTGCAACATCATCTAGCCAGTAGAAACTATAAATTAGTGGGGCCATTTTTATATAAACCAGACTGGGATAGTCTCAGTTGGTATTTTTTTCTTTTCTGGAACGTATTTTAGAGCCAGGGTGATGTGTATCTGTATCAGCATTTACATGCTAACGAATTAATTGGATGTGTGATTTATGGAAAGAGAACAAAGCCGGCCGTAAAGGAAAACATGCGCTTCTCAGTCCACACGATGTTCTGAAGTTTAAAGGGATGAATACGATTCGTAATCATTCGAGTCCCCTATAAGACGTATCAATCATTTAAGACCCCTGTAAATTCGTCTCTTGGAAGACTTAGTATCAAAACAGAGTAGCCAACGAACTTGGGCAGAGAGCAGGCTTCTCATAATATTTTTGAATTTGCAATGAGGCCATTGTAGACAGAGATTATGATATTTAAAGAAATTAATTTGTTCCTTGCTTGTTTAGTCATGACTTAATTGCGAGCGACAATATGATTTGGCGTCATTAAGATTTTGACCTGCACGTTCTATTTTTTCTTTAAATGAAAAAATTAGTTGAAAAGGATATCTTGAAGGCACTAGATTGTTCATTGAGACATCTTACGAAAACGGAATAAAGCGTCTTTAATTTACCATGTGAAGTTGGTAGCCTGATATATTACTGGCTTTGAAAATACATTGGTGCCGATGGATGTGTAAAATAGTTTCTGTAATAGGGTAGCTGCAGTGTGAATGGCATTATGATCTCAATGAAACAAATCCTCGTGCAAACACTGAGGCAAATGAAAGGTAGCATGAGGCAACGTCTTTGTTTTGGTTTGTCAAGCTGTCGATGCAAATATACAAGACTGCAAAAATGCTTTGACGTTTCGATGATCAATATATGTTCTATTCCATATAATGCCATGGTGGCCCACATCTTCTTTGTCGAATGTTTAACTAACATTATGGAAAAACATTTTTGTGTTACACCATATGACCTTTGACCTCCACCAACAAAGAAAGGGTCCATCTTGGCACCGTAACATATCCACATATCCAAATATGAAATCCATTCAAGTTTCATACCTTGAGATTGGTAACATAGTTTACAGATTTTGATCCTCAATTTCCCAAAATGACCTTTGACCTCCACCAAAATCACCATCTTCTCACCACAATGCACTCGCATAAGAAATATAACATCTATCCCAGTTTCCTCTCTTGAGATAGGGTGTTTACAAGGATTTCAGTGTTTGATCCCTAGGAACCTCAGATGACCTTTGACCTTCACCAAAAAACAATATGGACCATCCTCTTTTTATTGGGTATCTATGTACCACGATAGAAAACTCTCAGCCATTTCCATCTTGAGATATCGTGTTAAGGAGTAAAGGTTCACAAACACACTCCCACACACGCAAACGAACACATACCGTACATGTTTATACACACACGCAATCATGAGTGCATTTGTTTCTCTTATCATCGAAACCAAAAACCTCTATAAACCTTTGCCTTGATGATGTTAAAAGGGTTAAATCAACATGAGAAACATTTTGACCAATTTGTGTCGTTTTATCTATCCTATGAATATCTAAATAAAAATGCACCACACATTTGGAATATTTGAAAAAAAAAACCTCTTAACCAAAGACTGTTGGTTCATTACAATAACTTGCACTTGAACGAAACTCCACACTGTAAAGTGTTAAAAGAGAAAGTGGGTATCAGTGCAAGAACAGGAATATGTCAAAGAAACTGTTCGTATATACGTAGTTTCCCAGTATATGTAAATACTGCCATCATCTACTGGGTTTGGAGCATCACTTTCTTTTGCTTCCGTGGTTTAATGTAAGGCGTTAAATTGTAATCACCGACGTTGCACGACATCACGCTCATTGTGCTAGCCGAGTTAATATCAGATACAGGAATCAGACAACTACTGCTATCTATCATTTTGTACATCTAACAAGCATCATGACATATATCCCTCCAATTTCCACTTTTCTCTTTCAGAAGATTAGGACTAGGAAAAGGGGCCCCTTGATTAGAGTGAGATTAATGTACAGCCTGGACCTCCGATAACATCGGAACATCGTGAAATCTGTTACTTCAGCTGTAATATGTCTGTACTGCGTTTTATAGCAGCCTGTTGAAAGCTTGATGTTTCTGTGTGGGCTACAAGTAAATCATTATTTTTAATTTAAAGGGGCGACTGTACATGTTACGCTATATTAACAACTTACATTTTTCATACAAACTGCAGTTTTGTTATGGTACAATAATCATGTAATTGGCTTATGGCAAGACATCGTATAAGCTGTTTTCCTGTAGTTCTTCCTATTGCTTTAAATGTGTGAAGACAAGATATATTCAGGTATTTGATATTAAAAGCATTATGTTTGTGGATTGAATTGAAAGCGTTATGTTTGTAAATACTGAATTAGAAAAAAGACGCAATTTATATCAAAACTTATAAAATTTTTACCACCTTTATGAAGATTACTGTTTTATATTTGATTAAAAATAAGCTGAATAAGTTCATGCAATGTTTTTCTATGTTGCCTGGAAGAGAATAAATAACATGCATTTAGTTACCCATTGTTTGCAAACCTCATTACAAGGGCTTTGGGGTTAAAAGATACTGAAATAGTTCCATGACTCTCTATCTTTAGAATCTTACTGTGTCAAATTCAGTTGAAAACAACAAATATTTGGTCTGTATCATGTGCAATTTTCATGAAGTTTGCTTCGAACGGATGGAGGAAGGGGTTAATTACTGTTGCTCGACAAGCATTCACATGTCTTCGACTCTTACATATTGTATGGACATTCCACGTGTAATGGACAGTTGCTACTTTGAGCGTTTGAAGAATAGGAATAATTCTTTCTACATCAAGAAGTGATGGTCGTAGTCTTGGTTTTACCCATAGGCCTACACTCTACTTCAAATAAAAAAAAAAACAAAACAAATCGACTGCTAATCAATCAGTGACAGCATAGCCTGAAGGATTTGGCGAAAAACTCCATGATCATTGGCTTATTTTACCCAAGCAGAGCGAGAACTCGATCATTTTAAAGTTTTTAATTTCAAATGTTCAACATGCAAGACGGAAAAGGAATGGTTGGTACAGGCTTCCATACAAGTCATACATCAGCGAAAGATGTAATTTGTCTATACGTAAGAATCAAGTGTGATGTCGGATTCCTGGAGTATATTCTCCAGCTTAGCAATAAGAGACCTTTCCCAACTACTCGAAAAGGAAACGAACATCAGTTCAAGAACATTTTATTTCAAGGATAGCGATGTTTCAAGACATTTGAGTTGTTACAACATGGTGATGTGCTAGACAAATATGTATAACTATAAAATTGGAAATCAGTACTACATTTACTACTACCCATATGATAACCTTTAGTACAAGCATTTCTTTATTGCATTTCCTTAAGGGGGCCATGGAGAGTAGAGGAATTTAGTACATAAGAGGAAATCCCTTTCTTTAGACATATTTTGTGTAAATATGTAAGTACTATTCTAAGATATGATCTGCATGGCCCAATCGAGTAAAAGGGATTTGTAAACAATTTCCCATTGTGCTTCTCAATTACATGACCTTTTGTTTTTTTTATTGCGGTACATATTTTTGTCAGTCTCTCAACTCGGTCTCACGAGTATTGTTAGCTAATGGATTTCCTCATGTAAATGAGATGATAGAGAGACCTTTATTAAAATGTCCTCCTTCAATTACTCGAGACTTCGGGTTGTTAGACTATAGTGTCACTCATCGTTTATGCCTTTTCTACCAACGGTTATTGTCATACAAACATCATACCTACTCAAGGGATTTTTCCTTTGTAAATGTTAACTGATAAAAGAAAAGTTCTGTGTCATGTTGAAGGCAAAGAATTTATTTGTAATGCAATTTATGACACGAAAAAAAAAACATGATATTATGGGAAGTAAACTTTCAATTGTTTTATCCCCTTTAATGAAACACACATAATTGTTTTACGATGAAGAAGAAGTTTCCAAATTTAAAAGAATAGTCCAGAGTATAATTCAGTTTGATATGCTAAAGAGGAACATATTCAAGACATTCTGTTTAAATTTTTATAATTTCCCATTTTCCCTTCTCAAAATATTAGTAATTGCACGTGGCGAATGTCTACATAAGATGAATTTGAAGCAAGCAGGCGTGATGTCATGGGTTCACGCTTTTGCTAATGTTTTGTTTTTAATTTACCACTAATGTTATGCAACTAAACTGTGATATATTGATACCATAGGTGTATCCTGTGCAATGGAATTTTAAAAACTTTACATGCCTTAGGGGTAAGATACCACCCCTTATCCATCCAAGGTCAAACTATAGAATAGGAAATCAAGAAAAGAAAAGGCCAACAATGTGTATCCATGACATCGTATACCTGCTTGCTTCTAGTTCGCTTTTTATAGAAAAGGTTTTACTTCTATTGCCAAAAGCTTGAGAATCGAACATTGGAATGAATGAAACTTTCACCAGAATGCTTAGAGTATGTTCCTCTTTAAAAAATATCTAAGTAAACTTAAATTTGGTTTTGGGTTAGTGTTTTCAGTGTACGATTAAACTACACCGCTTTAACTTAGAAGATGTTGCAACCAAAACATTCAATACTAAATTCTAAGTATTCTGGAGAAATTTTTACTCATTTTCCGTCTTCTTTTCTCGGGATAGAGCAATTTAATTGGATATTTTGTAGCAAAATGTGAACTTGAAACACTTATGTGTTATGGATTTGTGTTGCAATGATCAGTCTTCTGCATTTCTTCATTTTTATGCTGTTATATTGATCTTAAACTGAGAGGGGATGCCATCTTGCCCTTTAAAATGCATACACAATTTCCAAGATTTCATTGATCAGTATGCCATTAATTTACCAATGTGTCAAAATTGAGTTGCACGAAGTTGTGGAAAACCAAAACTTTGGCCATCGACGTTACAACATCACCCTTGCCTATAACATGTGTTGGACAAGTCCTTCGAAGTTTACATACCGTGATTAATTTAAAATAGTCCCCTGTTATCCTCTGCTTTCTCCATCAAGAGCAGGATTGTTTTCTTCAGGTAGCAAAACAATTGATTTTATTGTCTTTGGTTATGTCTGAGTTTCTTCCAGATGCATGGTGATTGATAGAAATCTAGGATCTCCGTCAAAAAGCCTGATTCGTCGGGTATGTGGATAGCAGCGTTCTAAAGCAACTGTCTTATTCATGTGGGTCAAATTCATTCTTCGTAGAAAATGTGTCAACGTCAAGTGATAATATTACGAGAGAAGAACATGGAAAATGAATACGAATTTTAGCAGTATGCTTAAGCTATGTTTCTCTCAAACATATCAAACATAAATTTGGGTTTGCACTATTGTTTTATTGCAGTCACCCAAATAATATCTGGAACACTAATTCATAAAAACTTCTTTGCAATAATGCGAAACAATTTTGTTATTGAATTAAATTATGCAGGAGAACTTTTGGTTTTACCTAGTTCTTTGCTGTATTTATCTGGAAAACATATTTACCGGCTCAGTTTATGCAAATATGAATTTGTTTTAAGATTTGCTTATTTGTAGACAATTTTGGTAATACGCCTGCTTATTCCCAAAATAGAAACGATTGGTCGACTAAACTACCACTAAATGCTTAATCTATCAGACGGAGAGCAATTACTATTTAGTTTAAAAGTCTTTTTTTCAAGTCTGGATTAGACAAAAACCTACACCTTTATGTATATGGCGAAGCCGTCACTCTGGCCTATAATAAAATAACGTCATCCTTTCAAGGGAATATTTCAATTTTAAATTGCCTAACTGTTTCCAGGAAATCCAGGGATGCAGCATTTAAAAATTTCTTGTAAAAAGCAATACGAAAAGCATGTTTCAAATTAACTGCTTTAAACCTTGACGTCCCCTGATGACATTCGTAGAAACTGTTGGCACAAAATGTTGATCACAATTACTAAGTTTTATGTAAACCTCACAACTGTTGCAAGTATGACGTCAGTTACCACCGAATGACCCTCAGACTGAGCAATTCGGTGAAATCATTTGTGATAAACTTATCAGATGACAATTGTCTTAATGTTATATGACTCCGCCTGATTACATAAAAATATTCTTACATTGTTGACACTTAATTCATGGTTACTATGCACACCAAGTGCTATCTAGGTAATGATGCTTTCATTCTGTAGCAGTTACAGAAACCGCTTGAGTTAGTAAACTTGTTGATTTTTGACAGAGTTGCGAAAATAAAAATCAAAACTGAAAGAATAATGAATTGTTTCCGTACCGAAAGACGTCGACTGACGCTTTTTTCGTAACCCATGATCACTTCATGTGAATTTAACGAATAAGTGATTTCAATTTATTACAATGAAAACTACCACTTGCAACCTACTTTCCGTTCAGATTACACCTGAAATTTAACACAGTAGAATAACACAAGAGAAAAAGAGAATTTGTTGTGGTTGTTAATTATTTGACATGTCTAGTAGCATCAACAAGCTTTTCTGAGGAAAATTAATGGTTTAAGTTTCGACGAGACAAAATCATGGCACATATAAGGTGAAAATAATGAGAACTAAGAATGCAAAAGAAAAGAAAGGGATACAACTTTCGAAGCAATGTTACCAAAGGAATGAGTAAGAAATGACTGATATCGAAATTATAAGACACAAAACACCAAAAAATAATCTTCACATGGATAACTCTAAATGGTATTGAAACACAACCTTCCCTAATTTTTCCTTTTACATAAGTTCATTCATCTGAAAAAGGTTTTTTAATGAGCGATAGGGCAAAGCAATATCCCAAACACCTTTCTTCAAAACATCCCCTCAGTAATATCCTTATGGTGCATGCCATTAAAAGGTCATCATTTTCTTCATTAAATTTGCTATAAGATTTTATCACTATCTTGATGTCCGATTTTACGTTTTAATGTTTTTATGAGGTAGTTAACTCGAGAGGTTCTCCAGAAGTTTAATGGCCACGCCTTTGCCTATTTAAAAGCCATTCCAACTGATGATGGTTATTGTCTTCCATGCATCGGCATGTATTTAATCTATTGAAGCGGAACTACGAGATCTCTGACAACTCCCAACGGCAAAGATCGAGCTTTGCTTCATGTTCTTTACACAAAAATATAACCAGGAGTAAGCTTTCTGGAGGAAAAGAACTCTAAATAGGGTGTAAAACAAAAACAATTAAAAACAGTTACGCAAACGACATGTAGAATATGCAAGTCGTTTTCTGTGTAGGCAGTCTTTGGCACTTTGTGAATATTCATGTATCAGCTGCTTTCGAGATCGCATCGACAACACCGTCAAGATGCAGCCAGTGTATACTGGTATTGTACGTACGTACTCGCGTACCACATTTTCATTACACTAATCAACGACAAATGTTAGGCTAGGATGTGCTCGCTACGGTACGAAAAATGTATAGCTTTAGGGCCTTACTGTACATGTTCATACCCTGGGCCGTAAAACTCCATCTAACTAGGTAACTACTAACTATATGCTCATACCTGTAGTTTAAGCCTACGCTGCCTCGCTGTGTCAGGCAACGTTCTTCCACTGTTCCAGTAAGGATGTAAGGTGAGATTCTACTTCTCATTACACTCACTTCGTGATAATTATTATGAGATAGCATAATTGGTCAGCCAGCTTCGGATATAAGGTGAGATTTTCTTCCCTTTTCATGTTATTGTGCGACAATTTCGATGGCGTGGGTAACGTTTTTCACTTCAGTTATAAGCCTATGCTTAACGTTGAACTAACCTAAATATAGTCCTATGTTAATGTTGTATGGGCCAGGGGTGACGCCAAGATTTGCTCGACAGGGGAGGGGGGAAAGCTCCCCGCGGGGGGGGGGGGGAGAATTTCAAGGCCCCGACAAAAAAGCGATGTTATGTCCCAGTTGAGCGTGACTTTGCAGAATTTGAGGCGCGCGGAGGCCGACGAAATTTTGGGCTTTCTTTTTAACAAATACTTAAAAATCTGGAGTTTATTTGAAGTAAAAATTAAAACTTATGAAAGAAAATTGGCTTTTATTGGTACTTTAAAATTTTTTGGGTGTTTATTGAAGAATCCGTCCTTCATAAGGGAAAAATCAAAAATGTTATTTGGGCGAGAGCTGAAATTCTTTTGGGGTTACACATTGAATCGTACAAGACCTACTTACTAACTGACTAAGGCTTTGAGACGAGACAAGAAGTTTGCGCGGAAAGTTTTTCCTTTTTTTGAACGAATATTTCAAAATTAAGGGCTTATGATGATGGAGAAATTTTGGATTTTAATGAAAGAAAATTTTGTTTTTTGTTAAGGTTATAATGAAAAATTTGGTTTCTTTTATTAAGTGATATGCCTTTCAGGAGCAAAATTAGGAAGTATGCCGGGTGATTAACAGAGTTGGCTTTGGTTTTTTATTGTTCGGAGTATCCATCGAAATTGGAAAATTTTGCCATTTTTTACAATCTAAAGCTTATATTGGAGAAAAATTGTAATTTTATGACAGTTTTGGGGTTTTATGGAGGAATCTGAGGTTCTCATGAGGAAAATCAAGCAGGGAGGATTTGTAGTTTTGTTGAGGTTACTGAATATCATAATGCAGATTTAGGCCCTCGGACCATATTGGAGCATTCTCCCGAGGAAAAAATTTGGCCTCGTATATATTTGAAGTTTTATATTGTCATACGCGTACGGGAGCGTGTCAGCTGAGTTCGGGAGGGGGCAGAATTGTTCTTTTGTCCGAAAAATGCAATCCTGCCCGAAAGTTTATCTAAGTCGAGCGCACAGAATTTTTTGAAAAATGGAGAACCCCAGTCATCTGGAAATGACATTTCCTGGGCTCGCAATTAGAATTAAAGAAGTCCTTACTTTCAGATTTTTTTCGCATTAAAATTATTTTCACTTCATAATACTCCCCAAAACGAAGAATAAATTACAAACACGCATTGTTCTGTTCAGTCATCTGTTCGACTAAAACCCTGTCTATGCGGAGCGCCACCATAAGTTAGCGTGGAGCGTACAGAAAATTGTTAAGAAATCTAATCCCTAAGATAGCCGGAATGGCATTTCCCAGACTTGTAACTAGAAATGAAGCAGTCTTTATTTTGAGCTTTCCTTGAAAATGAAAGTTTCACTTCAATAGAGAAAAAATCCAACTCGCTAATTATCAGAAAAGTACCAGGTAAAAGGTACTGCTACAATTAGATGTAATGGTATTGTCTCATTTCGGGGGGGGGGGGGAACTATGCAACGGAATTGAAAACATACTAAAATGTTTTTGACTGTATTAATAATCTTCGTTGAATTCAGTTGCAAGGTCCCCTAAATAGATGAAAATTTTAAAGTGACTGGCCGAAGTCAAGACTATAAATGGTTTTGCTCCCAACGTATTTGAAAATATGGCACGTTTCAAGGTGCCTTCAAATAAATTTTCAGTCAGACTTATGGGGAGATTTTCTCACACCACTGTTTATCATTTTGTGTAGGCTAGCTGAAAAACGACATGGCAGATATTCATTACCTTTGTGAGAATTCGGCTGTACGGTCAGGCCAGATGGCAGACCATTGGGTACTGTACACACATGAACAACCCCTAGATCGTTTTTGTAAGGAAAATCCCGAATTGTGTGTTTACTGGAAGAATATGGTATTCTAGTAAGGAAGATCAAGGGGGTCGTCCGAGTGACTACAGACACACATCTTTTATCGTAGGTCTGTAGAAGAAGGCTCCCCGACGAAATTGGATTTTCTCAACAACAGGGTGTGGGTATAGCCTGTCCCCGACGGAGGCATTACTTTGCGCGCGGATTGAAGATGGGATGAAGAATAGAAGAATTAGTAAGAAGTGATTGAAACCGATTCAGATGTTCATTAAAATAGCGTTACAAAAGAAAAAATATTTCAAAAAGAAAAAAATAATAGTCATCCATCCAGTAACTTCAGTCCTTTACGTTTTTTATGTTCAGGCCTCCCCGAAAAAATTGTCGTCCTTCCCCGACGGGGGAAGAAATAGGACAGGGTACGTAGAATGGGGTTTAACAGAGTTAAGAAGTGATTTAAAATCGATTCCGATATGTTTTTAAATCGTATTTCAAAACAAAAAAAATGCTTTAGATTGCCCATCCAGTAACTTCAGTCCTTGTGGGTTTTTTATTATTCTTTTATTTTTTAGGCCTCCCCGACGGAACCGCCGACCTTCCCCGACGGGGGGGGGGGGGGGCGGCATAGCCCCCTGGCGCCACCCCTGGTATGGGCCATCCGTCGAAGATACAAACGAATGCTATGCACTATTTACGTACGTGTACTCATTTTACTTTCAGTTGGGCATGTACGTTACTACGCATGACACATATAGTTGTTTATTCATGAATAATTATAAACAAACATACTTTCATTGGCTCATGCTTATGACTAATGGACTCATTACAGCGGAAAGAACTAGAATTTCATTTGGCAAACAGAATTCAACAACTGTACTTCGGATAAAGATTACATCCAAACGAAGCTAAGACTGTCCATCTAAGTATGTTAGAATCTCTTGAACAGTTTCCAGCTTCAGCTATCTGGCTCTCGTGCTATCACAAATTTTGGAGGTTTACGTATCTCTCTATAACAATTTCGTAGTTCTTCTTTAATCTGACATAGACCTGTAGACTGAAGCTATCCACATACCAGTATGAGCGGAAATCGTGTGAGAATACACCACAATTTTTTTAAAAAGGTGTCTTAAAAAACATTTTTTAATATATGCTTTGCGTAATAACTTGTGACCATACAATGTGACCTGATTTCATTCTTAGCCCTCTTTAGCTGTTTAGACTGTTAGATAAATGATCTTTAACGGCTCAGTAACTAACCAATTGGTTCAAGTCGGGTCTTTTCCCAGTTGTGGCTTGCTACCTTGTTTCCCCCACTACATTGCTTATGTTGAGCACCGGGCATAATTGCAGGTTGTTTTTTTTTTGGAGTCTGCCTAATGACCCTGCCAGGGCTCAAACTTCAGACCTTCCGGCTGTAAGTCGGATGCTCTAACGAATTGACCATTTATATATGGCCTTGCATTCAGAGATGGTTTTTGTAAAAAGACCCCTGTTCATAAAGTCGTAAGGGTGTAGGCTATACATCTTTTAGCAGTTAAGACTATACTCTTCTTTGTCTTATCATATAACAGATGAATAAAAATGCACTTTAAGTTTTTTTTCCTATCTCTAATCATAATGTTATTGTGAAATAATGCAAAAAAATTGTCAAGAACAATAAAAAAAAAAATTAAAAAGAAAAAACGTTGACTCTCAATTTTTTCTTGATGTCTGAGTTCAGTTGTTACATTACTTTAACGATTTTGGTATTTTGTGATTTCATGGCGATTAAAGTTTCCTTTGAAATGAAAGATATATTTATATCGCCCGTTTTCATTTCAAACAGACGGATAGTCTCACTGCTTTTAATTGGCGGTTATAAATCCAAGTAGATATTTAATAAGCACAGAAATCTGATGTGAAGAGAAATCTAAAGCTTAGTCTGTGACTACGTAATCATTTTCAACTTCAGATAATATATATGACATAGGTAGGCCTACGTGGGAGTAGAATATGGGGTTGTAAAACCGATGTGTTAAAGCATGTAGGCGTATTGCAAGAAAGGAACAGCATGGCCGATTAAAACTGACATGGTGTTGTGATGAAATTCAGTGAAGCGCAAGATATTAAATTTTATATTTATTTCAAGGGAAGACGCAAGTCATCTCAATTTCGTTTAGTATAGTAGATTATCCTATTCCATGCATGGCTTTGAACAATTTAATAATGTGACCAATATTCCTCACTCAGTTGTGAAATTCACATATAGTCACTGCTTCAGTTACCCTGAATATTCAATATTAACGTACCGAAATATGAAAAAAGTTGCAATGAAGAGAAATACAAAAGTTGGTGAGAATAAGATGTTGCCTGGCTTCTTTTGACTTTTAAAGTGATTCTTTGTGTATGTTTAGTTGTCAGACTTCTCTTTATTGATCAAAATGTCCCTGACAATTACTAAGCCGCGGAAAGAAGGATAGAAATCTGTAAAAATTAGCTCACAGTTAAAAAAATTGTTCTCATTATAACAACTTAACCACGCCTTCATATGATTATTAATGAATAATCAACTGGACAGGGCAAGGGTCAACACAGCCAAAGGTCAGATGCATTGTTTAAATGTCAGAGTGCCCTGACTCCGCAGGGCATCACACCTTCAACTTTTATCACCCGCTACCTGGCAAGTAGGCTCAATTAGCTGATGATCGCAAAATTTTAACGGATAAAAATCACTCTCCAACTCTTTTCGAGATTATTTTTGAAAAGCCGTAAGAAATGGTCAATCTGGGATAAATCGGACTACAACTTTACTATCTTGTGAATGTTAATGGCATTAAAAAACATCTCAAGGCATATTTTTTGGCTAACTGAGAATGTCAACCATAAAGTTTGAGGAAACAGGGAGCTCGTCTTAGCTGTATATCACACCAAAGACACCGTACTCAATCGTCATACAGTAAATTCAGCTTTATTTGACGGAGAAATGCTACGTTATTGTGAGATGCATTAAACTTTTTTTCCCCTATAGCTATGGAAGCATGTGTCGTTGCCAGTTATGGAAAAAACGAACAAAAAGTTATCGTCAAATTGCCTTTAGTGTCGGAAATGGAAATCACGTGCACCACTCAAAGGAAGTCCTCTTCGTTGCATGTGATAAACGATAAGAATGCATCAACTAATTGTCTGAAATTGTCCAAGTCTCCATGACTTCTTGTATTTTGCCAAATCTTTTCCCTTCTATATAGAAGAAGGACAACGTTTCAAAGTTTCCTGGACATATGACCCTCTTTTTAGATCAAGAAGATGCGGATGCAGCCTTTGTACCGTCGCATATGAAATAGGCCTACTACGGAATAAAATAAATTGAAACACTATAGAAATGATATCCGACTGGAACACAAAATCTATGATCGGGTTCGATATTCGTCATTGTTGGGAACACGCGTGTTAACACCGAGCCAGGCACCCTGGTATGCCGCGATCCGTTCCTTACAGGAGCATTGAAGCCCTTAATCTAAGCATGGGCTTATCACGTAATAGCTCCGTTATCTGAGGGTGGCCGGGCTAACTGTGCGAAAAAAGTAATTCAACGCTCATTTACGGCAGTATGCGGTCTAGCCGTTTCAGAAAACACCTAGGAATCCTCCTAACGTTGTTTAGAATTGTTTAAAAGACAATTTGACAAATTAGAAAGTTTAAATTGTGGAGACGTTTTGAAGAGACGGATTCTTTCCATTTTTTAAGTTTTCTTCTATTCATATACTTTATGCTTATGGCTGCGACAAGTCTATATGTAATAATCGCAAAATGCGATTATTCCTAAAAGTGGCAGAACGAGATTACCCGACTCCATTGCTAATCGTCACCCCTCCTCTTTTATGCCATAATGTATTTAATGCCATAATCTTACTTTTTAACGCTTATAATTGCCTGGCTGGTTACTATTGTTTCATTCTCTTACTGTCTCTTAGTTTCCTGTTTTAGTGTTCCATGTTTGTGGTTGTTTTGAACTCTTTTTATCGTCTTCTTGTTTGTTCTGTTTTTTGCGAGCATTCAGTACCCCTTTTGTGGGGTTGTGTATAGTTTATCTTATATCGACAATAGCAAATCATCAGAAACCTACAATCCCCGACAAAACAAATAAATGAAGCAATGAAACAATGACACGTTGCATAAATCTCTTCATATCCCTAACCCTTACCTCTTCATATCAGCTTGGAACCCCCTTGCCCTATTTCAACGTTATGCCGCGTCTGATCATGACAAATTTGTAACCAAGTTGATTTGAAGCTTTCTTTCTTCATCTACCTTTGTAGGAGATGTATAGACACAACGAAGGTTCGACGTCTGAGAACTGCAAAGGACTCGTACTTCGTAACAACTCTATGAAGAATTTCTTATGATAAATTAGCATTTAAAATACTGATACACTCAGCAGTCAAATGTGATGATGTATCAATTACGAAAATTTTTGACCTCTTTGTCCGCATCTTCTAAATCTTCATGATCCGGAACTATAGTAACGATCAAAGAGCTGTGGGTGACTGCCGTACTATGCTTACAAAAAGTCTGCCTTGTAGTTGTATAACATCTCGTGGCCAGTCCAATACCTATCCAAAGCCTCTCAGACTGAAAAACAGCAGTTGCAGAAACTACACTCTCAGGAAGGCTATTCCAAATATTGCAAACCCTGCAGACAAAACTAAATTTTCTAAAGTTGAGCCTACAAAACTCTTTGAGTAACTTCCGACTGTGACCACGAGTATGAGTAATTGAACTAAACTTGAGAAAACCTTCGGTAACACCTCTGTCATACACACATGAAACAAATTAAAAACCTCAATCATATCTCCTTTTAGTCTACGGTAGTTGTATAAGTTAAACCCTTTAGGGATGGAATCAACTTAAATTTTCAATAGCATCAATATCACGTTGATACTGAGGCGACCAAACAGCGGCAGCATATTCCAAATGTGGCCTAACAAGGGCCTGAAATAAAAGCTTGAAGCATTGCTCATCCAAAAATGTATAAGTATGACTGATAAGGTCAATAACAGTATTAGCTTTCTTTACTTTGTGCTGAATGTGCTCTGAAAAACCAAGACCACTGTCCACAAGAACACCTAACATCTATATCCTTCGCATATTCCGACATTTCCAAGAACACTTCATCCCCACTATCACCAAATAAATGGTAACTCCGAGGGAGACAATCATGGTACCTATCGAGAGAGACGGTCGAAACTTTGCACTTATCAGGATGAAACTTCAAAAGCCATTTGTCTGACCAGCTCTGAGTTGATCGAGACCATTTTGTAAATTCTCAATATCGTACAAACTTCTAATTATTTTAAAATTTTTTGTATCATCCGCAAATAAATAGGCCGTTCCATTCACACACTGAGGTAAATCATTAACATATATAACAAACAAGATGGGACCTAAAATACTACCCTGCGGAATACCACTAGTAACTGCGTGCTCACTGGATTCAGATCTATTAATAATAACCTTTTGACTTCTTCCATTTAAAAAATCTTCAATCCATCGCCTTATTTGAATACTAAAGCCATATGCCCTTAGTTTCTACATAAGTCGTTCGTGTGGCACTTTGTCGAAGGCCTTCATAAAGTCCATATATATAATATCAACACAACCACCATTGTCTATCACTTTCGTCCACACATCCATAACCTTCAACAACTGCAGTGTATTCGATCTCCCAGAAATAAAGCCAAACTGCCTGTCACTTAACAAATTATTCACCTTCATATGGTCCACCATTAAAGATCTAATCATTTCTCAAGTATTTTGCACGCTGCACTTGTTAAACTGACTTGCCTATAATTTCCTGGAAAAGCTTTGTCCCCCTTCTTAAATAATGCAGTAATATTGCCGACTTTCCAAACATCTGGACCTTTACCAGTGGAAAGAGATAAATTAAATATTTTAGTCAACGGCTTTGTGATAGTCTGGGCCAATTCTTTTAATGCCTTTGGATGAAGTCCATCAGGACCAGGTGATTTGTTGACATCTAAATTTGAAGTAAATTCAAAACATCGCATTCCTTCACCATCTTATCCACACAAGGACTAACAACCTGCACAGGTTCCTTAAAAGGAATTGGACCCGGAGGTTCAGCAGTATAGGCACTGCTAAAAAACTTTAGCTAGGACCTCAGCCTTTTCATTGTCATCTTTAGTCATTTTAATCTCACCACCATCTTCATTTGTCTTTAAATTGGGTATTCCTGTTTTAATTTTACGCTTTGAGTTTGCCTACTGCCAAAACTTTTTAGGGTTACTCTTGATATTTTTGACAATATCCTTTTCCGGGATTACCTTTGCCTTTCTTATAGGTTACTAAATTTTTCACCTGGTTTCTGAGTCTAGTAAAGTCGTGATACTTCTTTTCGTCTCGTGTTTCCATATACCTCTGCCAACAACGATGTTTCCTCTTTATCATAGAGACAATCTTATCATCAAGTGGAAGATAATTATGCTTAAAGCCCACTTCTCTCACACCAAACAGTACCAATTCTACTAACCTTCATCCTTAAGCCCCTCCCACAATTGTCTGAAATTCGTCCTCATCCAGATACAATCTCAGTTTATTGCTTCAAGTTGAGTATAGAAAAACTCAATTTATATAATCAAAACACTCTCAGTACCATTCATGCTGTGTAACATAAGCTTTGGTACTCTGCATTGTTTGAATTAGCTGTCAATCAAAGAGCTGAGCCAATTGAGAATTTCGGTACCCCCGTACCAAAATTGTAGTTTGGGGTGAGAGGTTTGGCCCTCTAATACCGGTCATCAAGGTAAAACAGGAGGTATCCCAATATTACACAGGATAATATCTTTATACGCAGGTGAAGATCGTCGGTGACAGCAGTGATAACACCTCTTTGTGTATGAAAATTTACATAAAATTACGGAAGTCGTGAGGTTCGTTAGTTTGAAGTTAAAAACCGTGGTTAGTGTTAAAGGCATATTTTCATCATCCCAAAGAGTTCCAATTCTCCCAACCTACTTACTTCTAGCCCCTCCCACATTTATCTAAAACTCATCTTTATCCAGACACAATCCTAGTTTATTGCTTCATGGCTTGTCCCAGTGGCCATACAAGTCCATAATGTGTAATAAAAACACTTTCAGTGCCTATGCTGTGTAATTTAGCTATGATGCATTGTTTGAATGTGATGCCAATCAAAGAGCTGTACCAATTGAGAGTTTTAATATATGTATACTGAAACTGTAGTTTGGGGTGACGAATGACTGCCTTTAAATAATCCCATATAATCCCCTGCTTAAGGGTTTATCAGCGAGCAGAAAGATTGCTTGCTTCATCTAGCAGCACGTTTATTTTTATTTTCTTTGTTTATGCTTGGGGTGGCTTCCGACTGCTTTTGGAAATCCAGGGTTCCGTCTAAATGCACGAAATGGTGGGGTATGTGGTTAACATGTTATTAAAGCAACGGTTTTCCTAATGGGACCAAAACAGATGTCGCATCCGCTCCACCCATTCTAAACAATACATGAAGGGGCAAAACCAGAAAGAAATAAAATAAAAGGGTCCTTCATGACGAAAGTTTACAATTTTAACATTCTAATACATCCTCCAAATAAATGGACCCTTTACTTTAATCATAGGCCTATAATCTACACCACCACTCTAAATATTTCAAATGAATTTTCTCGCTGTTTTGATTTGTTTTCGAACGTTGGTGGTCGAAGCCAAAACTATACAGAGTCGGTTATTGGTTCTGTAAATGCTGGCGAACGGTCATTCATTTGTTTTCACAGAAATGATGTTAAAGATGAAAGTGTTTTCTCGATAACGGCCTACCCCCTCATATTTTTAGTCTTTTCAAGTCAAGCGCCCTTTGTCCTTTTGGAGTGGTTTGAGCAGTCCTATATATTTAGCTTCCTTCGAGCTGCAGTACTTCTCGGCTTCTGTGAAACGGCTTCCACTTGTATACCAAACATTGAACAAAAACAGAGTAACTTAAGAAACTCAAAAACCAGGAAGATCACGACTGTCTTACTGTAGAAAAAAAAAAACGACAAGAATAAAAAGAATAAACACAACGTTCTCCCAGAGTTATATAGAGGCTTTTCAGATGACGTCATAATACTCTCCGGCGGCCATGTTGGAGTACATGTAACTACGTAGTAAACCACACTGGGCGCGCTTGCTCGTTGAATATGTACACGTCGTGCATACCGCAATGCACTCTGTGCCGTGCGTTCGGCACAAAGCCACGTGTATTTGGCATGAATGTCCTCCAGCATGGCGGTTCTGTGACGTAATTGCAAAGCCTCTATACGAGCAGACAAGACGGCATTCGATAGCACTCGCATGCAAAATAGCCCTTTACTTTTTATGTCCGATTTACAAGACCGTCATAAAGCGCTGTAAACTGATGCAATCAGATGCTTAATTGCATATGTTGTGCAATAATATTTTACACATGACTAAAGATGGCATAAAACTCCTGTTGAAAAAAAGATTTATGATTACTGACGTTCATTCTTCTTATTATTCGAAAATTCAGCTACCAACTCGTCTCATACGTAACTAAAAAAGCAATTTGTAAATGTAAATTATGTAAATATTTAAACACAAACACGATCAACACCGTCGTAATATTTTTACCCCAAAAGTCAAATGTATCTTTATCTGCGGTTTGCTCTCAGCGTTGAATCGTAAATTATTTCAGAACCGTAGATCCACAAAAACGCTAATAAAACGACGCATGTGGCTCGAAATCGTTCAAGTTACTCCTGACATAAAGTGAACTAAAATGCTAAATGTTGCAGAGACTTTGACCAGCGCTGCTACTTGCAGTAGCAGACAGGCGTACGGAATACTTTAATTAGTTCTTTTTTTTGGGGGGGGGGGTGTCATTATCCCTGTATTCACTCCTCGCTTATGTTATAAGTATGTAAGTTAAATGTACCCGCGAGTCATATTTTGAAATAATCTCCCAATAAAACCCTCTTTTCCAAAACAGAGTGATATGATATCATATAATTCAAGCGAAGGCAAGGACACTAAAAGGCTAAATCCCTACAGAACATCTACAATTAACCAATGAATCACGATCTACATTGATATCATGTAATTTTTTTTGTCTCCATCTTTATTTTAGTTCTCTTCATTTCATAACAGCATTTTTCATACAACTTTATTTTAATTATTTTAGGTAGCATATAGCAATTATAAATATATCATTCGACTTCATTCTATAATATTCTTTTATCAATTGTCCTAATGCAAGAAAATATGATAGTAAACTTAAGAGTGTTTTCACATTCTAACAATAACTGTAATAAGCTCATGTAATCTACTCCTAGATCCCCCAGCTGTAGAAATTTTGAAAAAAATGCAAAGTACGATTGACAATTGTGCCCTAGGCGTGTTACATCAACTATTTGAGCAAGCAACACGTCAATACAATGGTAACTTCAGCGTTCGCTTTTACAGGTTTCAATCTTTCTTCCTGGAGAGGAAGTGTTGTAGTATTGTGGTTCCCCAATGTAAATTTTAGTGTTGGCTTTGATTCAAACACAAATAACTCCCCTTTAAAGATTACCGAAGATTGATGTCAACCCTTCCGTTTCTTAACTCTTGTATCGAGTTTCATTTTAAATGTCAAACATTTCACAATCGGTGGCCTGACATTTCCCAATCACTGCAATCATCAGTCTACAGGCTTCTAAAACTGAACTTGTGGTCATCGAAGTTTGGGAAAATTAATAGCATGAAGGGTTCCAAGTGTAACTCGTTTCAACACTTAACTCTAATTGATGGAGATGGACGTATTTTGATCTTTCATGTTTACTATTTTTGTTTTGCAAGTTCCCTCTACTTGTCAAAACAGTCGTTAAACGAGAAATTAACTCCTTATGCATACTGGCGTCTTGCGCTGATCGGTATATACCCGCTGATCACTGGATATTAATGATACCAAGTCCCCCAACTTAATAACCGTCCTAACGATTTCCCATGCCGCCAAGTTTCCCGAATGAATAGCACGAAGGTTTCATATCTTTCGGTGACAAATGAGTTGTTTGAAAGCTAGTTTCAAAGATTGTCCGATTTGAACTTTTTCAAGGAAAAATTGTGTGGGGGAAAATATTCAGAGGAAGTGGATGGAGGGATTGTAGTCCGTTGATATGCTTGTTTAGAAGGATAAGTATCAGTATTTACCCAACTGCAACGAGACCGCTTTTCATATTATATCCAGTACACGGTGTTGGAGATAACACGTATCAGCTCATTTAGTTGAAAAGCATCCCCAACTAATACTATATTTTGTGAAGGTCTTATCAGAGCTTTACAGTTCCGTGGTCTTACAACGGTATAATTAAATCATGAGCTGAAATGATGCGTTTAAACACGTTTTGAAATTATATCACCGCCGCAATCCGCAATGTCTTAGTAAAATGAAAGCACTTATAAACTTGATGTTGGATTATATTAGTGGCAAGTTACAGTGACTTGCATGACCCCCCCTCTGTAAGTAGTCTCTAGAAAATCAACTACATCTAGTGAAAATCACTCAGAGGCAGTCTGACCAAGTGTTACCGAACAACATGCGCGCTGCCCCGCTCAGCTTTGCAGTAAGATTTGTTTACATATGCTCTGAAACGTTTCAAACAAGCATACAGTACAATGCTGAATCTCAAGTCGCTACCAAAAACTAAAACTTCCCAAAGACAATGGGGTGGCCCCCATACCCCCCCCCCCAGGAAAAAAAGCATCCCACAATGATCAAACCCCCTTCCTTTGGGAACTTCTTAGATCATTCTTCCCTCTCAAAAAAGGACAGACAATCCTGACATCCCAGTACATAATCTATTAATTGAGATAGCTACCTTTATAAATGTCTTTAAGAGGCATTTTTCGTCTAATACGTTTTCACGTAGGAATTTCTCAGTGATCCCTCCCCCCCCCCCCCACCTCTCCACCATGACCGGAATTCGAGGGAATTCACAATATGGCCCACGTCACAATAAATGCGTTGGCCTATATACGTGACTGGTAAGCGTCAAGTTGCAACTCTTTTATGTAATCATGTCATCGAACTATATCTTGATAACTTTCCAGCACACATAGCCCATGGAACTACCTGCATAGCCTACCAGTGCTAAGGAAAAATAAGTTAGTCGCACACTTCAGGCTTTACAAATTTACATAAAACAAGAGGACAAGGTGTTATCACAAAGGGAATCGCAATTTCACGATTGTAGGCAGAACTTCAAAAGATATAGGTCGAAGTTGCTTGCCTATTCAAGGCACGTCATTTGTTTTCAAAGTTTACACCACTGATTCGTCTGTGTCTATGTTAATGACTAAGATGTTTCTAGTATTGCAACCCTTTAACCCGCCTAATGTGCATAATAACTCACTCAGGAACACATCACAGCCGACTGGTACCAAATTATCATCTAATGTACACCGCTGTGTGTCATTAATTAAAGTAGCCATTCCATAATCTTTTATGTCAAAGTATACATGCACTTAAAGCTCTCAAGCAGACGATACCCTGTGCAGAATTTGTTTAGATTTTACCAATCATAACAGTTGATATTTAACTAATCTAAAGTAAAACTAATAGCGGTGGCCTCTCATCCATAACTCGCTTTAAAGGGAGTGTGACGGAAGGACTGACAAAAACTGATCTGAAGACTCACTTACTATTATGGATCTAGTAAAACGTTGAAGTGCACAAGTTATTCTTTTATCTGTAGGATACAAAGCATGACTCGACCATTCTACTTATGCCTCTCGACAACTTTAATGATAATGATCCAGTCTAGAGTTAATGATATTGTAATAGAAGTATAACGTGGAAAGATCGCTATTTACACAAAATGCCAACGGTTCACTTGCTCTTCTTCGAAGTTTACCCCAAAAGTAGCTTATCTTGTTGAAACTTCTATTCACTGAGTTTTACCACATGAATGTATGTACAGTGGCGGCACAAGGATCAGAAAAGTGGGGGGCAAATGGAGGGCAAAAGAAAATGCTGGGGGACGGGAAGCGCGAAATCTTGTTAGGCAACAATTATTCCGGAGCTGACCAGGGGGCAACTTGGGGGGGGGTGGTAAAGGTTTTGACGGCGGGGATGCTCCTTGGTGCCGCCACTGTGTATGTAACAATTCACTAACCAAAGAATGTTTCGAATTAACTCAATTTCCAATGAATTCTGAAATTTTAGGTAAAAACTGCAACAATAACTCTATGGGCGATTGTACTGTTCATACCGGCCGCATGTTTTCCTTGCGAGCATGCGCGCCTGTAGCTCTGAACTGCATGGCTAGTTCAGTAATGTGTCTAGATGGAAATCAACATTCACGTTCTTCACATATTTCATCAGATGACCCCGAGATGACCTTTTTAACACTCAAATTTCACAAACATCCTTGAGATCCAAAGATATTTGTGACCAAGTTGATTTTTGTTAGTTTGTGTGTGTGTGTATTTTGGCATGTGTGTATACACGTGCGGAAAGATTTGAAAACAGGCCTAGTAATGATTGTTTCTTTTTAGACGATAGGCTTCTCATGAGTGTCAGGATTTTTTTATCTTTTGATTTTAATGAAACTGGTACCCTGACTTTGGATTCTGGTATTCAACCATTCGGGCATTGTGTTGCGAAAGACTGTTCACGTGTTTGAGCTGCCCTAATGTAGCAAAATTTTGTTTTCTCGATTTCTCATGAAAATTTCGGGATGATTTTTTTTTTATTTTTGGTATGACTTTGAAAAGAACTGTTTAACGTTAAATCAAGTTTTGATATGTTAGAGGGTTACTGAGTCAATCTAAGTATTTTGGTGAAATTTGCATTGAAATCCGATGTGTGATTCCCAAGATATCAGAATGCTAAATTATCACATTTTCAATAACATGTGAACTTGAAGCAAGGACAATTACATCATATATTCACATTATTGAACACGTCAGTCTTTTTAGCTTTTAAATTTCACAATCATTTTTTCCTCAGCAATCCCATATTATCAGAAAGTGATTGCATAAGTAGCATGAGAACTTCACAAACTTTGCATTCCCCACAGGGAGGTCCTATCCATAACAAAAATCAAAATCAAAGCAACAGACTAACTAAGAAAGGGAAACAAACCATGTCAATGTGAGGAAGTGATGTAACCTCTGCTGCCCTAAAGTTCATTTTGGAACACAAATCCGGTGACTTTATTTAGTGATACCTCCAGAACTACGTGTCCGATTTGAATGAAAGTTTACTGTGTAGAATAAGTTCTCCTTTCACATATGAAAATTTAATTTTTGCTTCAACTTCCCAATTTCGGAAAAACTTCGAAGCTAAAGTTTACAAAGCCTGGTAAGGGACAGTTTCTACAATTCGGAAGGCTCATTTGGCCAGAAAAAATACGCACAAACTCGTGCTCACACTCCGTTTGGATATAAACAGAAGCTTCAAATTCATGCTGGTCATCGGCCAGGAGCACCGCACCAAAATGCTACATCAGTTCCTGCTGTTAGTCAGAAGCATATAGGAGTGACCGAAATAGTTGAATACTTTCCATCAAGTTAATTTGAGATCTTTTTGTAACACATTGTAAATTTACTTGTCCTTAGACCTTACCCGGAGGAGTGCTCGTTTGGCCTTCAGTTATGTTTTGCTCGCGATAACTTTCCCCCAGCATTTTTCTTTGCCTCTAGTCCTCCCTTCCCTTCCCCGTTTGACATTTAAGCTTCATTCTCACTACATTAATGGGAACCGGAATTAGGGACATATTCTTTGAGGGGATCCGGAGTATTTCTCACATTTCTTTGTCACCCGAAAACATTTGCCCCGAAACTAGATTTCTCCGTTAGGCTGCGAATCGTATGTCGTTTCTGAAACGAAGTATATTCGAAACACACCTTTACATTCGAAGAAGACCTAAATTGAAGGCATGGATGACACCAGGAAACATAAACCATTGGGAATGATTCTTGATTGAAAAATATTAAATGTAGAGTTACCATTTCCCCAAAGGGCGAGTCTAACAACTTGGGTTTTCAGTAAATACGGAGAAAAAAAAGAACGGTGACGCACACAGTAACACGAGTAGCAGAGGGATCTCCAGACTGTAAATCTTATTTTGGAGATCGCTTTCATGTTACTCTTTTATGAGGATAGATCAGGATTCATCTTAATCAAATTATGTGTCCGATATTTGGAAAGTAGTCTCATTTAAAGGGCAATCGTCTCAAAGTTATTTTGAAGCAATACACCGACTAGATAAATCTTATCTTTGCAGTGCAATGAAACAACCTCCATTACATCATGCTGCGCTAGCTCGAAGCGGCCGCCGCCTATGACTAAGTTCACCCGGTCCCTTCGAGTTGCATATAGCTTACTTGCCTAATCGAATAATAGATCCATTGTCGGACGAGAACCTCAAGGCTAGAATTTTAAAAATATAAATTTTAGATGTTGCAAAAGAATTTCATTAATACAACTGCATTGTCATAGCTTGTTTCGTTGTTGAAGTGTGAAACAATGAAATTTATTCACCTAAAACAAGTAAGTCCGTTTCAAAATAATTTGAAACTTTCTTGTCGTACAACCTACACTTACTGTTTTGTTTACCTTTTTAAAAAAGGTGTTATGATGTTGAACAGTTCCTGTTTGTTTGCATAGCATGTTTCACAGAGAGGAATAGCATCACCCAATAAGGGTGAGAGTGCTATCATACCTTGGTACCAGGCACAGAGACGTTCAGAACAACAAAAAAATGCAAAGATTGTCATTTGAGTATTAATTGTAAAATTGTAATTGTAAATAACCCTTAGTATAGCACACTTCACAACCAAAGGTTTTCTGAGGCTCTTTACATAAAAATAGAAATCTACTATGCATTAAATGCTCCATTAAATAGGTGGGTTTTTAACTTAGCCTTGAAAATTGTTAAACTTGAACTACGTTTGATGCTGTCTGGCAGGGCATTCCACAACTTAGGTTCATACATGCACGGAAAAGACCGGTCAGCAAATGTGGAGTTCCGTGTAAAGGGCACAGTAAGGGGTATTGAAACTTTGTTACATGATCGTAATCTGTAGTTTGATTTAGTTACTTCATGCAGTAAATTTTTTAAATATTCTGGAGCGTCCCCGTGAAGAGATTGGAATACTAAGGATAGCACCTTATATTTAATACGCTGATTAATTGGAAGCCAGTGTAAAGATTTTAAACAGGCATTCGTGTTGGCGAATTTACTTTCACAGAGGACTAATTTGGCGGCACGATTTTGAACACGTTGTAATACGTTTATATCACATGCCGGTAATTAGCCCGGCTTCAGATTGAGGCAAGTGCCACCTGGAATGGTCATTAATGCCACCATGTTTTTTCGATACCCTGACATGTCTATTAACAGAAAAATTCAGGTATATGGGTATCTTCGGGTGGGTTGGGGAAATATAGCGGGGTATCTGCCAAGAGTCAGGGTGCTGAAAAATCAAAAATTTGAGGGCTAGGAGAAAGTAAAATGGCTATTATTTTTCATCTAGAAACTCGAGAGTTGCAAACTACCCCTCAAAATACTTGCAAAGATATTGTTTTTTAGTTGATATACAGATTTTGAGAATCACGTGACTTTTGAGGTCAATAAAAGCCAAAAAGGTACGAAATTTGACCTTTGACTTAAATCTTGACTATGCTATTTTAAAATGTAATTGTGTACAGTAAATCTATTCATTTGTCCTAATTTGATCTGAAATGATAATATTACATGTCTTCAGACAATTTTAAGCTACTAATGTTCCAGGGTTTTTCTTAGGAAGCACCAGTGTCGAACGAAATGTTAACTAGTAAAAAATCTGTTAGAAAAACAAAGTTTTCCAACCCGGAAATGACAATCTATTCATGGTTAATGAGAGTTACAAGCTGTTCACCATCTCGCAATCATTTTTATATCTATTTAAGCATTCCTTGTTATAGCAAATTTATTAATTGCATATTTACATTTTACGGATTATTATCTCTATTATTAAAATTAATTGAAATTTTAAAATTAGCGGCCATTTTGCTATATTCCCATCTTGGTTGACCTGGATCCTAAAAGAAATGTCAAGAAAAATACTTTGTGAATATTTACAACAGAAAATGTACATAGGTTACGTTTTCTTGTGCCGAAAGTACTTTTAATGATTATTTTCCTATCGTCATGATATATCAACATAATTAATGCATCGGCAGCCATTTTGCTTTTCCGCCATTTTGGTTGATCTGAGTTCCAACAGAACTATTTTAAAAAGTAAATTAGGATTACTTGTCATAAAACCTGGCCAGAAATTAAGGGCAACTGTGTCAAAAGTATTTTTAATGAACATTTTTCTTATTATTTTTTATACATTTTGATCGTTTTATTGGCGGCCATATTGTTGTTTCCGCCATCTTGGTTAGTATGGGGTCCTGCATAAAATACCAGATATCATGTTTTGGGAATTATGTACAATTTTCTATTAAGATATCAGAAAATTTTAGTCGAAATATATTTTTAGTGATTATTTTCTGACATTTATTTGCATTTTTTTAATTATTTTCTTATTTTTGTGGGGAATTTTTACTGTATTGTTTTTACTTCTTCAGTGAATTTCCGACATATTGAATGACAAATACTCTTGTATCTAGGATTGTCAAGTTCCGCCTTTATTTGAAAACATTATTTTACATCATTGCGATTGAGGAATGTGGAAATTTGCATTTTCATTTAGTTTGGCAGCCATTTTGTTGTTCTTCCGCCATCTTGGTTAACCTTAATCTTACCAAAACAGTCCCATAAATTATTTCTGGAATACTTGTCATAAAATATGACTAAATTTTAAAAGTCGATCCCTCAAAAATATTTTTTAAGAATATTTTCTTCATTATTATTTAATACAAAATATTCAAAATGTTTGAACGATTTTGTTTTTGGCATCCATTTTGAACGGGCGAGACCCAAAATATTTCCTAATACCACTTGATTTAGTGTTCAGCGGACCGTAACGTTTCCAAAAAATATTGCGACGGAGACTTGTAGGGTTGCCTGTGAGATGCCTGTGGGCCATAGCCTATAATGGCCACTCCATATGGCACTTACCTCAATCTCCTGTCCAATTTGAAGCTATAAGTACTGATATTTCATTGTATTGTTTTGCACCTTTTTAGGCATTAAGAAGGGACAGGGGTATCGACATGGGCATGTAGATATGCAATTATAAATTTGCTATAACAAGGAATGCTTAAATAGATATAAAAATGATTGCGAGATGGTGAACAGCTTGTAACTGTCATTAACCATGAATAGATTGTCATTTCCGGGTTGAAAAACTTTGTTTTTCTAACAGATTTTTTACTAGTTAACATTTCGTTCGACACTGGTGCTTCCTAAGTAAAACCCTGGAACATTAGTAGCTTAAAATTGTCTGAAGACATGTAATATTATCATTTCAGATCAAATTAGGACAAATGAATCGATTTACTGTACACAATTACATTTTAAAATAGCATAGTCAAGATTTAAGTCAAAGGTCAAATTTCGTACCATTTTGGCTTTTATTGACCTCAAAAGTCACGTGATTCTCAAAATCTGTATATCAACTAAACGACAATTTCTTTGCAAGTATTTTGAGGGGTAGTTTGCAACTCTCGAGTTTCTAGATGAAAAATAATAGCCATTTTACTTTCTCCTAGCCCTCAAATTTTTGATTTTTCAGCACCCTGACTCTTGGCAGATACCCCGCTATATTTCCCCAACCCACCCGAAGATACCCATATACCTGAATTTTTCGGTTAATAGACATGTCAGGGAATCAAAAAAACATGGTGGCATTAATGACCATTCCAGGTGGCACTTGCCTCAATCTGAAGCCGTGCTAAATCCTATTAATATTGCATTAGCGTAATTTAAGTGTGAGATAACAAGAGCTTGTACAACAGTGCGACAAGTATCATGATGTAAGGTAGTAGGTAACAAATGGTAGTAGGAAAACAATAATATCACAAATTTTAAGTTGAGTGAATAAACTTCAACACTTTCCTATTTCATCTCGGATTAAGAATGTCGCATAAAGATGGTAGTTGTTCTATTATTTATTATTTGTTTTTAAATTTTCGAGTTTCTTTGACAATCTTCTAAGAGTAATGCTAGAAATTGAAATAGAAAAGTGGAACATTAGTCGATTTCTTTTTGTTAATTATCCTTTTATAATATCTGTAAGATGTAGGAAATAAGTAGACAATTGCATGATGTTCATCCTCTTGTAACAGTATATACAGCCTTCAGCCTCTCCTTATCCAATGTGTTCTAAACGGAAAATTGCCCAATGATGCGGAGAGACTAACAGATCAGTGACAAACGTAAGATCGATATTGCGTCAACGTCGTAGCTCAAGGCGATATTTCGATGAGCGAGCAAATATTATCAAAATGAAGTATCATCATTGTGATATCACGAAGATAATGATAAACTGCTTGAACGTAAAGTGACAGACATCTTGATGGTTTCTTGACTCTTCAAGGTCCTCACGCGGCATAAATTCTGTTTACTTACTCCCGTCCTGTTAAGATTTAGCGACTTGGTTGACTGATGAGCCATGCAGTGCCATCAGCATTGATGTATTAAATCATTCCATTTGTTTTGTAACGGCGCAAGTTATGCAAGAAGGCATGTTTGCCTTCATGATGAAAGCGACCGTTTCTGTTGACCGTATTGATGAAAAATGTGTGGAATATGCTTAGTACATTTTGAAGTCTGTTATGTGGTACCTTTCCAAGAATGATTTAAAAGAAGGGTTTGGTCACAACAGGATTTGGTATGTTAGAGGGGTACTCATTCTAAGCATTTTGGTGAAATTTGCATTGAAATCTGATGTGTGGTTCTCAAGATATGAGCATGTAAAGTTGTCACATTTTCAACAAAAAGTGAACTTGAAGCAAGCACCTATGACATCACATCCCCACATTAGAGCACAGTCTTTTGCTTTTCTTTAAACTTCAGACTTATTTTCTCCTCAACAATCACACATTATTAAAATGTGATTGCATAAGTGGCATGAGAACTGTACAAACTTTGCATCCCCCACAGGGAGGTCCTATTTCTATTAACTTCAAGGTCAACAAAACAGTCTGATGAAACACAGTGAAACAAAGCATTCCTCGTCAATGTGAGGAAGTGATAAAAGCTCTGCTGCCCTCAAACTCACTTTTGAACACAAAACTACTGACTTCATTTTCCAATATCTCAAGAAATACATATCCGATTTGAATGAAACTTTCACCACACTGTGAAGATTTGGTTCCTCTTTCACATATGAAAATTAAATTTTTGCTTAAACCTTCCCTTTAAATGAGTGTCATCCAGCACCGTAACATCATCAGGCAAGTTTTATTACGGCTTAGGTATATGAAAATGCTTTCAAACAAGTTGATGATGAATTCAAACTGATTTTAAAGGCTAGTCAGATGTTTCCGTTATTACATTAAAGTAAGTGGTCATTACGGCATGCTGTATTTAACTAAAGCTAGGTGCCTATTACACGACTTTTAAAATTAAGCAACATTTCCCACGATTTCTCACGAATGATGTGTGACTTAGAAATCTCGGAAATTCCAGGAAAATTGTGAGACTTCCTACGACTTCTTGGGAATAATGACTTCTCGCTGTCTGGGGGTTGCACACTATGCTACTTCTTTGTTTCTTTGTTGCTCTGTTTGAGATCATTTTCATGATAACAGACGTAACCACCCGTTACAACGCAATTGATTCTTCATAAATGGATGGATCCCCCGTCCCCTCGCAGCGCGTGTTGCCTCTGCATTGGTTGCGATTTTGTCCACTCGTAGGCGCATATGGAAAGGGGGCTGTCAGGAAACTGTGGTTCCGAAGATGTTGGGTTAGACCAATGGCTCTTGCGGCGCCAGTTGTTTGGGCACTTCAAAAACTTGCTGAGCCATGCAATTTTTCAGGAACATTGAATGGCGGCACCGGGCTCAAAAAAGGGGGTATGCGACTTAGGAATTTTTACGATTTCCATGAATGGTCACATGGTGACAACTAACTTAAATTGCAGGTTGCCACATGTAACTGACTACGATTTTAGTTGAGTATTATTGCAAAAATATTACCAAAGCATTAGATGACACTGTCAAATTAACCATGGTTGACCTGTAATTGTACCTATTATACGGATTGGCTCGGAATCGAATGATAAAGGCAGGCTTCGGACTTTGACCGGTGAGGCAGCCACCACTGATATTGGAAATGTCCCAGCATTAGATAAGGGGCCCGTTCCACAAAGAGTTACGCACGATCTTAAGTATGATTTACTGTTGGCTTAAGTATGGTGAATCAAACTTAAGATTGTGCGTAACTCTTTGTGGAACGGCCCCAAGGTGGACTAACATGCTGCTCTGATAAGAGACCCATAAACGCAATGTCTTCACCACCCTAGAGAGTTCCAATTTTGTCAACGTACTAACTTTTAGTCCCTCACAAAGTTGCCCTTTGCTGGTAGGAATACCACGGTTTTATTAGTTTGCCAAACTGACGGTAAGTATGGGTACAAATGGTAAATATAGGGTGATATGAGGTAGTTGAGGACCGAAATAGACTCATCCTTTTCCAGAAGACAATCCTTGTTTAGTGTTTCAGAATCTATCCTGGTGAGCACACAAGGCCTTTAATTTGTGTTACAAACACTCTTAGTCGAGTCAGTGCATGCCTTGTAATATGAGTTTCTCTGTATGCTTTGAATTTGATTTCAGTCAAAGAGCTGAACCGTGACGACTTGAGAATTCTGATACTAATCAGGACAACGTTTTAGTTTGGGGTGACGAGTGACCGCCTTCAAAGGGCAGATCCAGTCATCCTTCAAGGATAAATTTAGAGATTCAAAAAATACAAGGCATTTGTAATGTTTTAACCATTAGACCTCAAGACATTAATTTTCTAGCTACTTCGTTTTACATAAAATCAGCAACATGCTTGTTTCTCTCGGACTTAATATTCAAATTATCATAATTACATACCTCTTTAATTTAAGAAGAGAAAAAGAAGCTTTCTTTGCCATGAAACACGTATGGTAACCAGGTAACGCAGTAAGAATTGCATAAAGCTAGTCTGCCTTCACTAGCCCCTCAAGCCCCTTAAGACGCAATGGAGTAATCTTCAATAATCTTCTGCCGACCTGGTAATTAACAGACTCGATTTGTATCGATTACCGAAAAACATGTAAATTAGAAATTTGGCCCCTCTCATTCCTTTTGAGCGCGGAAACTCTTTCGTTGGGGGTGGTCTCTGACATAACAGTGTGTGGTCATCAATAATGCGTTCCCGTTCAAAAGATACACAAATCTGAA
This sequence comes from Holothuria scabra, assembly GCA_037179385.1. Classification (NCBI taxonomy): domain Eukaryota; kingdom Metazoa; phylum Echinodermata; class Holothuroidea; order Aspidochirotida; family Holothuriidae; genus Holothuria; species Holothuria scabra. Next base: position 19,678,355 of record CM074188.1, read on the forward strand.
AGTAAAAGTAAATTCAAACCAGGCAGGGAATACATTTCCCCTTTGGAATGGAACCAGCTTAAAACAAAGTATAGTATTTGAGAAAGGTAAATCTTCTACTTACGTTCTTTCAGCTATGTTCTTTACTGTTCAGCCCAGTTGCTTGTACTTTATAATCGATGTAAAGACATTATGCTGCAAATCGGTATAATGTTCACTTTCCAGGTATCACATCAAGTTGTTATTACATAGGTTCCAAGTGATATGGTTCCAAATAAAAATGAAAGCCTCAAAACTGATTTGATGTCAAATATTTTTTCTCCATCAGGTTTCGATTAAAAAAAAACTCGATACTTCCTAGTATGAGCCCAGGGTCACTGAAAATTCACTGATTTGAAAAGAAACAGGCGTGCTCATACATACGCAATGAATCTATATGAAAAGAGGGCGCTAAAAGAAATTACCACAAACTCTCTGAAAGACAGGACAACTTTTGAGAGGAATCGATTGTTCATATGTTAAAACAAAACTTGTGGGTCGAATGATTATGCAATGAATTCCAGCAGCTTAATACTACAAATTTCTTCTTATTTCTATTCAAAGTATACAGTTTTCAACTGTGTTTTAAAACTCTATAGGGCTTGGTCCTAATAAAGTTAGTAACAGAGTTGCCTAGTAACTTTTTGGAAATGCCAAACTCCTTCAAAGTGTACCGCAATTGAGTCTATACTTTCAAGTTAGTTAGTTAGTTAGTTAGCTAGCTAGCTAGCTAGTTAGTTAGTCAGTCAGTCAGTCAGTCAGTCATTCAGTCAGTCAGTCAGTCAGTCAGTCAGTCAGTCAGTCAGTCAGTCAGTCAGTCAGTCAGTCAGTCAGTCAGTCAGTCAGTCAGTCAGTCAGTCAGTCAGTCAGTCAGTCAGTCAGTCAGTCAGTCAGTCAGTCAGTCAGTCAGTCAGTCAGTCAGTCAGTCAATCAGTCAGTCAGTCAGTTAGATGGAGTTTTACGGCCCAGTTTCTAACCTATTGGTTCAAGTCGAGCCAGGCCATCGCCTTCTTTCCAGTTGTGACTCAGTGCTTCTCCATGATTGCTTATGCCCAGCATCTCGCACAACGGTAGCAGGTTCTATACTTAGAATCTTTGGTATGACTCGACCTTGGAATAGGACCCGGGCCTTCCGGGGGAAAGGCGGATGCACTTACTCAAAAAATATACATTACAGAGCATGGAAATGAATTGAAGAAGTCTAACTCCCATCTTCACATTACTGAGCTGAGATATTAAAACTTGAAGTTTATACACTCAGTTTGAAATGTCACATTGTGTAATAATTAGATGTCATTGTTGTACAGTACTACTCAAATTACAGTTTTGGCATTTCCTTGTTTTTCTGAAAGTTACTGCACCTCTGTACCAATATCTGATAGCACCCTTTCTCTAACGGGTTGATGTTACTTATTGAGCCCCTTCTGTACAACTTGATACGGAAGAAAACAGGAAGTGTTCAAGGTCTTGAAACTTTTTTAGTCTCAAAGGGAAACAAAGCCGGCAATGTTTGTACAACAAGAAAGTCACAAATTATTGCGCTATGGATTGTTTGGTCTGAGAAAATAAATTTCAAAATTCAAAGTCTTATCAGTAGAACAAGCTATACCAATAAGAATTCGATGTGTAAAATGCATTTTGCAACCTCTTAAATATATAAGTTTAAGATTCTAGACTTGAGGTACACTTTAAAGGGCCAAACCTCTCACCCCAAACTACGATTTTGGTACGGGGATACCGAAATTCTCAATTAGCTCAGCTCTTTGATTGACAGCTAATTCGAACAATGCAGAGTATCAAGGCTTATATTACACAGCATGAACGGGGATGAGGATGAATCTGGGACAATTGTGGGAGGGGCTTAAGTAAGAATGATAGAGGAATTGGTACTGTTTGGGCTGAGATCTGGGCCTTTAAGCAGACGATCGCCGAGAGTGAGGGCGGCCGTCTCCCCAGTCTCGGTCTTCTTTTGTTCGCCACATCGACAGGAACAAATTCGCGAACACAAGTATTCCAGAAAGCTTCTACTCAGTCCTAATTCCTTTTTCAAAGTGTCTGGATCGCGGTATACCACTGCAAAAAATGTCTCAAATGTTACAATTTTTTGTAAACTTACAGAGAGAAAAATGAAGAAATAGACTACACAATGAATACATAAAAAGTGCTGTCAATGAGTTTTCAGCACTCTTTATCTTTATGTATTCTTTTTTTCTTTACTTTATTTTCTGTAAATGTACATACATTTTTTACAGTTTATCCTGATGGACATACCAAGGTCGTGTAATCAGAACGATCTAAGTGCATGCTGTGTGCTACTCTACTTTTTTTTTAATTTGACGTCAGTCAAAGAGGGATAAAGACTGAAAATTTTGCCACACCCTACAAAATCTAGTTTGAGTGACAAGTGTCTGACTTTAAAGTCCAAAAGCACTCGTGTTAAATTTTTTAGACACAATGCTATGTCTCTCAAATTTCTTTTTGTTTTTCTTTTAAGTACATTTCATACTATTTCAAGATTTTAACATTGTTCAACAAAGATTTACCTGATATGTATGTCATAAAGAATGTTAAAAAATTTTGTCACATGATTATCAAGATTTATCCATGAAATAAAGCAGACTACTAAACTAATGCATGCACAGAAAATAAAAAGTGAGTCACTCTCCTAAACTGAGTCAATTTGTCCCTATAGTGACTCACTTTATATAAAGTGTGTCACTATGTGGACAAACTGACTCAGTTTTAGGAGAGTAACTCGCTTTTTATTTTCTGTGTATCTGGGTCACTGCATTTTCCTTCCAATACGCCCACCCAATTGCAGAAAATGCAAAATTAGAATTGCTCACTTATCATCAAATTTCTAGTGAAGCCATATGGTTTCTTTTTAATTAGATTTCTATTAGCAAATGTTGCGTTACCTTGTGATGTCCTCCTCCGGTTGCGAAGGTCATCTATACAATTCAAGGAGAATGCTTGATCCTCTTCACAAATCAACTGAGTGAATTTTCAATCCAATACTTCACTTAACATTATCTTTCGTAGACGGTTTTTTGTATTATTTTTTCTAATCATGGCAGTCGAAACCTTAAAATTTCAAATGTTAGATAAGCTACAGAAAGTAGGGTAGTTTCGAGTATTTATTATCTAAAATTTGTTTCTAATTTGCAAAATGACCTTCCATGAATCTTTGACATCACTGCCCCTGGGAATTTCCTTGCTATTTAATAAGTAATGTTGAAGTAAAAGCGTCCTGTAGGCATATTTTTGATCAAAGACATCATTGCCTTGAATTAATGTAATGGTTTTAAAGGGGCTCATTAAGCTGCTGATATCGATAACCTTAATGTGAGCGTTAAAGGGTCTCTACCACATGATAATGCCCATAGTTGTCATAATAAGTCAAGCTTCATACCCAATATTAACAGAACAGGTTGCAATATTTGAATTTTGTGCTGTCCTGATTTCTAACGGTTTTGTGCATAATTTGAAAAAGTGTCAGGTCACAAATTTAAAAGAAAACTCATATAATTGTTTCTTGTTTAGATATTGGGATTGTCTAAGTCTGACCATTTGTCATTAACATGTGAAGAAAACTTGGCACGCTCAGAAAAATTTGAACAATTTCATGAACTGATTCAATGAGCCGCTTTAAGCTTAGGTGATTAATGTTCATTCCATGATGAAGATTGCTCCTATAAGGATTAAGCATCGTAAATTTTAGCCTGTGGAACTTATTTTAGAATTTGTTTAACTTGAAAACTACTAGGTGGGCTTAATTTTTCGAATCATGGTAAAAAGTGTTGTGTGGTACAAATCAGGGAAGAATAAGGCAATGAGCCCCTTGGCAGCTCCCTGTACAAATCAAGTCCAAATCACCCATATCCTCAAGGCTTATCAGACTGTAATATATACTAGCTTAGTCTACCGTCACAGGCCGCAAAGAAAAAGGTTTTGATCAACTATAAAGTGGTAGATGTAAGCACTACCTCGGAGGTAGTACTTCCATGTTATAAATACCAAGGGTGCAGATTTTAATGAAAATAGGACGGTCTCTTGAGTGCCGACGTCGCGAGAAGCTTAGGGACGGTAGTCGGTTTCTCTTGCACGTACAATATCTATATACAACAGTATAGTCTTAAGATGTAGTCTTCATTATAGTCTGCACTGGCAGTGGATTAGCCACGAAGGGGGGGGAAGGTGGCCGAGGACCCCGTATTTTCTTCACCCACCCCCCCCCCCCCTCCAGATTGTTTTGCCTCCTGATAAAGTAATTGAGAAAAAATAAAATGTTTGAAAGGAAATACACTTTGAAGTATTTCCTTCAATTAAAGAGTAAATAAATAAAATGTGTAACAATTAAGAAAACATTCTTGAATGTGTGTAAAACACATTTTGTGTGCACGTATCGAATCAAGTAATAAGTTCAAAATGATTACTTTCAACAAATTAGCACCCTATATAATCTTCACTGTCGTTTATTGCATTACACTTCGAAGATGAAAAGAACGTTTCGACGGCAATCTCGAATTTGACTTTGTTAGGTTAAGACCCTTTCTGCCTTTCGGTTGGCTGGTTGATTTACTGAAAACAAGGCAATCATACACTGGAGACCATTCTTACACGACCATTCCTATACTTAATCATGCACAAAATATGCCTTAAAGGCCCTGTTCGCTCACCCCAAACAGTACCAATTCTCCTAACCTTCTTACTTAAGCTCCTCTCACAAATGTCTAAAATTCATCCTCATCCAGAGACAATCTCAGTTGATTGCTTCGAGTCGAGTACAGAAAAGCTCAATGTTTATAAACAAAACAATCTCAGTACAATTCATGTTGGTTAAGAAAAGCTCTGGTACTATGTATTGTTTGAATTAGCTGCCAATCAAGGAGCTGAGACAACGTAGAATTTCTGTACACCCTGCCAAAATTGTGGTTTAGGGTGAGAGGATTGGCCCTTTAAAAGTTAGGTATTGCCTTCGAATAATTCTTCCCATCCACCCCTAACAGGTAGACCTATGTCGTGCCCCACTCCTTCCCATGACAAGTACCACTGTATAACGATTTTCTCGACAATCCCTCTTTTTACTTATTGGCACTGGTGTCCGGGCAGATTTGTAAGATGTCCACAAGGTCCGTTTTTGTGTTTCCCTAATGATCGATACTTCTGTTTTGCGGTTTAAATATTTTGAGAGATTTAATCGTAGTATTTTAATTTTCCCTACGCAATGTACCGATGACTGAACAAATACTGCACTATTTTGCATCTAAACACCACTGAAAACAGGAAAATATTGTCTCTTTGGTAGTATGTATTTCACTTGTGAAATCTCTACAAAAACTAAAAATGAGTATTTTGAAAATAGGAAAATCTTAAAACGTAGGCCTATAATCAGTTCAAAGTTTTGCCAAACATAGCACCATTTTGCATCTAGGAAATATAACACAAAGAAAGTTTCTCAGAGGGGGACACAACTAATTTTGGTTTTCCTATTGAAGCTGAAATCTATTCAAATATTTCCGCATTTGCAGTCTACGTTCTCCTAAAGTTCACAATTTTTCCTCAAGAGAAAGGGAGATACCGGTTCCCTTTAGTCTCATCCCCCAGGCCATGCCACAGATCAGAAATGCCTAGATTTGGGGTCCCTAAAAAGTGTATGTATGATCATTTTTCATAGATTGATTTTTTATTCACACAATTTGAGAAGTGGCACACATGAGATTCGTATTTCAAGACTGGGTACATCCAGCTAAAAACACGTGAGAAGCGCCATTTCCAGCCATCTGGAGGGCTTGTAAAATCCAAAGTCCCTTGTTCGCTCCGCGCCAACTGATGGTGGCGCTCCGCTTAAATAGTCTAGCCGGGCCTGACCACCCCCCCCCCCCCCCCACTTGTTACCTGGTCTGCAGCTGTAAGATCAATTTCAAGCCTACCAAACAGGGTTTACAAAATACTAAATAACGATAAGGTTGCTAGTCTGTATGACCGTGTGAGTGATACGGGCAAGTACTGCGGAACCAATTCTGAAGTATGTGTCTGTTTGTATGTGGAAGGGGAAACAAAAAATCTGAGCCGTCCAATGTCCTTAAAAAATAGAAGCACCATGCCCGAGTGGTCACCGAGGTCCCAGACTTGAAGGTAGAACCGCCGACAGATGGTACTTCCACAAAAAAAACCTTATGTGAGAGAACTGGAAGACTGATATTCAGTAACTGATATTATGTTCGATATATCATCAGGGGAACTCCTTCGCGGTGTGTGTGTGTGTGGGGGGGGGTCATGATTCAGTGTAAGGCTCGAGTAATTGTTGCGAGAATGAAACTTGCATTTTAAATATGGAAAACAATCAAATTAATTTAAAAAAATTTAAAATGCAGAATGATGTAGTCTTTTTTAAGGAATAATGTTCCTCTTGATGTTTTTTAATATTCGTATTATAAAGCTGTGTAATAAGTCTTTGAAACCTTTTTCTCGTTTATGCCGGTTGTAATACATGTCTGTAAGTATCCAACTAGCTCAATTTCTTGTAAATTCTGCAGTCCCAAAGATCCCCCTCTTTCCAATTGTACAAAAAACATAATATGATTACTACAATTCCAATTGATATATCATTGAAACTCACCCATTTCCGCCACTACAAGATGTTATTCACAGGCAACAAAGGCTTGGAATAGATCACCAATCTGTAATGGTGTTCTGTAAGTTGTCAGTCGAGTATACTTTGTTTATATCTGGTACGGATGTCATAATTCTTGCTCCATTTATTAAAGTCAATAAAATCATGGTTGACAAGTTTCACCTGACAAAACTGCCGTTACAACAAACTTCAAACAATAACATTTTAACTAAGACCATTATACATGTTTGCAGCGAGATTGAGGACGATTGTCAGTTGGTTTCGTATCTGGATAGGAATAGTTACAAAATATGTTTTTTACAATTCTTACTTACCGGTACCCTACGTAAAATAGAAGACTTTTGTTTCGACGCATATGACACTGTGAATGATTTAAGAGTTTATAGGCGGTAAGGTAGAATGACAAAAATGAAATTCACTGTTTTCACTAATGTTTTTCTACACTGTGGCCCAGGATGGGAAGTTTAATGATGTTTTGATGCTTTCCAAAACAAGAAATAAAAGCAGATAGAAAGGCGAAAGTAGGAGAGTGCTAAGACATTACGCAAAAAACAATTAATCATGCGCCGCATATCCAACAGAGTACTGCTATATTAAAAAGCCATGTTTCGTTTACTGGGTAAGCAAGTGGATTAATTCCTTAATAAAATTTGCCGTTTATCAAGAAGGGGAAGTGATGTTCTGCGCATGAACGAGAACTAGATTACGGAAGTTTAATTAACCAATCTTCTCCGACCTTTAAAACTATTAAAGTCAGGCTTTGCATAATTGGAATATGTGATCGCAAAACTCTTTAATTTCTTTTTTTTTTATATAAATTTCATATTTTGTTTACTTAAAAGAACTTCATTGCCATCCAGGAACATGTAGGCCTATATGAATAGAAAGACAGCGCACTACACCATTCAAACCTATTTATAGTTGCAATCTAACAATACTTTTTAACAAAATCTCACATATCTCGGGATCTAAATCCCGAGATATGCGAGGGATGATTGTAGCCAGATTATCTTGCAAAGGCATTAGAATTGATAAGCTTTAATGAATTTGCAGATTTGAAGATACTTGGAACGATCCGGGTCCCATCAAACCTCTGAAACATTGCAACATTTGAAAAATCTCTTCCTCCCACACTGTTAAAAATTTCTCTGTAAAATTTACATAATTTTTATGGCAAATTTTTTTCCAACCAAATAATGTTTTTTTTACAGCCAGACTGTAATCATGAAAAAACATTAAGTGTTTGTTTTTTCTTTACAGTTTTTGCATGTAAATTAGTTTACAAATGTCTACTGTAAAATCGAATTACAGAATTGTTCTGTTTTTTTTACCTTAATTTTATGTGAATTTACAGCCTACTGTTTTCATTCTCGGCGTTTTCATATTTATTATAATATCGCTTTTTTTCCTTTCATATGTTATTACGTAACATACACTTCACCATTACGTAGATCAGGTATTTGCTTATCAACGTAATGTGTCGTTACGAAGTTATTTTCAGTCAAAACACAATGAGGATACTTTGTTATCACATTGTTGTCCAGTAGACTGCTATCTCTAGGAACTTTGTAATTGGAAAGTCACATTTTTTGTACAATATAATAATTGTTTTTAAAATAAATATGACAAAGAATGCAAATACATTGGTTGTAAACATTTCCAAACAAGGTAAACAATAAGTTTATCACTTCCTGATTAAAAAACGCCAAAAAAAAAATATATTATTCAAAGCAACAGCAATCCTTTTGCTAGGAAAATGCCTACAAAATAAGCTCCACCCATTTATGCAAAATGAGATATACGTCATAAAGTGGTAAATTTACAGACTCTTTCAAGTAAATTTGTGAAACGTTTTTAATTCGATCAAGTGCATGAGCGCCTGTGGCGATGAGTTGACATCAGTATACCAATTGTCAGTATAATAAATGTAAGTTAATTTTCAAATAGGGCCATAAATTTGCCAAAAATGTTTCCTTTTTTAACTGAAACTTCGCAGAACGATGCATGTTATATATTGAAAATTTTCTGGCTATTTCTTATTTGTTTGTTTGTTTGGGCTTATTTTTGTTTCTTTTTCAGCTTAAAAACAAAATGAATGTTTGTTAAATGACAGTATATTTATGTGAAATCAGAAAAATACAAAATACTGTTAAAATTTCTGTAAATTAACAGAAAAAGTTTTACAAAGCAGTAAAATTTGGTTAAAAAAGCAGACAGAAATGGTTTTTCAAATAAACAGAAAATACATGTTAAACAATCTTTTTTTATTGTAGCAATACAAAGTGTCTGTAAAGATACAGAAAATCTCTATTAAAAGTAAAATACAAAAAGTTTAAGTTAAAAAAAGTCTGTAAATTTACAGAAATTTTTAACAGTGCAAAGAGTCTATCTAACAGGTACGCCACCATTAGTCGGCTTGGAGCGTTTAGAAAATTTCGAAAAATTGCGATCCCGGATCGCAATTTTTCGAAATTTTCTCAGAGAGTTGGAAAAGGCATTTCCCACGCTTGTCAGTAGAATATGAGCAATCGTGTTTTTGTATCTTTTTTATTTTTGACTTTTCGTTTGCAATAAGGTTTGCTTCCCTGACAGATTAAATTGCACCATTGCTCAAGACAATTGCAGGAGGGGATTGCCCCGCCGGCACGCGACCCATACCTAGGTTTGTTCAACTAAATATGTTCGCAATTATATAAAAGCTGAGCTAGCAGGACAGGATCAGACCGGGGAGGAGGCTGGGAAAGTAAGGTTGTACAGTTTGATGCAGAAACCGTTGTAATGTCAATTAATGCTAAACGTAAAAGGAATTTTATACTAATTCGGTTGAATTTTCGTTTTACTGGTGTTCTTCTATAAATCAAAATGGGAACTAAAGATCGGCAAGATAGTAATGTGTGCAACAAAGGGAAACACTTTCTCAAAGTCATGCCCTAGGATGATATCATTTACAATAAAAGTAAACGTAAAAACCTAACAAAATTATTTGTATTTCTTTCAAATTTGTGAAATATTAGATTGCGTTTGAAGATCATTCAAGTGAAACCTTCATTTCGTCAAATAGAAAACTGAAAAAAAAAAAAAAAACAGTATACAGTCACACCAAAATCATGAACTGTAAAGGCTGAGGTTGTTCACCTCCACAAACTACAATGTTACCTCCTGCAGATTCCTTGGAGTAGGTTTATCTTTTCAACTAGACGAAGACTGAATAACTATCTCTGTAAAATAACGAATTTGTTCTTGCATCGTCACGCCTATTCAAAAAAAAGGAGTGGCTGTTGAATATAGAGAAAAAGTCAGAAAAGCTATATTCAAAGAAAATGGAAATGAAGATAAAATCGTGTTTGGTCTAACGGTAAGATCTTCCGCCTCTCTCGCTTCCCAGGTCGAATCATACCAAAGACTCTAAAAAGGGAACCTACTGCCGTTGTGCCGTCCGCATAAGTAATGAAGGTAATGGAGTAGGGAAAACAAACCAGTCAGACACACGTGGGAAAAAGGCCGTGGCCGGCTCGACTTGAACCAATAGGTTGGAAACTGGGCCGTAAAATTACATCTACCTAACTAACACACACATCCAGTATGCAGCTTCCCCAGATTTTTTGCGTCCTGATAAAGTAATTGAAAAAAAAATAAAATGATTAAACGGAAATAAACTTTAAAGTATTTCTTTCAAAAACACTTAATAAATAAAATGTGCAACAATTAAGAAAACATGCATAAATGTATGTTAAACACGTTTTGTGCGCACGTATGAAATCAAGCAATAGCTTCAAAATGCATTCTTTCGCTAAATTAGATAACGTATATTACATGCACTGTCGTTTATTGCATTTCACTTCGAACATGAAACGAATGTCTCGACGACAAACTCGAATGTGACTTAGTTTCTGCCTTTCGGATGGCTGGTTGATTTACTGATTTACTGAAAACAAGGCAATCATACACTGGAGACCATTCTTACACGACCATTCCTATACTTTGTCATACACAAAATATGCCATAAGGGAAAGGTACTGCCTTCTTATAATTCTTCCCTTCCATCCTTAACAAGTAGGCCTATGTCTTGCCTCATTCCTGCCTATGACAAGTGCCACGGTAGAACGATTTTTTTCGACTAGTCCTCTTTTTACTAGTTGGCACTGGCGTCCGGGAGGATTTGGAAAATGTCCACGCAAGGTCCGTATTTCATGTGTTTTTGGCACATGATCCCTACTTCTGCTTTGCGGTTTAAATATTTTGAGAGATTTACTCGTAGTATTTTAATTTTGACCACTTAATGTACCGATGACTGAACAAATATTGCACCGTTTTGCATCTAGACACCGCTGAAAACCAGAAAACATTGTTTTTTGGTAGTATGTATGTCACTTGTAAAATCTCTACAAAGACTAAAATGAGTATTTTGAAATTTTTCATGCTCCCCAAAAAGGAAAATCCTAAAACGTAGGCCTATAATCAGTTCAAAATTTTGCCAAACATGGCACCATTTTGCATGTAGGAAATCTAACGCAACAAAGATTTCTCAGAGGGGGGAACAACTACTTTTGGTTTCCTATTAAAGCTGAAATCCATTCAAATATTGCCGCATTACGTCCTCCTGAAGTTTACAATTTTTCCCAGGGGATAGGGATACACCGGTTCCCTTTAGTCTCATCCCAGGCCACACTGCAGATCAGAAATGTTTTGGGGTCCCTAAAAATGTATGTATTATCATTTTCATTTTTTATTCTCATTTTAGAGAAGTGGCAGAAATGAGATTCGTATTTCAGGACTAGGTACATACAGCTTAAAGCAAATGGGAAGTGCCGTTTCCGGCCATCTGGAGGGTCTGCAAACTCAAAATTGTCTTGTACGCTCCGCGCAAACTGATGTTGGCGCTCCGCTCCGAATGTCTTGCCGCGCCTGACCTCGGAGGTACCAGTCCCCCCCCCCCACTTGTTACCTAGGCCCCCCAAAATTCCATTTTTGCTACGCCTCTGCATACATCAACCATTAGACGCAGTTTACTCGACCTCACCCCTGTTGAAATCTCTGCCAAAGAGAAATGGTTATATACAAATATACATAAACATACATATAATAACAGGATCTTGATATAATCCAGTAGGCAAGATATAACAATCTAGGGCTAAAGCGAAAAGAGGGCGCCAATCCTATATTATGTTTTGACCTCAATCTGACAGTAGATGTCTTCGTCTGTCTATGTTTGGGATTGGATTGGGTTGAATTTTTACCCATAAAAATCACTATGTGACTGGTATACCGTGTCACTTTACAAAATTTTGACTCAATCCCTCACACCACTCCACCTATAAATAAAATGTGTAACAATTAAGAAAACATGCATAAATGTATATTAAACACATTTTGTGCGCACGTATGAAATCAAGTAATAACTTCAAAATGCCTACTTTCGCTAAATTAGATAACGTATATCATGCTGTGACGTCGCTTCTTGAAAAAGCAACATAGACACCCCAGTACATCAAAGGCGGTATGGGGTGTAACCAATATCTGAGTTTGTTCCATGATCTGTGACCTCAAATGAGCTATGCTTTCATTGTGTTCACACTGCGTGAAAAGCAGTTAACACATGCTGACTGACCTGTTAGCTAACCCCAAATGTTACGTAACTTTTTGTGAGTTGAAACACATTTTTCTGTCAATCAATAAATCAGATTTGAAACTTAACTCAATCAAGTCTGCATGTAGCGGGCTTCTTTTCCTCCCTGAAGGGATAAGAGTTAATCAGGCAGAGAGGAAGAATGTAACAAAAAGTAAGAGGGAACGTTTCATCATGTATAACATGCACTGTCGTTTATTGCATTTCACTTCGAACATGAAACGAATGTCTCGACGACAAACTCGAATGTGACTTTGTTTCTGCCTTTCGGATGGCAGAAACAAAGATGTCAAACAGTTGGCAGAAACAAAGATGTCTAAGAGTTTTCACTAACACTTCCTGGTATATTTTCGAACTAGGACGACGTCCTTCCGTTTTATGGCAAGCGGAAAACGAACTATAGAAAATACGATTATAGCAGGGAAGTGTTGATTATACTTTCCAGGCTGCCGTATTTATTAGCTTTATCCAACGTTCGTTTGGTCGTAACAAGTCCGTGACCGTTATTTAGTTTCACGGCTCAGTTTCTAGCCAATTGGTTTAAGTCGGGCTGGCCACGGCCCCTTTTCAAGTTACAAGAAACACAGCAGACTGTAGCAACCATTGCACACGTTAAAGGCATGTAGAAAAATTTTCTCTTCCAGGAGGTGAAAACTGCGGCTCAATAGCATATAGCGGTCAGGAGATACAGATTTTTAAAGTAATGCAATTTTTTCTTTAGATTTGCTGCATCATGGAAAACCTGTGATGTCATCGTGGCACATTTATTAGGTATTACATTCAATTTATTTATAGTATTGATTCTGCTGCAGGCAATCTTAAGCAGCATTGTGATTTGCGCTCTACGTATGGTTTTGTAATGACTGTAATTTGAGTAGTCCAAGAATGACATCACAAATTATTGCGCAATGTACCATTTTAATTTGAGGGAATAAACTTCAACATTTTATATCTCAGCTCAGGAATGACTTATGAAGATGGGAGTTGGACTGTTAGAATTTATTTTTCATGGCCTTTAATATATATTTTTGATTTTTTTTTACTTTAGGTGCACTTACATGAAAACATCTCGGTATAATATTTAGTCGGCAGATTCTAGAACATCTGGAAAGAGGGACTACTTGCCGATATTTCAGCATTTGGATGAGTCGATGAAGAATGAAAGATTCTGAACCTTTGCTTTTTTATGTTTGTTTGTTTGGTTTTTTTTTTTTTTCAGAAAACTGGTGGAATCACTGATGTTGAGACTTGACGGTTGCTCGTCGACTTTGGAAAATATCGTCCGCTAATGATTCGTTTACGCTGCTCGAAACTGAGACAAGTACGGTGTGCCCATTATGAGTGTTCTAAAAGCGGGTGGGAAGTCTAACTTTATTAAGAAATTTGATTAATGTTACATCCAGAGACGAGTTCATATTTTAATATACATTTAAAAAGGTACTTTACAACACTATTTTCATAAGAATAGATCAATGTATATAGATTTTACTTTGTTTTAATGCCTTTCAGATATATTGTCCTGATGAAACCTCTGGTTGAATTTTGGGTTAACGTAAACTTTAGATTGAAACAACATCATCTGTTTGTGTATGAGGTTTGGGATTCGATTGAGTAGCGACTTAATCAAAAGAAATAACGGTAGTAGATAACAACGCAAATAAAACTTTGGCCACTATTTAAACTATGCATTTAAGTGCTGGGGGGGGGGGGTGTCACGGCCCCGCCCACCACCGTACGTCACTGTATTTTGTCCACTCTTCCTCACAAAATTATGACATATTGATCGCCTAGCTTTTATCTGTCTAACCAACAAACAGAATGACGTCAGTGAAAAACTTCAGCACCTACGACAAGTGACGTATGATCAATTGAAGCAACACTCAACATGCTCCTTTGCTATCAACAAATCCTAAATCTGAAGTCTTAAAAGCAGTGTGCCGGCTTTTCTATTCTTTTCATGGCATATGTGTTCATCTACAATTATCGATCGGTTGTCCTTATCTTTCATTAAACATTCGTTCTCATTTTTCTGATTTTTTCATTTCAATTGAAGCAATGGACCGAAATATTCATAAGAGCTGTGTACACTCGACACATTTCAGGATACTTGTGTCGGCAACATATTGCCAACTTGTGTCGGACACCTTGTGTCCGAAAATGCTGCCAGTGTGTACAGAGCAGACACAAGCGGTAACATATGTGTCGCAACTTGTGTCCGCGACATCACTCTTAAAACGTTGGGTAAAATATCCGTTGGTTAAAGAAGTTTATGAAATGTGTTGGTTAAACTTTGCCCAACTTTGGGGCTAATTGGTGCAATGTTTAAACGCTGGGCAAAGTTTTTGTTGAGTAAAAGTAATTGCTTAAGTGTTGGTCAATCTTTGCTCAAATAATGGTTAAATTTCCCCTTCCATGCACGCGTATACTGTTATACCCAACTGACTGGTCAAAATGACGATAAGATTTTATTCTACAGTTGAGCATATTTTCCCTTTACCCACTTGTTGGGTAACTTTTTGCCAATTTGTTGGGTATATTGTTGGTTGCAGTGTTGTCACCAAACAACAGTGCACTTGACCCGATTTGTTTCACAATTCTTCTCATAATCAGACCATGGTACCATAATCTGAAAATTCTCTTTGGCATCTTTTATATTGGCCAAACAGCTAAACTCGTACATTACTTTAGACCATGAAATCGATCTCTATTTCCATAAAATTCTTTAAACAGTACTACGAACTAGAACATATTTGTATGAGATTCCATGATTCGTATTTGGCGCAAAACTGCTATCCAATGAGAGGTCAGGATCTGGGATATTCTCTTTCACGTCCGAATAAGCGTTTATATATTATTATTTGAAACCTTTCGGCATAACAAGAAACCTGTCTCATAACCATGATATCAGTGTATGAGAGCTACGGACCAGCTAATTCGAAAGGAGCCCTTGTGTTCACATTTATGCATTGATGAAACTACAATACTTCATCACATCATTAACACACATCATTTTACATTGCCTTTTAAAAATGATAGTTTTGGACGTACCTATACGAAACTCAGTGACAAACCAAATAGGTTATTAAGCCAGGGTTTTTTAACCGGGACCGATGGGTTGCCATAACCAGGGAGCTGCAGTGGCAGCTCCCTGCCATAACCTACAACTTAACATTTAAAGAAAGCACCAATGTTTAAGGAAATGATGATTAACATATAACCAACATTTGGTTAATGCATTTGCCCAACAGTTTAATAAAAGAAGTGCCCAACAAGTGGGTATGTTTTAAAATGCTAATTTACCAAACAGTTGGGTAATCTCTTGCCCAACAGTTGGGTTCAAACTTTACCCAATTTGGTTGGTTAAAGTTTTGCCCAACTGTTTAGGTTGTTGAATAGATGCCCAGTGTTGGTCAAAAAGTTGGGCAAAATTTGCCCAATTTTTTTAAGAGTGCATGTTCTACTGTACACAGGGGCAAAACAGTACTTGTGTCTAGTTGTATCGGTAACATGTTGCGACACATGTGTCCTGAAATGTCTCCAGTGTACGCAGTCCTTTAAAGGTGACATATCACATAAATTATTCTGAAACAAGAAGTAAAGTGTTACGTGTCATTTACTAAGGCGGCGTAATAAAAATGCTATAATCAATGATTATTTGGCTTTTATTAGGGGTCAACACCAATTTTGAAAAAGTGTAGGGCATTCTGGTAAATCCACCATTACGAAAAGGTAATTCCGCCAAACTCCACTCTTCTTTCCTTGTATCTGAGCGCATGTTTAATCATGATTAAACGCACTTTGGTAGGCGCAGGCATTGTACTTTTCTAATTTATTTCAGAAGATTTAAAGGACAATTTCTTTCACCCCAAACTACAATTATTGTACGGGAGTACCACAATTCTCAATTGGCTCAGTTCTTTTATTGACAGCTTATTCAAACAATGCAGATTACCAAAAGTTACATTACACAGCATGAACTGTACTGAGAGTGTTTTGATTATACACATTGAGCTTTTCATAGTCACCCTGAAACAATAAACCTGGATTGTGTCTGGATGAGGAAGAATTTCAGACAATTGTGAGAGGGGCTTAAGTAAGAAAGTTAGAAGAATTGGTACTGATTGGGATGAGAGAATTGGGCCTTTAAATTAAAGCAAAGGCTTATACAGTAAATATTTTGTAACAGTCCTTCAGTCAATCGTACGTAGTCACATTCAAACGTTGATAAAAAGATCACTTTCATGAACAGCGCCATCTTTCAAAAGCTTTTTATATCTGGGAGATGAAACGTCGGTCAGACCTGCTAGACAAAGAATAGTTAAATCATCTTCAAGTAACAAAATTTGATTGATAATCAATACGTTTCTATTGCTTAACTGTTAATGAATTTCTTTAGGGATGATTCTCTCCTGCTATTTAGACCAAGTAAACAAGATACTGTTTTAATGATATCTCTGCAGCTGACACATTGAAAGGTTTCACAGTTTCCTTTTTTTCAAAACTACTACTCAGTGTGCCCAACCACTTTTAAGTTGCACAATTTCGTTTTCACTCCTATTTTTTCACTAGCAAAGAACTGTACCTACTTGAAAACCAACGGAAGTTTTAATATCTTGATGATGTTTCAAACGATTGTTTCTGAAATGTATTTTGTTCTTAAAAATGAACTTCAACCTTTTAAAATTTGTACATTAGTGTAACCAGCTGAAATATAATTTGCTTTCTTTGACGGCTGGCGATGTTGTATTACTCGGGGAGTCCATATGCAGTCATGTGGTCTCTCTCAGATGTAGCAGACCACAATGACAATTGTGTTCGCAGCAAAAGACCTCTCAGTATTAGAACAATTTCAGGAATCTGGCAATGGGAAACTTAAGGTGTACCTTAACTGTAGAATTTTTAAAATATATTTTTAAGATTAAAAAAATGAATCTTATTCATCCAAGTCCCAATTAATTGCTTCTTCCATTGTTGAAGTATTCAATACAGGTATAGTAATTTTAGGTGGTGGAAGAGGGGAGAGGGTAGGGAGACCTGACCCCCCAATATTTTTTATGAGATTTTTTGGGGCATCCCCCCCCCCCCACCAATAACTGAATGTCGCAAAATAAACTTTTCAAAAGTAATTAAACAAATTTAAGTTGCTTTTATTACATTTCGGCTATTCTTTGGCTCAAGTATTACTTTTATGGGGGCAAAAAATGCAAAGCTTCCGGGGGCTTCGCCCCTGGACCCCGCATTAGCGATAACCTGTAGGACAGTTTACTTTCGCCCTTCAAACAGTTAAAACAAAACTTCTTGCAAGCTATTTTTCTTTTTCAAATTATCTTTCTTCTTCTCAAATCAGGGCCTTTTAAACATACTGAGCGAGGGGCATGTCGCCAGTCCCCTCTTTGGCCCTAATGACACACATTTGCCCCAGTAATAATGTCCCTTTTAGGATTATTAGTAAAACTTATACAAAGGTACTTTTTGTTTCCATTAAGTCCCCTTTTTAAAAACCTAAAATGTCAGAGCTTTGGGGGCTCTGTTGCAGGCCTCTGGACTCCACGCATATTGCCTCGGGATTTTAAACAGAACTCCTCATAGTTAAAATCTCCCAAAACACTTTGGATTTCTTAAAATACCCTGTCTCAAATTATCAATCACATGTTCAATTTTAAGTAGCTTCAACATTTTCGCTTTGCCCCCCCCCCCCCCCCAATAACTTTAAAGTATGTTTCTCCTTAATCAAACGCAATAGTACTTCCCGATTCCATTCTCGTTCCTTAATTAACCACACTCCTGAATTAAATTCATAGTGTAAAATCCTTAATTTGAACATGATTTTCGACCATTTTGGAGCCTCTCAAATCACTAAAACCGCTGGTCTTTAGGGGGGTTTGCCCTCTTGACGCCTACCGGGACTTTGGCCCTGTATCCCACCAGGGCCCTTAAGCGGCCCCTGAACTCCACGCCGATGGGGCTTTGCGCTTCGCGCAGAACCGGACGCCTTACGGCGTCACCATTATATCGGCTGCCGAAGCTTGTGGCGCCCCCAATAAAACATCTTCCGCCGCCTATATTAATTTATTCACTTAAAATATAAATAGTTAATTGCACAATATTTATTGTTGCAGTTCTTTGTGCAATACTTTGTGACTCTTCTCTTATACCAACTCACATTACTTTCTTTGTTTCACTTTGATGTGAAAAATGTTTTTATATCCTTGAACGCGTCCTATTTCTTTACATGTCATACTCTACAGGTAGAACTTGTTAAGTCAACTCATCTCATTACTTTAGTACTGCAATCAAATTTTGGCACAATGTATCAGTAACTTTCATAAAAAAGAACAAAAAAGTACAAAGGTTGTATTGTAATTTCAGTAGTACATGTATGACATCACAAAATACTGTCCAATCTACCACTTCCAATTAAGTGACAAAACTTCAACATTTTACACATCCTGTGGGAAGTCCTATGAAGATATAAATTCAGAAGTTGAAAGCTCTGATTTCATTTCTCATGCTCTTGCTGTGTAATATAAATCTCATTGAAATTTTATACTTAAGGTACACTTAAAACTATCAGTAGCGGCCCTACGGGGGAAGGAGGGGCTTTGCCCAAATATTTACATTTTTATTTTAGAAATAACACACTTTAAGCAACGTCTGGAAACGAAGAAGGGGTCAAGTCTTTACTACTGCAAAATTTCCATAATTATAAATTATAATGCCGTATTATATACGGTAGTTCTACAATTTTGAAACTGATAATCGAAGAAGATCATTGGCCAGTTACTAGAATGCGATCTGCCTATTAGGGCTAGAGACTGGATCCAGTTCTTTTACCATCGTACCTACATGCCCCATAAATAGGTTTGCCTTTTTTAATTTACGGAGGATATTGTGCCAGATTGAAAATTAATAGCCGATTGGTTGATGTATATAGCGGTTAAAAATTGTCCTCATAAACTAGGCCTAAACTATTCCTATATGCCGAATAAAAAATTTAATTGAAAGCAAAGACAATAACACAGAAGCTTGCCTTAAAGGCATGTTTACGGGATGGGAAGGTCGCCAGGAGAGGACTTCAGTTTATCAGGAGACACTTGTCTCTTTCGACTGGGATCATCACTACACTCTACGGCTTTAAATTCCAAGAAATAAGTTAACTACGAGTGACATCATGTTTGTCAATGGTTGTTTACAACTTAGAATCAACGTCATGCTTTTAAATATAATCAAACCGGTTCAGTAAATTTTACTGACAGTCACCTCAGAAATGTTTTAATTAAAAGTAAACTTGAAGTATCCTCCAAGTAATTCTGAACACGTTACTATCCGTCCGACGGTATCCGGTGTACTTCCGTAGAGTGTCCTGGTATGGCACTTTTAACTACCGAAGTATCATTGCAGTGAAGAAACACTAATTAGCAATTTGCTCCGGCTGAGAATTTCATTTAAAACAAATATACTTGGAATTTTAAGGACAAAGAGCGTCATATCTGCAGAAAGATGTAAATTGGTAATCACCACTTGGCAAAGATGGTATTTTCTTGACCATTGGTGGCCCCATTTAGACCATTTGTGTTTACAACCCACCTAATGCCATACGTTTGCACGCAAAGTGTATAAAAAGTGCATCATATTGGTATTACAAGGTACCTAGGCATCAATAATTTAAAATATTACCTTCTGTGATAGGGAATACTTTTTCAAACTCATATTAATATCTGTTCTACAGGGTAATGTCAAGATTTGTTATAAAGGGACCCTCAAACTGTGGGGAAGATGTCAAAACTGAGAGTGTATTTAATGTTATACACGAGACATAAAAAGTAAAAAGTGATTATGTAACTCCAAATTGTCCCCCTACCACTTGCTCAAAAAGATGAAACTAGACAATCAAAAATCTTAAAATATACAATATCTTACACACTTCTCTGCTTCAAACGTTATAAATACAGGTAGTAGCCATCCATAGCGGACTATTGTTCCCGTTGACAAACTTGGCGAATGGACCAAAACACATTATGACAGCGTTCATTGTAACAGATCAGACATGGTCTTCCGTCATGTACAGCTAGGCCTAGCTTGCAGGCTGCTCAAAGAAATATTTAGGTAGCACTAGTCATAGACAGCTTACTTCGGCAATCGAAATCCCGGAAACCATCATCTTTTGTCCACATATTGCGTCATATCTAGGCCGTTAATATGTTACATCATGAGTAGGCATAATTGACAGCTTTCCCGCAGTCTACGAAGTAATTAAAACATGAAACAATTACATAGTACATATGAGGTTGAAAACCGAACACATGATTTTTAAGGGATTTTTCATGATCGTAGCTTTTGTTGATCAGTAGCGGGTACGGTGTTTGGGGCGTACCCAAATTCATACTTTGTAAATACGCTCCTCGCAAACTGATGTTGGGGCTCCGCTAATAGCATATGTCTCATCTTGCTTATATGGCAATATGAAGTCCAGTCAACTGCAGTCACTAGGTCTGGAGTGCAACTCCTTGCCGGGTCATACAGAAGAATCTAAAAATGGAACCTACTGCCATTGTGCCTGGTGGTCCTGCATACGCAATGGAGTAGGGAAAACAGGCCTAGTGAGCCACAAATGGCACAAAAGGTTTGGCCGGCTTGACTTAAACCAATTGGTTAGGAAATGAGCCCTAAAACATTAATTTTTCTCAATTACTTTATCAGGAGGCAAAAAAAATCTGGGGGGGGGGGCGGGCTAGGCCCCCAGCCCTCCCCCCCCCCCCGTGGCTACGCCACTGGTGCAGGGTATGCTTATTCATTAACACATAAACTCCTCAAAGACGAGAAGATTAAAGGGATTTTCAGACACAAAATTCTTTTACTCAAAATTCATTCTTTCAATAGGTGAAAACTGCATCTCGATGGCATATAGCTCTCGGAAGACAGTAATTTTCAAAGCAATGCCTTTTTTATTTTTTATTGAGGTTTAGTGCATTATGGAAAATCTGTGATGTCATCGCGAAACATTAATTTGGCTTTGCCCTCAATTTATTTGACATTTTAACGCCTTTTCAGTTGAGGGAATGAGCAACTTTGTTTTCGTGTGCTCGGTTGCTTTACCCCACATATGGTGAAGGGTAATGCTAGATGTAATCTACCTTCATGTGAGATAATTTGATTGAGTTAAGAAAATGGTATTTCCACAATGTCTGAAAGACAGGGTCTGGAATATTTTTTTGTATTTTTGTAAGATTTAAGTGAAAGTAATTTTATTATGCTCTTATAAGTTGAGGCGCAATTGACAGGTAGTTGCAAAGCATAAACTTTACTACCTTTGAGGCACAAACATGGCACCATTTTGCATCTGAAGACCTAAAATAGCCTTTTTAACTCTCTCCCTTTAGACCTTTCCCTCATCTCGTTCTCCAACCCCCCCCCCCTCCGATGACACAATCCTGGCTACCCTACTGCTACTACTATTGTGCTTCGTGTTCAGTATAAGTGGTGAGTTGTTCGCAGCTAATGACTCCCTGGTTTAAGCAAAGAAGTAGGGAGAAGAACGTTGCCCGACTAAACCAATTGGTTAGGAACAAAGCCGTAAAACTCATCTTACTAACTTACCGTTATAATTCAAACTACTAGTGCTAACAATCGGTGGCGTAGCTAAGGGACGGCAAGGGAGAGGTTTCCCCGGGTGCATCAAATCAGTATCACTTAAAATAATGTTGGACCTACCATTTGCAAGTAAGCCAAGAGTGGCACATACTCCCCTTCCGTGGGGGAAATCATCCAATTTCCTTGGGGAGTCTTCATCCATACGATAAAAGAAGTAACCCAGTTAACTTCAGTCTCCCCCTCCCTGATGACCTTCTTGAGTTTGCTTACGAGAAGATATTCTTGAAGGAAACTCAAATTTCCAATTTTCCTTAAATTAAGTTTCAAGTTTCTTCTATATAAGCTCCAGATTTGCAAACATTCTGAAAAAGAGAGTCAACCAATGTCAACCAGACCTAACCAAACAATAACTTACGACAAACTATGAAACCTTATGAAACTTCCGCCTTGATTTGTCAATATGAAATTAAGCAGATTGATCAGCAATAAAGACCACAATTTTTACTATACCTCCTCTACAAATAAAACCTTTTTTCAATTTTTCTGCCATAAAGTTCCTTGAATATACATTGGTAAGCGCAATCAATGTTAAAAGGAAGCCAAACTAGTTTTGAAAAATTTCCCGAGAGCCTTAATCCGCATGATGATGTTATCAGGAACCCCTACAAACTACAAGTCGCTCGGTGACCTTTTTGATTTTTTCTAATTAAAATATCAGATTCTTCAATAAAATCCCCAAATCTATCATGAAATTACAATTTTTTTCTTCGTCGGCTTCAGAATTACAAATATTTGTTAAAAATGGCAAAAGATTTCTAGTAAATTTTGCAATTCGTTGTATACTCCGAACAATAAAAAAACCCAAGCTAACTTCAATCACCCCGACATTCTCCTAAAATTTAAAGTTGATAAATCACTGTTTAACAAGAAATTTCCTAACTGGCTAACGATAACCCTAATCCCTAAACCAAACAAAGAACACAATCAATACAATACAATGGCAACAGCCAATCAAGGAACACCTTGTTAAACAGTGCGCATCTACCCGAATTCTCCTCTTGAGAGACGGATCACTTAATAAATACCTCAAATTTTTCAATTCCAAATTACCAAAAACTCAAATTTTCTTTCCTTAAATACCAAACTTTCCCTGCTGTAAGCTATTCATTTTGAAATTTTTGCCCAGGAAGGGGTAAAAACTATTCGGGCAAATTTCCAGTTTCATGTGAGAACCGTTGGCCTACAATCAAATGCCTAAGCCCAAACGAATTTCAGTAACTTGTACAACTATTCAGATTTTCCTTAGCCTATATATAGGGCAGATTCCTCAATTTGTTAATGGTCCTGCAAAATTAAAAGCCAAATTTCGTCAAATATATCAAAATTTCTTCTCAACAATGTCCGGATTTTTAATTGTTTCAGCGTTAAAGGGAAATATTGCCTTTAAAATGCTCCAACATAGCATTAAATATAAATAGCACTAGTCATTTTCGAATCATTTGGTCTAAACAATAAACCCCAGCAATACCTTCATTTGCTCAAAATATCATGCACTAGAAGAGATGAAAGTCGCATCTTTTCAAATGTGGAAAGTTTGGGTGAACAAATTATTCTTGAACAAAAAACAACCAAATTTCTATCTGAGGGAAACTTATTTCTTGAAAAGAAGGGCTACCATACTGTCTTATTTGTAATTATTTATCACTCTTTGCCAATAAGTGTTGGCTTTAAAAGACTGAAATTTCCTTGTAAAACAAACGCAGCGTTGCCGAGTTCCCACAAGGGAGGATCAAATGAAAACAAACAAGCAAACAAACAAAGCCAAAAACTTGCGGCGCCCCTCACGTTCTTCCAGTCACGTCTCCCGGGGCTGCCGGGAACTCATCGCCATTGTCGCTATTTTGGGACTGTGCATTAAGTATTCACAGGATAACTCCCCGGAAGATGGGGCTAGATGTTCCAATTTCGTTTTTTACCCCGGGGGGGGGGGGGCACAAAAATCCTTGCTACGCCCCTGTCAACAATACAGTATACACTATATGTTGTTTTCACATGTTGTCATAATTGGTTAGCTACGCCCACTGCCGGTCAAAAATATATTAACCATAATTTAAGTCGGTCGTCAGCTGTTTCTCAGCTAGCTTTTCACGTATTACACTACAGTTTTTTCCCCTGGCAATAAAAAATGGGCGGGGTTTGTGACGTGGGTGAAAATCTTCATACCATATCTTTGGAATACAACTAAGAGCATAAATAGAAGCGCTACAATCTCACGGAATGAACAAGCCTTCAAATCCTACCCAATCCTCTCGGCTTGTCCCTTCTGGCTCAGCTAATTTGTCATTGTTATTTTGCTCAAAGAACGTAGTTCATATTAAAATTCAGCGAGAAATTATTTTCAAGGATGCTTAAATCAAGCATGGTTTCAAATTTTCTTTAATCAGCCTGACTCATATATACGGTTAATAGGTTGCTTACTATACACAGTGGAGGCAGGCTCCTCTTCGCAGTAAGTTTCGATTTATTTGACGCGCAATAACACAGCAGGGAGAGCCAACGAAGGAGTTAAATTCTTTCACGCACCAATTACAGAACTAAAACATAAACCCATCTTCCGTTGACAACACCTGTCTGTAACATAGGTTGTGATATAATGCTATACATTTTTATAAGAAAACATATACCCACGTGGCGAAATGCACGAGAAGCGGACACGGCGCCGTCGCGACCACGATTCACGCACCGCCGACGGTGCGAGATAAATAAATGCTAGTAACGTGTGTCACCTCTGATTAATACTGTTGCTATTATGTGTCTCTGGTTTGCATACATCAGTCCCACAAAACGGGAAAGATGACATTATTTGCACCAGATACACCTTGATTTAGTTCTCAGGGTTAACTTGCCCGCTCGACGGATGTGTATTACTTCTGGAGCACATCGACAGCACTGTTGGAGTATGTGCGTCAAAGAAGGAGTGCATATTCGGCACCTGCTATGAAGGCAAAGGTTTAACTGGAAATGGGAAACAGAGGTATAAACTGATTCAATTAATGAAACAAAATGAAAAGAAAAACATTAGTATTAAAACATCAGTGATAGATGACATGCTTGCAATTATGCCGTGGTGATGTCTACATTGACGATTATGACGAAACAACTACACGGAGAATTGCGTCAATGGTAGAGGTGAAGAAAGAAAGAAAGAAAGAGAGAAAGAAAGAAAGAAAGAAAGAAAGAAAGAAAGAAAGAAAGAAAGAAAGAAAGAAAGAAAGAAAGAAAGAAAGAAAGAAAGAAAGAAAGAAAGGAAGCAAGAAAGAAAGAAAGAGAGAACAGAAAGGAAGAAAGAAAAGAAAGAAAGAAAGAAAGAAAGAAAGAAAGAAAGAAAGAAAGAAAGAAAGAAAGAAAGAAAGAAAGAAAGAAAGCAAAGAAAGAAAGAAAGAAAGAACAGAAAGAAAGAAAGAAAAGAAAGAAAGAAAGAAAAAAAAGAAAGAAGGAAAGAAAGAAAGAAAGAAAGAAAGAAAAGACAATTACCTTTCATGTCAACAGCACATCATTTATTTTCAATTGATTAATTAATTAATTAAAAAATGTTTTTATCGATGGTACTTTTGGTGGTATGCTGACATGCTTCAACAAATGGGGGGAGTCTGAAATTGAAAAGTTGTATAACTCCACATGAAAAGACCTACCTCGCAATGTAATTTAATAATTTTCCGTTCCATTCTATCCCTGAACATAACATTTTATAGAGAAAATCCTTTAGAACAAGAGTGCGCTTGTAGCCGGTAAAGAGGTTCAAATTGTACGCATGGCACTGAAGAGTACTCGTTAATGTTACGAACAAACAGCAGGCGATGCCGCTAGCAATTATAAATTTTCAACTTGATTGCATCCATATGTTATTTAAACATTCCACATAATGTATGTAATTTAAGTAACCTAAATTTCAAGGTTAGGGAACATGTCGAAGAGAGTTCAAGGCTGTTTTGTTATTCCCTCGGCAGCATTAGTATTACGGCACCAGAAGAAGATGGAGACTGCACAGATGATGATAGTTTGAATTCAAGGGTAAGGAATAAAAATAGAGAAAATTAAAATTGAAATAAAAAAGGCTTGTGGGTATGATATGAAGGAAACTTTAAATTTTGTTTGTTTTCTGCATTGCTGTTTGAGATGAAGAATATTTTACCAATGTAATAGGTTACTAAATTTGGTGTCTTTGCGTTTCAGTGTTAAAATGTTGGGCTTTTTGGGCTGGAGGGAGATACACAACGTTGAAAATACCGCTTTGAGAAGTTTGAGGTTTGAAAGAAAGAACTAAGAGGGTTGTGATGAAGCATCGATCGATTAGAATGTAGAGTGGTGTTATAAGAGTTTGCCCAATTACTTAGAAAGTTCAGGCACAACTCTGCATCCGGACCACAATTTGAAGAGCAAACCACATAAAAACAGATTAATATGATTTCATGTTATATGCAAAGACAGTCAGCTATGGTTTATGTAAACGGGTAGTGGCATTAGCCAGGGACAGGGACTGTACCCTTGTCAGCCGAATTCTACCTCTTTCCTTTACAAAATGCATTTATGGTCCCATAACTTCCAGTAAATCCAAGGTGACCGATCTTTCAAAGAGAAGAACAGTTGTCAAATGCATTGCAAATGCCAGCAAATCGTGAAGATAAGGCCGTTCTTCTATTCAATTTATTCTCAATGCACTGAAAAACAGTTGTAAACGTTTGGCGTATGTGAACATTGAAATTGGTTAACGTTTGCTCAATAATTTTTAATGAATGGGTTAATTTAAAGAAAGTTACCACTTTTTGGTAACTATTCTCTATCATAGCCTTGCATCGATTATTCAGTACTCTCAGAAATGTGACCAATGTTCATGAAACTTTTACCCCAAGTTTTTTAAGTCGTACTATGGTTGAGAATACTCAAACAGTTCCCATTCTGTTTAACTGCACTTGTCATCCTTCTTGACGTCACCAAAATCCCAGGGAACAATATTCGAAACAGTTATAGGCATCCGCCGAGAATTGAAGCGCGCGGTTTTACGGGAGTACAGCACCTTGGGTCGAACCATCACTTAGTGGGAAGCATTTGAGAAAGGTATGAACGATGCTTGCCACTCGAGATGGTTGATTTTCATCTAAGAGATTTACTTTCATCCTAGAATAGTGTACTCCCTTGACTCCAGTAATTCTAATAAACGATCCACTGAAGACGTATTTGTTCTTGTGTCAATTACGAAACCTCATCGTTTTTGTTGTAAGCGCATTGCTGACCGATTGTATGGGACAACTTAAATCATCAGTATACATCACTTTCCTAGGTGTATTAACACTAAAAGTTACAAGCATGTGTGCGTTGGTCTACGTTCCTTCGTTGGTGGTAAGCAGACCGGACGCAGCTGTTGAAAAGTGTCCGAGACAGTTTATCTCTGTTTATAAACATTTATTCTAAAAGATGACCGTCCACTCTCTTTGGGCGGTATATTTCCATGTAGCATACAAACATTCCTGTCGTTCAGAATTCCTCCCATCACAGATTAGCAAACTTATTTGATTCTTTGTTTAGAGAACTTTCTAATAGACTCAATTTGGAACAAACATCCATCTTTCTTTGATGACAAATTGTTTCCACCAAATATGTATGCAGACGTGGATCGAAGGGAGGTTTTCACGGCCTCAGCCCTGCCTTCGGGCCACGTCAAAAATAAAACACAAGGAAAATTAGCAGTGCAACTACCTCACACCCCTGCTTTCTCTGAAGTCAGCCCCCCCCCCCTTTTTGGGATGTCTGTGTACACGCCTGATATGATTATAAATCACGCACGCATGGATATTGAGATCTTGCCACGAATGGATGTTTAAAATCATCAAACCTCTTCCATGAAAAGGGTTTATGAACATAGCATTTCTCATTCTTTGATACAGGAATGTAGAAACCCGAGGGGTACACTGGCCTCACGTGCCCCCAAGAGTGCCATCCTTCAAGTGTTTTGCCCCCACACTATTTGATATCTTGCTTCGGCCTTGCTTTCATATTTGTTTGCTCTATGCAAACAGGATACAGCGCTGAGATCAAGAGCACAGTAGAGGAGATTGCGTTAAAAAGGTGCTTAAGGGCCTGAATAAAAGTAAATTTTACTTCATGAAAAATGCATCTCCAATTAACACCAACGTGATAGTAAAAAAGTCGTAAGACGTAATTATAAGATAATGCCCGTATGACGTAGGAGGTGGTTTTAAACACTTTTCTGAAGGGCGAGGGCTGATGAGTGGGAAAATATGAAATTTTTTCAAATTTTCAAACTCGATTCTTCGACACTTGCTCCCTTTACGTGTTTTCCTCCTCTCTCTGTAAGACGGCTATGTTGGAAACCTTTATGGACTACGATGGTTTCGAGAAGCTTCTCACGTGGGATTTTTCTCTGATTATAAACTTCCAAACTGGGAACCCTTTAACCAAAGTTGTAACTTTAAGTCGCCTATTAGAGAGCTAGTCGTTGGTTGTAATTGGGGGATGATTGGACAAGGCACCTGTGCTAACCGCCCGTTTCAGTCCGACCCCTTCGTTGCAGGTCCGTTCCCAAAAAGTATATCAAATGCACCCATAGAATTATGAGAGCTGGAAGTAAAAAAAAAAAATAAATAGCGCGCTCCCGTCACAAGTCTATTGTTTGTACTTGGAGTTCCCATGGTTCAATGGGTACATTTAGAAATGATTTAATTCTGCAATCAAGGGTTGGGAGAGCGAAGCGTTGTAAGTTAATCGTGCACTCTATCCGCTGAGCACAAGTAACCTACAATTATTTAGTGAGATCTGTGGTGACTATAGCTTTAGACAGGATATAACGCCCGTAACTATAACCTTCTGGTTTAATTTAAAAGCGTCTACCGCCCCTTCAGAGTGACACATGTATGATGACTCACATTAAGAGGACCACCTGCAAAGATCGGCCGAAGGGCTTCGTATACAAATATAAGCGTAATGCAAAGGTATAAAGAACCATCTATCGGGTACACGCTGCCTGTTTTCACACGGACGTGTTAAGGTTGGTGTAGATATGCCTCATTCACAACATTGACTGGACTGCATGAAGTTTGTTTCAGCCCACTTTCACCATCTTACTCCCTTTTTCCAACCCCTGAACTATTTTACAATTTATGACATTTTGCAAATATTGCAAACACATTTAATAACAAGAGCCCAATGGGCACTGTGGTTCCTTGCTGGATGTTATAAGAACTAGTGTACAGCCAGGCTTCGAAATAGAGCGAAGCGATCGCTCATACTCAATGTTTGTAACATCTTCACAAGGGGTATTTTAGTACTTATATTGATATCAATGATTAAATTTTTGTGGTCTAACTTACATTCAACTTGTATAATGCTTGGTGATCCTTCAAAAACATTTCCTCATGTCCATATGTATTTATTTTTATAATCAAACTTGATAATTATCACCATTAAAAAATACACAATGTGGTTAGAGAGAGAAAAACACCCCCTTGTACTTCTCTCATAAGTTATTTTTACCTGCTCTCAAAAAAAAAACTTGCTATTACTTTAAAACAATCTACCATTTGTCTTGTTTGCTATCTCTACACAGAAACAGGGTTTATTCAGCAGTTAAGCAGAAAGCAAGTGATTAATGGGGTGTGATAATAGAATGAGGATTAGGTTACCAGACAGACCACAGCAGTATTAAAGAGACATGCTGTATAATCCATGCATTGCTTCCACTGGCAGAGAGACCAGTTTAATGCAGTGTGGCCTGTGCTCATTTAAATCTACAGATTTCAGTTACTGCCCTCTTACAACTTTGAATGATCTAAAAATCTGTGTACAACCCGAAGCAATCATTACTGAACGAATGTAAAGGCCAAATTTCTTAGGTGTTTGGGTGTGTAAGCATGCAAAACCAGGTGAAATTCTATTGAACCTATCTTTATCTAGCTTACAACATTTTCTAAATCGCATTTTCAGTGGTTGACCTCCAGTGACATTGATGACCTTTGACCTTAACCAAACACAGATTGATTTGAAATCTGTCCTTTTTACCTGGAAATACTGTGTTTGACCCCTGGTGACCCCAGATGACCCCTTGACCTTCACCAAACATATCAGATTTCATCCTTACACAATAACATACCCACACACCAAGTATGAAATCTATCCAAGTTTCCTACCTTGAAATATCATGTTGAGAAGGTTTTTAGTTTTTGACCTCTGGTGACCCCAAATGACCTTTGACCTCCACCAAAAACGATAGGGCACACCTTCAAACTATGGCACTTCTATATACCAAGTTTCGATTTAATCCAACTTTCCCTTGTTGAGTTACAGCGTACCCAAGCTGGCGTCACAGACACACACACACCCATACACACACACACACACACGCACGCCAAGCTGACTACATAGGTTCCTTTTGCTAACGCAAGGAACCAACAAGAAGTATCTGCAATTGCATCTAAAGACCTATATCCAAAATCTGGGCCCCTGTAAACCCTGAACAGCACCTTAATGTCAGCAATTCTAAACCGTCATTTAGTGAAATTGAGGAAATCTAGAGGTAACTCATCATTGTACAATATTCATGATACTGATAAGTCGAGAAATTAAAAGCTAGAAGCAGATGGACCCTATAGCTTTAGCCGACTAAATCAAAGCAACACTTGTCTGCTCGGATGTGTCTATTTCTCAGTGGCAATTTGCTATTCAGTTTCTTTACACGGGTGTTTTATGACGACGTCTTCGTCAATAAGTTTGTAATAAAAGTCTTTATCTTTTCCCTTATTTTACTCATTCGAATCTACAATTCGGTAGACCAAATAATTAAACAACAAAAGAAAACCTGAAGCTAATTTCTTTATTTGCATTTCATGCTATTGTTGGATTTTATTTACAACTATTTCGCAATCCTTTCATCATAATTTCACAATTCTACATAGAAAACTGATTAATAATAATAGCGTAATAGTAATAATATGGAGATAATATGACAATTATAACATACGATCTGCTATAACATAAGACATGGGTGGACGCGTCACCAAGGTCATAAGTTAGCCTCCTGCCTTGTGTGAGACAAAAGGACCACAGCTGGATTAAGTTTACAATTAGTAGCTAAGAAAAAGACGTGGACTTAGAGAACCAATGGATATTACGTGCTACAATACAAAGAATTTGAAAAAGAGTTTTAGATTGGCCAAAATAGGTAACAGAAATGAATATTCAGCACTTTAGTGGATAGAACATTCACAAACCATTTACAACACACGTTGGAAACAGTACACCAATCTGATGACTAAGCTGACTGGCCCCTCATAGGAAGAAGATGATTTCAAAGACAGTGGATACATTTAGAGTTTAAAACCCTGAAGTTTTGCAAATAAACACCATTAACGTTGGACAGAATTTCGAAATTAAAAGAAAAAACCAATTTATCAAAGTACGAGGAGAACAGAATATTATTTATGTCATCAACTTTTTTAAATTAACCAGAACTGGCAATTACAGAGTAAACAAAAAGAAAAACTACCCAATCAAAGTGCGAATCAGCTGCAATTGGCACGTCTGTTTCAATTATTCTACTAGCTTAAGATCAGCCGTTAGTCTATATGCTGTGCGAGATTCCAGTTTTTTGCGGTCGGAACATATCACAGGCCTTCTAAAACCCATAATTCAACATCGCTAAACAGGCAAACACTGAAATGTTTTCATAATGTGAACAGGAGCTGTGTTAGTTATGTGCTGAATGACTGGTATGCTGTGTGAGTTCAGTAGCTTGGTCAATAAATTTTATGCCAGGAATGTTGTTTCCACCTTGGCACGCAGTGTTTACCGGTGCCTTGTCCCAGTTATATTTTACACGCAGGGTTTCTCTAGCTTATGACGCTCCAAAGCAGACACCTTGGTAAAATTGTTGGACCCTTGATCAACTTTCATCGATATCAATGGGATATCAAACCTCAATAGCAGTCGATTACCAGTTATCGGATCGATTATTGGATATAAGTCGATGTCCAATTATCTATCCGATAAATCCATTATCCATTTATTTATCCGATCAATTATCTTAACCGATGGCAATACTGTACTACTCACAGGTCAAAAAAATAAACGTGCTTAAATCAATCGTTTGTCTGTCAGCTCACAATTATACTTTTTCTTTCAATAGTTCCAACGGTCAAAGGAGACCGGTGCCATGGTCCTGGAACACTGGAGAACAAGGGCACGTGAAGAAGCCACGCCACTCATTGATGAAGACGATAATAGAGGACCACTTTTCCGTGTTCGGGGGGCCAAAGCATCCGTACCATTCTTGTAAGGCAAACGATTTCTGCTACAAATGTCCTTTTCAAAATTTTGACTAAGGTCCTTTTTCGCATGAGCATGACTGCATGAGCAGTGAGCAGTGACTGCTAGTGTATATGAGCCATAGCCGACGTCACGTCAGGTAGCCTTCAACGATTGTGGTATATCCACGGTGTCCAGAATGATGTTTTACACTGCTGTGGTTTTACGTCGCGTTACTGAGGTAATATATTCATAGCATATAAAGGAGGATCAACTCTTCAAATTTTAGCCACCAGTAGAGATTTTCACGTGACGTCAGCCCGTTTCATTTTGGCATATTTGCGGTCATGCACTTTTCATGCGCAGATTGTGTGTTATAGATACGCGCGCACTACAGGTCTTAGTTTCAAATGATGCACAACGGGCGCATCGTCGTCACAGACCGACGTGAGCGTGCAACGAAGTGGCGTTGGTGATAGTCTCTACGGAATATTAATAGGTCACATATGGTTACTGTGAAGACATGGCAAACATAGATTTTGCCTGAAAAAGGATCATATCCTGCCCAATTATTGGGTCAGCAAACCTCTGCAGCGTTAAACACGGGGGGGGGGGGGGGGTTAATTACCGTAATCTTGTAATAAAGAAAATGAAATTTAAACATCAACTTTAAACTAAGGGATACTTCATGTATCTATTTCCCTCTTTTCATCACTATGTTTAAAATCAATTGGATTAACAGATTAGGCATATGTATTAACACGTATCAAGTGCCTTTTGGGTTCGGCTTCAGTTTGCTGTTACGCAAAACACATGCTCCATTGACTAATATTGAATGGGCATCGATCTACCAATCAATGTCACTCATCAAACAATGCAAAGAATGATTTGAAAGAAAATTTTTCATTTTTTGACTTAGATTCGAATTAGACTATACGAAGGTATGAAAATAAGACAAGATGCTTTTATGTCTATTTGAAACGATATGCAAAGGATATTTAAACACGATTTTCACTACTGCGCTACCCACCCCAAGAAACAGTACTTTAAAAGAAACTGTGCCATACGTACAGATAAGGTCTTGCAACAACTTTTGCTAGGGTTTTTCACAATTTTCTGGAGGTTCTGATAAGATATACTTGTTACGACGTCATAGGGCATGACGTTCAGACAGTGGGTTAACAATGTTTATATAAGGTCACCAACATCGAGTGCTGCAAAAATCGAGTGCTGTAGGTACCAATAAATGTTCGTATTACATTTCCGACGAAAGGGTTATAACTGTTGGAAGACAAAGAAAGCTGAAATGGTATCATGATAAATTTGTACATGGTTCTATTGCGATATTGTTATTGTGCTGCATACATACGTCATGGGTTTAACGTCTTTATTCGACGATACACGCAAGTGGAGAAATGCTAACTCAGACCTGTCACACAGGATCCACAGAAAAGACTAATGGTCACGTGATTTGGGTACGATCACCCCTTGTCCTACAGCAAAGCTGCCTTAGGTGCAATTCAAGTTGTTATCTTTTAGCGCTTCGTCAAGGTCACGGAAAAAGTCAATCAAGTTGGTTGGAAGGGCGGACTCGACCACCGACTTCGGAAGCATCCCGCTCAGATCAGTCTGTACGATGTTTACGACATAGCACTTGTCTGGTTCCCTGCGTGTGATACAAAATAAAAAAAGTTCCATCTTTATGATGATCTCTGTCATTTTTTTTTATTTTTCTTAATTCCCCCCCCCCCCACTCTCTGGCAAAGAGCCACCCCGCGACACCAATCTATAGAACTGCTTCCCAAGGAAGGTATACGTCTACTGAAGAACTGACCAACCTCAAGGCCTGTAGACCATTTACATCATTGGTCTGTCATGTATGGCTCCATTGTACATTCTAGATGGAAAGAACAGATAGTAAAAAGCGATACGTTTGCCTCCAATATTTTCAGTGGTGGGGTGATCGCTCCCCAGATCCCCCAGGCCGACACCCTGGCATACCCATGCATTCACTATTACTTATGAGCTATTTGCAAGGTTTCAACGTAAATTTTCTTGACTCAATTCCAGTCTATTGAGAAAGCAAGGCTCTTATAAACTAGCATCCATCCTACTAATCAGTGGTATTGCTATAGGCTGTCGTATTCTTTGATTGGCTCTTGAAAGTCAAGTGACAATATCTCTTCTCCTCAAAATGTGAAAATTACAAGGAGTGATTGCTTGCCTTACATGGAACATGGGAAGTCCTACCATATTATAAAGATAATTTGAAGAGAGATATGGAGAAAATTGTGAGATTTAGCTGGCGCTTCAAGAGCAACTTGGAGCGATTGTTCTTGTCATTTAAATAAGAGTGAATTTAAAAGAAAATGCATTAAATAATACTGTATTTTTTCGCTTAATTTATGACATGTAACAACGCCAGATTTCCCCAGAACAGAAAACATGCATGTCCTAAATATGGAAAGTGTATAAAGCAATCCCACACAATTTCGAAACTCTACACTACAAACCTAGGTACTCATTCAACAGATTCCATGAACAGAAAAAATACCAACACGAACTGAGACACTACCATAAAACGGCTGACGCACACTCTTTAACAAGGTATTTCTTGATAAGCCGTTTTCTTTGTATTGAATCTCCATTGAATCACTTGCCCTGACAATGATATACTGAGGGGATGTATGTAAGTTGGGAATACATTTATATATATACATATATATATATATATATATATATATATATATATATATATATATATATATATATATATATAAATCAAATTGGTATATATATATATGTATATATATATATATATATATATATAAATATATATATATATATAAAATAAGAGGAAAATCCGGAGAGACAAAGATGGACAAAAGAGAGTACTAATTTTTTTTAGTCAGATATTTCCGCCCCACCTGGGGCCTTCCTCGGTGACAAATGAACAAAGCTTAAAATTTAAACATACACAATGGCATATGCGTTAAAAGTAGAGATAAGATCGTTACGAAATAATAAAGAAGAATGTTACGAAATAATAAAGACGCGCATCGTGTTGCGTCATAATCAAGGATCTTCACGTGACGTAAAAGCGTTACTGCCCAAGCACTGGGAGTGGGTTATTGATACGCGCGCATGACTCGACCTTAGTTACAAAGGAAGTACAGTACAGAGAGAGAGACGCGCAGAGCTATGAAGAGCGGTGAGGAGCCTCTGGAGTAAGAATTAAAAAATTATAAAATGTATCTATTGTGCCAGAAAACGAAAACTTGACGAAGCTTATTACAGTGAGATCCTACTATAGACGGGAGAAACAAAGCTCTAAGAGTACCATTCTTAATAATATCGATGAGAAAACTTAGGGTAGAGAAGAACGAGAAAATAGTTTCAGATAGTTAACTGATAAGGTACCTTAAAAAAGTTACAAATTTAACAAAGGAATATCCCTTAAGTAGTCCCATATCTCTGTTTAAGCCGGATTTGAATGATTTAACTCGGAGGATCCACTTCAGTTCTTGTTTTTTTCTCTCCGAAGCAGATCTAAATCCTGAAGCTACAAGGACGCATTTCATGTCATGAATGTTATGGTTCTCAGAATTAAAATGTTCCGCCACTGGGAAGCCACTCCATTTGTCTCGGATGGATTTTTTGTGGTTGTTAAATCTCATCCTGAAGGGAGTGGCGGTTTCTCCCACATAGTTGCCTAGTTGACATTTGGTACAGTAAAGGATGTAAATGACGTTATGTGAGTCACAAGTGAGACTGGGGGTCTGATGGTGAAGTTATTACCAGGTGGTTTCGCAATTGATGGAGTTGCAAATTTGGCAACGTGGTTTTCTGCATTTGAAATTACCCGTACTGTCGAAATCTAGAGGAAGGGAGGAGGAAGTAAGGATATACTTCAAATTAGGTGTTTGCCTTCTCCCATGAAGAGGGGTTTTTGAAAAAAGGGGGCGAAGGGATTCCTCTTCACTGAGAATTCTGAAGTCGCTACGTAGCATTTTGGACAAATTTTCAGTGGCGGGATGATAGTCGAACACCATGGGAATACGATCGTTATCGGGCTTAGTTTTGTATTGTAAGAGGTCTGCGCGAGTGTACTTCGAGAGTTTGGAAATTTCATTAATTATTCATTTGAGGGGATAGTCGCTAAAGGGAAGATGGCCAACAAAAATGGCGAGCTGATGTTCAAAATCTTCAATATTAGAACAGATTCTTTTGATTCTAAGACCTCGGCTAAAAATATTAGATTTCTTGAGAGGTAGGGGGTGGCAGCTATGAAAATTAAGGTACTGGTGGTTATCTGTAGGCTTCGAGTAGAGCGACGTGAAGATACGGGAATTATCAAGTTTGACAAGGACGTCGAGGAAGGGAATGGCACGGTTGGAGTGGTCAATGGTGAAAGAAATACTGTCATGGAAATTGTTGATAAGGAGTGAAAGTTTAGGAGTGACGTTTTACCGTGAGGCCATATGAAGAGAATATCATCTATTTAACGGTAGTAGTGGATGGGTTTAGAGGGGGAAGAGGCAATCATTTTTTTCTTCTAAACAAGCCATAAAAATGTTAGCATAGCTGGGTGCCATTTTTGTTCCCATGGCTGTACCTTTAATTTGGAGAAAATTCCTATTATTAAAGGTGAAATCGTTATGTGTCAAAACAAATTCAATAAGTCGGCAAATGTCATTAACAAAATTAGGAGGTTCACCCTTTTTAGTGAGAAACTCTCTACAAGCTTGTATACCATCGGCGTGGGGGATATTAGAGTACAGGGCCGAGACGTCTAAGGTGACCAAAAGTGAATTGGGGGGTAAAGTCGGAATATCGCTTAAAATTCTTAAGAAATATGTAGTGTCTTGAACAAAGCTAGTGATACTGTTAACATAAGGATTCAAGATGGAATCAATAAACCCTGATAAAGGTTCGGTGAGGGTGCCTATTCCTGAGATAATGGGTCGTCCTGGAGGTATGATATTGAGTAATTTGGATAGTTCTATGACGCAACACGATGCGCGTCTTTATTATTTCGTAACATTCTTCTTTATTATTTCGAAACGATCTTATCTCTGCTTTTAACGCAATCTGCCATTGTGTATGTTTAAATTTTAAGCTTCGTTCATTTGTCACCGAGGAAGGCCCCAGGTGGGGCGGAAATATCTGACTACAAAAAATTAGTACTCTCTTTTGTCCATCTTTGTCTCTTCGGATTTTCCTCTAATTTTATATCTTCAGGAGTACACGTGGATCTTTAACTTAATCATTACTATATATATATATATATATAGGTCGAAAAGAGGTAGTAAAAAGTGCTTAAAAGTTTGCGGAAAACTCCACGACGTTTCGGGTATAAACCCTTCATCAGGTGGCAAAAACCAAACTGAACAACCAACAGTAACAATTGGACACGACAAACATCAAATCCGAAGCGATCGCTGTAAAAACAGAACCGGACGAAAGTGACTGTCAGAAAACATGAGTGCGAAGGATGAAACACAAATAAAAAAAAAAAAAGAAAAAGAGCGTCCTGGATGAAAAAATGCACGTAAAAATCGAACATGTTCTTAAAAAAGGGAAAACAGGAGACAAAAACTAGCTCCGGAGAAAAAAAAAAAATTGTAAATAAGG
This sequence comes from Holothuria scabra, assembly GCA_037179385.1. Taxonomy (NCBI): domain Eukaryota; kingdom Metazoa; phylum Echinodermata; class Holothuroidea; order Aspidochirotida; family Holothuriidae; genus Holothuria; species Holothuria scabra. Next base: position 19,716,175 of record CM074188.1, read on the forward strand.
CCTACACAGAAAAAAACGAGCACGAACGGGTAAGTGTAAAAGGAGTAAAAACTGGTACAAAAAGGGGTGAATATTACAAAAGGTCAATTCTAACGTTAAGCCCGTGTGGAGCGAGAGTACCTAGCCTCATGATCAGTCGGTTTTCAGCACTAAGGCGGTCACGATCGGAGCCTCGGCACATTACAGCTGCCGAAACGGTTAAATGCTGTATTGAACAAGGTGAAGGGGGATTGAAATGTGCAGCCACCGGGTATCCATGGAGATTCTGTTTGATGGACCTAAGGTGCTCGGTGACTCGATCCGCGAGGCGGCGCTTGGTCTCTCCCACATACAACGAGTTACATCTCCCACAAGCTAAAATATACACTACATTTGAGGAAATGCAGGAGAATCTTTGTTTGACAATAAAGCTATTGCCGTTGGGGCCTGAAATGTTGACGAGGTCGTGTTTGCCGACAACTGGACATGTATTACACCTCGGACGGTTACATGGAAAGGTACCAGCCGTGTCGTCGAAAGAAGTTTGTGGGTGGAAAGCCCGAACTAAATGGTTGGCTAAATTTTTCTCAACTCTAAAGGCAGTGATGGGGGGTTCCGGGAAAACATCACGGGTTGAGGGGTCTTGTCGGAGCAACTTTACATTTTTGTGGATAGCGTGTAAAATAGGACGGATCGAAGGGTGATAAGAAATAACTAAAGGAATACTCAGGTTGGTACCAGATTTGCTCTTTTTCTCCAAGGCTTCCTTTCTGCTGGTTCCTTGAATTCTGCGTAGGGCATTAGAGAGGATCTTGGCAGGGTACTGGCGTTTTTCAAAAAAGGACAAAATTTCTTCAGAGGCAGTAGAGAAGTCAGAATCCTCCGAACAAATTCGTCTGGCTCGCAAGAGCTGGGAATAAGGGATAGATTTAGTGCAAGATTTGGGGTGATTGGAAGGGTACAAAAGGTAGTTATGCGAGTCGGTTGGCTTGAAGTGTAGGTTAGAGGTAATTGTACGGTTGTTGATGGACAGTTTAAGGTCGAGAAAAACAACAGAAGAGTCCGAGATACAATGGGTAAATTTCAAAAAGGGGCAAAAGGAATTAACAAAGTCGATAAAAGTTTCTAAATCACGACGGGATCCAGAGGCAACTCCTACAATATCATCAATATACCTTTTGTAAAGTATAGGTCGTGGCCCGGTATACTGAGAAAAAAGTTGTTCTTCAAAGTGGCCCATGGTCAAACAGGCAACAGAGGGACCCATTTTGGTTCCCATGGCCACTCCTTTAACTTGACGGAAAAAACGCCCATTAAACTGAAAACAATTTTGCTTGAGAACAAGTTCCGTTAAACGTAGGAAGGTGTCAGTCGGTACAAGGGGATCACGCCGTTTGTCTAGGTAGTAACGGATACCTGTTAAGGCAGCATTATGAGGAATTGACGTGTAGAGGCTGGACACATCCATGGTGAATAAAAGACGTTCTCCACAATTTTCAGGAAACTCAAAGTCACGAATAAGTCTCAAGAAATGTGGCGTGTCTTGAACAAACGACGGCAAAGCTGAAACTAAAGGGGAGAGCACAGAATCCACATACTCAGAAATAAGTACGGTGGGGCAGCTGTGTGAAGAGACGATAGGTCTGCCAAGGTTGTTGGCTTTGTGGATTTTGGGAAGCAGGTAGAAGTTAGAAATCTGTGGGCAAGGGTGGAGTAGAGAAGTAGCGTTTTGGGGTAGTTGTTTATTGTCCATGAGTTGGGTCAAAGTGTTTTTAACTAACTTTTGGCACTCAGGAGTGGGGTCAGCGGGAAGTTCTAAATAAGCACTTTGGTCGGATAGCTGTTTTTTGGCCTCAGCAATATACAGGTCCTTCCGCCACACCACGACAGCACCACCCTTGTCAGCTGGTTTAATAATGATATCCCTGTTACTTTTGAGGGATAAAATGGCATCTCGTTCTTCAGGACGAAGGTTCCGCAGTGCGGTCATTTTAGGGGGGGAGGAGATCGTTGACATCTTTGTAAATGGTATTGATTACATTGTCAAGGGTGGGATTTTCTCCTGGCTTGGGCGTCCAGGAGGAACGGACAGGGTTGGCGGGGTTGGGAACTTCCTCTGAGGGTGTATCATCCTGATGGTCTGTTATCCCGAAATGGTAGCGAAAGCGGAGTTTCCTACAGAAAGACGAAACGTCTCTGCGTATGGAAAACTCATCAGGAAGGGGGTTCAGTGGAACAAAGTTGAGACCTTTCGCTAGAACTGAGCGCTCAGAGGAAGAGAGTTCCAGATCGGGCGGAATAGTGACTACAAGCTTGGTGTCTGGCTGGTTATTAATGCTAGGTTCGAATTCGGTGGACGGGGATTTGGGCAACAGGCTAGCCAAGGTCCTGGCTTTGGAGTCTTGTAGGAAGTTATGTAGTCTACGATTGTAAATATGAATAAGGAAGCGAACCTCTGCAGCTTGGGGTAAGGTTTCAAAAAGAAGTGACTTTTTTTCCTCAATGGTAGTGTCAAAAGAAGCCTTCTTCCTTTCCATGCTACGAATGGTAGAACGTATCAGACTAAAAGAACACGAACGTAAGTATCGTGAGGTGTCCCGTCTAAAATGAAAATCGTACTCGGACTGAACGTGAAAATTAAGGTGGCTGGCAAATCTGGTTTTACCAAAGGTGGCCATGGCGAGAGAATAAATAATGGGAAAACTTTGGGCTGGGTAGTAGGAAACTTCCTCCGTAAATCTCCTGCGGAGATTCGAAACGAAATGTTTTAGGCTAGGCATGAGGCCGTGAATAAAATGAAAGTTAGGTTCTGTACACGTGCTTGAAAATGGACACGAGGAAACTGTAAACTGTACGACAGGAGACCAAAACATAAGGGGAAAAGAAAAAAAAAACAAATAATGATGATTAACTAAGAAGGGAGGGTTCTACAGAGCAAGGGATGGGAACAAGGGGTAAAAAGGTACAGCTGGAGTGAAAAAGTACTAAAAAATACAAAAAGTGACCAGTTTCAACACAAGGAGCAAACGCCTAATGCTACAAAACGGACACGATCAAAGCGGAGGAAAGGGCTGGATCTGGATAAAAAAAAAACGTACCGTAAACAAAAAACGGGGGCTATCAAGACATTCAATAAAGTATAGAATGATGCAAAAGATGCTTCCTTACCCAGGAAGTAAAAAAGTAGTAAAATGAGAAAAATAACGTTGACAGCGTTTCAAAAATGTAAAAACTCACACGCACTCACAGACGGACAAGATCGGACCGGCAAAATCGGTTCGAACAAGAATATCAAGTTGAACAGTTGAAAAGATCTAAAAATCACATATATATATATATATATATATATGTATATATATATATATATATATATATATATATATATATATATATATATATATATATATATATATATATATATATATATATATATATATATATATATGTATATATATATAAGGTCGAATACTGCGTAGCACTGGTAAAGTATGAAGGTAAACAGATTTGCACGGTTGCGTCGTTTAGCTGTGTTTAAAATTGCGTCGCGAAGTAGGCAAACATTTCATTATTGGCAATCCCTTTGTAAAGAGGTTGTACGCTTGACGTCGGCGCGTTTTGGTTTGGCTTGCTGGATGGATGTTGTCATGGGTAGTGCGTGTGTTACCAGTGCGTCCACACTACAGGGACTTAGAAACGATTGTAAGGAGTTGATGGGGACATAACAAGACACACAACGCGTTGACGTAGGTGGTTGGCCTTTGTACGCGCGCCGATCGAGTTGTATCGGCACGCGTTTGTTGTTTCTTTTGAATATCGTTTTTTGGATCAGTTATTATTTTGCCGCCTGATGAAGGGTACATACCCGAAACGTTGCGGAGCTTTCTTCCGAATTTTAGCACTTTCTATCATTCCAATCTGTTTACCTTTATATATATATATATATATTTATATATATATATATATATATATATATATATATATATATATATATATATATATATATATATATATATATATATATATATATATATATATATATATATATATATATATTTGTATATATATATTTGTATATATATGTATATATATATATTTATATATATATATATATATATATATTTATATATATACATATTCATATATATATATGTATATTTATATATATTCGGGTATTTGTTTTGCCCTCATTCTGAGTGCTCAAAATCAGTGCAATCGAGGGACTGTTTCATCTTTCCACTGCTGCCTTCTAAAGCTACATGGTAAAACTGTCAGTTCACCAGGAACGTCAAAGAAAGTTGTGGCATTGGGGCTTAATATTCCAGTGATAATGACCTAAACTTTCGGGAAAATTTCAAATGTCCCAATTTTTGGGTTCCAGTCAGAGTGTAAATAATACCTGTTCCAAATGTAGCCAAGGCCTCAGAGATCGCACGACAAACCGAACTGAGTGTGTACCGTATCAGTTGGAGCAGGCGCGTAGCCAGGATTGTGGCAGGGGAAGGGTTTTGGTGTCGGAGGGGGGGGGGGGGTTGGGCACGACATGTGAGAAAAGTCTAATGATAGAGAGAGAAAACTGTTATTTTAGGGTTTTTTTTTTTTGGCATTACAAGGTTGGGTCAAGCGGGTTCTACCCCCCAAAACCACCCCCGTGGCTACGCCACTGAGTTCGAGACTACCGAAGGAAAGGATATCGTACTTCCACTTTTGCTAAACTGACTTAAGTAGGAGCGAGCCATCTTCTTACCCTTCAACTGGCGTGCAAAAAGTTCCACCATGGTAGTTGACCCCTCTGACGAAACCATCTTTTGGTGGACAATCTTTCCTCTGGATACTCTTGGAATTTGTACAAATGATAGATTCTTCAGGGTACCGTCTGACTGTTATAAGGTCTACGAAGTCACGTGACGATATCAAACCCATGGCAACACTATGAGTTGCAGATCTACCTACTATTAAATCCTGAAAGAAAAATAAAAAACAATACTTGGTTGATTAAGATTATTGTCTTCGGTGAAAGACAAAGAGTGTCATGTTTTGGGACTTTTGTAGCAGGTGGTATTTAAAAGACTAACACGGAGTAGAGCCGATACTGCATCATGAATAACCCACCTTAATACTAGCTGTTTGGTCTCGCCCAACCACTTGACCTGTGGACCTAACATAATCATCATGATGCCTAAGTCAGACCATTCATGCATGGTACAACATTCTTCTTGAATAATGTGCATGTTACACCATGTAACTCCTCAACTAAAATAAAAACATAATGCTTGTTGCTTTGATGTAAAGGCTAAAATTCAAGCGTCAGGCATACTTCAACAGTCATTTAACTATGGCGGCAATTACCATTTTTTTTTTAAATTACAAGTATTTATTACTTCCAGGCCTAGACAGGGCTACTTGGCAACAGAACAAAAAGAAGAAAAGATTATCAGGAAACAAACAATTCTTGTAACCCCATCACGGTATCTTACATTAAAGCTACCTGCTACATTTATGAATAGCCCACGGACTTCCTACACATTGACAGAGCATACTGAACGGTACATTGTCGCTACCGCACGTATGAGAAAGGCGTAGCGAGTTGGATGTTTGCTATGGTTTTGTGTTCAAGTTTGGATTTGCTCAAGTAAATCAACAGACTTAGCCAGAAAGTTGAAATATTTTTGAAATAATGCAAAGTTAGGTCAAAATCATTAAACGTATGGCAGGAATATGATATTAATTCCCATTCAAGTTTAATTTTTGTTCAAAATATTACAGAGTCGTCGTCAAATCATATAAATTATAGCTTCACGGTGGCCATCTTGGTGCGCCTTTTGTCCAAGTCGGTTGCGACAATCTACGGATAGGACGTATGCGTTACATACTCTGTTCATATATATAGGAAGTTCGTGGAATAGCCTAATATGTAACATATATGTAGTATCTATATTGTAATACACGCCAAATGATTTAATCAAAAGGTTGTCATAAGTTTGAATCGTACATTTGTTTTCTAGGACCAGTTAAGGCAGGTTGCAGATATTAACAGAAGAAATGACTTAAAGAGAAAGTTAAAGCAAACATCTTATTTCCTTCTGTGACAGAAGAATCAAATTTGCACAGTGTGGTGAAATCTCCATTCAAATCGGACATGTATTTCTCCAGATATCAGTGAATGAAGTCACTACATTTGTGTTCCAAAGTGAGCTTCTGGGCAACAGATCGCTTCCTCACATTAATAAGGAATGATTTCTTTCTAAAAGTTCTAATGCCACTTATGCAATCACGTATTGATAATATGTGACTGTTGAGGAGAAAAAGGGCTGTAAAGGTGAAATAAAACCAAAAGACTTCCCTTTACGGACCTGGTTATCTGTTGTCATATGCCCTTGTTTTAAGTTCACAGTTTGTTGAACATGTGACAACTTTACTTGTCCATAACTTGAGAACCACACATTGGATTTCAGTGCAATTTTCACGAAAATGCTTACAATAAGTACCCTATAACATATCAAAACTTAATATGACCTTTGACCCTTCTTTTAATTCAAGTTCCTCACTCAACATTGGAAAACGGATTTATCCGGCAAACCCTAACTACAAACACAAAAAAGGGTGGCATTTAACTGTGTCGCCTAAAGATTTTTGCGAAGCGTGAAGCGTGGATTAACAAAGTCACTCCAATATGACCGATAGAATATTCCATACAATTTGTGTATCAACCGGGAAATCGCTACCTAGCGGCATCTTCAAGGTCCAGATGACGAAACTCTACCACAAAACGCCGCAATTTTGGTCCAATGCATGCTTTGACATGCCAACCGCTAAGTTATTTACTCAAGTAGTTAAAGCCTTAAAAGCCTTTCCTACCATGTATTCAAACTTCTGCCAATGGCATCACCCGAAATGAACCAATACTGCCACCAGCTATAGGGCATATTCTGATATATTCTTCCACTGTAGCGGACGAATACCGAGAGTTGGAGGCGAACATATCAAACAATAATGTTTCATAAGCGTTCGCAAGATGGTAAACAGTTTGCAAAAATGAATTAAATAAGTGCCGTGAGAGACTATGAAAAAAATCTCATCGTTGAAGTTAAGTTGAGGTATTTGCAAAGGACGCCGGTTTTTAAAACATATTCCCTCGAGGATTTTACACTCAAAAAGCTCATCTACAGTATGAATAAGAACTTTACGATTGTGAAGACTCAGAGGGTATCCAAAAGTTTCCTTTATGTGAGAAGCATAATCAGTAAACGTGCTCGGGGCTAAATAACTATATTTCCGATATACGCAAGAGCAAAATTTACAGTGGGGCAAAAAAATATACAGTAAATAGCTATAGTAAACTTCTGAACCTGAACTGGAAATGAAAGTCGTCACCAAAATTACAATATGCGATGACAAACACGATAACAGTCGAAGAAGAACCCTGTCCATGCCTTGGAGAATCATAGTTTAGTAAACAGTTGCAAAAAATAGAAAAGGCAGTAATTCTACTAATTTTACATTGGGATGAAAGTTCTAGGGTAGACCTATACTAATCAAAATCTTCTCTTATAGACGAATCCGAGCGGTTAGTGAAAGCGGCCATCAGTGGGGTCCTTTAGCTTTTGATCCTCATAAACGTTAAACCCCTATAATTCTTCAATTTTAGGTTAATCAAGAGTTCTTTAAGTGTACAACCATCCATGATATATTAAAGCAAAGACTTAAAAAGATTTAAGCTGACGGGACCTAGTTATGACCGATATAATCAGATCATTACTTGACAATTCGGAGTTCTAATTGGACGTAAGTAAAGACGAGATGAAAAACTATCACAAGTAGTTCCCAACCACATTCATCTGTTTTCCCTGAGAGAGCATGATGGACTATGGTTAGGGCATAAGACTTGCTATCTACGGGTCCTGCCGGGTTGACTATGTTTTGTACTTCTGCGAGATCCTTTATCTGTACTTATTCTCTCCACCCAGGAGTTAAATGGGTACCTGTAAGGCTGCAAGGTAACTTGTTCCAACTTTTAGCTGCAGTATCTCTACACTATAGTGGGATTCTCACTGGGATGGTCTACTGCAAATCAGGGAAATATTTGTGTAAAGTTTCTTTAACACAGAGACATTGGTGTACAGGCGCTCTAAAAACGAAATAAACTAAGGGTGAGCTTTAATATCCCTAAATTTAAACATGTTCGTGACGTGTGGCAGAGTACAGCTGACAAACCAATCATGGAGGAGAAATAGACAGTAAGTCTAGAGCAATTTATCTGTCGGGGAGGTAAAATAAAGTTGCGTAAAAGCACTAAACTCGCTGCCATATCTCAACCCTTACACTGCGCAAACATACAAAATAGTAATTGAGAATGATTTCTACACAACATCTTCATTACCATGGTGATGCTTTTACAGTCACATTTTTTATTCATTAGCAATCTCATCTAAAGCTGAAAAGTCCACGAGTTACTTAAACCGACATGAGTAAGATTTGAATTTTTCCAGTTCCAGCGTCTTAAATCTTCGTATGGCCAAGGATTTTGCGTGGCAATGGCGATGGCTACATAATCAAGTACCATTACTTACTTCATCTATTTTTTCAATCACCTCCGATTCCTTCACGGTTTTGTCCCATTTCCCTCGGAGACCCCTGGGCGACGGTAAAATGTATCTAATGACCTTCTCTGCCGGCGAATCAATGACACACTCGGCTCGGTATCTGTGAAGTCAGGGACAGACAAAACGGATGAAACCATCACAATAGGAACAATAGGAACTATCACACCTACCGAACAAAGTGTGTGAAAAGAAACCAAATGAAATATAAGGAACTTATTCCTCCACTCTTGTGATCTTTGTTGTCTTAATTGGTGGTATTTTTTGTCTAAACGAAATGCTTTTTGCTTTCAAACAAAGGCCCGATATTTGTTCGTAAGTATTTACCACACTCTGTAATGTCAAGCGTTTGTTGCCCTGTGGATTAAAATACCGACGCCTCATGTAAAAGTGCCCCTTACAATTTAGGTACTGTCGGAAAGAAATCGTTAAAATGAATAACTACGTTTTAATTTTCGTTTCAGTTTGAACCTCTTGTATTATTTCTTACTTCATCAACTTTTATGCCAACATTCTGCCTCAAGTAACCACAAACTGACAAACACCAAACGGAGCACAGATCACTGAAGCAAGCATGTAAAGGTAGATTGCCCATTAACTTACATATGCCCATCAAATTCCGTTGACTTCTTGTACAACACTTTGACTTCTTTCTGTGGGAAAAAGGTGAAGTGGTTTAAGGAAATTATTATTTACAATTGATCTTATACACAGGAGAGTATCATTGCAATTTCAATCTACAAATACAGACAGCCGATTGGTGCACCGGTCGGATACACCCTTATTCTTCCAGTGCGGGCGAATGACGTGTACGTCGTTCATAGAGGGTGCTAACAGTCAATGTTTAACACCCATGTTAACATAACTTTCACTTCAATGCATAGGGTTTATAGACAAAATCGTTTTGATACCATGTATGGTGCGACATTTGACAAAAGAGGAGGCAAATCTTTCAACACACAAAGCAAGCATATTAGGCTGTACTTGAGCAATACCTTTAAGACAAAGGGGTAAAGAAGCATTGGAGACATGAAAAGATACCGAACTCGATTGGTCGTCTTTTTCTGTTCATGTTGCATTGTTTCCTAGCAGACTAAAACTTTATTTTGAGAGGTCAAATTTCCACAAACGTCAAAGCAGATCCTCAAACTGTCTCGACAAAAGGATACATGTCACATTTGTTTGCTAATCTCACGACATGCTATATAATGAATGGATGTTCCAAATGCCAACATTCATTGTACGTCTTCCATTACTGGCATATAGACGTGCATTTCAGAAAGATGGAACTTAAAAGCAGCAGTTATTTTATTGCAAACAAGGACCACCAGTCGTCAAGGAAAGACGAGGTGAATCTGAATAATCAGAAAAAAGATTCAATCCGGTGTTGAGGGAATATCAGTTTTCCTTGGTAATGGAAGCTGTCATACTGGAAAAAGTGTGTTACATATCCTACCTATTTGGTGTGTACATCTTTGAAATGTAGGAATCCATTAAATTCGGATGAGGTTTCAAAAATGTCGAATGCGCTATGTAAAAATTAATACATTGCAAAAGTTTAGTGCGAGTATCAGTTTAAAAGGAAATGGGGAAAAGAGGGCGTGGTTGCAATGCAATCACGGTTGCTTAAGCGATTAACATGATTCATGTAACAAAGACATTTGCAGTTTTGTAATAGTAATGATTACCCTAATCGCTGATTTGGTAAGTGGTGTATCTTACTTACTTGGGCTATACGGTGCACTGATACGTGTTTCTAAACTGTTAGTCTTTAGGCACAAATGTATTTAGGCTTCTCAATATCTCTGTGCTCAAGAATGATAGGATAGATATCGATCCAACTTTAACCTCTAACGTTTTGGTCTTCTCGCAGTTACAGTCTTATCAAAAGAACGACTGCATGGTCAAGTTGTTAGATCTTAGTATCTTTGCCGGGTCATACCGAATAACCTACTCTCAGTGTGATTGGTGATCAGCTTAAGCAATGAGTAAGAAAAACAAGCGCCAGTGAGTCACGACTGGAAAAAAATCATGGCCGGTCAGACCAGCTAACTTATGAAAAATTCATTGATCGCAACTTTGTGAAACAGTGTACTTCTCGGTTTGACCTCTGTCGGGTCAGTCTGTAAACCTCAAATGACCTTTGTTCTTTACTCGAGTATTACAATGCTCCTGTGTTTTTGATACCAAGATACAAAGTTAGATGTATATTATTGATGTCGTCTTTGTATGGTGTCACCTTGATAAAGTTTCACCTTTTGACCTCACATTACCTTTGAAATGAATTGAAAACAGGATAAGGTCAACCATTGTGAAATGTATGTTTCCTATGATATGGAATTGATCTTTTCGTAAAGGTGAAATGAAAAGTACAACTACCTTCAACATGAAAGGGCGAAAAGGACCCACCGGGTAATTAAGACTCTTTTTTTTTTAATTTCAAGCAATGACGCATTCGTCCCTAACATTCCTTTCCACAAAAGGAACAGGACAAACTATCCCTCTTTTACAACCTTACATTTTCCTGACTAGAGGCATGTAGATGATATTAGCATTCTATCGACAATCCGAAGTGCAATGTGAGCACATAACTTATTTCTCTCATGTATCGAACACTTTCCTTCCCAGACAGCTAACTGAAACCATCCGTCCATGAACAATATCCATCAATACAGAAGGAACTCTTATTTCATTAAGACTTGCAGATCTTGTTACCTCATGAGTTTTTCGGCTCTGTAATTATATTAAATGGTAAATCGTGTGTTTTGCTTTTATATCTACTCTCCAGTCAAACTCGCAGTTGTTTGAGTTTTTGCCCAAATTCATCTCAAAGAAATTTACACAAAGACATCACGAAGGAACTCCAGAGTAATTGGCTAGACATGGTGGATCGATCTATTGATCTGATGCCTGACTCACGTTTATCTCATGTAGATGTTGTATACTTTTTTGGTAAGTAAACATAAAAAGACGCTTGTGACAGCATTAAAGAAACACAAAATGTGCGATACTTCAATAAATGAGTTCTGCAGAAAAGGTAAAGATAAGGAACCCGTAATAAATCCGCACCGCTCAATGCTATTATTGGTATGAGAGATGCAATATTAATGTACAATTTATCGTACATGGAAAATACACCGACTTGAATTTGAATTGAATTATTTGAGTAGTGCAGAATTTGGATCAGCTGAGCTACAGGGTAAACCTAAAAAGACACTAAATTGAACAACATAAATTATTTTCAGAACACACTGGAAAATGGTTAATATGAATGGACCAAGCAAGTGTTTAAAAATCTTTGAAAGGTTACTTGGATGAGTAACAGATAACAAATTTGCCATTTATTTAACAGGAAGTCCAGAAACAGAGTTTCAAGGCAACACGTGTCGTTCAAGAGGAATCACTTGTTGGTACGATGGTTTCAACATTATTTCGTAAAGTAGCATAGCTATTGTTATTAGTCTATCCTTCCAAGGTATGAATCTGATACATACAGATTTGCAGATCAAGGAGTCATTCCCCTTGGTATACTGAAAGCTTCCAATAGAAAGGCATGAAAGACAAGTATTGATAGTTGGATCGACTTTGTGGTTTAAATCAGTTTGAATACTTTGATTTATGGAATGACTTTCTGGAGTTACTTACAAAAAAGCACAGCTACGGATAAGATGTTTTAAATATATATATACAAACATACATGTCTGTATAAGACACACAAAAAGCCATGCGGCTTTGACTGGATGTCTAGATGGCAGTTACAGCATAGGTAGACCATGGGTGTTTGTAACTAGTGATATACATGCATGAGGGAAACGGACACAGTGTTGCACAAAAACACAAAAAAGTCAATTTGAGTATTTTTCTCTCCAGAAGGGAAAGCTGACATTCAGGAATCTTGCTTTGACATTTCATCTTTAACAGATGCTTGAACGGTCTACAAGCGACGTGCCATTTCCGAGAAGCTCATTTTTTGATGAAATGTGATAAATTGATAGTGGATGCCAACGAAGAGGAACTAATCTCACAGTAAAAGAATAATAACAACAATAATAATGACATGCAGAAATACAGGTCAAACAATATGAATGGTTCCTGGTAGTGAAGCAATTGGTTACTGTAGAACCGAACTACAACAAATTGCATGCAAATTCAAACTGTACCTCAAAATAATCTGTATTTCCATTATCGTTCTGCGTGGTCAATGAACGGTTTGCATGAAGAGAGGAGAACACTTGTTATGAAAATAAGTATCTCAAGAAATCGTAAAGTGCCTAAAAATTCATCATAGTCATTTACTTGAACTGATATCTTTCTTGTTTAGTTTTTCTCTCTTGTGAAACAACAGATTCATGCATGGTGAAACTCTTTAAATTACAGTACACGAATGCAGCGAAATTAGAAATCTGTTTTAAGGAAAGAAAATTGTAGTTTCTAAAACTGCACACGTACAAACTATTACGTTGAAATAAATATCGATCATTTACAAAATCGCCTCTCTGGTTAAAAAAATCCATGATATATTAATGCACTTGCACAAAGATCACAGATTGTCAAACTTATTTGTTTGGTAAAGTGCTGTCATGTGGAAATTTTACTTTTACAATGAACCTCCTCGTAGAGTTATACAGAAAGTAACCCACTGCTTAACAAGTTCTAATATGGTACAACAATTACGCAGATATCATCACGGAGGAGTTCCCTATCATTTTGTCTCCACGTTGCCCAAAGTGCAACCGTACATTTCCATATGAACAAATAGAAGAATGCAGAGAATTCCGCCGACAAACATGCTCACTGCAAGCCTAAACTATGGCTGAAGTACCGCTCACTGCCTATATGCGACCTGTTTATTTTTAAATGAGAACGTTTTTTTATTATTTGATAATACGATTGAAAAACTGCAATATATGCATTAAGGTAAAATTTAACATGTGTTGCTTTATACATTGGCGTTTGTACTTGCTTCACTGAAAGGGACCGTTAGGTTGGGATCATCGTTTCTTATAGACATATGCCTAAAAGTCACCTGGATATTAGTATGCACACTTTAAAGTCTCCTTCCCCCAAAGAGTAAGTTTGTATGAAGAGCGATTTGACTTTCCAGAATTATATTCCACTGCAAAGACTACTGCACTAAACCTAAAGTAGATTTAAAAATATAAACACTTTCACTTCCATTTATAAATATTAATTTTTACTCATAATTAAAATAATTTTGAGAGATAGCTGTTTCCATGTTAACGCATTCTATAAAGAATAGTTTACGTATCCGTGGGACTGATGGATGTGACCGAACTTTCTTATCAAAAAAGGAAGTGTAGTTGCTCGTGACATACATACGTGCGGCCCAATCGGTAGCTTTCGCTTTACTAGCACTTAGTCGCCATTGAGTCGAAGCCCGAGGAAGGCACACATGTTTGTCTCAAAATGTCTCAAGCACTTAAAGCAAATCTCGTGGGATGACGTAGAGGCCTAATTAGGACACCAATTGCTAAGGGCACGGAAAAGGTAATATGAGGACGATAGGCAAATTAATTTTATGGATTGCGGATGGGAATGAATTTTCTTTAAACTTTTCACTTCATTAAACGTCAGATCTTTCAAACACTGAAGGAAGCATGTGTAATCTTTTACCTGTAGCTTTGTATATTTATATCACTCCAAGACTTCTCCCCATCTTTTCGCTCCGACGCCCAATGAGGAAACTGGTAAGAGTTTTGTGGGTTTATGCAGCCGCACTTAAAACGGCCAAATTAAGCAACCGTCAAAATTGCCAAAAGGCAAATATGTTTTCGAGGACATCATGAAGAGGGTGGAGGTTAGGAACCGAGGCATGAAAATGGTGTCAAAGAGGAAGAATGACAATGTACGTTGAGATGTGAATCAAATACACATATTTGTCTTTCGCAGTATTTTGACAGAATTTGAGTTTTTTTCGAACGGATTAATGAACTTATAAACAAGAGAATTACGTTGGGCAGATCTTTGAATCAGTGTTCGACATCGTTTTTACTTTTCAATATGAATATAGTAACCAGACAAACATTAGGAAAAAATGCACCAATTGTCAATGTGTTCATTTTCTTTTACTGATTTCGTAGTTTCCAAATATCAATATTGCATGCACCTTGCTCAAAATGTTAGAGTTTATTCGGATGAAAATTGCAAACGTTCTGGAATGTTTCCGATTGCTTAGTTTCACGTGCAGATGGAGGTTTGTATAGGTAGCAGTTTGCCCGAAAACGGTAGTGGTAGGCCCTACATTTAATGGTGTTTTGTCGATCATTTCTTAATTTGTTCATTTTTTATTAGAATAAACAATTTATTGCAAACGTTGAAAAGTCAAAACAGACAAAACCTAGAATCTACTTTCAAGTATTAAAAATGTCTTTTCCGACTGTTTGGGATGTCGCAACTTTTCAGCATTTTCTGTAATTTATTGCAAACGAAACCTCAAAGTAGTTGACTACTTGGTTCTTCTTAAAATTCTGGAAAAAGCAATATCCGGCTATTTGAGAGGTCACATTTTTCAAACTTTTCTTTTTTTTTCTTGTGACCTAAACCTCAACAAAAAAGACTTTTAGAGTCTTCTTAGGAGCATGGGGAGGGAGCGATTTTTCAACACTTCTGAACGATCCGAGTCAAATGATGGTGACGCTTCCCGCAAATAGTCTTCGACGCAGGATTATATATAGGCGAAGGATCCTCCCAAAACCTTCAACTTCAAGTGGTTTTTTATAAGCTAAATATCCTTCGGCCACTGAATAATATGTGAAGCCTTTGCAAAAACGGAGTAAACCTGTAACCGAGAAAACAAGCTCCCCCCCCCCCCCCCCGCTGCCCCGAACAAGTGGCACCAGATATCACAGCGTTACTCAGACCATGGACCGCACTGACAGGACAAATTTTGAGAATGACTGGTCTGACGTAATTTATGCGTTAGTCTTGGTTAAAGGGTCATTAGACTACCTTATCCTACGATCTTGTAACGCCTTACACATTTCAGCATAATATCATCCCATGCCAAGGTGCATGCATTACGTTTAAGAAGACTTCAACAGTATCTTAAGTTTTTATTTCAAGAATATATATGTTAGACATGGTAAAATGGTTGTTATGTGCCCAAACACTGTCGTTGTTTGTTGCTTACAATAAATATTGGTAAGTATTCAGCGACTTTAAAATAAAAGATAACGCGAATATTTTACAACTCACATTACTTGTTTTATTTCCTCTCAAATTAAATGTAGAAAGTTTTACTGTTTTCTTTCAGAGATCCTGGTTCTTATGAATTCACCCTGTGCAAAATCTGGAACAATAATCACATTTGGCATGGAGCAAATTTAATTTAAAAATCACAAATTAACAATAGGTAAACCTGGGTGTTACAAGAATATGCATCACAAACCATTGTTAATGGAGAAAAATTCGTATCATATCCAAGGGATGCCCATTAGAGATGCTAGTTGTGTGCCTCTCGGCCTTTTGCCTAAGATCATGTGTAGCACCTGTCCTTTATATACAGTCTAGAATGGAGCCATATACGACAGACCAATGATTTAAATAGTCTGAGGCACATCAGGTTGGTCACGTATTGTCCTTCAGTGGACGTAATAGCGTCTTCGGGAAGCAGTGAAAGTTTTGCCTAAGATCATGTGTAGTATTTGTCCTTTTCATCCAGTCTAGAATGGAGCAATACATGACAGACCAATGACGTAAATGGTCTGGGGCCGTGAGTTGGTCAAGTGTTGTCCTTCAGTGGACGTAATAGTCTCTTCGGGAAGCAATATAAAGTTTGGTTTCGCCAGAGGGTCGGGAGGACTTTAGAAAAATTAGTTGTAATTAACGCGTTGGATTAGACTTTCAAGTTTTGCCACATATATTTGAGATATTAAACAGGGATCAACATTATGCACAGTCATGCGAAAATGAAAAATAATTGATAAAGAAAGAAAAAAACTGCTGTATTTTGCATCCAAATCGCAAATCGGTTTTAAGTGACTAAACGACTCATCTAATGTGGATGAAGATTCACTTTAATCCCTTGACGTACCGCTTTCTAGCACCCTCTTTATGAATACTTTCAGACAGCCTAAGACAGGACTTGAGTTCTTGGCACACATGGCAGCCGTTATAATATTAAGCGTGGACTCGTAAAAGTTTTATTCACATATATTAGAGAACAGCAGACGGATAAAAGTCATTAGATATTCCAGGACACATCCTACAGATCTCAGATACTGGTGACGTCTTTTAATTATAACAATCACTCGTTGGAAGTTAACTACGCAACTGAGACAGATAATATCATCGAATTAAAGTACTGCAACCCCATTAAACGTCTAAAAGAGACTCGATTAAAACATAATATTTAGCAACATCAAATCAGAGAAACCTTGTATTTATAAACAGTGATCGTAAAGACCACACAGTCCGTGTGAGACTTCTTCATTGATTCGTGATTTATTTTAAACTTACGAATAACGTTGCTATATGTCACTTATAACTAGCTTTGGCCACTCTATGGTTGTCTAACCGTACAACAGCTGTCAATATTTCACATCTCTTCAGGAACGTCTCCCGAAGACTGTGAGCGAAAAATGGACGTTGTGTCATATAAATTTGCTTTCATCATACCGCCGTTATTCCTTACGGAACAGTTGTAGGTTAAAACCATTCAATAGTCATAATAGAGGATAACTTCTCTTAAAAATGAAGAATTACTCATCAAATCACTTCTGCGAGTAATCTCTGAAGAGTGGAATTGTTCGGTCGCGCGTCCAAATGTTCCGTCTCATAGAGTGACCTCATTCTTTAATGATTTTTTTTATCGTCGTCACACTTTCATATGATATAATATACCAACATGTTCTTCCATCAAAGTTTGCTTAACGAACAAGAGAAAGGGTTGGGGGAATTCCGCGAAAAAAAAAAGAAATGCTGAAAGTTTTTTGGAGTTGTTAAAGACTTTTGCATAAAGGAATTGACGCAACGAGGCAATGAGACAAACCAACTTGCACTCAGTTTGAACAGAACCTGTTGAAGCACAACAAGTTGTAACGTAAATTATCATTTTTAGAAATTGAAACCTAACAAGGTCTCTGAGCAAACTGAAAAGAGACAAAGTACAAGTCTTGTTCGAAGAAGTAGAGGCAACCATTAGTGATATAGAATCTTCCCCCTCTATATCCCTCTATTTTATGTACAACAGGAGTCCTCCAACTAATGAAGCACGTCAAATGCATGTAACGAGATGACTTCTGGTCACATGAAGTTCACTGTTGGTTCGAAAAGAAGAGCCTTCGCCTGCTTTGATATCGAGGCTTTTATATGAAATGGGATTAACAACTGCAACTCTAAAGATTGGGTTCCTCCTTCACGTAACAAAACTAGACATTCATTTTCTTTCGCCTTTCTTTTGTTAGACTATACAACATGCCTAGACGACACCTTTTATCTAGAGGTTCATCTGCAAACTTCAGCAAATATTTTCCTGTGTTTTAATAGCTAGAAATAAATTCAGGACAGCAAAACAGGACATAAAAACACTTACGACGTAATTATATGGAGAAGTATTAATTATAAACTTTTTTACTTTACAAAAGTGTAGTTTGGCATTTGGCGGTACTCTGTCGTAAGACGCTTTCGAGAGGTCAAACACCTAATGGGTTCTTCTCCTATTTTTTTTTCTGTTGTTTTGTATGTGTGTATGTGTGTGTACTACACCATCAACGCAGTAGATTCCAAAGTCTCAAATTTCATTAATAAGTCTAACTGTTGTCACCAAATTCCTTAAATATCTCGCAAACACATGTTTGCCCTAAAGTGAGAACTCATTTGAGACGGTAAAGATATCTGTTTTCAAGCGTCGGAAGGAAACCGTACATATTGTACTAGATAATCGAACGTGTAATTGACAGACAAATTTTTACAAATACTTCCTCTCGCCCAAGGCAAATTTAGTTTTCTCATTTACAACGACTCATAGACTGTCTGCTCACTCGCAAAATTTGCGTCATTCCTTTTTGGTTATTAAACCAGAATCAAACATTAAAGAACAAAGTCAGTAGCCCCAAGTTTGTTTCGGAGCAGCCTCTAAATCTCACAATTTTCCACTTATTTCTCCTCGAAGCATCCTTCATGGTATTTTAGGACTTCAAAATTGTTTATTTAAGGTGAACCAAGCAGTTCCTCCTACTTAGTTTCATTTTGAAGAGACGTAATATTGTCACATGACTCACAAGAGCTAATCATGAAACAGTACAGTCTATTACACTATACTTCAATTTGGGGACTGCTCTTGCCCTTTAAAAACTTCAAAAGGGGTATTCGAGAACTTTTGCATAAAAGCAAATGGTGATCCGTTGCGTATGATACGCTCTCTATAGGAGGTTTTCAAAAGGGAAGAGGACCCATAATAAACTACCATTGAAAATCATGTAACAGTTCAAAGAAAGAATGCTACACGCCTCTTATAGTGTGTTTTAACTCGATGTATCTTTCCTAATGTATCCCACATGACATATATGCAAACAATATAACTCAAAGATTGGTTGATATTTAAGCAGCACATCGTACGTGATCTATGGGTGCTTTTACACTTGATCCGGATCTGATCGTCCGATGTTATCAGCGTATCGAATTACGTGTACGGCTTGATCCTGGTGCATTTACACTTGTCTCGTACTCTGATCCTCCTCTCTGCTATAAGCGGAAGTCGCTCCAAATGAATTAAGAATTACAGGCACATGCGCGTACGCACCAAAGTGTAAACAAAAAATAGACCCTGTACATGTACCATGCACACCGTACCTTACCTCACCGTTGATCCGGCGAGCATTGCACCTACAGATTTGATCGCCTGCGCGGGGTCTGATCCTCCCCCCTTACTAGGATCAAAATCGGGCGATCAGATCCGGATCTGCATTTACACTACAAATTTGATCTCGAGCAGTGGATCAGACCCCGCGCAGGCGATCAGATCCGGATCAAGTGTAAATGCACCCTATGTTTTCATTGCGTCAAAATTGCGTTCACAGCAATAAACACATACGTGACTGGCCTGTTAGCTTGCCTCCAATTTTACGTAATTTTTGGTGTATTTTGGTACAACTGGTACTGTCAATGTATTAATAAAATGTAAAACCTGACTACATCAAGTGTGTATGTGGCGGGCTTCATTTCCTTCCTGAGGTGAAAAGATGTAATCAGGCTGAGAAGAACGATGTTCCAAAAAGTAAGAATGGAAGTTTCATCATGGTTGTAGGGATTATCAACTCATTATGAGGTACTCACGCACACCTACATGTATTCACACACGGCATCGTATTGTCATAGATAGGCTGACGTCGGCTAGGACTTGGAAGAACAATTAAAAACAATTTATTTTCAAACGAATCATGGAAAGTAAAATGACCACTAAAAATACATTCCTTGTAATTATATGAACAGTTAGCACTGCATTGCAAATATGTATTGATATGGAAACCGATTTAGTCCATTTAACCCAAAGAGTTCCAATCCTTAAAGAATGACTGCCTAAATTGTAATAGGTAAACAGACATTTGCAGGCGCCCAACCACAAAGTATAACCACCTACGTATTAACACCTTTGAAAATAACTCGAAATGTAATCCCTCTTACTTGCATTCAACGCATCCTTTAAAGCATACTACAGAAGTTGTCGTAGTAATTGATGAACACCGATGCTATTTGACCTTGTTGTTAGAGAAGGGTAATTTTAGAAAGTTTTCCTCCAGTGCACAGACCACCAGACACATTCGATATATCGGTCGTCTGCTTCGAAATGTCAGGAGTCTGAAATGACCGAGCGTTCGGGGTGATAAGCTTGTATAAAATATGTCAGCCTTCCGCTTTAACAAGCAGAGGCAGAACCTCGTGGTGAAAAAACATATCGGTTTACGCATACTATCTTTCTCATTTTCCTGCTATCTAGGACACTTGGTATAGAAATCTGTATGCTACGTATATAGCAAGCTGTACGCTAGATGTGTTATGTGTGTCTCCACAGAGAAATTTCAGTTACATGTTCGAGACGATTTTAAGAGAATTGCGACTGATTGAAGGAGTTAACTAGAAAGATTAGATCCATATTCGTCAAGAGCAGAGCATGAGTTAATGAGCTTCACAAGAGAATTTATGACACTTAACCAATCTTAATACAATCTCTAATAGGGGTGCACCGGATTTGGAATTTTAAAATCCGGCCGGAACCGGATTTGCCGGATCTTAACCAAAATTCCGGTCGGATTTGCCGGATTTAGTCAAATGAAAGAACAGGAACCTACTGGTAGGTTTATACCTTAGGATATCTTAGGAGCCTCAGTGGATGCAGGTCTTTTGACATCTATATCTGTATCATCTAAGTTTGCCACCATCAGCAAATTTAGCAGTAGTGGTCAGGAGCTGTGTTATGTCTATTTTATTTGTGAGCAGACTTTTGGTATTCCCTCAGAGAAACTGTTGAGTTCATGTCTAATTTGGGTTTTGTGATGTGGCATGTTTCATGAACGGTTGGGCTAATTGACAAAATGTTTCTTCATGCCAACCCTGAATGAGATGCCTAAGGGCTCAGTTCAGTGAGGAATGAAATCAAGATGTATTTTGAACACTTAGCTGACACTTTTAAAGCTTGACATGCAACATGTTGAAAATGATTTCATAGATGTCTGTCCATGCAAATTAAGGGACTAAAGTATGAAAACATTGGCAATCAATATCCAAATTGAAAAGAAATCAATTACAATTTGAAAAGGAACCAATTACAATTTGTCAGTAAAACAGCCAAAAGGCCCCAATAACAAAAATACTTGATTCTCATCACCGTGGGCAAGACTGATTTTGGACACTAGTGGATATTTTTTTTTTTAAAATTTGGTATTACCAAATAAAACTGTTCTTGGTTGACCTGTTAGTCAATGCCGTCCCTCATCAGCTCCTATTTATGTTATTCTCCAGCTTGCCTGCAAGCAGCGTCTAGCATCAGTCATTTGGCATCGGGATAGCACCCTCTAAACTAGAGGGCAATGTGATAGCTCTTCCTCTCTCCATGGGACTTGCCAGTTGAGTTTTTGTAGCTCACATGTTTCTCGGTCCTTACACACGTCGTACACCTAGTAGCTATGGCTTCATGGTGCCGGGACAAGTCCAAGCTTGTAGAGGGGCAAGAGGAGAGAGGAAGAGCTACCATGTCGCCCTCTACTTCTGGAGAGTGCTATCCTTGTGCCAAAAGACTTATGTGCTTGCAGGCAAGGTGGAGAATTACATATGTACATAGGAGGTGAGTATCAGGTTCATACACTCTGAAACCAAGTAAGTTTAATTGATTGCTTCCATCATCTCCGACTGCATTTTGGCTAAGAAAATTTGATACCTGACATCTTTTCTGATGGTTTTTGAATCACTTTAAATCTAGCAACTGACTTCTGTACATCAACTTGAAAAGAGCACCAGAGAAGATATATCTGGATTTGATAAGCTGTGGATTGATTCATTGACACTGCTTCATAAAACGTTTTTAATCACTAGGACCTTTTATGAGTAACTATACATACATTAAGTACTGAATGGGGGTGGCTAGTCCTTCATCACATTAGAAAGTTCTCAACCACTGATAACACCCTATAGCTAGATCTTTAAATAACATTGTAGTAGCAAACTCCCATCTTAGCCTTTAACATTTCAGGACATTTTATGAAGTCCTGTAGTAAATTAAGTTGTGTTGTATAGCTTACCTACAAATCTGGCAAATCCGGCCGGATTCAAGACAAAATCCGGCCGGATGCCGGATTTGGAAAAATCCCAAAAACCGGCCGGAATTCCGGCCGGATTTGAAATCCGGTGCACCCCTAATCTCTAATATAAAAATACGACCCAAGGATAAGCTTTGCCACGTTTGGTAGTTCATGGTGTTACTTCCATTGGTAGTTAACTTCTAAGCCTTTGACACTAAACCTCATGTTCTTATCCTGTAGATAATGACTGGTAGCTATAGCTACGAGTTATCTTCCCTCCTAACTTGATATGTTTTATTTCTTATTTCAGAAATTCCGAGCGAACTCGAGGAAGCCACTTCTACTGTAAATATGTTTGCAAAATAGCGCCCACTATCAGAAAAAGAGGAGGTAAGAAGAGGTTCCCTTCGATAAGAGATTTCTGAAAATTAAGAAACACTGAACGGTCATTTCATCTTAAGAACCTTTGGAACTTCGCATTATAAATTACGAAAATCTATAAACTTTGTAATACGACTTTGAACGCCTCCCAATCCCCAATGTTACTCAAATTTGTATCATAAATTTTGCATTTTGCGTCCGGTTCACAAACATATACTTTTAAATTCACCATAGTTTGCAAATTTGACCTATAAATGATCCCGATGATCTTAAACTGACTGCAGCACTTTAGGCGTATAGGCTACTGTTGAATTCATCTCCCGAGTTTTGCGTTATGCCCATAATTCAAATTGGACCTTTCTGACCCCTAATGACCAACAAATAACCTTCAGAATTTTGAAACCAAATGGCTACAACCTTAATTGTGTTTGGGTAGAAATGTAACTAACGTCACAAAAATACAGAAGTATTCGAAAATGATTTGACCTTTAGGAACCCCTGATGAACACCAAATGACCTTCACATAATTTGGTATTAAAGGGTAACAAATACATACCCCAAGTTTAAATTTCATCCGATTAATGGTTATAGATTCCAAATGAATTGCTTGCCCTTAATTATTGACTTCTCTAATGACCAAATTTGTGTACATCATGAGAGGGGGACTACTTGAACAACTTTGATGAAAGTAGCTCTCTCTGTAAGATAAACGCAACGTTGGAATTTTCACTAGATGCGTGTGCTAACCCCTTATAATGACGTTTGAGTCCCACTTGCCTCTCCAAGCGTTGTTTTACATGCATTGATAATTGTGTTAAAGTTCCATTAAAAAAATCGTCAAATAATGAATGTTTGCAGTCACTTTGAACAATTGAAATGAAGGTCTGATAAATTTAGTGATCACTTCTACATGTTCTATGCTACCAATTTATTTCCGACGTTGTCGTTCCACATTACTCATTCGTTGCCTCAATAGTTACTTGTTTGAAACAAATTCCTTTTTCTTTAACTATGAGAAAATTCAATGTCAATAGATTACATCTTGACGTCCTTACTGTGCAAATAAATATAAGGCATTGCATGAGTCACTCTTTTTTCCCTTTTAATCAGGTTTGGAAGATATAAAAGCGATAGATAAATGAGAAATTGTAAGACAAAACGAAGCAAAGAATATATTTTTTTCAAGAGTTGCGACGATAAAAGGTACAACCCATACATTAAATTATTGGCAAAATAAAAACCAGCAGAACGAGAAATTAGTTTCACTGAGAATCAGTTGCCTGGTAAAGTCATGAGCGAGAATTATGGTAGACTAAAAGTCTCCACAGAGACTCGAATGATATTGATAGGTGCCTCGTATATCAGAAGTAGATAGAATTGGATTTGATTTTCAAGGATTTCATAAACTTCTGATGTTGCAAGAAAAGTGAGGAAAAACAGGATACCTTTGATGCTAAGCAAACAAGGCATGTTAGTTTGAATATATTGTGAAACCTTCAATGAAAACAAAGCAGAACAGGAGGATGAACGGGTGAATGGGTAGGAAGATATATCTGCACGCATGCGTAAACATGCAGCATACAGGTACATTTGACCTTGTAACCTAGCGGAAAATGCAAAATTTCTCACAGTCTAATGAAATGTCAATTAGTTTTTGGTCTAATTTATTTAGTTTATAAAGTTAATTTATTACGTTTTTTATCACAAGGGTGGCAACGGGATTTTTGTTAGTAGTGTTCGCCTTCAGGACGCATTATCATGCATTACACTGCCTCCTGCACTGAGACTGAGGGTCGTATGAAACATTTTAAGAAGGTGCAACGTTCAGCTATGAGATGGCTACAGATTTTACATTAAGGTGATATTAGACCATTTTGTGAACCGGGTAGGGTTTAAATCCTTAATGGTCCCCTTCTTACAGGTCTGTTTCTTCACTGAAATATGTAGGCGTAAGGTATGTTGTGCGACCTGATGTGGGGAAGGTGCGGAGAAACCCGTTAATGAGGGTCACACACAGTTTAAGTGAACTCAACGTGATACTGCATCTTGCATAATTATTTAAGTGTATTATTAATGAATTACAGGAAGGAAGGAGTAAAAAAAACGGTACATTTAAATGAATTGAGTATCCCGAAAGGTGCACGAATGGACTTAACTGATCATTTCGTCACGGTGAACGAAGAAGGTTGTTATGAAACATCGTTTGCACACATCCCAATTGTTTCACAAGTTCACAAGGTTTTGAAGGTCACAAGCATTAGGAATTTTAGCTCTATTCCCTTCATATTAAATCGTAATGTATACAATACACGTAAGCAGAGGGCACGGGATGCTATCAGAAAAGCACACTTTATTCCCAGTTTTTCCCTTCGCATATTTAGTCTCAAAAAGGATTCTTACCGTATGCAACCTCTTAACTAGGCCAATAAAAGAACGTTGCAAGTTAAACAGTAAAATTATAAATTGAAGAGACTTGGAGAAAGTCTCCATTACTTTAAGAGAATGACTCAAATTCAGTATGTGCTTTTAGCAATATTTTTCCCATGTCATCCTAGAATGAAATAAATCCTACGGTTAGAGCAAACGTGCCCCTTTCCTATATAACATTAGCCTTGCACATAATAATTGACAATTACTGGATAACTGGAACTCTTGCCCAAAGAATAATTGGCAATTTACTCATAGTTAAGTTTAGAAAAACCAGGGAGTTCCATTAACCTGGAAAAACAAAGTTTGTTTTGTAGGGATGACTTAATTCGCGAAGACCTTCAGTCTGCAAGAACCATGATTTATCATATCGTAGACGACAAACCCCTATTAAAGCTTGACATTACGATTTAATATGAAGGGAATAGAGCTAAAATTCCTAATGCTTGTGACCTTCAAAACCTTGTAAACTTGTGAAACAATTGGGATGCGTACAAACGATGTTTCATAACAACCTTCTTCGTCCACGGAGACGAAATGATCAGTTAAGTCCATTCGTGCACCTTTTGGGATACTCAGTTCACTTAAATCTACCGTTTTCTTTCCTTGTGAAGAAAAACTTTACATTGTTCACTATAGGCTTGCCCCACTCATTTTTATTAAATATTTCCGATACAGTTAGGTCCCCCAAAATATAACAAGAGCCCAAGGGCACTATGGTTCCTTGCATTAAAGATGATACTGTATTAAGGTAGTCCCAAGGTAAGGCATAATTTGCACCTTTAACCCCAATGACTTTTGGCCATCACCCAAAAACATAGGGGCACATTAAATTTCAAAATCATACAAGCACTTGCCGTTTGAGAGAAATGGAACACTAAACTTTTCAAATTATCACACTGCACACTGCCCACTTCCATTCGACAAATACATTCATCACCTTTCACTAAAATGTCATTTACTTGAGTTTGGGGTAGTATAGGAGGTTAGTAAATTGCCTTTTTGGTCAATCTCAACAATTCAAATCCAGACCTTAAAAAGAAGTCACAAAGGTCAAATACAGTCAAAGTAGATCAAAACTGATTTTAAATAAACACAGTCTCTTCTGCACCAAAGAAATTTAACAGTCATCTGGTCATTCCTGACCACCAAAATTTATGATGGATGACTAGAAATTATGTCATGGTTGTCCTTTAGACTACCCAATGTGTTTGCCTGAAAAGCAAAAATAAGGAAAAGCCCACAATTCTGCTACTAAAGGCAGCCCGATAGTGATTTATTACCACCAATTTCTTCTTCACAATTTGGCTAGAAGACCAAGAAACAAACATAGCTCTGTAGAATCTAATAAATGACTTTCAACTTGACCTTTTAACCTAAAGAGGGTGTTAGAAACAGCATTGTAGTCCCTAGGGTAAAAGCAGAGGTAAAGAAGAGAAACTGCTTTCATATTTTACTATTGAAATTGGAATCTTAGCTTGCACTGTGAATAACTTATTCAATACTGTATGTGAGGAAAAGGTTGTTTTTAATAATAATTGCATTACTGTCCTGATTGTTAACTAAACTGCTTTTAGACTGAGAGGGGGTTATAATTCTTCTTTTCTTTTATACATTGCATTTGTCTAAAGGCATTAAACTTCAGCTGGACTTTTAAACCAATTGAACAAAGACCCAAAGAGTCTTCACGTGCACTTTACTTAGGCGAACACAACTTTCCATTATTTCCACTATGTTACTTGGTTATTGAGTAATTGCACCGCATACCTGGCATTGCAATAGGCCTACATATGACCTACATGTACACACTAGCCTGTCATTTAAATGTCAGTAACTCAAGTAACGAACATTGTCGGAGGGTAGTGTAATAGCCTTTTTGGTTCGTCTGATCAAGACAAATCTTGATGTCACAAAAAAGTCACAAAGGTCAAAAGGTCAAATGAGGTCAAGTGAGGTCAAGGGGGGTCATCACGTGCATTTCACTTAGACGAACACAAATCTCCATTACACCACCCCTCTAAAATATTTCAGTGGCAAGATATCAATAAAACATTACTTTTTGACCTTTTGACCCTTTCCAATTATTTTGGTTAATGTACCAACATTTTCACCTCCTACCAATCTAACTTATCCTAAAATGATGCCACTGCTTGAACAACGGATACTGAGTTACAGCTACTAACAGAAATTCAGTTTTTGGCCTCTGGTGATCACCAGTGACCCTTGACCTCCACCAAAAACGATAGGGCACATCTACTCCACAACATCTACATACATACCAAGTTTGAAAAAAATTGATCACTCGGTTATTGAGTTATCGCACCACATACCTCGCATTCCAATCCGTCACATACACACACACATACACACACACACACACACATACATACGCCAAGGTGACTGCATAGGTTCCTTTGTTACACAAGGAACCAAAAACCAAACGATGCGACCCTAAATTTAAAAACATTCTGACATAACACGCGGCTTGGCGTAACTTAAGCACGGCGCCATCTGGTCTGAAATAAGTTTGTCTTATCCACTTCCCTCAAAATAATTTGATATTAGCTACGGATTTAAAAGCTTTTTACTGTTTTTACCTAATAAGACAATCTATTATCCACCCCGTTTTGCAACCTTTCAATTTCCTGTGACCATGGATGGGGCTTACTACACGAAAACTTGGGTTTTCGTTTTGAACCGACAAAACATCCTTCTCATTGCCTCGACACCAGAGAGTTAATTCTTGTTCCGTGTGTAAATCTCATACTTCGGTATCCTCTCTAATGATAGAAACTCATAAGATTTACGACCAAATAGTTTGAAGTTCATTTCACTGCGGTTTAATGATTTCAAATATTCCTATTGATTCAATACCAGGCAGAAAGATGTCGAGGTCAAGCAGTAGAAACTCGCTCATGCTTTACATTTTTAAAACGATGTAAATACGATTATGTATCTCTAATACCATGTTCATTTTGGCATCACAGTTTCCAAGTTGAATACACAAGAATCTACAGAATGTCTACTAATTGGGGGGGGGGGGGCGTCTGGGAAACCCTCAATCAACGCCCTCAAACAGCAATCGATTGCTGATGCAATTTTTACCGGCATTCAACCTTTTTGCTAAAGTCATATCGATACCCTGGGGAAAAAACCAAGAGAGGTGAAACCAAACAGTACCCGCGTATGAGACATTTTTCAAAAGGGAGCCTGGCAGTCTATTACACTCTAAAAAACACCCTGGTTTAAATTAACCAGGATCGAGGGCAATAATTTTCCATACATTTCCTGGTTAAAATAACGCGGAAATCCTGGTCAAAATTGATATTTTCCTTGTTAAATTGACTACTGGTTAGAAATCTAGACACGAATTTAACACTTTCCTGGTTAAATTTCTTTTTTTCTTTTTAAACCAGGAAATGTATAGTTAATTATTGACCCCGTCCTGGTTAAATAAACCAGGATTTAACCAGGATGTTTTTAGAGTGTATAAGTTCCAGAATTTAAGGACAGCAAACTCAAAGGGCAAAAGCATTCTACCTAAACTTACTTCGAAACAACAGCCAAATCTCACAATACGCTCCTTATTCCTCTTCCAAGTAGGCTTTCATGATGTTTCAAGTCTTACTTATTGCGTATTTCATGTAGACCAACCAGCTGATCAGTTACTCCATGTAAATTTCTCATTTGAGGAGGAAAATTTTGTCCCATGATTCATAAGAACCATTCCTGGAATAAGATGGTCTAGTACACTAATTCACGTTGAAGTGACTGCGTTTTCCCTTTAACTAACCAATCTCTTAACCTCTGCCTCTTTAGGTCTGTCTAAAGGCTGGCTGAAAATTACAGATATAACTTCAGTATTGTAATGAAGACATTAGCCAAAAGGCCGAGATTGCATTAGACCACCCATAGACGTTTACTTCGTTGTGCATATTAGAAAATATTGTACATTACTGAATTCCTTCTTTTACCTACAGTAAGTAGGCCTATTTATAGATGTAATGAATGGTAACTTTATTGAGGGAAAGTATTTAGTATCTTTCTAGGGACACTTCATATATGCCATTTAAGTATGTCATTTCTTTACAAACTCTCTCTCTCTCTCTTATACTTATCCTAGCGTTAATCACCCCCACTAGCGAAATTTCACCAGGGGATCCATTGACATAAAACAATTATTGGAATTACAGTTTTTTCCAACCACAAAGCTAGGATTATGCCAATTTTTGATGTATTGACAACAGTTGATAATAATGGTTCTCAGATACTTTCACAGGGAAACAAATTCGTTTAACCCTTTATTGGATGCACCCAGGGCATAAAAATAAGGGTTCTTGTTCAGTTGATACTTTAATGAAGTACGGTAATAAACTGTTTACTCTTAGATCGCCACGCACAAAGCTAAAGATCAAGCAAACGGTATGGTTACTGTAGTTGAAGTTGTGACCTAATTTAATAGACCCGTACGGAAATGTATGAAGCAAAGCTAGCTTCAGCTTTCCTGGAAGTTGTGTATTTTACTAGACTTTTCCTAAAGACGATGCAGAGCAGGGAATGAACGTTCGCCGGGAAGTCAGATATATTTGAGGAAATGTCAAAAGTAGCATCACAACGATTTCACTAATCGATAAAAGTATTCATGAAGAAGAACACAATTAAGAAGTAATTGAGAACATTATTACAGTGACGGGTAACTTTCACTTTCACAAACTTCCGGGGAAGTTCTGTTATCATAATAAATCCCTAGCTTTGCTTTGAAAGGAAACAAAACTAACCAGCTTGGATGTTTTTATTCATAGAAACCCCCCACTGTACAAATTTTATTGAACTTATTCATATTCATATTAAAAAACGCAATTCCAATAATGGTGTAAGTCTTTCCTGTCATTCGCTTTTACAATTAGCCGAACAGTTTCTATACAAACTTACACAAGCTTTGTGAAACGTTATAAAAGGGTCAGTGGGTCAATAAGATTGGATGGGAATGATCAGGTTTCAAAATTGATGGACTTTGAATAAAATGCTTAAGAGGTTAAATTGAAACTACCACAATACCTCTAACAAACCCGCAATTTATCTTTGATACATATAAAAATAGTGGTCACTTCAAGGGGGCATACAAATTAAAGGGTGAATGTCGACCCCACCGTGTAGTTTAGAGTAGATGTTTTACCACATCGACGACAGTGTTCACTACTGCTATACGATGACGTAACCAGAGAGGGCTAAATTATAAAGAGAAAGGGGAATATAGGATATGGATGGATAATGAAGAAAGAATTAAACTGAAACAGCAGAAAGGAAAAATGAGACAAGAAATAGGCAAAAAATAAAAACACTTGAAAGAAAGGAAAACAGCATTGCAAATAGGTCTGCCCACTTACAGCATGGAAGTACTACCTCGCTCCGCGGTACAGTAGTACTTTGAGTCTTGGAGTGCGGATGAGTGTTGAAGCACAACTATGCAGCCTGTACCTAGTTTGGCTATATTACTGGGGCCAATATTGTCAAAACATTCTGTGTGAGTTCACTACAATTAGGAACACAAGTAGTATACAAGTAGTTTAGGTATGTAAAAGGCATTGCTGACCAGCCACAGGTAAAAAGTGTAGTTTGAGTTTAAGTAAATGTGTACTGTTTGAATCAGTGTCGATCAGATTGCAATTGTCAACTGTTTTGGGGGTCATGCTAAATTTGAACATGGTTCTATGTACAACACGTTAAGAAAGATGCGAGTCATGTAGCATCCTCAAGTTTAAATAACACATTATCGTAACATAAACCGGAATTGGCATTATGTCAATGACGTGTTCAACTATATCTCCGTCACAATGGACCGAACTTCCATGATGGTTCAAGTTTGAAACACATGTAGGCCTATTGGCTAGTCAAACTTGAGCCAAAATTTTTAATTTGAGTCATACCGAAACGTACCGGTTCGTGTCCCGCTTTAGCGGCTAGTAAGATTATGCACAGTTCACACAATACACAAGCTATACTACCATAACCAACGGAGCAGCATTTGACTTGACAGTGCTGTAGTACTCGAGACAGTTTTTCGGTATCGGAAACGGCATAGACATCGACATCCTGTGGTATCGGTCTCGGACCCTTACGGTCTCGGAAACTTTTCTGGTTTGTCTTCGAGACCAGCCAATATTAGTTTTTTAAATAAATAAATAAGTAAATAAAAAATCAAAATAAATAATTTATTTTAAATTGTAAGATACATAGATACCTTTATTTTATTTACTTTTTATGTGAGTAAGGTGCTTAATTGTTGTCCATTTCATACACTATGTTAATGTGGGTTAGACTTTCTTTGGTGAGCTAACGAGTGGGTCTTTTACTTGGTCAACCAGTCAGTTTAGAGAGTATTATCAGGTGAGGAGAAGGAGGGGTCCCATCCAAGTTTCCACTATTGTCAAATACACTCATCGCAGGAACCGGAGCGGGACATCTGTCCTGCTAGGAGCTAGATGACAACAACCAGGAGACAGCTGGTCAAGTAATTTGACTTAGGCGTGTCTGTCCACTTGACACTATAGTCCACTACAATTCTGGTAGGAATTCTACGATTCTTCAGTCTGTTCTCCCTTCCTCAGCACCCGTGGGAAAGATCGTTAGTAGGGGTGGCATAATCATTCGTCCATATCCAGCACTTATTTCTGCAGACATGGTTTCAACACTCATGTTCCTCAATTAAGTGCAATGAAGGCATTCTCACGATTCTTTGAACTGCGAGTAGTCCCTGCCTCCATCTGGTCCAACCAAAAACTTGACCTTAGCTACGTAGCATTTTTCTCTGGGTGGACAAACTCACCTTGGCATTAAGCTAATCGGCACCAAATTCACAACACTATACACTTTTAGCATAAACTGACTACAATTTAAAAAGAATTACTACATTCGAAAAATACTTAATTATGCTAAGTTATTGCTTATGTTAACTATGTGTAGCATGTAATAAAAGAAAACATGTACACATTGTAGCACCCTCTTGGTGGTATATGGAGCTTTTGGAGCTTAGGGTAATAAAGTCTCGTGAAAAAAGTACCGTATTCAGAGTGTTTGTGCAGTATATTTTCCCAGGCATGTAACATGCATATTCGGTCTCGGTCCCGGACCTTGTTGGTCTCTGTCTCGAAATTCTGCTCGAGGTCTCAGTCTCGACACCTTCTAGTCTCGATCTCGGATATGCTGGCATCGCCTGCAGCATTACTATGGTATTTGATCATGTAACATAGTGGACCTGGTATGTGTGTAACTTTAGAACTTTGTTTTCCTTATCCTCCTGTGAGATAATTCCTGTCATTACTAAATTACACGTCCGAAACTCTCAGAATTCTAGTAGGTCTAATCCGTCCCTTTCAAGTGCAGTGCGGCATACGCAGAGAATCAATTGAGGGCTATTGTATAACCCATGTTCATTTATATCATATTGTGGCACTCAATTCAATAATTCTATGACTGTAGGCACCAAACGAGCAGCTCGACCGACGCTCATTGAGAACTTGAGTCTCATTCAAGTAGTTCTACATCAAAGTAATGAGCAGTCGTGCTACAGGCAATGGTATACTTTTGAACCAGATTTTACTTCTTTTTCTCGTTGTCAGAACAGGGTCATGGTTTGTTCAATTTTACGTTGATGGCAGATGAAATTACATTGATTACATAAACTATGTCCTACAGGTTAGTATGGGACCTTTCACCAACATTTCGTCTCATTATGTTATAAAGTAGGCCTATAAACCTCAGTGGAACTTGACCCAATTAAGATGATAATCACAAACGATTGAACGGTTTGATGCTTTTATTGGCTGAGTGAATTTCGGATACAAATTGCGAAGGGTCTTGGCAGACTAATACAGTACCATGGAGATTTTACTTAGAATTAAATTCCTTCGAAATATCCGACTCTTTCTCACGTTTATTAGGGCACATTTATTTCGATAGCCCTCCGCATGACTAGGTTATGCCGTCCCCAAAGAAAACAAGGTCTCTGATTGGTGGAAAAATTAGGAACCAAATATGACCAAGACCAAACTCTGCCTCTTGGCCACAGGATAGGCCTACAGTCGTGGATGTACACAATACAGTAGTGTGGTTGAGGGGCACGTTTGGAATGAGGTTCTACTTGCTAATTTGTTGAAACATGTTTCAGTCTGAGTGAGGAAAGTCGTTATGATGGACATATACACCGAGTACCGAGTATACTCAGAGGCGTCCCCACAGAGAAACCTTCCCCCATGAAATTCGAATTTACAAAATTAGCAAAATGTTTTACGAAAAATGCCCCTTGAAAGTATGCTATTGATTTTTAGTATTTTCATTGATTAAAAGGTTCCTGAAACATATTCCAGAGACCAAAATTTGAGAGAGAAACAAACAATTGAATCGAAAATAGAGAAATAGTGTAAAAGGCCCCATTCGGTAGAGATATTAAACAAACAAGAATTGCTAATCTTGTTTCTTATTTTGGAAATACAGAAATGTAGGCGAAATATGAGTCATGAAATTATGAGAAAACAAAATGTGTTACAGTAGCTTTGAGCTTAGACGTAAAAGCACCTCCCTGGTAAAAGGCACAATACGGGAGCACATGTATCGGCAGTGAAGGCTGACCATCAAAGTAGGTGATAAACAGTCAGGCGCGGATCCAAGGGGGGCTTTAACGGCTTCAGACCTCCCCCCTTTTTTCACGACACAAATCCAAATACACGAACCTCGTATGATATTGAGTCCGAGTGAATAATCAAAAGGGAGGGACCCATCCCCTAGGCTCCTTCCACGGCCGGCATGGACGTACGAGACAGGGACAGGGAGCGGAGGGTGTTCAGTTGCGGTGAGAAATAGTTTGCCATTTATCATGAAAGAGATGTTAGGGGGAAAATAATAAACAGACATTAGTTCGAGCAGCCACAGACAATTTTACCAATTCAGCGGATCTTTAATTTAGCCAAGAGTCACAACAGTGCAGTAGTAGCATATTTCAATTCCGTTGTTTATTTTCCTCGAAAAGAATCAAGACCATTTAATATAATAGTGGTAGTAATTTTCTGATCACGTAGCATGTTCCTGATTGTTTTTCTTATTGCAAACGAAAGCTAAACTTATAGACTGTGTGTTTAGATTCTCTTAACAAGCATGAAAACGCAATTTTGGCAATTTGAGGGGTCGCGATCATTTTCAAATTTTTTTCTACGTTTCGCACCAACTAATGGTGGCGCTCCGCTCAGAGTCTTTCGGGCAAAATTACATTTTTCGGTCAAAGTATTTTTTCATAATCACTAATCACTTTGCAGTTCGCGAACATATTTTGAATTGAGCATTTTATTAAGCAAGACAGCGACTGCTTAGATTCTTCGTATGAGTCTGGCTGGAAAATGCTATTTCCGGCCATCTGAGAGTCTGATTTTTTAAAATTTTCTCTACGCTCCGTGCCAACCAATGATGACGCTCCGCTTAGATAACCTTTATGGCAGAGTAAAATTTTATGGCCAAGAAAAAACCGAAAACTAAAATGCCCCAAAAAGTATGCAAATTTAATGACAAGTTTCACTTCGAAAGGTAGCGTAAATGGTATAAGACTGCTTGTAAAGCCACAGAAATTTCAGTTTTATCCTCATGAACCATCACCATTCAACTTTAAACACTATTCCCGTCAAAGTCGAAAATAAGGCACCATTTTGCATCTAGGCCCCTTGAAAACGCCAAAAATTTTCAAAGGGGAGGGGAACACGACCTCCCCTTGAATCCCTCTCCCGGACCGGCGATCACTGAAAGTACTACATGTCTCCCTTCAGAGAAATCTTGCGTATGCCACTGGTACGTCCCCATTAACCCCCACCCCCTTTCGGAAATGTCTGACTCCACGCCTGAACAGTTTAGGGGCTAACGACCCAGTGGTGTAAAGAGTGAAACCTAGAAAGATTCCAGCAGGTCCTTCTTTAGCATGCAGACTAAATAGTTGTATACAGTATGTTCATATTGAAGAATAGATTCTATTCTTTTGTAATTCTCTACCTGCTCCTCCACAGAATCATAGTGCCATAGTTTATTGTTTATTGTTTATTGTTTATTTTTTTTTTCAACTGTACTACATGCAAACGTACATTCATTATCATTATTATTATGATACAATACGAAATAATATTTACAAGAAACGTGAGTATGAAGACAGTAGAAAAGGAACCAGATGAAGCTTGCAAGCTTTTCTAGTCTGGCCCTAATAACTGAGATGTTCTTAATTGCTTACACAACTAGAATATATAAATACGAATATGACTCCTATAACATTTACATGATTGTATACAAAGAATTGCTGCTAGTTTGATGCTTACTTTTCGCCAGATTTTTAATTATTTATTTATTTGATTATTTATTTATTTTTTTTTTTTGCCAGATAAAATTAATTATCCACATACAATAACAAGAAGGATTTCTTTAAGTACTTCTTGAATAGATTAAGGTTAGGGGCATTTCTTATGCTAATGTCAAGAGAGTTCCAGAGAGATACCCCGCTACTTCTCACGTGAGAGTGCGCAAACATTGTCCTAGTATATGGCTGGAGAAGATTATCTCTTCTTCTTGTTGGATAGTTGTGATGACAACTATTAAGGTTGAAAAAGGAATGGAAATCAGGAGGGAGTTGACCGCTGTTGTGCCTATACAAAAGAACGCCTAACTGGTAATTGTAGTGGTCCTTTAGAGTTAGAATATTATAATGGTGAAAAAGTGGAAGAGAATGAGTGTATGGTGAAGCTTTTGATATAGTTCGTACAGCCCTCTTTTGAAGAATAAAAAGCTTGTCTGTATATGTTGGCAAGGCATTACCCCATAATAAAATACTATAAGTAAGGTGTGGTAAAATTAATGCATTATAGATAGTTAACAAGGAACAACTAGGAATATAATGTTTTAGTCTATTCATAACACCGACGATTTTAGAAACGGATTTAGTAACGTTATGAATGTGATCCTGCCATGTAAGTTTATTATCAATTGTAACCCCTAAGAACTTAGTAGAATTTTCACTACTTATGATGGTGTTCTTAAAATTTATAGTAAAACGTGCAGTGTCACCTTTCATATTATTAAAAACCAATAATTTAGTTTTACTTATATTTAAAGATAACTTGTTTGACGCTAACCATTCAGAAACATTGTGGGAGTGGGAGTGCTCCAATTGCCGTTTGCTAAACATGGAAAATAGATAGCGGAAACTTCATCAACTTAAGGAGAGACTGTGCACAGTACCATTTCTGGCAATCTGAAAGGTATTTTAGCCAAAATTTTCTCTGTGCCCCACCATTTGAATACCTCCCCAAGTCCCCCAAATGAAAACTGGGTGTAATGGGTGTACTGTAAGTATCCCCACTCCTCCCTTTTCTCGGAGCAAAACTTCACAGCGCCCACAAAAGAAAAGTTCCTGCAACCTTTGGAACTCCATTAGTTACCGGTACAAAGTAACCTGTCTCCATAGGCCTATTTAACATGCATGTAGATTATATGATGTGGCCCGTAACCAGACAAGGTACCAGTAACGTATCAGTGAGATAATTTTTGAGGGGTGTGGTGGGGCGGCGATCGAAGTCTACGGGTTCCATACATTCATTCGTTCACATTTCCGGGGACGTAAATGTCCTTAACGGGAAGCTCCTTCCTCTTCGGGTTCCGCATAGCATATGCATTCGAAACAAGCGGTTCTTTCAGAAATCTTCTTTAGGATTAGCCTATGTGTCCTGCCCAATTGCAAGATGACAAGCCGCTATATTCAACTTTAGTACTAAATCCAAACGTTACCGGCTACTGTACGCTATCCGCACGTCACACATAAATGGGACTGACAAGGACGGTATCTGCCAGATGCAGGTTCATAAAAGTCCATTCTTCAATATTGGTTTTGATTTTTATTATTGTTTTTCGTCCCTAATCATGCTATATATCTCATTAAGAAAATTGACCCTAAATAAGAAGCCTCAACAAGTATAAAATCACAAGGCCAAAAAAGACCTGTTGTGAAACTACGAAGGTTAATAAGAATATCAGTTCCGTGGTTTGGCTGCTTTGTGCGGAGCGAGACAGGGAATAATTTAGCATTCGAATTTTTCATAGCAGTTTTGAAGATTTTTGAGGTCTTTCTCACATTGTTTGTGAAAATGCAAAGGTCATGCACACAAAAATTGCTACACAAGTTTTAATTGTGTAGCAACTTGGCCTGTTTGTGTATCAAACAGTTAACCTGTATTGATCCCCCTATTCATGCAGACGCATGCAGTATCGACCAAATCAGTCTGAGGGGCTTACATAGATGGAGGTTAAAAAATCCCCGTTCTTACTCATCGACGCCGCAGTTGTCATTCAAAAACAAAAAAGAAAACAAACACAAGAAGTTAACCTCGTAAGCATATAAAATACGGCTGTAATAAGTGTGGCCCCCCCACCTACACGCGCGCGACCTTGACGAAATGTGTAGGCGACGTAGGCTCCAATATGCGCTTTCCTCTCGACGAGGTTAGTAACATAGTCAACATGAATGGATGGAAGCAGGCTTAGCAGGATGATAGTTTGAAAGCGAAAGAGTTGAAGTAGCTCAAACTTACCGACGCTTTGGCAACTTTCCAGTCCGTGGACTTGTAAATGTTGTAAGCTTTCTTAGCAATTATGTCAGCTTCTTCTTTATAGTCCATCCTGAACTCTGGTGAATCAATGGAGTTAAACTCAGTTGGCGGGAAACTTTTATAAGGATCCTTGGATGCGGGTCGTTCTCGTCTGTTTGTTGCGAATGCGAGGGTAGTAAAACGAAAACCCGTCTGTTCGTGAGGCTCGCTCCCTCCTCTCTGCGAGTTGACAAATCGTACAGCACACACCCCTACACTGCAAATAATAGTGGATTTCACCAGCAGCCGGCTAAACATTATCTATGACTCACGCAGGCAATTGGTCGGTATTATAACTGTCTGTTCCGTTTCCAAGGCCTGGAAGACTCACCGCGCATGAGTCAAACTACTTTTCAAGACACACAGTAACTCATTCAGTCGTTTTCATCGTCTCGTTCGAACAACTGCGATTAGGTTGTATTACGTTGCCTATCGCCTCTCTCAACGGCTCACAATGTTCGCGATCGCATCCACACACAACAAAATCGGATGAACGAACTTGGAATTCGAAATCGAGAGTTCCGTCAACAGACAGACTACGGAGCGGCGTCTCAGCAGTTCCAACGCGGGAAACCATGTAGGTTTAGATTCTGGACGGTTCAAGCCAGCGGCACCGCAGGAACGCTGTAGCAGAAGCCTGTACGTAGTAGAGTCTACTTTAATGAAGCGATCATTCTGTACGTAGTTCTCTGCATGACCCTGACGTTTTTTTTTCAGACTTGTCCAACCTTTTGCTCTCTAAACACACCCTCACGATCTGTGGTGAACTTTGGCTCTTTCCTTCCGCATAAACACATAATCAGATCCTGTAGTGTATGACATGTGTAATCAACCACGTGTCACAGGTAGCTATTAAACACGAGCCACAAAAGGTTTTCATTCGGCGCAAACCTTTCCTCCTTTTGACTATAAATTGAAATGAAAGTACATGAGTTTACACCAGTTACGCTTTAATGTCAAAAGGTAGGTTTCAATTTCAATTCAGGACTGCAAGCCCTTCACGCAAAGTACAAGTAAGCCTAAATCAGTCAGCTCCGTGACGTGGTCACGAGTTAAGTTCAGTAGTACAAGCCACGGTTTATGGTTAGTAGAGAAGGACTGCCCCTCATAAGTTCGTAAATTTCGATTTTCGGCAAATTTTGCTTCCAAGGCTGGTCTAACTAGGACCGCAACAAGTTACAAACAACTCGCTGGTTCAATAAACTCTCGAACTTTACCCACTGTCAAGTAAACTGCAACAAAGGGAATGACACAATGAAAAGGAACAAATAACACACAATAATACAGCTACAATTGATCGAATCACGACGAAGACCCTGCCTTTTGTAACCAGGCTCGCCGAAAAACGGGGTTTCTTAATTCATAAAAACGGGGTTATGATGGTGTAACTTCCCTTTTTCACAGAAACAAAGCAACTAAATCGGCACAAAATCAAGAAAGAATTGATGCTGATGATTCACCCATACAGTTTATGACTGTGTCACACCTTAGAAAGGTATACAAGGGAATATAGAAGAGGAAAATGACCCAGCAGAGGGCGGTGAGACCTGAACATATTAACGACGGTCAAGGCCACATCTAGTGTGATGACTGCTAATTACGATAACAAAGTGAATGCAATTTGTTGTGCATTGGAAGCACTCCTGGTTTCACTGGCTCGGTTGCCATGACAGGGAGTCTCAAAAGGCTGATTACAAATTAGTACAACCATCTGTCGTCCCGAAGGAATTATTGTAGGCTACATTGCCCGGTATAATCCGAGAGACTGGAGGTAAACAGGTGTTATTTAGTAAAATGTGTTTTGGAAAATAGGAAATGTTCTGCCCGTCATATTCCAGTCTTTGACGTTTGTTTCAATTAAGCTTCTGACTGGCCAGTCAGAGGCTTAATCACATTTATAAAATGTTGGTAAGGCAGATAGACTAGGCTCGAAACATACGTAAGCTGCTATTATTATATCTTACTTGAATTTTCTACAATTCTGTGTAGATTCGGAGTCAAGTTGATTTCCTTTTTACTATGCAGAGTGCTTATGACAAGCAGATCGGTAACGGCTCTAGTTTGTGCCACCAACTGACCAACGATGCATCCATTCTATGATCTTGTCCCCCAAGGAAAGTTGTATTATCACTCCCAATTAACCAAAAGTAACGCCCTGTGTATGTCCAACTTGAAAGTGTCATCATGAGGAGGACCCTGCTCTATAGTCAGTCAAGGGGACAGGACGGTACCCGAAAAGAATGTCGCGTTATCAAATAAGTTAGTATATTGGCTGATCGTATGCCTACTTTTCCCTTAAAGAAAAGTCGAAAGTAAAATTGATGTTTGAGTTGTTAAAGAGGATCATATTCTAAGCATCTGGTAAAAATTTCATTCATTTCCCATGTTCGGTTCTTAAGATATTAGCAATTGAAATTGACTCATATTCTATAAAAAGTGGACTTGAAGCAAACAAACGTGATGTTATGGATTCCCATTGTTGGCCAATGTTCCGTTTTTCTTTATTTTTTCATCCTATTATTTTGACCTTGAATTGAT
The DNA here is from genome assembly GCA_037179385.1 of Holothuria scabra. Taxonomy (NCBI): domain Eukaryota; kingdom Metazoa; phylum Echinodermata; class Holothuroidea; order Aspidochirotida; family Holothuriidae; genus Holothuria; species Holothuria scabra. Next base: position 19,756,516 of record CM074188.1, read on the forward strand.
TAGGGATTCTATCTTGACCCTACGACGTATAATACATTTAAATTCCATTGTTCAGCATGCACCTATGGTATTGATTTCTGAGAGTTTAGTTACCTAACATTGGAGGTAAATTATAAATAAAAACAAGACATTGGCCAACAATGTGAAATCATGACATCACGCCTGCTTGCATTCTATATAGAAAATTTGGTACATTCAATACTTGAAAACCGAACATGGGAAATGAATGAAAATTTCACAGAATGCTAAGAATAGGTTCCTCTTTAAAACATATTGAAAATAAATTTGGCTCTGGACCATTCTTTTAAACTAAAAAAGAATAACGAAACTGGAAACCCAGCCCCATCCCTTATACTGAAACACAAATCTGGCTGCTGGCTTGTTAACTACTTGTGATAAGACAATCTGGCAGATTATAGGCCACATGTAAACAGGTAAAGGTAGACCTATTCCCAACAGAAGAAAAAAGCTTAAACACAAATATATTTATAAATAATTCCTGCTGACCAATTGTAATATTTTTTGTGAAGTGTGTGGGGCAGCAACTGAAAAACCGTTGTGTAAAAACCAGATATTAGTATTATAGTAATTTCTAGCAAACACTGGAGAAATGCTGTAGTCATGAAAGTCTGGACTTGGTTTCCATCTTACTTTCTTTGTGCGGAAAAGTGAAGAATATAGGTCTAAAAATATGTATTCGGATGCATATAATATAATCTGTTTCTTGCAGCCAATAGGACTATGGCTCATCTCAACACCTTTGACCAAATAAGCCTTTTGATGAAAATGACCACGCCAGTGTAGCTGTCAGGGAAGGAAGAAGGCTTCCCAAGATGATATAAACTTAACATATAGCCAACTTAGTAAAGAGCTTCAGTATTTGTCTTTTTCTCAAATACTTTCTCTGCTTGGAAGCTATTTCGAATAACCACGTTCGAGTAGCCATGGCTTCTTTGAGATTACTATAGACAGAGGTGTAGCTACGGAGGGAGGGGCGAGGGGGTGGGGCTTGGGGGTTCGAGCCCCCCTTTGAATCGGCCCCCAACAGCCCCCTCCACTGGCGACCTGGGAGAAAACTACATTCTTGCTGGCCGATGGTTATATTCAATCCGGGCTACCCGGCTAGCTTTTCATAGATACCCTTGCGATAGATCCACTCTGAATGTCAGAATAAATTCAGACTGTGACAAGCTTCATATCCTCGGAATCTGTTGCCTTTTTACTCGTCGGGTTTCTGGATGGATAATTTTCTAGCAGATCTGGAGTGGCTGAAATTTGCTACCTTGATGTGGATTACAGTCGTGCAAAAGAGTGCTCCTAGCATCTGGCCTGTTTCTCCCTCCTGTGGGGATTTTATTTTCAATTCCTGGGAATGCAAAAATTTGTTCCAAAATCATACTTGATGTGATGGGTAGAATATTTGAGTCAAAAAGGTAGGAGTATAAATAGGTAGAATATGGGAATAAATATGGTGGCTGGGTTAATGCAGTCTCAAGGGTTGCAACCTTTCCACTATCTGACTATTACCTCACAGGATCTCACTTAGCTCTTGGGTGGAGTGTACATACCCAGTGGAGTACGAGACGAGGACAAGACTGCCCCGCAAAATGTAAATTCGGCAGGAATTTGGAAAAAAGTCGGACGGCCCTATAATTTTGAAAAAAATGGCATGTTTTTTCAGAAATTCCAAAATGTGGGAGAAATCTTTAAAAAGATATGTCCGAACAAAACGAAACGTCATATAGTAGAAGCAAAAGTTTCATTAAAAATCAACAAAATTTCGAAATATTTGCTACACCTTCGGGCAGCACAAAAAGCTACTGATCTTGAGTTTTACTTCACACATTATCACAACACAATGCCCAAATTGGTCGAATATCCAAATTACTTTGCCCGAAAATAGAACACATCAGAGTAAGGAACATAGTTCGAAAAATCAAACAGATAAAAAATCGCGACACGTTTGGGAAACCCGTGGCTTCAAAGAAACAACCATTCTGAAACATCATTCAGCCTGTTTTTAAATCTTGTAAAACGCAATGCCCGAAATGGCCGATTATTTTAGTAGCTTCAAACCTTGCCGAAAAAGAGAAAACCGTCGCTTCATTTACGCTGCCCAAAATGGTCAAATATTCGGACGAAGGTTTAAAAAAAGCTAAAATGCTTTCAATTGCCAAATTAATTCAACGGACAAACAGGAGGGTCAGGTGCAGTGCCCCAAAATTTGCCATCTATCCTGCCATAGAGCCAAATATGGGCAATGGTGATGAAAATCAGGTAATTTCTTTTTCAATCGATACTTTTAAGGGCAAGAGCAGTCACCCCAAACATTTTGTGAACCAACAGCTAAATCTCCCAATTTTCTGCTCACATCTCTTCAAAGTATCTTTCAACATTTCTAGGACTTCAATATTGCATGTTAAAGATAAACCAAGCCGTCATTTATGGTAAATTCCCCATTTTAGGAGTAAAAATATTGTCACATGACTCTCCAGAGCCAGTCATTAAACAGGACAGTCTACTACACCTCTTCAAGTTGGGGTGACTGCTCTTGCCCTTTAATGATGCAGTGTGAAAATGTCTTCCTATAAGTCTTCTTAAAAATTTATTTAAACACACCTTGTAATGTGACATTCCTTTTCAAAAGTAAAACCATATTTAGTCGGAAGTTCGGGCAGTCACACAATTTCATCAATATATTTCATTAGCATGTTTTCAATTCTGTTTTATAGCTTTCCCCCGAAAATATGCAAGACCATTCCATCCACTGTTAGTGGTACATTTTATCTGGTAATTTTTTTTTATCAAAATAGCGACAGCTAATATCCCCCTACAAGCCTGGAAAATGTCATTTTTGACTGTCTGAGAGGTCCGATTTTTCAACATTTTCTGTTCACTTCACCCCAACTAATGGTGGCTCTCCGCTTAGTCTTTCTGGCAAAATTTTAGTAAGAAGTGAACGTTGATCTGCAATTGAAAACTTAAAATACCGACTGATTAGATTTGCTTTATAAGCCTGGGAAACGTCATTTTCGATTGTCTGAGAGGTACGAATTTTAAAATTGTTCCGGACGCTCCGCGCCAACCAGTGTTGGCGCTCCGCTTATTATTATTATTTTTTTTTTTTGGGGGGGGGGGGCATTCCTGTCCATTAAGCCATTTCGAATAATTTACATTTTCATACATGGTCAGCTTGAAGAATTTTGCTCTTAGTCCTTTTTTTTTCATAAACCAAGGTGTTCTTAAAGCAGGGAGCTGCCCACAGTAGTAGCTCCCTGCTTAAAGAAAGGCAAATTACGAAGAGATAGGGAACATATCATGGTGGTGTACCGTTAGTGTTTCTGAGAAATCATACAACTAAGCTGCTATATATCTACTGAAGTGCAATGCAGGCCATTTCTTTTAGCTAGTATTTAACTAATTACATATCTTAAGACAGAGCATTGTCTAATGATGTCACGTGAAGTCCTAGACAAATTAACAAACTTGAACTTCTTTCAAGCTATAAACAACCCTTTCATGTAACTGTGTGCATATACTGACAGTATGGCAGACGGACGGTTCGCTTACTTTCCAACCACCAACGCCAAATCCAGTCTCTAGCCCACGGGCGGACAGTTTGAAACGGGGGTGTCAGCATGTGCCAAAAATACTGTTTTACTTTTTTGTAAAGGTACGTTCACATATGCCGGCAGCGGCAACTGCAACAGCAATGCGGCACAGCTGTTCACATTTGACAGCAAAAATTATTGCCGCATACAGTAACAAAATTACCAGATGATACTGACGGGAATTTGAAGCTGACAAATTTGTTCCATTAACGAACATGGCAGACAGTGACGAGTAGCTGATCTCTGATTTTCTTAATGGCAATAGTGTACCAAATAGATCGGAAGAAAGGGAGGAAAAAGATAAGATGGTTACAGCGGAATAATTAAATTTGACAATAAAGTCACAGCTACTGAGTCAGTGCCAGGCACATTTAAGTCTGGACAGAAAAAGAGCCAAATTCTTTTGTGACAGTTTTATTTAACGTTGTTATCGAGCAAATATTAACAAGTTTTTAACTAGGGCTAACATTAAGTCATAGGCGTAGGAAGTGGGGAAGGGGGGGGGCTGGGGAGATATCCCCCAGTGAAAAATGAAGGGGCGGAAGCATGCCCCTCCCCCCCCCACTTCCCGGGTCAGACAAAAGCCCTTTTTTCATTTTGCCAACGCTTTGCCGACTGCGAAAAATGCAATCTAAAATGCATTAGTGCTCGCTCATAAATCAGTTTGGTAAACTTTTCCGAGCTCTGGAATTGACAAAATCCGATATTTACCATATGTGACACCACATCATCAAGAGACACCGGCAGCTATATTGCTATTTTCATAAACTGTCTTTCATTGAATTCCAAATTTTCTCCAACGAAAGTTTTTTATTTTGAAATATTTCGTCTAAAAGGATAACAAAGTATGGGAAATACTTTTGCAATGTCAACGGAGAGTGTCAGTTCTTAGTCCTTAGATAACATTATGACAGCAACAACGATTCAGCAGTCGTGAAATCATTCTCAGATTTGTCACCAATTTATGAAGGTAGTGCAGATTCTTCAGTAATCCCCCAACTCTTTAAATTTCCTAACGTGAGATCCAGAATCCAAAGCTTTCTGCAATACCGATAATCTCCATATCTACATATGTTTATTTAAAAGGGGCCAAAATTTCGTTCCTTATACAGAAGTGTTTACACTTAAGACAATATCAGAAAATTGGGGTGCTTGTCTCCGTGGAAAAAGTCTAGTTACGCCACTCTTGTAGAAGGCATAGATATACTGGAATTGTTGTCTAGTGTAGCATGGCTTGCAAAAAACCCCGAATATTTCCACCTTTTTCAGTGCGCAGTTTCATTTGAAAAAATGAGTTATGGCATTTAATTTTTTAATTTAAAAAAATTGTTCTTGCTCGTGGGTAAAGCGACTACACCTTTTGGTCAATGGGGTATGGTGAGGTGCATAGTTCAAAACTGCCCCCCACTCCCCCCCCCCTCAACTTTCATATTGCTTCCTACGTCACTGTATTAGGTTAGTCTTCAATAGAAGTCAGGTCAGGCCAAGCAAAATAGGCGTACGTTACAAGAAAAAAATGAGCGACCCATGTTCCTTATATATACATTGCAATGTAATATATAGGTCTTTACTTAAGAGGAAAAAATATAGCCTTATCATGTATTTTCAAGGCTGGCCTTTGTTACATCATGGACAAAACTTAAAAGTTATGGTTGATGACATTACCAATACTAATATGAGTACCTGCTATCAACGTATAGGTGATATGATTCGTTACCATTGAATTGCCCACTTCCTTTGCTATTTTTCCCACACTTTAAATAATTTTACTTCATCATGGTAATCAGGATTTGTCACGTGGTATATGAATGATTCTTTTTGGACATGAATGACCCGTTTTTCTATTGTCTCGTCAGATAAGTCGGATCTTCAAGGCACCTTGTAGTTGTAAGGACCCAAATAACTGTTTTGACGGGATATCACAGAACGTCCCTGACTCGTGCCGTTGGCTCCCGCCGGTCAGACAGGCCGGTGCTTGCACACATTGAAGTTGGCAATAATTGCTGTTCGGCAAATGGCGTTGAATCGCTCCATGTGCGATTACTTTTTTGCTGGACGCATCTTTACCGGATTGCCGTGCTAGCGTCTTTCACTCACTTTTGTGTGGGATATTTTTGCCGTTGTCGCTCCTGTTGCCGATACCGTTGCCGATACCGTTGCCGTACAAGTGAGAACGTACTTAATTAGAACGCAGAATGGACGCATTGTTCTTGAACTGGGGTGTGAGATTAGTCTTTTGCCAAAGAAATTATACACGTAGATACCAAACTCCTATCCCTACACTGTTAGTGGTCAGACGCAATGACTCCTCACGGAGGCCAAAACGGATGGGCGGAAGTGTTGATTTGACATGCGCACAGTTCTGTTCGGTGATCTACACGCACAACTATGCATGCGCGCGTAGCACGAAATCCCATTGTGACGAGATGTCAGCGTGCATTCATTTTCAAATCGGGTTCTAAACGTGCGAAATACATTCCTCCGTGTACAGTCTAGGGTAATTGACGCGTACTTCTGAACTATCTGAGTTAACGTTGTTAGCGCGTGTATAGATGTGCGTTTGTGACGATACCATAGAAGATCAAAGATATTATAAACGTTTATAATATCTTTGTAGAAAATGAACAACTTAACTTAAAACCAGTCCTTGTGCGTTCATGTTCAATTGTTCTTACGTGGAATGCCTCGAAGAAGCAAAGAACTTTCCCATGATGTAAGTGGAATTTATTGAAGAACGGTGTTTGCGAGATTTGCAATGTTTTCAAATCACACGTATTTATGCAACCGGAGCATATCAATTTACCTGTTGGCCCCGAAACGACTGAACAGTGATCAGCACTTCCGCCCCTCCCTTTCGGAGTGAGGAGTCACTGCGCCATTTTATTTTTGGTATCTATGCTTGCAATATCTTTGTTTTTGACAAAGATATATAAAGTAGATTCCTAAGTCCTAGCCCTACATTGTTAGACGGACTGACTCCTCACGGAGGCTCTAACGGAGGGGCGGAAGAGTTAATCTGACATGCGCACAGTTCTTTTCGGTGATCTGCGCGCATAACTATAGAGGCTTTTCACATGACGTCATAATACTCTCCGGCGGCCATGTTGGAGTACATGTAACTACGTAGCAAACCATACGGGACGCGCTTGCTCGTTGAATTTGTACACACAGTGCATATCACAGTGCATATTGTGCAGTGCGTTCGGCACAAAGCCACGTGTATTTGGCATGAATGTCCTCCAGCATGGCGGTTCCGTGACGCAATTGCAAAGCCTCTATAGATGTGTAACAGAAAATTCAATTGTGACGAGATGTCAGCATGCGTGCATTTTTATCACAAGTTCTGTAGGGCACAGTAGATTTCTCTGTGTATTGCGGCCTCGTGTAATTGACGCTCACTTCTGCGTGCTTGGAAAACGAACTCACGAGTTGGCTTTCGTTGTAAACTCGCAAGGAAGTAAACGCATGTGTATAGCTGCGCGCTTGTAAAGATACCATAGAAATTGACCGATCAATAGGCCCATGAACTATAAACCAGCCGTTGTTCGTTCAACTTCAAGTGTTTTAAGTGGAAAACCTCGAAGAAGCAAGAAATTGTACCATGTAAGGAAATGTATCGAAAAACGTTTCTAAGATTTGCAATGTTTTGAAATCACACGTATTTATATAAAACCGGAAGATATCACTCACTTGTTGGCATCCAAAACGACTGAGCAGTGATCAGCACTTCCGCCTCTCCATTTAGGTTGCCGTGACCCGTCCGACCGCGCCATTTTAAGTTTGGTAACTATGCTTCTAATATCTTTGTCTTTTATCATAATCTGGATCCGTCCTTGCATTTCTATGACCCAAAGGACTATAGTAAACCGAATGATTTTGCGTCAAACCTGAATTTAGTGTAGTAATCTTAGCGAACAACCCCACCCCCTTTGGTTTGTGTGTGTGTGTGTTTTTTTTGTTTTTCTTTATTGTGCTGTTGTTGTAAAGATCCGATTTCAAACTGCTTTAAAAAACATGCATCAGTGCATCCAGAATTAAGAAAATGTGCACTCCATTCGTCCTTAATATAATTATCATTCATGGCGAATGTGTCACCTCATACAAAGCAAAACATGAGGGTTTGATGTGTACACAGTACAAAAAACTAACAATAAGTTTTACTGTCATCCCCTGAAACCTTGTAGCCAGAATTAAAGTGCTAAACATGTCGTCAGATAATAAGAAAATTTGACACTTCTCAGTCGTGGAAGACGGGACGGAGATTACTTTTCTAGTTTTTTTCTACTGCAGTTTAGTTATTTTTAGCGTCCGGTCCGTCTTTGTAGACACCAGAATCAGAGGATGACAATATAATAGGAAATATAAAACTGACAATAAAACACGATGGTTAGGTAAGTCTATTGCTTTCCGGTCTTTCGTGCCACTGCACTTCCCAGGACAGTGTTTAAGGGGGAAGATCCATTTTGGAAATGAAAAAAGTGCGCAGGAGATTTTTTCTTCTGTTTTCTACTGTGAATCATCATAACCTCGACGGACATATTGGCGCGTTTTTTTCCCTTGCGAAGGCTTAGCTTCACCCCGGTAGCTCTTTATAGCACTGTAGGTGTCAGACGAAATCAGTTGATTAGATTAGAGTTCAAAGACCATCTGCAAGAAATTAACACAATGGACTTCTATGACGAACGAATATCAATCATCTTTTTTGAATCTGTATCTAGTGCTGGACGCAGTGGACATATTTTGTTACAATAAGAAAAGAAAAATTTTTAAGCTGACGCTATTTCCATTATTTCATATGGATACACGTTACCCTTCTCAGTACACGGATAAAAAGAAAATGTTTAAAAGCAAATTATTTTATGGATATGAGAATAGTTTGGAGGTATTTAAAAAAATAATCATTGTGACTAGAGTCCATGGCCGGATCAGTATCACCCTAAAATCAATTTAAACGGACTTTGAAATGTCATTTCCGGTAGTCTGGGAGGTGTTTCGCTCCCCCCCCCCCCCCCAAAAAAAAAAATCTGGTTCGCTCCGAGACCATAAAGGTTGCGCTTCGCTTAGACAGACTTTCCGCAATTCTGCAGACCACGAGTACATAGCTGACGTACTGGTCTCTTTTTACGTCTTTGTAAGATTTCGGACTACTTAAAGAAACTTTGCTTAAAGCGACGAGCATTCCAGTATGTTGCAGGTACACGACCTTTAGACCGAAAAAAATCCTCCCCTTGACCCCTCCCAAAGAACTGCGATCCGTGCGTATATGATAAATATATGATAACTCTAGCCATTGTTCGCCGTCCATAAACGATTCTGAAAAAATAAACACTTATACGTATACCCCATGAATGCACACTTGAAAAAGATACAAGGAATTGACTTTAAATGATGCCAGATTGCATTTAAGGGTATTTAAAGGCCCCGGAAGCTTTTGACTAGCGTCTCGTAGAAAAGACAAAGTAATTTCAAACTATGTCCACCAGTATCCCAAACCTTGTCGTAATACTGTTTTTCTAACTCAATTGCCATTTTAAAGATTGGTCATTTTTGTTAAAAAATATCTCCCACTTTTCAACAAAGCCACGATCATCTCCCATTCCAATGCCTTTATATGTACAAATACAGGTTGGCCTACTTTTTCTAAAGTCCTCCCGACCCTCAGAATCCTTTTGATTTTTCCTTAAAAATACGATTTGTCCTTGAAATTTGATACCATTGAAATGTTTGAATATCTTTTCCTGTTGCTCTAGCATTACCCTTCACCATTTGCAAGGTAAAGCATACAGTGTTCTTTACTTTTCCCTGAAGCAGCATCAGAAGCTAACAATAAACTGAAAGCAACGTTAGATAAATGTGCCACAAACTCCCCCATATCAGAATATGCCGCTGGTAGCGGTCTTATGGAGGAGGAGGAGGAATACTTTAGATTTTTAAATGCTTTTTAGTGTGAAATATCGTGCAAATGTTTTAAGTCGCCTTCTTCGAAATTTTTCTAGTTTTTTTTTTTTTTTGGCATTCGTAAGTTTTGGGGTGAGCTGGACGCGATCCCCACCACTTGCTTTACTAGAAAGGTTAACCTCTCACCCGCCCATCTGCAATTCCTAAGCAATTTACAAATACAAGTAACGTAAACAATGCGTTAGTTTTTATCTTGAACGGTACCGTACATGTTGTAGGGTAAAAATAGCAGCGTTGGTCGTTCCGCAATCTTTACTCAGACCGTACGTGGTCGAGGTACTGATGAGCCACAAATGCAAAAATCTGTTGCAGGCCGTCAACCAATTGGTTAGAAACCGAGCCGTAGAACCCCATCTCAATAACTGCATAAAATTCATGTCAAAAAGTCCAATAAAACAAGTATTGCAACTTTTGTCACTTCATGAGCTGATGAAAGGAAAAGTTTTGAACGGAAAACTGTATTTTTTCATGTTTCTGCATGAGATGACTCATCGAATGTGCCTATGACTCATCTTGTTTTTATTTGTTAAGAAATGGTCCCCTCTCCATTCCCATGAGTCCATAGCATTTACCTCAATGTAAAATACGTACCTAGATTGGTCCCCTAGATGATATCGTATCGATGAAATGACTGCAGGCTGGGCTTCGGTGTCATTAATTAACAGCTCCATCCACAGTTACGGGGACACCAGAGGAAAATTTTCATTAAGTTTCTTGAGATTGCTATCGTGACGTATTTGAAAGTGGTTTTCTGTCTCAAATCCCTTGGGAATGTCGAAGTTATCAACAATAAGCTTTCCATCAATCTTTACATGTCTTAAAAGTAACGGCGACAGACCCCCAATGAAGAGTTTTCTTTTCAGTTACTGAATAAAAGCCTCAAATGAAAAGATCCGTTGGAATTATTTCAACATTTTCGGTCTACCGTTCTCATAACCTACCGGTACAAAGTTTGATAGTTTCTGAAGTTGGCTGGTAGCTAGTTGCTAATGCAAACACTGCAATGCAAGGTGATGCATAGTATTGGCTCTTTATTCACTGGTACAAATTCTAAACTCGTCATCTCATAATTTACCAATGAAATAGTGGCGTTTTAATATTTTTCCAACAAAACGAATTTCTATAGGAAACCTATGTAGGGATATTTATGCTACAAGTGTTCTTGATATGAAGCTTGGAAAATTGAACGGAGCATATGTTGCACGTGGAGAGACCATCTTAGAAGGTCACTATGCGCATGGTCGCATAGTCAATATAGCAGCTGACTTGCAGACGGGACTTCGAGCCCTGGATGGGTCATACTACTGACTTTAAAATGAAACCTACTGCCATCATGAGTCGTAAAGCTCTATCTACACTGTAAAAAATGGCTCAAACTGGCTGTAAATTTAAAGAATAAAAGATTAAGAGAAACAGAAGGATTACGCAAAAGTTCTGGTAATAAGTTTCCAGAACTTTTCTGTTATCCTTATTTATTTCTTTAGTTTGTTGTTCTGTAAATCTACCGTAATTTTCACAGTGTAAATAACTAAATTACTAACTAATTAAAAGTCACTTATTTGCATGTCTCATCATGGCTATTCGTGACACCGTGTCAAATTTGACAACTTCATCTGCTGATATATTGAGAATCATACATGCGATTTCAATGCGAATCTCACCAGAATGCAAGTTAAAACAAGAAACCCGCTGACATGTTAAAATTTGAATTGACCTTGGCCCCGACCCTTTTGATTCCCACTAACGTAATATTCATATCACTGGACCTTCCAACCATTACTTCTGTCTTTTCACACTTGCGGTCATGGGCGTCCGCAGAAAAAAAGTCAGGGGGGGGCAAAATTTCTAGGGAGGGGCAAAACCTCCAAGTCACCATGAATTGACACAAAGCATGCGAAAATTTCAGCCCAAAATGCCTCCCAGATCGCCGGAAATGGCATTTCTAAAGCCTATTTTTCGCATAGAAACTTTGAAAACGCGGTTTGGCTTTGATTTTTATAAGTTTTTTTCAAATTTTTTATTTTCCAGGGGGGGGGGGCAAGTGCCTCCCCTTGCCCATACCTGCGGACGCCCATGCTTGCGGTACCTTTGTTTAAATTACTCTTTTGCAGTTTGACTCTTCTCAAAGATGTCTATTCCGCGGGAAGTTCAGATCTTCACGCTTCTGTCCAAACAGTGAGCCGAAGACAAACACATGGTTCGGTCAATAGCTCTTCCTCCAGGAAATTAATTAGACTTTCCTCTTTCCAATAATAACCATTTCGATAAACCACTTAGTTTCATGGAGAGTTTGTTGCTATATGTTGAAGTTGGCAAACGCGTTTTTCTCTAACGGGTGATTAATGAATTATAATCACCCAAAGGACATAACTGGCTTTATCAGCCAAGCTAATGACTTGATTTCCTGTTTTTTGCTTTTCTTTTTTTTTTCCAAGCATGCTTTTACTGCTACAATGCATTACCTAGGAATTTGCAATCCAAGCCACTTGAACCCAACACCGTGCAAGGTTTTGAAACCTTGGTGCATGGTAGCCGTCCCCTTCTCCACAAAGAAACAGACGTCCCAGTTTCCAGCGAACTTTTTTTAAATGACCCCACCTCCCATCGCCAGAAATGAAGCAGTTAGGTGAGCACCCCTAGAGTCTCGAAAGCCTTCCTCTAGAGTTGGAACGCCGGTATGTTGGCTGACTCTTCTCACGGGCACGAGGAGGTCATTGACGCCCTGTGGGTTCTGGGCGACCGCGTCGAGCTTGGGAGGACAACGTAGAGGGGTGCCGACGATTACGACTACAATTCGTAGGGGATTAGAAAGGAGAGCGTTCAGAAGAGCTCCGACGATCTCTCCTTAGGGACCGGGAAGACGAGCAGTACTTGGGACAGAAGTCTGTATCCTTCAAATCATTGCGTTTCTTCACCCCCACCTACAGCAGGGATCCAAACTGGTCGTTAAACAGGTCGGCGGACGAAGCAGGAAGGTCCTCAAACTTCTTCACCGAGAGTCTGCAGGCCACGTCAAGGAGTCGAGCATAGATGACCTCTTTTGGCGCATGGTACGCACTGCAATCCTGGCCTACTGATCAAATACCAAACAGAAAATCGGGAAGTCGTGGGTATTCTCTTTGATTCACATTCGGTCCCATGCAAGTTATTTCCTGACCTTTGGTCTCGCAGGTGGTAACCCAACATAAAAGGTAAATGGTGACCTACTTAGCAATTGAAGTGACCACGTGGAAGATGAATCTTGGAAGGTTTTACATTGCCTTTTTAAACTTGAATGCAAGATTGACAGATTGTTTACAGATGAATTGATGGCTCCCAAAATCTAATAGCTACAGTATGTACTTTTGCTCAGTAATGGTTAACTTTACAGTATGAGCTGGTTAAATTATGGTAAATTCCGTCTGGAAAAAAAAAATTTCTGTCTGGAAAAAATACTCTCTTCTTGTGTTGAGAGCTCACTCACAATGATCAATCAAATCCCCTTATTGTATAAAGAGAACAAAACATCACATGAATGGTTTTACAGCTACACTTTATTTCTCGGACTGATAAAGTAACTTAGACCAATGAAAGCATAGTAAAATGTTTTCACCAATAACTACAAGCCTGACAGTTTCAAGAGATAATATCAAAAAACAAGAAGCATGATTGATATTCTCCCCCACAAACTTTTTCCCCTTTGGATCCAAGTAATACACAGGTGAGGGGCAGAAGGGGCACTAACTTTTGAACCTGCAAATCAAAAGGCATCATAGCACCTGGTGAAAAATGCTGATTGTGCTCAGCCAGTGTGTGACTTCATCCATTGTCATTACATTAACAAAAGGAGTTGTCACTTTTTCTGACTGCACTCATAAGTTGGTGCAATCAAGGTATGGCAAAATGGTACTTGGCAATATACAAAAAAAAAATGACTGTACGTCATTATCCATTTCCCTGTTTGTTTAGCAACCTATTTGTCCAAAAATATGGTATGCACTATCTGGAGACCATTCTATCTATTCTTTTTTAAAAAAGAGAAACAATTTTAAATTGAATGTTCCACTAACTGCTTCCTTCAATGTAATTAGAGAACCAAAGCAAAATTTCATTGTATACAGAGGATGAACCATACACAAAGTAAACTTAAAATGGCACATATCACCCCACCTTAACCCCAACCCACCTACCTTGGACCAGCACCGGACCCAACCAAAACCCCTATCCACCCATTCCATATTCCTGTTCCACAAATCCATTTTTAGACCTGTTTTAAACAGCACTTAATATACCAAACAATTTCTTCTATACCAACAAAACCATGACAGATATTTGTGAACATTTTCTGGAAAAGTTTTACTTATACAGTATGTATCTATTATTAAAAGTTATGTTTTCTCAAAAGTTCTCAATAATATTCTTTATTTGAAAAAAAAAAGATTAATCTACAAAGACCTGACTGAAGACATGATTGCATTACATACATATTGGTGAATTAGACACTCCATAGGTTTGCAGCTATACAAGTGAATAAACGGACATTACTGACATTGTAAAATATTTCATACATGAACATAACTGCAGTTCACTACTGCAATATTCTTTGACAATATGCTACATAAACATGGACACAGATGAGAGATCACAACCATTTGAGAACGAAACTTAAACACGATTCAAATTCTTTAAGATTGGCCAGGCTGATGAGTGCCATTTACTTGCAGTGTGTGTGCCTCCTAAGGTCAATATATGGAAACGGAACACAGTTTTTGAGTTTTTACAAATGCAATTTGGGTGCTAGCACCCACTGACCCTTTCCAAAAAACAACTACAAAGGATTATGGGATACTGTTGTGGTGAGCATCACTTTTGTCCATGGCATTTTACTGTGGCCAAATGACATCCCATAACTGTTCATCATTTCTACTTGGAAAAGGGTGTATTGGAAAGTGAGCATTAAACGGTCTTCATGTATCCTGAATTTTTAACTTCAGTAAACCAGGCAGGCCTTGGGTTTTAGATTCTCCAGGTGTACTACAAATCACAATCCTCCAGTAATTACGGAGTGTGGTAGGTGCCCTATTTTATGGAGCCGATGAGTATGCTGCAGAACTCGTTCTTTATTTAGGTCTGCAAAAAATCACACCCCTCAAAATAATTTGAGGTAAGTGCCGGTGAGTGACTGCACACGCATGTCTCAAAATTGAAGGCGTGAAATCATACAGTGAATGGTGTTCTTCATTTCTCAAGACATACAAGCCCCTTTTGCCAACACCTGTATCATATTCAACTTTTCTGACAATTAACACCTCTAGCTGGGATAACATCAATGCAGTTGACCTTTTAATATATTTGACAGGTGGAAGTCTGAAATAACTTACTCTAACAACTTTCTTTGTAAGAAGTTACACCAAAGACACATAGCAATTAACTTCCTATGACACATTCTCAATGGAACAAGAAAAATGAAAAAAATTATAACAAAATGAAAACAATTTGAGAAAATATAGATATTAAGATGTCTTTATCTTTGAATGTCAGAGTTCATTTTTAAAATCACATTCTGTCCATAAATCAGATTCAATTTATCTAATGTACAACTGTACCACTTTGCCAGAGAGAACATCATATGCTTCAAAGACAATGACATGTTCCATGCAAACAGATGCCACTTGAAGTGGGAAACGTTACTAGGCTATGGCTTTGGCCTCGGGCAGGAATGCTTCCCAGTGTTGAATGAGCTGAAAAATAAACACGACGAAATGACATAAACATATTAAATAAAGGCTCTCATTTTCCCCAGGACATCTCAAAATTTTTCCGTCGCATCGTCTGACGAAATAAAATTGTTGTCAAACATACCAGACAACTACCAAGAGCTTGTATAAAAGGATTTCATTAGCACTGCATTTTGAAACAATGTCTGGCCTGCAAAGAATTCTTAGACTTATTCTAAGACTATTATGTCCTTTAAAGCCAAACATCATTTCACATGACTTCTTCATAACCTGGCTAAAGTTCATCGTTTTTCCTTGACTGTCCATTTAAACTTTCCAATGGTACTTTTTTTCTTTTTGGATAACATGGCAACACTTGAATGTTACATTCAAATTTGTTTTGAGATGACACATCAATCAATGGACATCTCAATTAATACCTAGAGCTTGTATGTACTTCAAAGTCATAAACACCAAACCACATTATCTTTCTGGTGGAACCATTTTCTCATCGCAAGAGAGAGTTTATTTGGATAAGTATTAACAATATCACACTGCATCACCAACCAACCTATTCCTTTTCACAGAATATAAACACAACACTGTCTTATTAGCCTGTATCTGTCATCATCAAAACATTTTTAATTGATCACTCGTTTTCTGAATTTGTTTATTCTCCGTCTTGCTATATCTCTCTGGGTCCTTGACTTTGTTTGGCCTCCATCAACAGAATTTCTCTTATTCTACTTACCTTTTGCTGCTTATCCATTAATGATTCCAAATATTTGATGATCACTGAACGGAAATCTTGCACGCGGTTGGTCTGCAACCAAAAATAATGGCAGTTAATACTAGTACATTTAAAGGGAAGCCTGCATTTCTATCTTGTCATTTTGGTGTCCACTTTTGTTGAGCAAGTTTCAGGTTCAAATGAGGCTTTGATAGCTTCCCATTATTTAAATATAGTTCTTTTGTGAGATGAATCACATCAAATACTTTGGATGTGTCTTATGTAAGGGCTAGAGAAACATGGAACAAAGCACTGACATCAAGGGTGAAGGCATATTAAATATGATCATCATCTATATATTGGGGGATTACATGAGTCTGTGACTCCCTTCCCTGTCAGTCACCTGCTTAGTCAGGTGGCACACAGGTGAATAACAGGTGAATATACATGACTGAGTGAGGTAAAAATTTTCAATATACACTTAAATGTATTTTGATATTAACTTAAACATGTACTGTATGGTACAATTTGTCAGTAATTAATCTTCTACAAACTGTTGCACAATAAATTAAATGCTGTGCATGGAGAACAGATATGTCCTCATGATTTATTTCTTGTATCCCATTCATTTTAATAGTTTACTGTACATGACATACCTCTGGCAAGAAAAGCTGTTGAGCACTATGGACTGAGATTAACAATGAACTGGTGTATCAACCACACATTGTACTGTAGTGCACTAATTTTACTTTTACTCATGACATGGGCTGTGTGGTTGGTTTCTTTTACAGTAACTTGCACTGTAACATTCACTTTCAAATGTTTTGAAACTAATTAAGTCATGACTCATCCCAATTTATGTATGCTCAGAATGCTGAATTCAGCATAACTCATCCAACTTTATCTTTTCTATGCATTGAACCCCCATCCCCACCCCATAGGAGGGAGTTGTAGAATATCAACTAAGTATCACCTGCCTGGCATAAGGGGCAAGAGGGCCAAGTTACACCCATTTGCACCATACTTGCCATCAAACTGAACTTGGAACCATACTTGGTACTGTATTTGGACTTGCATATTTTTATCTAGCACACACTGTATGACACAGTTGTTTTGGTGTGTTACTAAAATCCCATCTTACTAATAATCTATACAAATGCTGTGAGCTATACAGTGCTGTATTATTCTTGTTATATGTTACAAGTTACAACTTGTTAACAAGAGCATCAATGATGCTGAAGCTCAACTGCGATTGAGTCTCCAACACATTTATTGTTAAGCAGTTTCAATAGAGACCAAAACTGAGAGCAAAGAGTTATGATAGTGTCTGGAATATTGTGCATGTTTTGAGCTACAGAATGAGAGTAAGAGACTGCAAAGCTTGAAATTTTTGTTTATATTTGTAGGCTCAATTCTATAGGTTAGTTAGTTAGTTAGATGAGGTTTAATGGCCCAGTTTCCAATCAATTAGTTCAATTCAAGACAACCACAGCTTTTGAATTTCCCTGAAAGTGACTCCCTTATATGCCATACTCAAAAGTTCATATGATGTATCTACAAAACTGCACCAAATTTTTTTGCAAAGAGGGACCATGAGGATGGATGCCATGACATCTTAACAACAGCCTAGTCTCAGACAGAATCAGTGTAAGGGCGTAGAGTGCATTACTATTTAGTGTTTGTTGGTTACAGCAGGTGAGCTGTGCATTGGTGTAGCCTAGAGTGAAGGCCATCCTAGTGTTATGCCATGATGATATTGTCTTTGTGCTTCATGTCACTACAGCAAAGTTAATCAAATGTTACAATTACGCCATATGCTGTAAAGTCAGGTACGGAGTTTGATACACCACAAATCTGCATGAAAACTGTTCAAGTTTGTACTATGGCTCGTACCACTATAATTTGTTTAGTAATACCATTGTACCACCATTGCTACTATATGTAGTATAAGCCTAGGCTAGGCTAAGGAATTTTAGTATGTACTGATTGGACTAGGCTAGGCCTAGTTGTCAGTAAAGGTGTGTAGTTGGTTGCAGATAGGTCCTATAGGCCTGCACGCTTCTTTTTATTCGTAGAAGGTCTAACGTTAGGGAACAATTGATTTTTCAAAAATCTTTAAATTTGTTTCAAAATCGAGGTTAGGCCTAGGCTTAAAAAAATGGTTTAGTATAGGTAAAATGCACAATTTAAGTGTAGCCTGGATCTGACCTGTTCTTTTAGAATCTGGTGTCAGATTAAAAAAAAAAAAGGAGTCAGAAAGCTGTTACTTTGAGGTTGGGGGTGTGGCTAATTTTCAAGAAACTGAATGGTCCATCGGCATGAAAGTTCTCTAGCCTAATGTTCAGCCTTCCCCAAAAATTTGTGGTCTGCAATCCTTACTACAACTTGGCTAGGCATACTTGCAAGCATTCTAGGCTATAGTGAGGTGACAAATTATTAATGTCGTCTAGCTCATCAGCATACTTATGTACCCCTTAACAAAGTTCTTTAGTCCCACAGTAAATAGGTGAGGCCTAATGTTAGTATTGGGCACAATGGCAATTCAAACAATAAAGGCAATTAGTCTGATGGGTATAGGAGAAAACCCACAAAATTCATGATGTTTACTAAGTCAATAAATAAAATTTGTTCAACTTTGAAAGGAGGATCAACTTCGCCTTTTACCAGTTGTATCTTATTACACAGCATAGGCTTGATTTAGCCTAGCCTAGGCCTAATATGTTAAAGAAATAAATGACTGTTACAAGGCTAAGTTGCTTGACAGTGCTTTCCAAGTAAGACACATGAAAGGGAAAAAAGCGATCAGAAATCATCTTATTTTCAGTCCAGGTATATATTATGTTAAATATTGTGCTTTTTGGAGTAATCTTGACAGTTTTGTGACTAGCAAGGTTTCTGCCAAGGTGGGGAAAGGAGGAATGAGATTAAGGGGGATAATCCTCCCCTTCATTTTGCAAAGCTTGAGTTTTCTAAGGTACATTTTGGAGATCATCTTGCAAATAAGTTCCTTAGATATCATATTGGAACAAAACATAGGTGAGTTATCAAAACTTAAAATGGAATATTGCAGAATTACAACCTGGCATAGGCCCCTTGACACCACATGGGTTACGTGGCAGATCACTTCACAATCGCGGATGTTGCTTCGGCAACATGCGGTCCTCCCCCCTTATTTGCAATCCTGGCAGAAACCCTGACTAGGAAGTACATATCAGCAGGATTTTCCATATGATCCCGATTTGAAATAAATATCTAGGCCTAGGCTAATAAACTTTGTGCTTTTTCTCCTATAACCGTAACACTAACTGCCCTGCTTCGAATTGCCAGTGGCGCATCCATGTTGCACTGTAAGGGGGGTTTTAACAATGACTTTTGAAAGAGTAATCGCCATCCTGGTAGCAAAGTATGCAAATAGGGGCCTAGGCCTAGCCTATAGGCTTCGTTAAAACTCAAGGGAGGGGATTGAACCCCTAAACCCCCCTTGGATCCGCCACTGATTACGGTTGTGCCCTGTTAAGGGCTGGTGACACTACAGCGATTTTCCGATCTGATTTTTTTCTTAATCTGACCGGCAGTACTTATTCAGATTCTGTTCTATGGCTGCTAGGCCTTTAACGATAACTGATTTTAGTTTGCGTCACAGTAAAGTGTTCTGCTACCACTGTAGCCTAGGCTTAGGCCTAGGCTATAACTTACATCGCTAAACAGAACCTTATTTGGTCGAAAAACAGTCTGACTTTAGTATGCACCTCCGATAAAGATGTGATGTCACGAAATATTTAAGTTAGCCTAGGATAGGCCGCTAGCCTAGTTTACATTTCATTTTCATACTCCTTTTATACAAATCATACATTTACACAAGTTGGCAAATTTTTGGCTTTTTCTGACCAGGGATGGAGATGTAACTTAGGCCTAGGCCTAAAGGCAAAAACACATAAAAATCGGACCGTAATCCGATCTGAAATCACTGTAGTGTCACCTGCCCTTAACGGCACGAAAAGTTGCTCATTTCATCCCAAGTTTGTACTAGCACTTTCAGAAATTGTCTAAATCAACAAAAACAACTGAATAGCCTAGGCCTAGCCTAGGCTAAGCCTGCCTAGCCCTACATCAAGTTGTAGGCATAAGATCTAACAATTTGCATAGCCTACAAATGAACGGTTATCATAGAAAATTAACATTTTATGTTATTAACAAGAAGGCAGTCAATTTAGCCAATGTGCGGATGGCAGATCCCTGGTTATTTTGATACGTCATAGTAAGTAGCCGTAGGCTACTAATACTATGTATTGCCACTTCTTGGCGAACGACACAGTCCTTTACCACTGCAACGTTAGACTAACGTTACTTAGTGCTAGCTGTACAAACTCCCAAGTTATACTAGCCTAGGCCTAACTTTAGGCCTAGGCCTACAGAACGCTGTGCTGTGTACCAACATTAAGCACTCCCCGAGTTTTTAATTTTCTCTGCTTTGACAGAGTCAAGTATGTGAAAAAGGAAACAGTTAAATCATGTCCAGTCTATTGTCACTTTATGTAATCGGAGCCTAGGTATGTCCTCTCGGTTGTAATTTCGCACTGCACACTTGATCGACACATGCATCGCCGGCGCCGCGGCACATATATTACAATTACATACTATATATCGCGTCGAATCAGTCATCGTTGCTCGCATCAACAACGAGTAGTTTTCTACGTACACCTATATGTTGCGTATTACAGAATGTTTGGGAAGCGTAGCATGCGTGAATACTGTACGTAGCTTTACTACAGTGAAGCCTTACCACCCTAATGTCAAAGATCTATACTGTCGGTGGATGGGAGACTAATTAACAGCAAAGCCTCCAAACGATTGCGAATGTTGCTTCTCCAAAATAACACCTCGATTGACGGAATTCTCATTAAATTTTACATTTTTTCTCTATATTTATTTGTAAAGAAATGAGCACTTGTGTTCCTTTATGCTCCGGAGTATATGCAGCTTAAAAAGTAACCAAAGCTTATATGCTTGGTAACAGGAGCTATTATCCTGCTCTATGGTGAACCATAACACAAAGTTCCATGTGTACGTCACCAGCCACTTACTCTCGTGATCTAGCAACTATATAGATGTCAATGGGAACAGTCGCTCGGTCAGATCGGAAGAGTGGCCTGGTCAATTTTTGTGGGCCTGATTGGGACCTTTTCAATGTTTTAGGTCATTCAGATCACCCACATGGCAACTCTTTGCAATCCAACTTGACATGCCCATAAATTTATACTTTGTTCAATCAAATGGAAAGTCACAAATTCACAGAAGTCTCTAATCAAAAACTTTCACCACAGTTTCACAATTTGACCTCTTGTGACCCCGTCTTACTTTCAACATCACCGAAAAACACAACTTTGATGACCAATCATCTACTGAACACTTCTGTCAAATTTGAAAACATTCCAACAAAACCACAAGGAGTTGAAGGCTTTTTCGTGATTTCACTCTTTGACCTCTCACGACCCCAAATGACCTTTGACCTACTTGCTGTTACCATATATATCAAGCCCTTGACAAGTGCTTTAAGCCTACCAACTTTGACAGGGAACGGTCAAAGAATCTGTAGACAGCAGCCTTTTTTCCAATGTTGACAGACAGACGGACGGACAGACAGACAGACAGACAGACAGACAGACAGACGCATTGCCATGACAATAGCTCAACTTGTTGAGCTAATAAACATGTGTTAAACTGAGTCCACTGCCATTATTCCTGCGTTTTGAGCATAATTCAAGGGAAATGCATATTTACCCATTCCATAACAGCTCAGCATGTTGTAAAATGGGGGAAATGACAACAGTGTGAGTTCTGTAGTTACTGTACTTGTTACCCAACAGAACTTAACACTGACACTTGCCAGCCAGCATGAAGAGCTAATGGCCAGATCGTGAGTTAGTACAGCTATCAATGAATATTACATGCAGAAAAGTCTACTGTAAAAATTCATCATGGAAATCACCACCACCACCAGGTACAAATTTCCTACCACGACTGAATAAAATTCCTGAATTTCTTTTAAATTGAGTGATAATTCTTTATTTTTTGTAATAACTTTCCAATCTGCAAAAATTTTTCAAAGAGGAGGATTTAAACAGCTTGCCCAGGATGGTGATCACGTATTACATGGCTCTCAAAATGGTCTGGTGACAACCATGTTCTTCATACTTCTTTAAACTGTGGTGAGTTTAAGAGGGCTATTTGGATTTTGGCAGCTTTAACTTAATGATGGAGAGAGGTTTCTGAATATAATGGTGTAAATATATGTAAGCCACCTTGACCATTAGTTATTAATGGAATGTCTTGTTTCACAATCAAAACAATTCTTTGAATTTCAACAACCACCAACATTAACTTGTCAACTTGAAGATGCAACCTCTGTAAAAAAAAATGATTTATTGAGATGTTTCATGATGAAAGTTCCAAGGTAACATCAATTATTTCTTCTAAAATCCTAGTAACCAATTTTTCAGAGTCAATTTTGATACAGAGGAAAACCCGGAAGACTTTTTTCTTTCATCTCTGTGACAAGTCAAACAACTTAAGTTTACTGGGTAGATTATATATTTTTCCAGAGAACTGTAAACAGTGTATGCTCTCAATTCCAAGAATCCCATCCCAGTTTCTTGCAACAGGCCTACAGTTTAGCCCAGAGTCAAGCCCTCACGGATGTTTTTCCATGACAATTACAAAGTAAGTGTGTACTGTCAGACTTAGTTCATCTCAATCACATGATACATAACATGTTTGACTCATTCCCTCGTACTTACCTCAAATCTATTTACTTCTCTACGGATAGTCTTGGAAATAGCTTCAAACTCTCTCTGACCCTTCTCAACTTTTTCCTCCCACTAAAAACAAAGAAAAACATGTATATTTAAACATCATTTATGACTGACAGTGTAGATAGACTGCAAGAGATGTGAGTAGTTTGTTTTTTTTTTTTTTGAAGGAAAAATGCAGTCACCACAATCTCATTTCAAATATTTACGAGGTATCAGGGTTGCACTGTAAAGTATGGTAGCCAGGGATTCCGCCAGAAACTCAAAAAGGAGAGGGGGCATTCACTACTGCCAAACCCCAGGTCTGAATTGATGCTGTCCTTGGCTAGAGTTACAGGTGGGATTGCTTCAAGGCCACTGTAAAGTGCAATCTGAAAAGTTTTTAAGGCTATATATTTAAGAAAATTCAAAAATTGCTGCAAATGTGTCCTCTTCTTAAAGAAACCAAAACACTGACATTTATTTTTATTGTTATGATAATGAAAAGGGGGATATTACAATTCTGGAAAGGTGCAACAATCCCCCACCCTTTACTCCACTCCCCCATCTTTGAAGAGAACACCTGTCAATTCGCCAGGGGGTTGTGACAGTACGTAAAGTTTCCTGACCATCACAGACTGTCCATTACTGTACTTATCTATTGCTCAGGGCTACATTTGCTGGAAAAAAGAGTTACATACCCACTTTAACATGCTATTTATTACTTCTCTGCTCTGTTTTAAACACAATATCTAATAAAAAACTAGAAACAACAAATACTGCAGGGTATATGCTTATCACTAATGTGTATATCAGCAAAATGAGATACTTTGCAAAACATAACACCTGTCATAATGATGTTCTTTGGAGTCTATGAAGGTTGGCTGTGGGAGCCCCAGACACCTCCCCCCCATCAGCACACCAGTGTCCACTATGCTTCCATTATCAGTATCTCAACTGACACTCAGTTTTCTCTGTAAGCAGCTACAGCCGTGGTTAGTAGGCTCCAAGAGTGGCTCTTTGGGAATGTATAAATATATTTTTCTCAATGAATAATTAAATTTACTCTAAAGTTACTCTTTGTTTACCTTGGATTTATACAAATCCTGCGTTCTAAAATATCATGAAACACACTTGAAGAAGAGAGCATATGGGTTAGTTCTATGGAGTTTTACAGCCCACTTTCTAACCAACTTAGTTTAAGTAAAGCCAGCCTAGGAATTTTTTGCAGTTGTGGCTCACTGGCTTGTTTTCCCTCCACCATTGCTTACAATATGTTGAGCACCAACACAATGGCAGAAGGTTCCATTTTTAAAGTCATTGGTATGACCTGGCTAGGAGTTGAACTCCAACTGCACATCTGATGCTCTAACCACTTAACCATGCAGGGTACTTGTGAGAATTAGCTGTTGCTGGAAACAGTTTCATAGGCATCTAAATGCACTTTAAAGGACAAATTACAGTAAGTCACTCCAAACTGAAGTACAGTAGTGTAGAATACTGTCCTGTTTTATGATTGGCTCATCAGAGTCAATGTCAATGTGACAATGTGGCAATGTTTTTTGTCCTTTAATAAGAAATTTACTAGGAGTAAATGCTTGGTTTATCTGAAATATTGATGCAAATATGATCCAGGGTTGGGTTTTTGCCGGAAAAAACCTGTTTTTTCCGGGACAGCGGTAAAAACTGGTAATAAGTGGTTATTACCGGTAAAAACTGGTAGAAACTGGAAAAAACTTCTCCGACAATTACAAGTGTGGAGTTGCTCTAGCCCATCACACATGATGAATAATTCAAATGAGACAGAGTTGTTTACATGACTTTAAGATTCTATTTTAACTTGAAAATTAAGCAATAAAACTTGCCAAAGCTAGAATGAAAACAAAAATGCCAGTATTACAATGTTAGGAATAAAGCCTTAAAAATTAAAAGTGGTAAAACTTCAACTACATACTAACACTAAAAGACTGAGAGTTAATGTTTTCTTCAAAATTACTGGAATATCAAACAAGGCCTCACAAAATGAGGATAAATGAAATTGTTCATGTTTAGTGGTAAGCCTTCTTTAAAATTGTAAAAGGAATGGAAGGCTGTCATTTCTCGTTAAAACAAAGGTTGGTATATCTATATATGTACAGCCAAGTGGACAAAAGCACAATGTAACCTATGGGCATATAGACTTCTTTACAGTGATAGTTTGTCTTAGCTCTCTCCTTGCA
The DNA here is from genome assembly GCA_037179385.1 of Holothuria scabra. NCBI lineage: Eukaryota > Metazoa > Echinodermata > Holothuroidea > Aspidochirotida > Holothuriidae > Holothuria > Holothuria scabra. The sequence goes on from CM074188.1 coordinate 19,781,518, forward strand.
TTTATACAGTATCAGTACAGCACAGTTTACAAAGCAGTTTTGAAAAGAAATTTCTTTGCCTTAAAGGGGCTCATTGAGTTGATATCAATAACTTAATGAGAGGGATAAAGGGTCAATACAACATGACAATGCTTATAGATATCATAATAAGTCAGGTTTCATATTCAATGGTTATGGGAAGACCTAAAATTTTGAATTTGTAATGTCCTGACGTGTAACGGATTTGTGCAAAATTTGAGAAAGTGTCTGGTCACTATTTTTTGAAAAGCAACTGAACCGTTTCGTTCTTACACATAAAAGAGTCATTTGGTTGTAGGATATGGGGATTGTCTTAGATTGACCATTTGGCATTGGTAAGTGAAGAAAACTTAACGGGTTTGGAAAAATTTGTGGAATTTCATGAACCAACTCAATGAGCCGCTTTAATGTTAAGCTCAATACAATGTGGAAATTGATCAATTTATATCACAGGTGAGAAAATAATGACGTACAGTAAGTTATCAATCTTCATGACTAGATTTATACTTTATAGTACTGTATGATCTCAGTGTAAATCTGGCAAAATGTAACACAACTCACTAAAAATGATCCATCCAGACCCTTACATGGTAAATTTAATAGCCTAAAATGGTCAGTCTTGATGTAAAATAATGATTTTCATGCTTTAACCTTGAAAAAAGTAAGAAAAAGTTGTTACTTAAAACATTTTATTCAATGTAGCAGAATAGGTTTTTTCCGTTTTTTCCATTTTTCGGCAAAAACCTGTTTTTACCGGGACGGTTTTTACCGGTAAAAACCACTGGTAAAAACTGCCTGTGGCAAAAACTGCCAACCCTGCAAATATCATAGGACAGATGCTTTGTTAGAGAAATAAGAAGAAAATCGTGAGATGTAGCTGTTGCTTCAAAATAAGTTTGGGTATGACTGCTCTTGACTTTACGACCTGAATAAGACCTTTAAGACATAGAATACAGTTCTAATGTTGCAATAAAAAAAATGTGGGGTACTGTACTCCTCTGATGTCTGTCGGACTGCACCTGTTGTCCTTGAAAATTTGTCACCACATATCTTCATCAGCAACCAAAGTATTAGCAATTACATGAAGTCAATAATGGAATCTTTAATATCGTGTTGCCTTTGAACCAGTTCTTGAAGGTTGAGCCATGATCAGTCACCCCAACCTTCATTTTAAACTTTACAGTGAAAGGGCAAGGCCAAGTTAAAAAGAAAAAAAAAACCATTTCACATCAGTTTTTTTTTCTCAAGAGAGGAGGATGAAGTGCACTTTTTTAATTTTTGTGTTTTTTTTTTTTCCAAAGCGCAACAGTACTGTAGTTTTCTGACATCTGTGGTGAATGTGCACAAAATATAAGTGAATGTAGACACACAAAACTGAACATGCAGTATAACCATTTTATAACGTTGTTTCAGGTTTAGCAAAACCTTCTTTAACACTCCCCAATCTAAATACAATACATACCTTTGTATTTGTCTTCTATAGACAAACATCTTACAATAGCAAAGACACAAGTACCACCACAGCAGCATTACAGGGAGCTAAGTACAGTGTCTTTAAATACTGTGAATACACACAATGAAAGAAATGACTGGCTAGTTTTTACTGCATGAACCTGCAGTAAGACCATTTCACGAATACAGTATTCATAATTTTTTTTCTCTCATTTGGGTAGCACATAAAAAAAAATTAATTCCATGCTGCAGTACTACACCCAAAAAGGGAAGCAGGGGGGGGGATATGAAACACATTTTCTTTTACATTTTACACTGCGCCTCAAAATGAAGGCAAACATTGACAATATGAGGAGCTGTAGTAGTTGTTCCAGATTTATTCTCAATTATTAGTGAAATCTTTTAAATCTCCTCTTTACTACAGGTCTTTCCATCTTTACATACCTTTCAGGATGTGGCCACACACAGACATTGAATATATAAGCAACTGTAAAATAAGGGACCAACTACATGGCCAAGTGGTTAGAATATCCAGCTTGCAGTCGGGAGGTTGGGAGTTCAAGTCCTCGCCAGGTCATACAGAAGACTTCAATAATGGAACCCTTTTGCCATTGTGCTTGGTGCTCAGCATATATGGAGCAGGGAAAACAAGCCCATAGGCCACAACTGGAGAAAAGGCTGTGGCCAACTTGACTTGAGCCAACTGGTTGGAAACTGGGCTGTAAAACTCCACCTATTAAAAACTAACAACCCAGAGAGGGTAATTTTGTCATGATAAAGATCAATTCATGGAATGGGATACACAGGTAAATCTACAGTAATACAAATTGTTGTGAATGCATTTTTTCCCTATAATACCAAAATGTGACCCAGTCCCAGCTGCCAAGAGTGTACTTCACATTGATGTCATTTTCTAGGTAGATTTATTACTGTATCGGTTGGCATTTTGTTATTTAATAAAACACAAACAGAAACTTCTACTTTTATACTGTAATCATATTACAAGTTTACCATTTATTCTTCCTAATAAACAAGTGGGTCTACTGTACAGAGTAGACTCATTCAGCAGCTGCTTACTGTTAGGCCTATAATGGGTGGAGGGTTGGCAATTAGTGAAAGATAAGTTTTAATTTATTAGGGCACAGCCACAGTTTACTCATACATCAGCTGCAGCACTACCTTCCTGTATATTTTTTTGTGCTGTAAATGTGCCCACTATGCTCTGTTACCTTAGGCAAGCTTGGTTAATTATCTTGCAGACAAACTATTTCAGTAACCAGTACAGTAGCTGAACAAATTCCTTCACCAAGTTTACGACAGTGAATTTATGAGACTGTTCCCAGTCACCCAAACCTCATCATGAAATAATAAATTGCTTAATTACTAAGGCAGACTAACTTCTCTTAACAGTTCCAATACTGTATATCTTTGACAACACCTCAGGCAGGCCTACGGTACAGATAAATCATTGTGCACCAGGCACACTAATGTTTAGTATTAAACTGCAAGTACTTACAGTAGTTACATGATCAGGAAAATCTTGGAGACAATACAAAAAATTTCTTCATACAGTACTTACATAGAAGTAGAGAGGATTTTTTTCATGATTGGTACCTGTGCAGAATTTCAAAGAGTACATAGCTTGGCATCTGCATTCATTTCAGAAAAAATGCCATGTACAGTAGGCCTATACTGTACTGTACAAAATGAATAACCACCTCAAAATTTTGTCTCTTTTTATCAATAATTTATATTTTATTAACTGTCTTTAAACAGCTGGAACCAAAGCATTTTTTCCATGATGAGTGACAGGCTCACTGTAGATTATGAGGTCCCCATGACCCATGTATCAGAACAAGTTGGTACAGAGACTGATGCTCCTGTACATACTGTGCTTGAGCCTAACCATTGGATAATTTGATTTTGCCACAATTGAATGGCACTGTGCTCTATAGGTATTCAGCATTCCATGATGTGAACATCCTCACAGCAAAATTTAGCAGCCTTTTAGAGAGTCATTAGTGGCACAATATGGGATCCCTAGTAAAATCATTGTGTTCATATTGGAGTAATTAGTACAGTTTTAAGTATGAATGAAAACATTCTTGAGCATATTCATGTATTGCGACATAACAAATGAACATTAACAGATATCAAACTTGTACACAGTAGCATAAATTACTTAAAGGCATATTCTGGTGACCTTTGACCTGGGTGTTGTAAGAGAAGGAAAAATTTTCTACACCATGTCCTTCAAACCCTGTCTCAATACCATTTTCTTAACTCAAGATATCTCACTTTAAAGATTGGGTATTTTTGTTTAAAAATACCTCTGCTTTTCAACAAAGCATCCGGAAGTTATGTAATGTGGGCACATTGCCTCAAATTCCTTTTGTTTCTTTTTATAAATGAAGGTCCTGTTTGTCCTTGAAATTTGATACTGTTCGAATGTTTGAATATCTTTTCCTGCTGATCTAGCATTACCCTTCACCATATGAAGAGTACAACCACCAATGTTGCTTAATATTGCCTGCAGCAGAGTCAATATTATAAATAAATTGAATGCAATGTCAAATTAATGTGTCACGATTACATCACAGATCACCCATGATGCACCAAATCTCAAGAAAATTGCATTACTTTAAAAAATTTGTATCTTCTGAACAGTATATGCTATTGAGATGCAGTTTTCACCTCCTGAAAGAAAACTTTTCTGCATATTTTGACGTTAATGAATTTTGTCTCCAGAATATGCCTTTAAAAGCACAGCAGTGCATCATAATTTATCAGGGTGTAATTTGTATGATAAAAAATAGTAAGCGCAAGAGATTGGTAGTGACTGGTAGCACTCTGGGGTTTTCTTCAGTGAAAAGATGTCCAGTGTTTAGAAGCTGTGACTACTCACTGTGTAGCCTCAGAGGGACCTTTTGACCTTACCAATGACATTAAAATGAATCACACATTACTAGAATACCATCCTTTTGAAGTACTTATTACTTGTAAATAGAAACTTGTCCGAGAGTCTGAAAATGTTATTTTTAAGGCCTTAAGTTTAGTTTCATAAAATCAGCACACCTGTGGAGAACTGTCAAACTCAATAAGGTCCACAGAGCAATGAAATATGACTTGCTCACCTCTTTTTCATTTAAAATAGACTTAAAGGTATGGTCACTTACCAGCAAAAAGCATTGATTTTACTTACAGCGTAACAAGTAAAAAAATTAGATTTCGCAATGAAATATCTGGTGGAATTATATCAATATCTTCTACTGAAGATACATCTCCTCAAAGTTTGCATGTTTCTCCAGTCAGGGAATAATTTAGCATTCAAATTTTGCGTAGAAGTTTTGAAGATTTTTGAGGTTTTTCACACATTATTTGTGAAAATGCAAGGGTTATGCACACAAAAAATTGCTACACAATTTTTCATTTGTGTAGCATTGAACTTGGCCTGTTTTTGTAGCAAATTGCAATGCGATACTGGATAAATTATACCCTGCCAGTAACTTGGTGGCTATGCAAAAATAATGATGCAGAGTGTTGAACTGTAACTGGCATTTCTTCTTTTCACACTATACTACTTATCTCTTAATTACTAACTACTGTAGGTATGGTTTATGATTTTGTAATTGATACTGATTATTTTTGAGGATGCTTTATTTGAACTTCCAAAATGAAGTTCTCAGCACAAAACAATGTCCCAACTTGAAAATGAAGGTTGTAAAAACAAAAGATGGCATTAGCCATGTATGGCCTGTCAGTCTCTCGACATTAAAAGATTTGCATATTGAGCTCAATTTTATGTACCATTACAGTCATTCTACCTGATTGAAAAAGGAAAATGCATTAAATTATTCTGCACAAACTACTCAAACAACATTGAAGCAGTGCATTTGAACAGTGAGGATATCCTCATCAAATATTTCAAATAACACCATCCATGTGCCTAGAGTCTTAACACAAAAACTGAATACAGTACTACTACAGTTTCAGAACATACAACATACTGAATGTATTACATTAAAGTACCCCTTCTAGTGAAAACATTTAACATTTTCCTGTGAGATGTTGCTTACCCCCCCCTCCCCCATTAAAAAAAATAAATAATTCAAGCTCATTTGCTAGTGAGATAATTCAAAATTTCACACAATTTTTAGGATTGACATCCGGATATCCAGATATCTGTCCAAATTCTATGATCCTACCCCCCTCTAAGCCCCTAGCCCCTATTCTTCTTCAATTTAAAACCCACCTGTGGTTGAGAATAAAAAGGTTTCCCTAGCACTGTTCTCTTGTAACACCCTGTTCACCTTTTTCATATCCGCTCACCTTTGTCCAGACTCGAATTCACTTACATGATATGTGCTCACCTGTGCAATAAAACATCAAGCCAGTTATACAGCTAGTTATAAATGGATCACCCTTCTAATGGTCAAATTCTTTTAACTGTTTATTCAACAAAAATACACCCTACCATTCTTCTCTTCATTATTTCATCCCTTCTTTTCATGTAGAACAGTACAATAAAAAAATAGGTAACATTTTCATATAAGATGTTCTGTTTAAAAATGAGCTGAGGTAGATGTACTGTATGTTTTTCTGCAAAATTAATTAAATTGTCTTAAACATCCGTAAACCATGTAAGTAAAACAGTGCATGAAAATGCAATGGCAGACTTCAAATATATGTTAGTTCATGCCTACATAAAAAAAAAAAATGGGTCAAACAATGTTTGTACTATTAACAGTGCTGCACTGTATGTAGTGTTTACGACTCCACCTGCAGTCTATAGACATCTCTAGAGCTCCCTGTGAAGTTCATGTGTTTGTTCTCTCACATAAAATTGATCACTCGAGCTAAAGAAAATTAGGTTTATGGGATTTAATCATGGTTATGTTGGATAGCTGACTGACGCCCAAGGAGTAACAAATTTATCACCTCCTGATAGCACAGCCTGAATAGCATTGATAGATGGAACACTGGCCTAGATAAAAGATGATGCAGATAGGTAATCAGAGAAGGATGTGAGCTAGTATTTGAAAACATGCAGAGCATACATGTGCACCGTCATGTTAATAAGACTGCTATAAAAAGAGACAGCAGTAAAACTTAAAGCCATGACTGATCGGATGCCTGCAAAAGTAAATTGGTAGACTGATCGGATGCCTGCAAAAATAAATTGATAAAGGTAACCATTGTTTACAATTACAAACTGATTAATGCCTCACAAAATAAACATTGCTCACAAGATTGATTTTAAGAGTAAATGAAGTGAAAGATTAAAATTCTCTTTGCATGATAAACAAAGAAAAGCCATCCCATGTTAACAGCACACATGAATTTTCTTTTCCAGCACTATTGATGTTATTCTCTTTTAAATCTAGAACATTGCCATTCATTTTTTCTTTCTTTCCATTTTCAATTTTTCAGGATTAAAAGTGGAAAGCTGAAATGATATGATATTAATATATTCAAAATGGTGAATAGAGAATAAATCTAAATACAAATTAAATTGAATGGCAATTTAATACCACACTATGCTGTTCTTCAAATGTAATAACATTCTTCGAGACTTTAATAAAAGAGCAAGTGAGGTAGTTTGTTCAATCTCCCACCTTTAAATCAATCTCAAACACAAATTGATTTGCTTCACTGAGCAAAAGTCCAATTTAGTATGAAGCTCAAGAAGAAGGGGAAAAGTGATGAATATCTTGAAGAAGTGCAGGCCAGACAAAAATATGACACACTTAAGTTGCTGGAAAAATTAGGATGCACACACATACTGCAAGCCCACCAGGGTAGACACTGTGAACTTCTCTCCTTATATTTGACCTAGTAAACTAGGCTAACATTGCTTCCATATTTTGTGCTTCAGCTCACAAAAAAGTATTTCAGCAGTTTAGTCCACACAATCCATTGATCATTAAGCACCTGTAGCTGACTGCTTCCCACCCCCCCAAAAAAGGACCTCCCCCTCTCCCCCACCCACCCCCCCCACCCCCAAAAAAGAAAAGGACAGATTGAAAATGTTATCCATACAGTTAAAACAGTGAATGTGATCAAATTTAAAAGAAAATACTTTTTTGTCACACAACAACATTGACCAAATATTTTCAACATCCAAATGTAAGTTTTCATATATTAAGTGTATTTGTTAAAAAAGAAGAAAAGGATAAAATACATATTCCATGACAAAGAGTGCTTTCATAATTGTTCTCACACAGGGATTTACTATAGATCAGGATTTGATCAAAACCTTCACACCTTTTTTTGTAGTTTGAAAGCTCAAACACCCAAGGTAAGATCTCGAGAGTTTGATCCATCAAATAGGACAAATCAGATCTGAAGTGAGGGAGAGAACTGTGTGTCAGAGCTTACAAAGTTGACGTGCACTGCCAGCACTTGAAGCTGCATCTCATAATTAACTAAGCAATGGAGTAGGAAAAACAAGCCAGTGAGCCACAACTGGAAAAAGGCTGTGGCTGACTCGACTTAACACAACTGGTTGGAAACTAGGCCGTAAAACTCAATCTAACCTAACCTACTGTAACCTAACCTAACCCCATAATTAACTAAAGAACAATATTTTGGAGTATCCCTGTTGCCATAAAAAATATGCATATAACACATTCCAACCATTACAAGAATAGTCCTGAGCCAAATTTACATTTGAAATGTTACAAGAGTAACATATTCTAAGCATTTTGGTGAAAGGTTCATTTTTAACCATGTTCTATTCTTGGGATTTTTGCAATAGATGTTGACACATTTTCTATAAAAAGTGAACTTTAAGCAAGCAGGTATGATGTCATGGATTCACGTTGTTGGCCAATGTTTTGTTTTTATTTTTCATCCTTTTAGTTTGACCTTGAATTTATTAGAGATGCTGTCTTGTCCCTAAGGTTTATTAAGTTTTCAAAATCCCATTGCTCAGAATGCACCTATGGTATCAATATATCACAAGTTATGTTGCATAAAATTGGTGGTAAATTACAAATAAAAACAAACCATCGGCCAACAATGTGGATCCATGATATCACACCTGCTTGCTTCAAGTGCACTTTTTATAGAAAATGTGTCAACTTCTATTGCTAATATCTAGGGAGTAGAACATGGGAAATAAAAATTTCACCAGACGCCTAGAATATCTTCCTCTATAAAAAATTTATTTGGCTATGGACTGTTCTTTTAACACTGGACACAATGAGCAGGATGTGTCCCTTTGTATGACAGTTCTGATACTGTAGTAAAGGACACCCACGGTCTATTCATCCTAGGGAGTGGCGGGGGGGTTAAAGCTTTCTGGTACAACATGCATTAAATTGATGTGGCATTAACACCTAGGGTGGGAATTTGCTTTTTTCTCCTTTTTTGTTTACAGTGTATCAATTTCATAACAAAAGGAATCTCTTGTCAATATTTGCCCTCGGCATCTGAGCCTGGAATCCACCAGCTGTGTAAACAAAACCCCATCATAGGGTCCTTATGTAAACTATGATTCTGTACCATTGAAAATATACAACATACGTACATCAGATTTAAAGCAAAATTTATCTACAAGGTGCCTTTGATTATTACCATCCTTATGTTCAAGTAGAAAGAATTAACAAAATCATACCTCAAGTTTAGAAATTGAAAAATACATACACCATAGAGATTGCAAAATGAATCTTATTCATTCGAATCCCGCAGCCATTTCTTGAATGTTTCCCACTTACTTGCATAGCATGTTGTACAGAAAGAGCTTGATTAATTGCATCACTCCATAAGAATGTTATCACATATCCCACCTTGGCTAGAACATTTAACCTAGGAAAATGGTGTTCCTGAGAATTCTGCTCAAAGCTCCCAATTTTCTGAAACCTAGAAATTTCCTGAAAATATTACATCTTTGGGAGTAGTTCCACACAAAAAAAAGTACAGTATGCAAAAACCATGAAAGATACATGCCTACTATATAATGATATGATATGTCTTCCCTTTTATATATACTGTGAGGCAGATAGGCACTACAAATGTTTTATTAGGTTTTTAATATTTATATGCCATATCACTCATTGTTTCAGACAAGGTTGGCATGAATCTTTGAACTTTTAGGATGACTGTGCAACCACATTGCTGACAGTTATACTTCAATGTGTGAACATTTCATTGTAATTTTGCTGCAGTACAGTACTGTACATGGCAAGCTGTATTCACTAACCACAACGAATTTGGCATTTACAAATTATATACTGCATGTGTGTCCTTGTATTAAATGTACTGTATGTATCTCTTGATTTGTATTGAGTAAATTTCATGTAGAAACAAATAAAGCATTATACTCTCTTTCTGAAGATCATTTTTGCAAAATGGAACCTGTATACTATTCCCGATTATATCTGAAAAGTAGTACAAACTATTGCAACTGTGGACTTGAAATGAAAATATTCCCACTATACCTGATGATCTTCTTACCTTTTCTGCTGAAAAATACGACCAAAGGAGCTCACATTATTCATAATGCACTGGGAGTGTTTTGATAACACAGAAGGGCAGGCTTCCTAATTAGGGGCACCTGTGCCGCTTCTAGCACACAACATTGTTTGCAGTGATGTTCGAAGTATAAAAAGAAAATATTTAAACATTAAACAACTTAAAACTGATCAAATAGAGACATTGTCTGGTCTCTCAATTATTAACCAAACACTAAAGTTTTCCCTCCACATTTACCAGTCACAATCTGTGTTCTGTCAAACCACACACCATATACACAAATCCAGACAGCAAGTGATGGTCTGATTTCAGTCGGCCATAACTGGGGTCCATCACCTTTAAATCTTTCGATTTCCTTGCTTACTCTATCATGGATGGTTGTACACTAATTTGTATCTTATATTCTCAAAGTTCACTAAAAATGAGGGTTAGAAATTCATGTAAACAATAAATAAAGACGGTTTTAGGCTGATGGACCCTACTAATGGCGGCCTACAGTCACTAAAAACAAGCGCTAATCGGATTCCTCTATAGGCCTTATTGTATTTTTCCAACATTGCTATATCTTCAAAATGCTACTTTCAACCACTAGGCTAAGTAATGTCAAAATGTTTCTTTTTAGTAATTTTCTAAAATTGATGGAGATATCCCCTTCCTGATTTCCAAAAGTTTCTTTAACCAAGATAATTAACCAAAAAGTAAAAAATTTGATGGAAAAGTTCATCAGAAAATGTAACAAAACTATGCATCATTGTGCATCTGAGGCTCTGAAGAAACATGCAGATTTTCAAAAGGTGAGAGGAACAACCCCTACATTTATTTGCCTCCCCCAGGCCAGCAAACACTGGCATATTTGATCAGCACAAAAATGTGCATGCCCTTGTGTGCTCATCACGGTAGAAGAGCAATGATCTAGGATCGTGCCTAGATAAAGATGAGTTTTAGAAAATTGTGGGAGGGATTGGAAGAAAGTAGGTTGAGAGGATTGGAATTGTCTGGGGTAATGATTAAATTCAAGTCTCATACTTTGTAAACAAAGGGACTAAAAGTAGGAAGCTGGCACACCCTTAACAGGTAAAATATAGTCATGCTTAAAGGAAGAGCCATATTAAATTTGTCTTTTATGGAATTCAGAGGTTATTTGAAGTCACCACAGGTAAAACAAAAGACCCACACCCACCCCTTTTAAACAAATTTCAAGAAATGATTTTTATGGGGGTATACCAAATTTTCCAGTTAGGAGATAAAGCTGAAATTTGGTGGAGTCAAGGTCTGAGGTAACCAGTTGTACTGTGAAAAATCTCACCAACAAATGGGAGAGTCATTTATCTAACTTGGCAGTATGGTGAGTTGGGCACAGGACGAGTGAAAATCACTTGGAAATAACTGCCAGTTAATAGATAAATGACGTTGCCCTAAATTAGATGATGGGGATCAAAGTACCTCTGAACTGGCTGTCACTGCCTAAACCGTCAGGCCTAAATTGCACTAAACAGAACAAAAACTTAAACAAGAGCCCAAGGGCACTATGGTTCCTTGCATTAAAGATGATATTGTATTAAGGTAGTCCCAAGGTAAGGCATAATTTGCACCTTTAACCCCAATGACTTTTGGCCATCACCCAAAAACATAGGGGCACATTAAATTTCAAAATCATATAAGCACTTGCCGTTTGAGAGAAATGGAACACTAAACTTTTCAAATTATCACACTGCACACTGCCCACTTCCATGCGACAAATACATTCATCACCTTTCACTAAAATGTCATTTACTTGAGTTTGGGGTAGTATAGGAGGTTAGTTAATTGCCTTTTTGGTCAATCTCAACAATTCAAATCCAGACCTTAACAAGAGCCCAAGGGCACTATGGTTCCTTGCATTAAAGATGATATTGTATTAAGGTAGTCCCAAGGTAAGGCATAATTTGCACCTTAAACCCCAATGACGTTTGGCCATCACCCAAAAACATAGGGGCACATTAAATTTCAAAATCATACAAGCACTTGCTGTTTGAGAGAAATGGAACACTAAACTTTTCAAATTATCACACTGCACACTGCCCACTTCCATGCCACAAATACATTCATCACCTTTCACTAAAATGTCATTTACTTGAGTTTGGGGTAGTAAAGGAGGTTAGTTAATTGCCTTTTTGGTCAATCTCAATTTCTCAATTCAAATCCAGACCTTAAAAAGAAGTCACAAAGGTCAAATACAGTCAAAGTAGATCAAAACTGATCTTAAATAAACACAGTCTCTTCTGCACCAAAGAAATTTAGCAGTCATCTGGTCATTCCTGACCACCAAAATTTATGATGGATGACTAGAAATTATGTCATGGTTGTCCTTTAGACTACCCAATGTGTTTGCCTGAAAAGCAAAAATAAGGAAAAGCCCACAATTCTGCTACTAAAGGCAGCCCGATAGTGATATATTACCACCAATTTCTTCTTCACAATTTGGCTAGAAGACCAAGAAACAAACATAGCTCTGTAGAATCTAATAAATGACTTTCAACTTGACCTTTTAACCTAAAGAGGGTGCTAGAAACAGCATTGTAGTCCCTAGGGTAAAAGCAGAGGTAAAGAAGAGAAACTGCTTTCATATTTTACTATTGAAATTGGAATCTTAGCTTGCACTGTGAATAACTTTATTCAATACTGTATGTGAGGAAAAGGTTGTTTTTAATAATAATTGCATTACTGTCCTGATTGTTAACTAAACTGCTTTTAGACTGAGAGGGGGTTATAATTCTTCTTTTCTTTTATACATTGCATTTGTCTAAAGGCATTAAACTTCAGCTGGACTTTTAAACCAATTGAACAAAGACCCAAAGAGTCTTCACGTGCACTTTACTTAGACGAACACAACTTTCCATTATTTCCACTATGTTACTTGGTTATTGAGTAATTGCACCGCATATCTGGCATTGCAATAGGCCTACATATGACCTACATGTACACACTAGCCTGTCATTTAAAAGTCAGTAACTCAAGTAACGAACATCGTAGGAGGGTAGTGTAATAGCCTTTTTGGTTCGTCTGATCAAGACAAATCTTGACGTCACAAAAAAGTCACAAAAAAGTAACAAAGGTCAAAAGGTCAAATGAGGTCAAGTGAGGTCATCACGTGCATTTCACTTAGACGAACACAAATCTCCATTACACCACCCCTCTAAAATGTTTCAGTGGCAAGATATCAATAAAACATTACTTTTTGACCTTTTGACCCTTTCCAATTATTTTGGTTAATGTACCAACATTTTCACCTCCTACCAATCTAACTTATCCTAAAATGATGCCACTGCTTGAACAACGGATACTGAGTTACAGCTACTAACAGAAATTCAGTTTTTGGCCTCTGGTGATCACCAGTGACCTTTGACCTCCACCAAAAACGATAGGGCACATCTACTCCACAACATCTACATACATACCAAGTTTGAAAAAAATTGATCACTCGGTTATTGAGTTATCGCACCACATACCTCGCATTCCAATCCGTCACATACACACACACACATACACACACACACACACACACACATACATACGCCAAGGTGACTGCATAGGTTCCTTTGTTACACAAGGAACCAAAAAAGATTCTCTATTCTGCGAAGAAATTGTACAGCAGTCTTTTTTGTTTTACGTGTGGCCTGAAAGAAGGTGAGAGGGTATGAGAAGAGTGCTACATGTTTTATGCTCATGAGAAAATAAAATGGAATCTCTGATTTCACCCCACCTACATTGTGCTGCCGTTGGAGCACTAAATTTCTAAAATCATGCAAGTACAATGGACTTTCTCATTCTTCTAATTATGAGTGGTAAAAAGCTCATGGACTGTAGAAGGCAACTTTGCCTCAATACATGTGTATCAAGCAAGTGTAAATCCTTTAGAAACAACAGTAAAAGCAAATTTTTTAAGGTTATTTTCTGCTGTTCAGAGAGAATCACATTTTTATGTTACACATGAAAATAATACAGTAGGCCATAGCAACTCTTTCAGGCACTTAATAGCCATTGCTCATATCAAAGTACGCTTCCTATAGGTATCTCCCCTCAATTTACTCAAACAGTAGATGTTTGTTTCTTAAAGGGGTACTTTGAGTAGGTGCATGGAATTCAAATAATTTACCCCAAATCCTGTAAAGTTTCCTTCACATACAATCCTCATATCCTACACAAGTCTAAGAATTGACTTATCATGCTAATTTATAAGCAATTTTATGTGGTACCCTTGAAAACCCTAATTAAGATAACACTGTCAACTCAATACGTCCCTTCAAAGGGACTCATTGAGTTGATATCGATACTTAATGAGAGTGTTAAAGGGTCACGACAACATGACAATGCTTATACGGTATAAAGCATAGTAAGTCAAGTTTTATATCCAATAGTTACGAGAAAAGTTTAAATTTTAAATTTTGTGATGTCCAGACTTGTAACGGTTCGTGCACAATTTGAAAAAGTGTCTGGTCACAAATTTTTGAAAACCGAATTGAACCATTAATTACTCACTCATAAAACAGTTAACTGTATGTAGGACATGGTGATTGTCTAAGATTGACCATTTGTCATTGATATGTGAAGTAAACTGAACGGGTTTGGAAAAATTTGTGGAATTTCATGAACCAACTCAATGAGCCCCTTTAACATTGTGGTACTAAATGGAACATGACAGGGACTGCCGGTGGCAGTACTTTGACAAGGTTGCAAGCTGATGGAGAATGACTTGGTGATACTCGGGAATGGGTGACATGAATACCAGGATTAATCCCATGGAGCAGTTAAAGACATGGCTAGATGGTGGCATGGTGCAACAGAGGTGATAAATACCATAATCATTGCTGATGGTGATCATGGTGGCGGGCTACAAATGACAGTTAAGCCCATTAGTATCCTGTCATGACATAGCAAACATGAGAAGAGGGACAGATTTAAGGGAAGCATGTTTGCAGAAACGGCACACTAGTGGCTTGTGAGATTTCACAAAATGAAAAAAAAAAAGAAGAAAAAGTGACACTGCCTTGCTAGGTTTCATTGTGGTTTCATGTGGTAACATTAAAGTGACGTCCCTGGTGAGACTGAGATACACATAAAGCAAAAAAGTACATTAAACAAAAAGGCAACTTTGCCAGTAATGCAATCCTGAAAGCTGTCAGTAGTGATTTCTACTCTTTCCTGTTTATCACTGCTGTTCAAGTAAAGATTTTGTTTTTAAGTTCTGCATTAACTTTGGAAGAAATGTTTTCCAACTGGACACCAGAAAACTTGTGGAAAAATTTTTTTCCTGATAAATACTGTACTTACTCTTGCTTTTATGTTATAGCACTGTTTGACATGGACACTGGAGTCATAATTTTCATTAAGTGATCTGTATACAAATACTGAGAGTACCACAGCTCTACAAAAGGCACCACAGAAATTCACTTCTTTGTCCTTTTAGGGAGTAGATTTAAACTTCAATGGGAGACATCACATCTTTTTTTATACATTCACATTTTTTAAGAAACTGGGGGAATTTCACCATCACATATTCTAATGCAAACACTCAACCATACAACATGAAATAACACTGTACAGTCTCACATGGTTAATACATGAATCTGCCAAACCTTGCACTCACTTCATGATCAACCACTGAACAGGTCCACCACTTTACAGAAGTACTGTAGATTGATGGATTACCTTTAAAAAGGGAGCTTTTAACATGCTTGGAAATGGATACAAATGGGACAGAAACTGTAACTGACAGAAACACAAAGACAAAAACTAGTCAATATTTACACCGCTTGGTGAAGAACTCTTGCAAAGCTCATGGATAATAGTATTAAAACATAATTGTAAGAATAACACACTTCCACTGAGTCCGACAAGAATGTCTCTGTTAGTTGAACATTTTGATGGCCAGACATTTATAGTTTCCCAATTGCGCCTTTTATCATGTTTTGTGCCTGCAATAATAGATGTAGTTCACATTCATTGTGTTGTGGCAAGCAAGCCAAAGTCAAATGCAGTAAATTTAATGTCATACACAAAGCCTCCATAACATTTTGTGCTACATTGTAGAATATAAGCCAGCTTTTTCAGCAAAGGTGAAGATAATTCCCTTCTCACTTAAAACCTAGAATTTAGCATAATAGCAGAATCCAGCTATATACTGTACTGTATCATCCATATTTTTTTAATGTCTGTAACAACATCTGCAAAATAGATAACAGGCCACTTTCACGTTGAGTTCTCTGGCAAATAACTTTCAGGTTGGTGCTTCATGTTCCAATTTACAGTGCATAGCCATGAGAAATTTCAAAGAATATGAGTTATTAATTAAAAGCCTGACATCTCATCTAACCATTCCTCTTTTCCTTGGCATTTTTTTTTTAATAGTCTCACAGGCCTTCCAATTTTAATTCTAGATCAAGACACCCTGAAGCAACCTGATGCAATTTAAATCTGCTAGCTTTATTGCACAACAAAGCATCCTGTAAAAAAACAGGTGTGTACTGAAGCACTGTATGCGACAAAAACTACCGAATTAAATGAGTTCATGCCTGTTGGGGTATAAATTCTCTTTCTAATGAGAGCAAATCACGGAGCTCATACCTTTCAAAAGGGTATTGGCTCCATGGTACTACAATATTCCTGGAACAAACATTTAGTGTGAAAGAAAGGCATGTAATGGACTTAAGGAGAAATGACTCCATTGTGAATGTATGACATCATACCTGCTTGCTTAAAGTTCACTTTTTGTGAAAAATTCACAAGTCCACATTAATTGCCAATATTCGAGAAAGATGAATTATTAAAAAATTCACCACAATGCAAAGAGTATGCTGCTCCTCATCACACTGAACATAAATTTGGTCCTGAACATTCTACAGTTCTTTGTTACATAACAACAATCACAACACCAAAAGAATACACTTGTTCCTAGTACATTTAATCAAGAGGGTATCTCCAGTTCCTGGTTGCATATCCAAACCTCTAATAGTGAATTTGGTTTTGAAGTATTACTCATTACACTTTAAACCTTTTGCAACTGAGGGGGTGCATCCCTTCATACTGAGCTATACATTATAGTCTGTGTATGAAGTATGTAAGCACAGGTTCAGCAAATACTAAGTTCTGCATTAGAATTGCCAAGGTATACAAATTATCTTTGGAATCACATTCAAGTCAACCAAATCTGAAGTTAATGCTACCAAAGCTACAGAGAAAAACACAATTAACCATCCCAACTTCATTCAAACCACTTTTTCAAATTGTCTGATTTACTGTTTGGTTGGTAAGATTGTAGCATTGTGGGTAATATGTTTACGGCAGTTGCACCTTTCTGTAAACAAACCTCTAGAACCTCCAGAACCTCTAGGTTCTGTGGTGATAGCTAATGGGTCAGTTGCTGTTTGCAACTTGTACAACTTGTCCAGGCTGGTACAATAAATTGAAGTACAAGCAGCTTGCACCCTGAAAACTTGAGAGTACATATCACTTGAGTGATGTTGATAGGACTCCAACCAGTGAAGAATCATTCTAAAATTGCAAAAGATACTTAAACACATTCAAATAACTATTTTGCAACATGTAATTATTTACAGGTCAACAAACTTCAGCAATCATTGCTAGTTTATTACTTACAATGGGTTTGGGTTAGAAGGAGTTTTACCCCCCAGTTTGTACTTATAATGGGGAAAAACTGTGTATAGCTAGACTAATGGTGATAGCAGGCAAATAGCTGAGAGTACACTGTAGAGCTTAGACTAGTGATAAGTGAGACACTAGTTTTACCTCTGCGGGTCCTCATTGCTTTATATTGGAAGAAACCTGTTAAGACAAAATTATCCAAGTTCAAGAAGATTTGTAAGTGCATAATACTACAAAAAAGACAGAGAGGGTTTTATTCAAAATTTTGTGCCATACAATTGCATACTTGCCAAATTTCTCACGAGAAAACGAAAGATATTGCAGATGATCCACTGTGTTCACTGCGTATAAATGGAAATAACTTGGTGTATGCAAATTTTGTGATTACTTTTTCCAAGCTGCTTATTTGACACTTTTCCATCATTTTAAGTGACCTTGTTTTCATTTTGAAAGTTGGAAAATTGCAATGGGTTTTTAAGTTCAGAAAACAGAACTGAAAACAGAACACCTTGCTATTATTTTTCCTTTCTTCCTATAATATACAATGGCAACAATAATGCGGCTACACCTTGCTATTGTTTCTATTTCATTAATTTATAATGGCAACAATAAGAGGCTTTATTTCTGTCTCTGAATTGACTTACATCTTTGTTACTGTTTTTGTACCTCAAAAGCCTTGTCATTTTACTAAAACGTTTTTAGACTTGTATAGCCCTTGTAAAGATAATCTCTGGAAAAAGCAAACTCAGTATAGATTAGAAATTGTTCTTCAAATAAATGTCTCTTTCAGATTGGCTATGGTAGATTGTATCTTTGCTTACATCATAATATAAACCTGACAAAATAAATTGATTTCAGTACAAGGTTACAGGAAGTTCAAGGAAAGGAAGTATAAACAGAGTCTAGCCATGACGTAAGAAAACCCATGCCCTTATCACATGGGCGAGTGATTCCACATGCCTGTGCAATGGAACATGAATAAAGAAATGTGAAATTCTCTGCCATCCTCCCACATGACATTTATAATACAAAACCTTTCAGAGCTGGCAGAAATGATGAGACACACTGCCTCTATATCACCATGGATGACAGTCCAGGATGTCTTTTTTTTTTTACTTCAAAAGGAGGTTGACAGGGAACATGAGGAAATAGTAACCATAGAAATATTTGTAAACAAACTTGGACATTTCATCGATGAAAGGCTTTTTTACTGTACAGGGAAAATGGGATGAGCAAAACTGGTTCAGAACTCTGACATGATGGAAAGAAAAAAGACACGAAGTACAAGATTTACGGTTGATGTCAGTTCTGGAACCACTTGGCAGATGGTTTAAGTCATCCTTAATCATTACATGCAAAGGATGCAGATGGTTCAAGTAGAAGTAAGCTGCATGACAGATATTCTCCATGAGTCATAACTTTCAAGGTAGGCAGGTTTGTGGGTTTTCAACTATTTTGGCCCTTGTCCCAAATTAAACTTTATGAATGAATTACATTCCACAATTTTTACATCAAGCATGGGGGGGGGGGGGCAATCATGGGAGCTGAACATGGCTCTGAAGGGGGCCCCTCATGAGAATAATTTTGGATAACTGTACTTAAAACGGTGCATTTTGGTGACTAAGCTTACCTGTACATATAAATTATCACTTTAACTATCCAAAGTAATAGGAGATATTTAGCATTTTATCTCAAAAACCAGTTACCGCATATCTCTGTGAGCTGTTAACATACTTGCCAACATTGTCATCTCAGAAATCAGGACATGTAGGAGATGATCCACGGAGCATGACACATAGTTGTTCTATGTGCGCACAATGAAAATGGTAATTTGCAATCTTTCATTAACAAACAAAATATGGATGCTTCCAATGCATGCACAATGAAAGTCCCACTGTACATGACACGGCAACAACTTACCTTGTACATAAACTGCTATTTCATCTGGTGTTTGTAAGACAACAGTGTTAAGTTTACCCAGTATTGTGAAAACAACATTTTGTATGCTAAACCAAAGAAGCCGACATGTGAACAGTGTATGTTTCTGCTCAGGAATAGACACATTGGGTCTAGCTAGATGTACATTTTCAATAGTTTAGATGACGGTCTAATTAAAATTAATCAAAGTAGAAATGGATGTCCCTGAAATGGAAGACGATGAAGTGGACCCTGCAGCTGCCTTTCAGGAGAAACTTTGAAGCAATTTGCTTCCTGCAAGGAACAAAAAAAATTCAGTCTGGATTTTTTTTTTGGTTCCTGTAAAGGTCTCAATGCAAAACCAGACTATTAAAAATGTGCATTGTTGTAAAAAAATGTGGTACATAAAGCCAAGGCAGAGGTTTCTGTATGGCGATTAACGTAATCATACACCCAGCTGCATTTATGTACAGGATTACATGGGTGCCATACATAGTTTAGGCTCCTTCCCACCCGAACTTCCCATGAGGTGAGAACCACGTACTGCCTCAACAGAGGTATGTGTTCTTTACGGTAGGAGGTACTCTTCCAAAGGCAGAGTTTTATTTGGTGATTTTTATCATGGATATTTGAAATACAGGTTTTTAGAGGGTTGAGCAAATCAGCAAGTCTGTGTCCACTCTGATATGGGCCAAACACACAAAATGTGAGTCACTTGGGGGTATGTGCATGCAAAAACTGATGTTACTCTTGACAAGTTGTTGCTTTGTGATTTCTTGACCATTCTCTCTTTTTTATACTGAGAGTGAGAAAATAGAACTTTTGTCTTTTAAAACTAAGAAAATGAAACAATTCTGCTCACAACAGAATGGATGCCAAGTGTGTGTTAAGGCAAACGCTGGCTCTCATTTCTTGACACCTTCAAAATGGTCATCGTAGAAAGGATAACTTTGAACAAAAGAAAGAGTAATGAACTCACATCAGTAATTTCCTGTTGAACTTGTGGCAGTTTTTCTGTCTTGCCTGTGGTTTTCAACTTGGCTTCCTGTTCTCTCTTTTTTGCCAAAGTAGTCTGGGCATGCTGCCAGTTGTGGAAGGCTTTCTCTCTTTCACGGAATGCTTCCTGCCAAGATAAACATTATAAGATCAAAGGTGAAAACAATCGATCCATCTAATTTTTTTACTGTGCTTCAATAACAATTAGCCTCCACAGCTTAATTTGAGGTTTGGGCTCATTTGTGCACATCATCAAAATAAGTCTAGATAAACAAAATGCTCCCATACCTAAATCTGTCTTCCAAAAGTTGAGGTTACTTGAAAAATCAGTTGAATTTCCTTTTTTGATCCATAAACATAATATAAGGAGGGACCTATTTTGAACAGTGGACTCCTGCAAAGTGCACCACAGTTCCATGCAGCAATAAATTACCACAATTACTTTTCATTTGTGTACTGCGTCAAACAATAACAGACGAAATATTCAAAAAGAAATTGAGCTTAATGAGTATAAAGAAGTGCATTGTGTCATTACATTAGCGTGTAAGAGCATAATGGGAAAAAACCTTATTCATATGATGTCACAGAAGAAAAAGTATGCCCTCCTTTTGGGGCCAAAAAGACCAACACCAACATCGCCAAACTCAGACAGATGATTTGTCAACCAATCAAATACGCACATAGTCTGCTACACATGAGGGGCAAATTCTTATGCGTTCTAGCACGTGTTCCATTGCTTTGCCCCCAAGGATGACATCAGTGTGTCGTCAATTCATTACAACATTACAAGTGACAGCTCTCAACATTCTTTGCAGAATTTTTTGATGTTAACCTAGCTTTGGCTTTACAGTGTATATGAAGTTTAACTAGTTCAAAAATGATTGGACATGGTGCTAGAAAAATACATCCACCTTGTCTAACTCCCATCCTACATTCACATGTCTAGGTTGAAATACAAAATTGTTTGAAACTTATTCATTCTATTCAAAATAGTAGATAGTTCAATACTTAACATCATTGCGATGATATTCAAATAACTAATTTTGATAAACTTTTCTTTTACACTGCATCTTGCACCAAATTGTAATCACCATCTTTCAAATCCTCTGCATAGAATGTGAAATGCAATGAAATATTCAAATTTTGAAAGTCATATGAACATTTTAAATTTCAAAAGGAAACACAACCAGGTGATGTGAGTTGTACAGCAAGGGCATTACATATTATTGAACCAATCACTTTTTTCAAACTTAAAGAGGATATGTCGAGATGTTATACCTCAGCAATGGAGAAATGAAAATGAGAGTTGTTCAAATGAGATTCATTTTTCAACTTTTTAAATATACATTTTCTGGTGATTATAGACTTGAGGTAAATTTTCAGAGAATAATTGGAATGAAACACAGAGTTGCACATTCTTTTTTGAGGCTTGTCATGCATACATATGATGGGTAAACAGGGAGAAAGAAGCAAAAAAAAAAGAAGAAAAAAAGGAAAGAAATGTTTTCACATATTACTTTATTTGAATTTCTATTTTTTTATCTTCAGAAACAATACATACCAGCCTAGAATGTCCCTCACAATTCCTTTCCCGAAAACAAACTGCATCACGTAAAACCTACGGTAGGAACTGGGCAAAATGGAGTTCCTACCAAACAGAGGGATGATTTGGTTCTGAATGGTTCTAACTAGGGCCCACATCGGTTACACATACCTTACCCATGCCTTTTTACTTCACAGAGATGAAAGACCACACTGTAAACCCTGTGACTGTGCTGTCACCGTCAGTCCCATTCTTGTTGACTGTTATGAATACTCCCATATTCGCCAGAAATACTGCAAGGTACCCGACCTAAAAACTTTGTTTGAACAGACAGATTCTTCTCTTATTCTTGGCTTTCTCAAGGAAAGTAAACTTTATAGAAATTTGTAACATGGCTCCTGCCTTGCTATCATTTTAGTAGAAATTGAGCTCCCCTTTTACCTTTTAAATGTCACTTTTCCTTTTTTAGGTATTTTTGCCCTGGCTGTAACTTGGTCCACCTTGTTGACACTTTATAACACATTTGTGTTGGTGTGTCGTAAAGCCACATCCACCTAACTACTCACAGTGTTCCTGACCGCATGTTTGGTCAAAAGGTAGAGTATCCACCTCTCCCTCAGAAGGCCCGGGGTTGATTCCCAGGTTGAGTCACACCAGAGACTTTAAAAATGGAACCAAATGCGGTGGTGTGTGATGCTCGGCATAAGCAATGAAGCAGGGAAATCAAACCAGCGAGGCCACAACTGGAAAAAAGGCCGTGGCCAGCTCACCTTGAACCAATAGGTTGAAAACTGGGCCGTAAAACTCCATCCAACTAACTAACTCACATTCTTCCAAATGACGGCCTACAGGACTATTTTCAAATCAAAGGGTGATGCAAACAGTCACTGAAACATTAGAACATCATTCCACATTTGAATTTCCAGTGCTCTTCACCATCAACCAACAGTGGGGGGGGGGAGATCACATCCAACCTATGGGTGCCACTTGTGCAATTACTGGTTTGAGAGGTAAAAATTCCCCCTGATAATTTGGGAAACTGAATGTCATTAATTATGTAAATGCTATGATGAAACCCATTATTTTTGTTCTTTCTTTTCCTCATACTAAGGAAGCTGTATGGACATTCATGAAATGTTAAAAAGTCATTTAATTGCTTAAAAGATTATCCAAACAAATTTTCATGACATATGTCATTTGTAGAGTGCTAGATACACTTTTTAGAGGTTGGCAACTGTTTTTGAGGAGCACCCATTTTCACTTAGAAGGCAGACTGCCCCTCTAAAACTCCCCATGGAAAATGCTACTGTCCCCAACCAAATCCATTTTAAATCCTATTCAATTTAAATTGTTGCTGGGTGATACACAAAATTTGATTGAATATTCCCTAAAGTAAATGAAACTGTTTAAAAGTGAACTTTTATTCAAACATTTTTACAATTTTGACAAGTTATATAATTTTGAGCAAACCACTCACAAGAAGTTTTCTGACCTTTTGGAATGACTCATACCAGGGTGTCATAGTTGGTATGACTATACAACCCTTATCAAAATTATAGAAATCACTCAGAACTATGTCACGCTTACATGAGTTTTTACATCCTAAATGACACATGATTTACAAAAACAGAAAGAAGTGATTTGCTTTCTACATAGGAAAGGATCAACTCCCACCAGGTATCTTATCTTTCCACAGTTACCCTCTTGACACATCAAATTTGAATAAGGAGATAATACATCTTGGAAAGACATACCACAGCAGGACAGGGGAAGTGGTACCTCACCTCTAGCAATACCATAGTGACTTACTCTGACTGATGCAATTAGACCAATGTAATCCTTTAGGAGTTCTGAAAGCACATAAAAGTCAGTAGCAGCTT
The DNA here is from genome assembly GCA_037179385.1 of Holothuria scabra. Classification (NCBI taxonomy): domain Eukaryota; kingdom Metazoa; phylum Echinodermata; class Holothuroidea; order Aspidochirotida; family Holothuriidae; genus Holothuria; species Holothuria scabra. The sequence continues at coordinate 19,805,440 of CM074188.1, forward strand.
GACTGGATTGAAGCTGTTCAATCTCCTCTTCTGTCTCAGCTAACTGAGAGATTGCCCGAGAGAGGGCAGTGTGCTCTTCAGCATTGCCTAACATTGCAGCGCTTTTAGCAAAGACTGCTGTGGCATTACTCAGCTCTGACAAAAGAAGAGAACAAATAAAGTTGAATTCAATTTGCTTATAACATGGTAACAAGTAGAGAATGTTAGTCACTCAAAATTTGGTCAAAGCTTAGTTTATATGCACAAAAATACTTCAGTTTCCCACTATACATAAAAATGCAAATACAGAAAGAAGAATAGTGCTAACCATTCAACACATATCACAAAGAGACCTTTTCACTCCTAAATTCCAAGAATATACACTCCACACCTTCCACTATAAATTTCAATGAATGATTAATTACTCTCTCTCCCCAATGATCCATAGCCACAGAATTCTTGCTCTCTCCCAATAAACGATAAAATGTTTTGTCCATCTTGACAAAGACTTACATTATGAAAAATTCCACAGATGAATGTCACCACATTCCAGCTATCATGACTAGTTAGCAGAGAATACCAAGAATCCTGCCTTACAAACTAGGTCACTTCAAACTTTCAACAAACTATTAAAGGTGTCATGATATTCAATGATATACTGCACTCTTAGGATCTTATGTAACTCTATATCAATTTCATGGCATCTCTTGATTACCTCCGTTCAACCCTAAATTTGCGAGGCTGTTAAATCATTTTCACAGATGAGATCAAATGATGTACTGCAATTAGGATCCAGGGATCCTTTCTGAGACACATGTGAAAGCCATCTTCCTGGCATTTGAAAGGTTCTTTTTAAGGTCAGTGAACCCTGAATGCCAAGGTCAATAACATCAGTTGAACAGATATGAAAATAAAAAAAAATTTTAAACTAAAATAAAACAGTTCTCCATCTTAACAATGACAATCTTGATTAAGTACTTTTCTTAAGAAATCCATAAAACCATCTGAATAATGACAATGCTGATTAAGTACTTTTCTTAATAAATGGATAAAACCATCTTAATAATGACAATCTTGATGAAGTACTTTTCTTAATAAATTGATAAACCATCTCCACCATTTTCTGTCTTTGTGAACTTTTCATCAGAAAAATAATGAATCTATCTGACTCACAACAACTATTCCTACCATACATTATGAATTTAATTACAATGACAGAGACTGCTAACAAATAATGATGATATTCTTTGGTTTCAATAACCAACAGAGCTGTTACTTTATAAAAATCTAGCAAATCACGTAACAATGACCACCATACACGTGACTGTTAAGAATGCAGGTCCACTGACAGAACTTCTATAACTTAGTGGCTGACAGCTCGGATTTTGCAATAGCAATAAAGAAGCTCTGCCAATGAATATGTGAAAACCTGTACTCTAAATGTCCAATGTTGATAACATGAATCTTGCAACACTCTTCCTGTAATTTGCTGTTTTTGCCATAGAGGGATTATGCAACTTCCCTTTCTATTCACTCTAAAAACCTTCAATCTTTCACAGAGAGTTTTCTACCAGATAGGAAACACGCAACTCTTCAAAAGATTCAAGCAACAGGAGACAACTGTAAAATCCCAAAAAGTTTTAAATATATAACCTGGAGTATAGAGTTAAGAGTGCTGCCATCACAAATCTTTGACAATAGTATTAACCAAGTAGGCAACAATTAATTATTACAATCCCATACAGGCATTTGGCTATCTCAATTGGTTCAAACCATGTGAAGATCTTAACCATCCCTCTTATACAGGAAGAAAAAAAAAAACACAAATCAACTACATAGAGCTTAACATTATAAGATTGAACTTACATAAAAATTTCCTTGATTTAAAATTAAAAAAAAATTAAAATGCCATGGTAACAATTAAAATTTACTTCTACCTGATTGGTTTTACCCTCCATCCACTTTTATATAAGTCCCTCCTGCTTTAGCAATCCCTTTTTACAAAAACTTTGGTCTTCCCCCTATTTACAAAAGCACTTTGGCTTTCCCTCTATTTACAAAAAAAACTTTGGCGATCTCTCTCAAATGAAAAAGAGCACTTTAGCTATCCCTTCATACAAAAAGGGCTTTGTTCTTCCCTTTATTTATAAAAGCTTTGGCCATCCCTCTATTAACAAAAGCACTTTAGTTTTTCCTCTATCTATGAGAGGATGGCAATAGCTATCCCTCTGTTCACAAAATTGCAAGACTGACAGGCACAATTCGACTTTGACTCGAACAAAATTCTTTGCCAGTGCCGTAAGTAGGTTGAAAGCTGAACCCACTTATGCAATGTCTCTGTTGGTCATAACAAACGTCAAAGTAAAACAAGTTTATTCATTTCTTTTTCCATGAGGAGTGCTAAAATGAGGGGCACACTCCCCATAAAATGCACTCACTTGATATTCATGTCCCAAAGCAGTGTTATGTTTCTGAAAAGGTCTTTAAACCCAACACACTAACATTTCACTACAACCCAAGTCACAAAGAGGCTGGCACATAGTCTAACTGATAATGTGTAGTATCTATTGACCTTAAAGGGCAAATCATACTAATCAATCATGAATTAGTGTAGAAGACTACCTTATTTCATGAGTGGCTCTTGGGAATCAAGTGACGATATTCTTCCACATAAACTGTGAAATTTACTAAGAGTGACTGCTTGGTTTACCATGAATATTGGTATATGAGTCCTGATTTATCATGAAAAAAAAAACTTGCAAGAGAAATTTGATGAAATTTGTGACATTTACCAGTTGGTTTTAAAACTGCTTTTGCCTATTAAAAATAGTGCCATATAAGTTGTATGATAACAATTATAATTCTCCTATTTTATATCATTTGAAAAATTTGCATTTTTCCATAAATTTGCAACTTTAAAGAGGGTATGGTGGTTAGACCTGGCACATTATTTCTTTTTTAGACACAAGAATAGACAACCTTTTCACAAATGATTACAAAGGATAATGGAATAGAGTTTTGGTACAAAATAATTTTTCTAAAAATTGAAGAAAAGGAAACATCATAGTGTGACCTACCTCTTCTATGATTTACCATATTCTCCACACTTGTATGAAGTTTCTTTAATTGTTGGTCTAAATTATCTATTTGCTGTGTCTTTTCCTCAAACCACTGCAGATACAGAAAAGATAACAAGGAAAAAAAACATTTAAAATGTAACCTTAATGAAAAGCCAACAGCAAGGGAATCATGTTTTACAGCCCTTTAACTGAAATTATTAAATTTAATACAACCCATTTGCATACACACATTACACTGTCTACAGTATAAACACCCTCCCACGCTTTGTGGGCTGTAAATGTCATTAATAGCAGATTCAGTCCTGCTTTTCCTTAACTTTTCTCCTAAAAATTAAAAAGCTTGGCTCTGCAAACTCTTCTATGCTTCGGGCTGTCATCTTGCTGCATTCACATATTTTTCCTTAAATTTCAATTTTACTTTCTGCTTGTCATGCCCTCTAGGTTATCACACTTGCAAGTAATATTCCAATTTAATTTACTCTCAATGAACTCACTTGATTTTGAACTTACCCTTAAGCAAACTTCATTTATTTCTTATATTATTCATTACATAACAACAGTAAACATGAAGATCAAGAATAGAAAAAAAGTGAAAGAAATATGAATTTCTAATAAACATGTAAATGATAAAGGGCAAACAATTGTCCCAAGCTGAATTCGAAGAGCCTTACTTATCTGGCTTTGGGATGAAGTTAACTTTTTGCCCTTCAATGCCCTCCTGTTAACTAGAAAAGTTTCCATAACCCTTTGTAATAGGTCTACTTCTGTAATTTATTCAATTTATTCAATTTATTCATTAAACTATTGATTGAGATTCTTTTACGAAGTTACTGCTACCATGATATCTACAAGAAAGAATCGTCTAAGCACTGAATGTATAATCTACAACACATTCTCCAACCGAACTATGTAAAATTTCTTCTTCCATTTAAAATAATCATCCCTATAAAAGCAAAGTTAATGTTTACAAGTTTTCAAATAGTTTATTACCTGTACTTTTTCAAGAAACCTCCAAGTCTTATGGAGGTGGTTAAAATTGTTACCAAACACAATTAAAAACTTATGAGCTACTTTCACAATGTCTTTACATTGTACCTGAGATATGGAGTGCCCTTTCACTAAATATGACAAATTACGATGATCTTCTAACCTTTCTCTTCAAAAGAAAATAGAACTACTTTCTTCAATCAAGAAGCCAGTGATTTCCTCCACAATTTAGAGGGTTCCTTTTCTGATGAATGCAATGGTAGGTAACTTCCAGGTCTTGAATTTTAAGGCATGAAAGTGCCATCGCATACCATCATTATCCTCAACTTACTGTAAAGAACATGATTTTTTGCACACACAAATGAAGATGGGAGCTCATACACATCTATCAATGTTTGATATAACAGGGTACTACCACATTCCCTTATTTTCTGAGGAGTGAGATTTGTAGCACACCTGGAGATATACTATTCAAGGCCTGATCTTCCATTCTCTCATTCATTGCACTTTTCTGAAACTGATTAAGTTTTTCTTTTCATGTTGAAGGGGCAGTATTGTATAAGCTTTGACTCTTCCTTGTTAAAAGTCCTCCTCCCCCCCCCCCCCATGTCACATGTATTTATACATAATTCGAAAACAGCCACAAAATTGACAATACAATCTTCCCTTAAGGACTTTCAACAGCAAAACTTCCACCTCCAGTTCTATTAGAGGTGAAATGACATCGAGAATTACGCAAGTGATAATATTTCATCCCCAATTCCAACATCTAGTTGGAGAAGGGAAACTAGCATGGTGAACCACAACTTGAGAAATCGGATGGCAGACCCACCTTTAACCAACTGGTTACAAACTGAGCAGTAAACCCTCATCCAACTAACTAACCAACCAACATCGAATTGCTTCCTACTAACTAATGATGTTTTTCTCAAGTTCATGGAATATTCGCACTTGTTTATGAACATTTCACCATCATATCAATATTGAAATAGAAATTTTTGGTCTGGTAAAATGAGAAAATGGAATTTGTTGTGTTGGTGCAACAACTATTCAAAGGAAATTTTGTGCAAACTGATATTACAAAACAAAATTAAAATCTTAGAAAACCAAGAATTCCTGTCTCTTTATAAACATGACCCTCTTGACAATAACAGTATCTACACCCTCTTAACAATACCTACCCCCTCTAAACAATACCTACCTGATCAGATTCATTCATCTTTGTAACTACTTTAGAAGCACTATCCATAACCTTGTTGAAGGCTCTCATCATGCCAGCACCACTCAAAGCAGCTGTGTTACTTGCCTTTGGCAGCTGAAAGAACATAATGACAAGTTAATGTAATAATTTAGGGAAATATTTTGACTAACAGTGAGAGTACAGTCAAGTTACTCCTCATTCCACTCATTCCAGTGCAGTTCAAGACTACTCCTATTTTTATTCACTGAGGTTCTGCAGAAAGTTAGCCATCATAACCACTGCCTAACTTTGTAAATCTAATACTAATATACAATTACAACTTCATTTTCATATAAATATAACAAAGGCAGGTGGTAAAGTTTGGTGTTTTTTTTTTTAATTACTTTTTTAAGTTTGTAGGAGTTCAATACCTGAACTTCCAACCTTTTAGTTGCCCCTGTGGGCCAGGGGTTGGAGAATATGCCCACGGTATTTTCCGCCTGTCGTGAGAGGTGACTAAACAGAAACAAAACTTGCACTTGAACCATACTTGAAAATAAATTAAAACCTTGAACCTTTAAACCTTTTATCGAGTTGACAGACACTATTGGTGTGTTGTCAAATCTCATCTAACTCACTCTAATGTTTTAGATAAGCCTTGGGGCACCAACTGCTTTTTTCCAGCTGAAGATCTCTGGATTGTTTTCTCTACTCACATGCTTATGTGAGACATCATGCACAACAGCAGTAGGTTCCTTTTTTAAAGTCTTTGGCCGAGACTCAATCTAGAAATTGAGCCGAGACCTCCTGGGTGACAGTCAAATGCTCTACCACTACACCAAACACAAACCAAAAGCAAGGTAGTACTATGTACTTAATAAAAGTACTGTAGATGATATACATTGTTGCAAGTACTGCTTTGGAATCAGTGCCACCCTTTGTGCCACCTCTTAGTGAAAAATTCCCCAAACCTATTGCATCTTAGTAAGTCTCACCCCAAAGAATATATTTTGGTCACCCCCACCCTACTTCAACACCTTGTGTAACTACAGGCCAGGTATGAGCATTGTATCATACAACTTCATTCTCCCAAGTTCAACCTGAGAAATATTTTCAAGCTTTTGTATAAAAACATACATCCCTCACTTCAAATCTGAAACTTGCTGATGAAGTGGACAACCAGCACACGAGCTCACATACCATTCACCACTTCACAAGTTCAAAGTCCCCTTCTAGCTGACACAAATCTCAAACAATATATATATATATTCATGTAACCACATTTCCCACAATATAAGCCATTTCAGACTTCTGTGAATGACATTTGGTGCCTGAATTCCAGCAGTAGGAGGAGGATTGTCAAAGGGGAGACAACTCTCCATAGGAATATTCAGGTCAGGTTTTACAGCTGTTCAATTTTTAAAGTTTTGTTAAGTAATCCAAAGGTGCCTGGGAAAAGTTGCAGGGTGTGTAGGACAGTTTCTGAACATCTGGTGACAAGGAAGCACCCTAACTGGTGAGGAAACCGTAAGTCTGAGGGCCAATTTGGAGGATTTTGGAGATGGGTGAATTTCACACTGCTCACTGATAATCAGGCTCACACCTAGCCAATTTCCAACTTTGAGTTTGTGTATTTTCAAAAGAAGGTATTCCAGTAGTTTATTCCCTGACCAAGATAGCACCTTATCTTTTCCACCTTGTACCTGTATTTCTTTATAACTCTGGTTTGAAGCCCTTTTTGAAAAAAATATTCCAAAATTAATTGTGTTGAGGAAACTGTTTAGTGTGTCCACCCCTTCAATGTTACTTTATGGATTTTCATGGCCTAAAAATGGGTTGGCTGCCAACATTTTCACCACTAGAGGGCAGCTGTCTGTATTTCACTGTTCTGTGTATGTAGGGTGTGAATTCAGAACAGTATGGCCCACTTCTCATATTTTGTGTACATGTATGTATCAATGTTCCAATCAATTGTTTAAAGGAAAACACCAAGATTTTTTTTTTTTATGCAGTCTGCCACCTGTATTTATTTTGAGGTTTTCCAAATGGAATGTGACACATGGGTTAGCACCTAAAAGCTGGAGCTGTCTGAGAAGTAATGTACATTTTCCATGTTGGACTGGATTTAGACTTTTCTATTTTAATCCCCCCACAAAGCAGTGCTGAGGATTCAAACTTAAACATCAGGGCTGAGTGGTGGGGGCAATTAAGTGCTCCCGTTTTGCAATCAGTTTAAAAGTTTGATTTTTATCTTAAATTCATTTACAAATCTTGCAGTTATGCATGCTACAGTTGCAGATGTTTGCATTCCTTTAGAAATGATCACATTTGTAGCAAAATGTGATGAGATACAGGAAAGAATATTTCCTGACAAAGCACACAGCTGTCTGAACATACCAGCAGGGATGAGCCTGAGACTTCTAAAAAAAGAGGAAACAAGCCTGAAACTTCTAAAAAAAGAGTTAATTTACAAGCAGGCACCAGGGCTGGAGTGCCCCAGAGCAAGCTTAAAGGTCCCCCAGTGGCATTGATGTCATCATAATAGACTTCTGACTGGGTTTTCTCCAAGGGCTGTTTGTTCATGTTTAACAGTTGAGATATTTACGAAATTTATGATAGAAAATTTTGGGGTATTTGGCACAAAAAAGAGGAATGAGTAAAAGAAAAGAGGAAATTTCCTCTAAAGAGAGGAAGTATCTCAAGCCTGTACTGGCCTACCTCTTCCTTCTCCAGAAATTCCTTGAAGTCTTGATTGGCTCTAATCTTAGGGTGAGCTGCAGATCTGTTCAAGAACCTTTCCAGTGCTGCTCTCCTCTTTTCAACAAATTCTAAAGAATTGCTTTCATCTTGGCCTTTACCCATCTTTACCTTTGTCATTCCTGAAAGACAAACAACAGAGTGTCATGAAAGGCTTCAGCTGATGAGACTACCTCAAGGAATAGAAATATCTGATGTGTTCATATTTAGTGGCAAAAGGAAGAGCACAAAAGTCATCTAGGGTAAAACAGCCAATTGCTTCGTAAGAACATAATATGTCTACAACTGACCACATAATGACAGGACTTCATAGGATTGGAGGGAATAAGCATTTTTCTACTTTTCCTTTTAAAAATGTAGTATGGCTATGACTAACTCTACAATCACTGCCATGTATTAGACAGCTTAAAGTTGGATACCTATTTAATTAATCAAACATGCTATTTTCCTGTTCATCTGCTACCATTTCTAGTGCCTGAGGGGCCACTTGCACTTCACAACCTCAGCTTTTTCCCCAGAATATAACTCTGGATTTGGTTGGATGGAGTTTTACAGCCCAGTTTCTAACTAAATGGTTTGAGTTGAGGCGGCCAAAGGTTTTTTCGAGTTGTGGTTCACTGGCTTGCTTTGACTGTTTGCAAATTTTAATCAGTCCTCTCACCACTTGCAAATTTATCAAAACCTAAAATTGCTCTTTACTATGACTCAAAATAGGTCACACACCCCCACAATGACTTAACAAGAAACATATCAAACACTTTTTAATAATAAATACTGTTGATTCACCATGACAATGCTGACAAAATCATATGACAAGGAAGCACATTTTACACAGAAATTTTGACAATAAATCACTGGTCCCGTCTGATAAAAGCATTGAGATAAGAATTTCATGGATAAAAATAAGATTACCATCGGAAATAAATGTTTCCTCAAAGAGACTATGGAATGTTGGATTTCCTTCCTAACAACTCTCTGGTAAAAGTAAAAGTTGCCTTTTTCCAGATTTTTGAAGCTTCCTGCATATTGTAAAGTCTTCACTGTAATCTTTTTTTTTATTTTAGGATGTTCAACAAGTTTTTCATATACCTCTTATTGTAATTGTTCCACTATGCACAAGGAAGTAAAACACAAAAACAAAAAAAAAAAACAAACACCAAATGCTCGAGTCATTTCTTTTCCCTCTGTATACAGGTTGATGTGAGTTGCAAGTATCTTACCAACAACACTTTTTTCTGGCACTGGTGGTACAATGTGACCCTTTGTGGTGTGGTAAGCAACTAACTTCTGATGTAATCCAAGGAAATCACTAAATCTTCGAGGAACCGACATATCAGAGCTTTTAAAGGCTGGATCTGTTGTCTGTGGGATACACAATAAAATAAAACAACAGTAAACCTAAATAAGCTACTATAATTCGATCAAGAGCAATACAATTCATCAAATAAAAATACAAAATCAGAAAAAATATCCTTAAAAAGTGCCTTTGGTTTGTTAACCCATGAGTCCTTCTTCATCACCTATGACTACTACTGGACAGTCCATCTACTACAGAATAATCACTGACAATAAAACTCCTTCTAGGGCCTTATGCCAAGTCTTAGTGCAACATGCCCAAACTTTCCCCATTTCCTGACCCCACACAGGATGAAAATGAAGGAGCCAAACAAACAATAACTTAATTGTTTATTTGGCTCCTTCATTTTCATGGGAGACATGGGAGAGTCAGGATAGGTTACAGTAGGACTTGGTATAACATCACCAGGTTAGAATTTCATTGCCAGTGATCACTCCCCAGTAGATGAGCTGTCAAAAAGTGGTTATAGTTAAGTAGGTAATAGATTCAGATGATTGTCCTGATTATTTTTCACACTAGCAATTACATTAACTACTTATAAGGGCTACTAATTCTGTCAAATTACAGGAACAACAAGTCATAAGAAACAGTGACACCACAAAAAATCTTGTGATGTTTCCCAGATTGTTGGAGATATGAACACTGCCAAGGTTATTTCCTCTCTAAGCAAAATCTGCATAATGTGTCTTTCTTCCAACCACTGTGCTTCTTAGATTTCTAACCTCCTGCACTTTTATTGCAATGTTATTCTACTGCAATGTTTATTTTCTCACATAGTTCACCACAAGCAAAGCAACAGAGCATGGAGCATGGAACTAGATGACCTAAAGTGTTATGTAAAAAGTTTCATATACTAACTTCTTAACTACTTCACAGACAGACCTTTTCCAAACCTGTCTTTGTTTTATTTGCTTCATTTGCTGTTATCCTGGATTTTCTTCAAGTTTCACAAACAAGACGAGTTCTTACTTATTCAAATATTTTACTTTTCACTTCAGTTAGAAAGTTTTCAATTGACAGGATCAACAGGTCTTTTGTTGGAGCAGTTGTTTATCAAATGGCTGGCAACTAACTACTTCAACTTAATCTCTAGAGAAATTTAATTTTCCACTCGGCAAAGATGGGGCTAAACCATTTCTTGCAAGTCCAAGTCAAGTCTCAAGTCAAGTAATGCAAGTATCAAGTCTAGTCTGCAAGTCTCAAGTTTAGCAGTCGGCTACAAGTCAAAAGTCACAAGTATTGAGTAGCAAGTCAAGTATCACATTAATTCATTCAAATCTCAAGTCAAGCCTCAGGTCTAGCAACCAGCTTCAAGTCAAGTCACAAGTCACTGAGTAGCAAATCAAGTCTCAAGTCAATTCATGCAAACCTCAAGTCAAGTCTCAAGTCCAGCAGCCAGCTACAAGTCACTAGTCATTGAGTAGCAAGCAAAGTCTCAAGTTGATTTGGTTCACTGGCATGTCACAAGTCATTTGGGGCAAGTGTGAATCAAGTCGCATATTATAATTGAGTAGTTTGAAATGTAATTCTCATTACTGCACAGTGATGGATCCAAGAGAGGGATTTTAATACATTGCAATTTTTAAAATATATTGGCATTTTTCATATTTTCTGCAATAGGTTCTCACAAGATGGACAACCAAATTTGGAAAATTATTACCCATTTTCTTAGGTTCATTGTTGGGGAAGGGGAAAGCTCACCTGAATTGTTTTGCCCCACCGCGACAGAAAGGTCAAAAAGTTTGCCTTTGATGTAATATGTTTTTTTTACACATTTGGCTCCCCTGGGAATTATTTTGTCATTTTCGTTACCTTTTCAAGCTAAAAGCCTAGGTATGTGGGAAATATAAGGTTCCCTTTTTGTAAGAAAGTATACTCCCATTTCAAAACCACTAGAGAGCCATTGCTTCAGAATGAGCTAAATATAGCAGTACTTTGCATCTCAGCCCAAAGAAAAATATTCCCTTCCCTTTGGAACTGTTTCTCTAGGGAGAGATGGAGAGATCAACCACACCTTGCAACCCTCTTTATTGACCCTTTCGGCATACACCCTAGGTGAACATAGTACTAATACCTGCAAACATCCATGTCAAAAAAAATGAGAGTATGTGGTTTTGCATGTAAGATATTATCTGGAGAGCAAAATTTCCTTTGTGAGACAGTCATGCCCAAGGTAATTACAGAGCATTGGTTAACAAGTTGTATGTTTTTACCACTCCACCCAGAGTGGGTTACAATATATGGATTGGCTGTACATAGTCTTTTTCACATAAAGTCAAAAATGCAAAATTTTAATGCCAAAACAAAAGCAGAAATACCATTTACTTCAACATCCTGACTTTAGAGTAATGCCTTGAATTATGAAGAGGGCCAACCCTTCTCTTAAACTTTCTCTGAAAGAAGGACAGCCATGACAAATTTCCCAAGCATCAACATTCTTGTTAATTTTACCATGAACAATTAATGGGGTATGGCATAAATGCTTAAGGTTTGAAACAGGCCTTGGTAACTAGTTAAGTCTTCTGCAAGATGTGGTCATTTCCGATGCATGACCATGCTGGAGAAATGGAAAATGATAGCACCACCTTCCATACCTGGCAACAAAATTCCAAAAAGAGTTAAAACCCCCATTTAAGGCAGTCATCACTCCCTACAATTAGTAGTAATTTTAGTACCTTGTGACTCATTTTTAAAAAGTCATCTCTTGCAAGTCTAATAAGTCAAGTCACAAGTCACTTTTGGCAAGTCAGAGTTGATTTACAATTCAAAATAGTTGGAAACTTGGAGCCAAAGGAGTCTTCCTCTCAAGACCCAAGCCTACATCTCTACCACCCATTCATGACCATGTGAGTTTATTGACTACTCCATTTCTTAAAGATGCACTTACCTTTGTAATGACTGTATACCTCATATATGCACTCATACCATCACCTGTAGGAGATAATAATAGGAGTCAAAACAAAACAAACCCAGGAAAACAAAAAAAACAGACACCAAAAATGTGACCCCCTCCAAAAATATTTCACTCCCCACCCTCTGCAAAAAATACCATGAAGTCCATATTTCAATTTAATACCATGAATAAAACCTCAAAGGGCTTTATAAATGTCACTTTTGCTCAAGAATAGCCTGTCCAAGAAGCATCTGGCCTCTATTCTACAGCCAGTATAATGCACCCACTATGACTAGCTAAGCATTTAACTCCTGGGTGTGGAGAGAGTACTGCAATAAGGAATCCTGGAATCCTGTACAAGGACATGGCAAAAAACACCAGCTGGGTCTTTAGTCTGATGCTTGAGCAGTAAGTCAGCAATGCTCTCATATATTTACTAGCAGTGAAGATTAGCAAATTTTTGTACTCTTTTGAATTGCCTTGTAAGAGCTCACATGAACCATAGCCAAGCCCTGACTTAATGAAGTATGTGAAATTTGACAGGAAGTTTCTAGATGACACTGAAGTCAATGGTTCCATCATCATAATTCTTTCTTCTCCTTGCAACCTACTTTTTTAAACTTCTGTACATTATGATACAGTTTCTTCACAGGTAAGGACATAATTTCAATACAGGTCTTCAAGTACAGTAGTGCTGGGCGATATACCAAAAATTATCACAGTAATTTTTGCTAGACATGATACAATATTAAGAACTGAAATGTGTGGCACTTTTTATGAAAAAAAAACGTGAAATAAAAAATGCCATGTATTTTTCCTTTCTTCTCCATTTTCTGTTTTTTTTTTTTATTTTCTTATTTGAAAATTCTACTTTTACCTTGCACCAATATTATGGTAATGAAAGCAACTCCATTCTGTCACTGCTTGATCTTTTTATTCATCTTTCAATCATCTAACAAGTCGATGAACATTAAAAGGAGATGAAAAATTCATTGATTTTCCTTAACTGAATGTAGTTCTCCCTTGGTCCTCTCACAGTAGAGGAAACTAATATGAAGCTTGTTGGAGGAAAATCATGGAATTATTGAATAATGGCGATATTTTTTTTTCTGATTATTGTGAGGGTAAAATGTGACCATCCCCCGACACTAAGGTACAAATATACTAATAAAGGAAAAGTTTCATTAGTTTGAGGAAATTTCTTACCTTTGTTCCACTTCTAGGTATATTATTAATATTTGCTGCTCCATGAATCAAACTGACCTTACATTCACTTAATGATCAAAGGACAATCTTTCTTTTTTTCAGTATGATTTAAGCATATCACTAATCTATGAAATCAAAACAATTGCAAACACACAAATAAACTATGTCATGCACATCATTTTTAACAGCTTGACTGATTCTCAGCAACCTCCCATCTTATCCTTAGCCACAAATCTTCATTTTGGGAGTCCTCTAACAATCTACATTGGGCACCAGCACCTGTGCTCAAAGCCCTAAACATGTGGGTTCCAGAAGGTTTGATTGGCCCAAAATAGTATAACAAAAGCAACAAGTTTTGCCTCCAGCTAATGAAATTTAGAGCATTAAGTACAGAGAAAGCATTTAAAAAATGCTGAACTGAGAGCTTTACAAGACTGATTTTGCCAGTTGTCTATCTTTTATTGCCCATTGCTGATTAATGACAGTCTCTGAAGCTGTCCATTACTCACCAACTTTCTGAGGATCAGTGATTGTTATCTCCATATCATATGTATCTCCACTCTCCAATTCCTCTTCTTCAGCTTCATCCTGAGTTCAAAAAAGTAAAAAAAAAGTTTTCCTTATAGCATAAAGTAATGATACATCCCACTTTTATACATGTATACAATTCAATTAATTTCATTAATGCAAAAACATTTTTTTCAATTCTAATGTTACTTCTTTCGAATTAAAACTGCAAAATGGCTTGCAGTATTGAGAAATTTAACAAATGGAATTGCAAATCTAAGACACATCTAACCACCAATAAATGCCAAGAATTAATGGTTCATGAAGTTAATGACCTACCAAAGAACGGTATTGCTGCCTTCCTGACAACTGCAGGCATATATAGTGTTCACATAAAGGTTCCCTTCTAAGGCCTAAATACAGGTCACACCCATTCAAACCCAGTCACACTGACAACAAGCCACACCAAGCTACAAGATGTTGCATCCCCTGTACTTTCGGAGGTGTGTGCTGTTTCACAACTAGAGTCCCTTGCTTTCAAAATCTATTGGCCTGATTGAAAACCTGCAATCCTGGACAAAATTATCTAGGGCAAACCCACTGCACCCCATCTCACTTTTGGTTTTCAAGGGTGAATAAAAGTTGCTGGCTTTAGCAAAAAGCACAATCAACTTTTTCTCAATATTGAATAGGGGGTGGAGGAAAAAACATGCTGAAAATATGTGACAGGTCAGTAAGTGCCACAATAATTTTGTGCAGGATTATAGATAAATGCAGTCAATGTCCCAGAAATGTCCCCAATACTTCTACGACTGCAGATTGCAGGTAGTGGTGGTCCAGGCTTAAAGAAGATCCACAAGTATAATTTTGTCAGGCCTCTTCCCTCAACATCTAGCTGGGTTTGAGATGCTACTCATCAGTGAGCACAGAACCTTTGCTCTGAAGATGAACCTTACTCATTCAGCATACCTTTTTAGGTTCTTCCTTCTTTTCTTCCTTCACTGGTTCCTTCTCAATAGGTACATCATCTAGCACACCCCCTCCTCCATCTCCTGAAGCAGAGGCAGATGAGTCTTCTGTTTCACCTTCAGGTTTTTCATCTACAGCTGGTGAAGTTTCCAAAAGAGGAGGGTCTGAGAATAGATCATCTTTATCATCATCTGAAGAGAGAGATGGAGGAAGTGATTTTAAGTCATGATCTTGCTATCATCCTGGATCAAGAGCTGAATACTATCCATCCTGAGATCTTTCAATGATATGAACATTCCTTTATTTCATGCATGATTAACTACACACAACTTAGGTAAAACAAAGTTGTGGTACAAGTGTTTCAAACTAAAATATTTTGGCAAAGACAGCCAAGAAAATGTTGCCTAAAATGCTTTCCATATCTTTGAAAATGGCACTTTCCTGGCCTTGAGAGTTGTAGCTAATCATCTGCTAAAATTGATTATTTTTTTTTTCACCTGGAAATTTTTAAAAAATGTTTAAGGAAGGGTTTAATGTCACAACAAGATTTGGTATGTCAGAGAGGTGCTGATAATACAATAGTCTGATAAAACAAAGGGAAACAAAGAATTCCTCATCAATGTGAGGAACTTGAGGAAGTGATTTAAGCTCTGCTACCCTCAAACTCACTTTGGGACACAAAACTATTGAATTCCATTACTGATATCTCAAGAAAAACATATGATTTTAATCAAACTTTCACCACACTGTGTAGATTTGATTCCTCTTTTACGTATGAAAATAAACTTTTTGCTTTAACTTCCCCTCAATTGTTGGTTTTATCTCCAAAATTTTTTCAAGTTTTTGATTTTTTAGCACGGGATGGGCAAGCCTTCCCCCTTTCCCCTACCAAAGTTATGCTAATTCATTATTTTTTTTCCTGACTTTGTTGAAGAACTGAAAAAAAAATTCAACAAATCTTTACATCAATCACAATACAAATATGCACAGTTGATTATACAGTACAGTACTTTGTAATAGCAGTCTCTAACTTTCTTCACTTACCATCATTCAAACTAACTTCTTGATCAGCTTCTGGGGCCTTTTCCTACAAAAAAAAAAAAAAGACAGAAAATGTACAGTAAGATAATTAATTATTGACATGACATACTTAATTTGTGGAAGGGTCATAAGATAAGAAATGACTTTTTTTGTTTCCTTTTTATAGGCAATAGCCAAGGACAAACTACAGTACTCACCACACATGACCTCATTACCCCCTCCCCACCGCTGCAAAAAGCTGGACGCAAAGACGCATTGCGTCCATGAAAATTATGTCGCAGCTAGAAATTTTCAATCCTAGTCCCAAATTAAATAGACCAGCTATAAACTCCATTCTTTATTGTCAAATCACGAAAATATCTGTTGCTAGCCAATCTTCAAATAATGGATGAAATGTTTTGACTTGAATGCAGCTTTTTGCGGAAATCTACCATCGTACCACATTTAATCTCCGTACAGATACCATATAGTACCGAACGAAAGCAATTCCTTGTGCTTTCAAAGAGCTGTATGTTACAGTACATTGTATACCAATTGTATCTACTATGCTGTGGGATAGGCATTTACTTACGTGCGAGGCGAAATCCCAAGATTTTCGTGTTCCTGGATTTCTACAACCCAGCGCTCAGTGGGAAAGCTTCTTGTTGCATGTCAATTGGTCTGGGTTCATAATTTTTTCCTTTCATTTTTCCATACATTCGTTACTCACTGTTTTTCAGTTTACAACAGACTCGTGTGTGTTTTTTAACTCAGTTTTTGTCATTCTCGCTAAAATCACGCAGTTAGTTTCTAAGCCGCCTCATTCCATACCAAAGGAACGTTATCTGTACTGTATATTGTCATACTGTAGTAGTTCACAGTCGAGCTGTGTGCCACGTTTGCATTAAACACCCGCCCAACGTTCTGTACAGTCTGTACTGTCCATATCATATACTGTAATGTATTGTGCCAGTCGCTGCCTGTGTCGTAAGTTAACGTTCATGGCTAGCTGCGGACGATCCGATTGTGAAGGGAAAAAATAAAATCTTGAAAATTTCCAAAGATTTACTTTATAATTATTACAAGTTTTAAAGAAGGAGTACATGCTTGTCACTCCTAATTATTTTCTTTCCAGCCTCTCAATATGATAAATTTTCAAGCAACCCATCCTTGTTGTTAGTAAAGATAAATCCCCCTACAGTACAAATGGATTAGTCAAAGTACAGTAGCCCATTAGCCAATGATACAATCTCAGACAATAATTAACGATGTGTGACGATTTTACGTACATGTATTAATGTGCTTAAGTTCGTTGCACCCAAATTTTTTCAAAACATAATTATATACCATGTCCTCATAGTCAATTGTAGCAGTGTTGAAGTTAAGGCTGGTTTACAGGTTACTGTGTATGGGGTCCACAGATTAATATGTCCCCCATGTTACCGCACCCAATAGCATGAAGAGACAAATATATACACTACCATTACAGGGTTTCCTAGGTTTGGCGATAGGGGTGGGGTATAGGTATTTACTTACGCCTAACAGCCTTTCAAATACCATTCACGGACAGGTTAATGTGTACAAAACCTCTGGACTATTAAGCTAGGAAATTTGGGTCATGAAAGTATGTGTGCCCTCGAAATTTTGCAAGTTTTGCAGCCGTGCCCCTGGATGCAATTTAATGTCATTCCCAGGACAGTAATCCACATTAAATGCTAATTCATGCTGAATCCTAATTCATGCTGAAGAATGCTAGCCTACACAATGAAGGTACTGTCTAGTATTACTCCAGTGTATCTCTGTGGAAATGTTGAGTTTGGTACAACATTTGTTTTGCTGTAACACTCCTAATAGTAAATTTATACTTTCTGACACCTTGGTTCTGTACTCTGAAAAATAACATGCAATTTCCTCTCAATCGGTTCTTTCCCAGTCATCAGCTCCCCTTTCATTTATAATACGAGTCACATGTCAAAGAGATTAGAATACTAAACTTTTGGCACAAGATCATCCCTTTGATAATTACAAGGTAAAAGGAAATATGAGGTTAACTACATGTGAATCATGGTATATGATTTACATACAATAGCAGAGATGCCAACATTTGTCATTGGCAAATACTGTAGTGTTGATATATTTCAAATGACACATGGCATTACTGATTGCCGGCTTGGGGGAGGGGGTGTACTGTGAAATTTTCCTAATTAATATGGAAGGTGCTTAGATGGAAAAGAGTGCAATTTTTGCGGATTTTGCATTTATTTTAGGTTGATGAATTTCCATTTTCAACTTGCAGTTGGCAGTCAATTAGCCTAAATTTGAGCAGATACTGTAATTCTGACAGGTTTTGCCCAATTTGTGTTGGTTCAAAATTCTTACAGGGAAATCCCCCGCAGAAACCTTCCCAGCCTTGAACACTTAGTGTATATAATGCAGGAACAAGCCTGAGTTACAAAAAAATCACCTTACTTTGTGGATAAAGGCACCAAACTGATGCTGAAGGAGTGAACCTATTCAGGTGGAGTCCAGGGGCAATGCCCTGGCCAGAGTCAAGGAGGCAGGGCCCTTAGAGGATCCTGTGTTTCTGACATTTTGTAAGGCCTAAACTCGCTAGCTTTTACCATGTTTGGAAAAGTTCAACAAATTCCCAGCCTCCTACTGTATGTTCAACATAGTCTAATGCTCACACAGCTGGGCCAACACCACCTTGTTCTAGGCTAGATATCAAAAACATTTGTCGATAGCCTTGGCTTAAATATTTTCAGATTCAGAGAGTACCAATCCATTAGGTTCAGTAGCCCTCTTTCTGCTCTTTGGATGAACATTTTTACCTGTTAGTTTGATTTTTAACCTTAAAACCTTGGAAGAATTCCTCCTTCAGAAACCTATACAGGCTAGCCTCAAGGCAACGCACATACATTAATGTTACTCATGTTAGGATAGCACACATTTAAGGTAGAGGGATGACTAGGCCCATAGAACTTATTTTTCGAACAAAGAAAGTCATTAAGGCTTGTGAAAATGCAGCCGATGGCAGAGTGAGGGTGTTATACACATGGCATGTAAAAATCATACATGGTAAAATTACCACAATCTTGCAATTCACTTATTCACCTAAGTAAGACTTCAGTATGTCCAAGTATAGCATGTCATTCACCCACACAAATGCAGAAGTCAATTGATCTTAATGTGGTGTGCTATAGGCCTATGGATATACGCATTACTGTAGGTATATGCATACAGAACTTGCATTACATTTGAGCATCACACTGACTGCAGAACTTAGCAATGCCACTTTTTGCTTCCACTTGTAAGCAATAGCAGACAAGCAAAGACAAGGAAAATAATAGAAAAGGAAGAATGATTGATTAACTGAAGCTGTTCTGTAAACCCATAAGGTTGATGATGAGTCTGCACATTTCCAACTGGACCCAAGAAACCATTGATATCACCATTGATATTTAAATTTGTAACAGATACTCGACAAGTGTCCAAAAATTCTTAAACACATAAGAAGGTTTCTGTAAAGGAAATTTGGTTGTTCAAATCATTTTTGGCACAATAACACAACACAACTGACTTGTGGTTGGTTGTTTTGTGCATAATTTGAAAAAGTGTGTGGTCAAGAATTTTTGAAAACTGAATTGAACTGTTAAATACTCCCTCATGAAACAGTTATTCCTATGTAAGATATGGGGATTGTCTAAGTTTGACCATTTGTCTCTGGTTTGTGAAGAAAACTTGAAGGCCCAATTTTCTCATCCCAAATAGTACCAATTCTCCCAACCTTCTTAATTAAGCCCCTCCCACAATTGTCTGAAATTCACCCTCATTCAGACACAGTCTCATTTTATTGCTTCAGGGTGAGTATAGAAAACTCAAGGTGTATTTTCAAAACACTCTCAGAACAGTTCATGCTGTGAAATATGAGCTTTGGTACTCTGTATTGTTTAAAATTAGCAGTCAATCAAAAAGCAGAGCCAACTGAAAGTTTCTGTTACCCTATACCAGAAGTAAAGTTTGGGGTGAGAGGATTGTCCCTTTAACAGGTTTGGAAAAATTTGTTAAATTTCATGATCCAACTCAATGAGCTGATTTTAATGCAAGAGAAAAATTGTTGTCCATCTGACAGCAACCTTTAACTTTTGGTTGTCTGTATGGTCTGTGTGGACTATTAAAACCTGAGTCCTAGTTGTTCACCTCAGAATTGGAGTTGATATGTGGACAAAATGTCGAAGTGAGGTCTATCCAGTTAAAAATAACTTGTGCACTTTCCATAGTGGGTTTAGAGTAGTGTTTGCACAAGTTACCCAGGCACTTGGGTACCTGACTGTCATCATATTACCCTGTTCCAAATCTACTAGTACTACATGAACCTAAAGTTAAAATAAAATATTGCACACAAAAAGAATCTTCCCATTTCACTGCCCACAGTAATGGACTAAAATTTTGCCAATTTGGTAAAGATTCTCTGAGACTGGGAATGAAGAGAGCCTTTATAAATTATGTTTAAGTTTGAAAGTTGTTTTCCCAAAGTTGAAATTTCCATGGGTATGCTTTGTGAAAGGAATGAGCCTAACGTTAGGCCATGTATTCAGGGTTTTCCCTGGGTTTAGAATTGAACGTCGCGCATCTGATGTGTCCATTGGTGGATTGCCAGCCTGGGGGAGGGGTATAAGGGGAGGGGGTGTCCCCCTCCCCTTTCGGAAATTTTGTGACTTATGCAAGTCCCTAGACGCAAAATGGTGACATTTTTGAGCCAAATTAGTCAACACAATTTTTGTAAGTTGACGCAAAAATATTAGCACCGATACTCACATTCGTACAAATTTTGATCTACTGGTAGCGGTCACATTGGCTTCCATGTCACCATAATTTCTGCTTCAAAAGTTTTGGTTCATCGGCATGGGCTTTATTAAGCGCTGGCACCAGAAGATTTTTACCCCCGGTTGGCCATTATTTCGCGTCCGTTGCTCACCAGAATTTACGTGATTGGGCTGGCTTGCAATATTACCAGTTCAGGATAGAAAATATTGGGAAGATTTCCGCTCGTTTCACGAACGGGATATCATTTTTGTAGGCGTAATATATTTTCACTTCAAAAGTGGAGATGTTAATCAACTGTTAATGCGATAGATTTGTTTGCAGTCGATGTCACATGCCCCAGGCTTTAATAATTTAGTTCTTAGGCCAACATCATGCTCATTCTATTTTTCATCCCCCAATCATTTCGGAACTATTGCATTCCTTTTCTGCACTGGCCGGTTGTAGTTGCTATAATATACTGAAGCGACTCTCCTGCTTTAATACGAACCCCATGTAGAGCAACAATTCATGATAATCTTAGAAGTAGAATCTTAGCAGTTCTGGGCAGCCAACAATTGCACCCGATTAACGTATCTTATGGTTCCTTTCGGGTATAAACATCCCCGGAAATTTTAAGCAGTTCTTGTCCAAAACTTACGTCTTGTTTAAAAAGAATCTGCAACTGAAATGCACCTAGGTCAGATCCCCGAAAAATCCACATACGCAGAGAGTTGTGATGCCGTTTCATGGTGAATTTGGCACGGGGCTCGCCCTGCTTCGCTAGCCGGCTATATAAGCATTGGCAGTGCGATCGTCGTAACACAAACTCAATGGGAAAACTTGTCTCGAGACCGAGTATTTTCACACACTAAATCACATAGGCGAAGGCGCGAATTGTGATTGGCTGGCTAGAATCAACGCAATTGAACCAATCACGATGCAGGGACCAATTTAAATTTTGAAATGGGTCGTATGCATATGATGTCACCAAGCAAAACATGATGCCTTGTTTGGCGGAAAAAACGGACACGCACGGAAGTCTACTGCATGCTTGTGCCAAGAATTTTGCTTCACGTGCATCACGGTTTTTGTTTGCAATGACGTTGCATGACAACATTGCACAAGTCCTACTGTAAATAACATTACGGAAGGAATGCTGGGAATTACTTAATTTATGCAAGATAATAATCACCGGACTTCACAAGATTCTAGGAGCTTTGTGTACAAAACGTCCACAGACATGTATGCCAAGCTTTGGGATTAAAAAGAGGCGAAACACTGCAGCTCGGTAGTCTTCTTTGTGCAGAACAGTTTGTACAGCAACTTACGCGGCGCTTTTTGCGATAAGCTAGGAATGAATGCAATTCTAAATCTAATTCCATGTAATACTACAGGGTTACAGCGGAAAATATCAAACGATCACTTCCATGGCAGGGGTAAAAATTTTACGTTTGTGATTATCAATGCAACCAGTTTTGGCGGGAAGTTAAAGGATTGAGTTTACAGGAATTTAACGAAACTAAGGGCAAGTTTCAAGCATATTTTAACCCCTTTTTCAGTTTGCAAATAATCGGGAGTAATGATCAAGTGAGTGCCAGAATTTATAAAAGCAATGGAGCACGTGGCTGCAAGCAATCACAGATTGTGTGTGTCCCGATCTTTTCATGAAAACATGTTGGGAAAACAACGGTTTTATGTAGGAAAAACATGTAGAAACCAACCGTCTTCGCATAGAATTCTAATACTCCTATTGCATTTTTGCTACGATCGAATTTCCCAAACTTTGGTTGTAGCCGGGCAAAACAATCATGTCGTAAGTTTTAAGAACGAAGTAACAGGAAATATGTGGGATTACATCGTGAAGATACAATGACATGGTTCGTTCGTTTGATTGATAATTTCGCAAATCTGAGACATTAGCCCCGCCTCTAACCTGCCAAAGGTGGGCGTATGTGTTTTGGTCATGCAAGTTGTGTTATGTCACGTAGCTGCTGTGCTCCGGAGTGAGCAAAACATTTTCCTGATACAAGCCTACGACGGCAAGTGTAGGCTAGTTAATTATAATAATACTGTGTTGTTTCTCGTTCAATAGTAGGCCCTATGGGATATACATACAGAGCTCTGATTCGCATGCAGTGGTATATGCATGGAAATTAAAAAAGTTAGTTGCAGTTTTACAAATAAGTCAATGATTTTGTCGTTTATTGTATTAAACAACAAAAGCAGTCGTTGACAGAAAGAAGAAAAATTATGGAGGCTAGCTGGCAGCAATTTTGAACATCGCGGCCGTTTTTTGAACGTCGCGGCCTCCTTGGTTTTGAAACTTGAACGTCGCGGGCCGCGACGTTCAAAACGCCCAGGGAAAACCCTGGTATTTGTAACAAACACAGAGCCCATGTACAGTATGCAACCAGTCTGAAGCAGGCACAGGATTCAGCCTAACTGTTGAACGTTAGCCTAACTTAGCCTTGGTAGTAGTATCACAGCTTAGGCTAGACATGACGTTAGGCCTAGCCCACATTTCGCCTACATCCTGTCGTATACGTCCAACAGTACAGTACCTAAGGTAACGTTAAACCATGCAAGGTGAAACTGGATCTTATTACCAATAAAAGATGTATTTATCGTGAAAAAGGAGTCAAACACTCTCCCTGCATTAATAGAAACATTGCAACAACATACAAACCTCAGGCGAACTTTTATCAGTGGTGTCGTTTTCTTCTTCGTCCACAAGGGGAGGAGGTTCCCGTTCGTCGGCCATTTTGCTTATAAGTGAGGGCGTTGATTCATTTCTAAATTACATGTTAGTCTTCCAAAAATATTGCTGTACCTAAGAGGAAATGTCGATATATAATTTGACAGAGATTGCAGGGTAGCCAGACAGTAATCGGTTGTACAAACATGATAAAAGCAATTTGTCTGCAAAAATTATTTCTGTTTGCAGGCGCGGATCCAAGGTAGGGGAGGGGACTTATACGGCCTTAGCCCCCCTTTTTCATCACATCAACAAATACACTAAATATTATCTACGAGAATATTCAAGGGGCTATTTCAGGCTCATCCTTTCCCTCACAACAAATCCAAATACACGAACCTCGTATGATATTAAGCCCAGGTGAATCAAATAACTTCCCTGCCGCCGTGCCTTCGCCATCAACAGGGGGCTGCAACTCCCTAGCCACAACAACAAGATTTGAATCATGTGAACAGCATAGGCCAAAAGGCCTATGTTATGACATTATGAGCGTTACCCACTCATGTGGCCTATGCCCTATGTTCACACATTCGAACATCAGCCCATGCGTGCAAAGTACCGTGGTGGTTGTGAACTGTCGGCATGCCACTGTTTCGTTTCGTTTATTTGTTTTTCTACATCATCAAAATGTATCGATACACAAACGTAATGAATACAGTACATAGATAACACTGAAGTAGATGGAAGTAAAACTAAAAAGCCCTGAGGGGCTTAGTGTCGAGAGTTCTACTCCCCCAAAACAACAAAAGCAAGTTAGTTGTGTAGCAAACACAAATAAGCAAAAAGAAAAAGAAAAAAGGACAGAAAATTAAAAACACTAAAGGGAAAGGTAATGAATAAGAATACAAGACCAGAACCAACCTAAAAATGCCTGTAAAATTACAGTAACAAAAACAAAAAAGTACATGGGCATCTCAGCTGCAAATGCAGAGGGGATTCTTATGTTTTTTTTTTTTGTTTTTGTTTTTTTTTGCTTTTAACTGTTATTTCACAGGCGTTTTTAACAGTGCACGTTCGTTTTGTCTCAGTTTCCAACGGTGGTTCGTTATGGTATATAGAGCAGGAGTGTTCACACTTTTGGAAATCATGTTGCTTTGGCCATCTGGATAGCCTGCGGAGCAGACTCTGTAGTAGCCGAAAGACGTCGCTCTCTCAAAATTATAAGACAGGTCTCTAAACAGTATAATATACAGAGTCTGCAAACCTTCGTCCATTACCAATTACAGGAATCCCGCATTTTGAGGGACGAATTAGTAAACATGAGATGGTCACGTGGTGCACGAAACAAGTATGAATATTATATTTCCGTGCATACTAATGATACAACGAACGGCGAACAACCTAATTAGCTTGTGTACGTGGAAAATGTGTACCAGGTCGCACGTTCGATGAACATATAACATAACATAACATAACATAACAGGTTGAAGGGCAAAGGAGGGCCAAGGCCCCATAAGATGCCCTGAAGACCAAGCCCTAATCAAAAGTCAAACCACCAAAGCTTGACTACAGCCCCAAACAATCAGATTCTACCACAGACATGGAAAAACCTGTCAATGTTAACCTTAAAGCAGTGAACTGAGGGGGAGTTAACTACCCAATCTGGTAGACAATTCCACTCTTTGACAACTCTATGGGAGAAACTTAACTTCCTAATGTCAAGCCTTGCAAAAGGCTTTTCAAGCTTTTTACAATGCCCACGCACCCGAGAATTACCTTGAACCCTTAAATAACTACAAGTCAGCAGGGGATTTCTTTCACAAAGGAACTTGAAAACCTGGAGCATGTCTCCCCTAATCCTTCTCAGCTCCAAGGTGGTAAGCCCAAGATGTTTAAGCCTAGCATGATAGGGCAAATTTCTCACCTCAGGAATGAGGCGAGTGGCTCTCCTCTGAACCTGCTCTAAAACAAACTTGTCCTTTTCATAGAAGGGACTCCAGGCCTGAGCTGCATAGTCAAGATGGGGTCTTACCAACTGCTTATACAAATTAAGTACAATATCCTTACTAAAATTGATGAAATTCCTCTTGATCAATCCAAGCACTCTATTAGCCTTTACAGCAGTGGCTGCACACTGCTTTGATGACTTTAAGTCCCCAGTAATTACAACACCCAGATCTTTCTCAGAGGTGACATTACTTAAAACACAACCATTCATGTTATAATCATAGCTAAAACTTTTGGGACCAAAATGAAGGACCTTACATTATCTGCATTAAAAGACATTTGCCAGGTCTGAGACCAAGAAAATAACCTATCCAGATCTTTCTGCAGCAGTAAGGCATCATCCAAAATGCTAATTTTCCTATAAAGCTTAGTATCATCTGCAAACTTACTTATACGAGATGTAAGAGAACTATCAATATCATTGATGAAAATTAAGAAAAGAAGTGGGCCAAGGACAGAACCCTGTGGTACTCCACTTGTGACTTCTTTCCAAGAGGAGAAGTTACCATTGACAGCAACTCTCTGAGATCTACCATGAAGCCACGAATTTATCCAATCAGCACAATTGCCCTGAACCCCTAACCTATGCAGCTTAACCATTAGCCTACCTAATGGAACTTTATCAAAAGCCTTTGAAAAGTCAAGGTAAATGACATCAACGCCATACCCAGAATCAAGAGATGAAGAGACATCTTCAAGAAAGCTCAGTAAGTTAGTAACACAAGATCTGCTTGGCAGGAAACCATGTTGTGACAGATTAAGTAACTCATTATCTAAAAGATACTTAAGTAAACTATCCTTAATCAAAGATTCCATAACTTTGCACACAACACTGGTTAAACTGACAGGCCTGTAATTGCAAGGATTACTTCGATCCCCCTTCTTAAAAATTGGAGTAACATTTGCTACCCGCCAGTCAGTAGGAACAAAACTCGAATCCAGACACTTCTGAAAAATGATGGAAAGAGGAACTGACAAAATCTCGGAGCATTCACGTAAAATGGCTGGGTGGACCCCATCTGGCCCAGGGCCTTACTAGCTTTCAAACTCTTTAACTTTTTACGAACTTGTTCCTCTGAGAAAATGACATAACTGATTGAAGTAGAGACATCAGAACCATTACACGTCCCCAACAAAGATGATTCCTCGGTAAAAACAGATACAAAATAGTCATTTAACAAATTAGCCATGTCCTGATGGTTACTAACCAAAGAATTATCATCACCTTTGAGAGGCCCCACACCCTCCTTAAGCTTCTGCTTAGACCTCACATAGGCATGAAAAGTTTTGGGGTTTATCTTAACCTCCTTGGCCAACTGCTTTTCAAACCTAGTTTTAGTTCCAATTACCAAATTTTTAACTAAGAATTCCTGCTTCTTGTAAGCTGCTAAGTTTTCTGGACTTTTACTGGCCCTATAGCGACGCCAACACTTACGTTTCTTCCTAGTTGCTCTAAGAACTTCTCTAGAAATCCAAATTGGCCTATTTTTAACCACAGCTTTCTTAAGTGGGATGCACAACTTTGTCGTGTCAGAAACAACATCCCGGAAAACACTCCATGCCTCAGCAGGACCCAAGTGAGACAAACGGGTCGCCCAATCTATGGTTAAAAGCTCCTTAGCACGAGTAAAGTTAGCCTTGCTGAAATCAAGAATTCTTTTGTCACTACTAGCATGATTGCTGAAACAATGTAACTCAAAACAAATAAGGTCATGGTCACTGGACCCTATCTTACCACCATTAGCTACATTTCTAACCATGTTCTCATCTGTACTTAACACCAAATCAAGACAATTATCCTCACGAGTGGGAAACAGAACATGCTGGGTAAAGAAACCATCAGTCACAACCTCAAGAAAATCCCTCCCATGTAACCCACTAGTACAGGAATGCCAATCGATATCTGGAAAGTTAAAATCCCCAAACACAACAGCCTTTTTGGAAGAAATTTTTCTAAAAATATAAAAAAATATATTTCCTATTACGCGAGATATAATTCAGTATTTAAACTTTTGTCGTGACGTCTCTTTTGGTGGTCGTAAATGACCGTTGAAAGACTCGTATAGTATTATTTATAGTAGCGAAAGTAAGATTTTTATTTTTTAAATGCAACTGTTTGTAGTTGAAGCCCAAACACAATAGCCTGCTAACAGCAGGCTACCATCTGGGTGGCCCCAGCGGAGCAGGTATAGGTTAAGTGTTAATTATAATGCGACAAGTAAGAATTGAAACCCTGGTATAGTTGTTGATGCGGAGAAGAGCGAATTGAGCTATACGTTGATTTTGATTTCTGTTTCAGCTAATCAGGCTGCTCAAACACGGTGAGATCCTTGTAACGCTCGATGAACCATGTAAAGGCTAGATAGCCGGTATGTGATGCATTGCCATCATCCCTTGAAGTTCAGATGGGATTTTCGGTGGTCCATGAAGTTGCTCGAATTTATACTCTTCATAATCTTATGTAGCAAGGTAGTCAAATAGCTTGTAGAATGCCCTTACCAGATCATTTTCCAAAGATTTTTTTTACATTTTTTTTTTTTAATTTTAATTTTTTTACATTACCATGTCATCCAATGGTAGCGCTTCCTTTTATCTGGTAATTTTCTAACCATTTTATAACCTTCTCATTTTTGGTTAAAGTATATTTTTTTTGCAAATTAAACCTCAAAATAATGATTGCTTAGATGCTACTTACAAGTCGGTGG
Source organism: Holothuria scabra (assembly GCA_037179385.1). Classification (NCBI taxonomy): domain Eukaryota; kingdom Metazoa; phylum Echinodermata; class Holothuroidea; order Aspidochirotida; family Holothuriidae; genus Holothuria; species Holothuria scabra. Next base: position 19,833,588 of record CM074188.1, read on the forward strand.
GAAATGCCGTTTTCGGCGACTGTCTGAGGAATCGTGATTTTTCAAAATTTTCTGTACGCCTCGCTCCAACAGATGGTGGCGCTCCGCTTGGTCTTTCGAACAGAATTAGATATTCCATAGGCATAAGAAGCGTGAGGCTGGGGTGGGGGCGACAGCCCACAGTAAAAAATGAAGGGGCAGAAGCATGCTTCCGTCTCCCACATAACAATTCCCCGACGCTCCTAACTATGCGCAAGAGTATGCATCCTTCTGTCCGCACAGTCTTGCATAGGACATTTACTGTGTAACCCTTCCTTCTCATTGCCATGACTCCTAAACCACACAGCCGATTGTCTTGTATAAACTGAATTCTGAAAGCTTATTCCGTTATCTTTACTGCGATGTTTATCTTTTCCTATTTCGAGATTTCTTTGAACCGTCATTTTTTACTTAAAGATGATACCTTCCGACTTTTTACTTTGAACAGGCCCCATAGGTTTTACACAGTGATATACCAATCTGCAGCTAGCTAGACAAACTCCTTTGATAAAGGCCTTGATTTCTCCCCTTTAATGCGCTTTGATCAACTTGTATAAAACGGATTATGCAAGAAGACACTTTTATCTACCCGGAAATGCTAAAATCAATACTATTCAGGACATTTTAGCCCTAGCCCTAACCTGCAATCCTTTATGTTGTAAGTGGTAGCTCATAAAACAGTCAGTGGTAAACTTTTCCGTTTCCCTAAAATTTTCTTCAATAAAGGCTTTTATTTTTAAATATTTTGTCTAAAAAAGATAACAAAGTTTCGGGAGCTTTTTGAATCTCGCCGAGAAGCCTCATTCCGAACTCCTCGGATAACATTATGTAACAACAACGATCTTTGACAGTCGACATGCTATCTCATATATATGCTAACAGGAAACGCAGGTTCTTCGAGGGTCCTCTAAATATTCAAATATCCTTACAGGAAACCCTGGATCTAAACTATTTCTTGCACTACAAGCTCCATATTTGCAAATGTGTAAAAGGACACAAATTTTAGGTGTGCGCAGTACAGAATCTCCAAACTCAAAGAAAAAATCATTTTTTCAATTTAAAAAAAGTTTCTTCCTCGTAGAAAAAAGTGAAAAATTTAGCATCAAAAATGTACGTTTTGGTCAATGTGGTAGGGAGAGATACATGCACCAAAATTATTCAGCCCCCCCCCCCCCCCCACACACACACACACCCACACTTTCATATTGCTTCCTTCGCTACTGAGATATTCAGACAGAGAATCACCTTACGTCCCTATTACCCGATTTCTCTAAGTTCAGCCCCCCCCCCCTTCCGCCCTTTTTTAAATGTCTGGATCCGCGCCTGGTTCATAAACTTATTTTAGCAAAGTCGAGGTATACATATTTTTCGAATCAGTTATAACTAAAATTGCTAAAAAAAATCTGATCCTAAAAAATAATGGCGAGTTATTAGCAAGGCCTCGGGAACTTGTGAGTTCTGGAAATAGTTTTTCAATTGAAGCCTTCTATAACCATTTCAAATCATTACATGAAGTTACTTGTAACATTGTCCATACAGGTATATCTGATAATGTTTAAGTTTCAATCAACGATGACTTGAATAGACCATTCTTAGTCTCTGAAGTTCAGAGGCATGTCAAAAAAATTTCGTAGTAATAAATCTCCCGGTGTTGATTTTATCATCAATGAATTTATTAAACATAGTCCCATAGGAATGCTTCAGCGTATATGATACTTAATCTTGTTCTTGACTCCGGTACTATTCCCACAGTGGTCAATGGGTAAAATGAACCCACTATTCAAAGGTAAAGGTTCGGTCGACGATCCGGACAATTACTAGGGGTATAACTCTTTCAAGTTGTATTGGTAAATTGTTTACCTCTATCCTTAGTGAGAGGACTCAGAATCACTTAGAGTAGTCAGGGAATCTAGGAGATGAGCAAGCGGGCTTCAGAAGTGATTTCTCCACTTTAGACCATATTTTTCACGCCATTTAATTATTGATCTATACCGTATTTTGTGTGCATTCGTCGATTCGAGTCGCGGTTTTAAGATTGCATGCATATCTCATATTTAACAACTTTAACATTTAGAAAGCCGATGGCTTTTTTATCCTGCATAAAAATGCCTCTACCGATATTTCCGTAAAATTTTAATTGCTATTAAGTATTATGGGCACATTGACACCTTAATTGATTCTTCTTTTCCAACGGGTCCCTGGACATTGTCCACGTTGAGTCCATTCACTTGCTACATTTACAGGGGGCCATGCACTGACGTCTTTATTATGATCTCAGGGGAGGTCGTCACACCATATTAGACGGGTAACTATATCAATAGGTGAAAATGTCCTATGTAGCCACTTACTTTGGTATTACGCATGCGACCTCTGCACCATTGGCGGTTTCAGAAATTTAGACTTGGGGGGAGGGGAAGCAAGGGGCATGCAAAGAAAAACGTTGGACAAAAATTTTTGCGCAAGAGCGAAACCGAAAGTGAAGCGCGAACTTCTACGAGTTAATTGGGTCCAGGGGTTGAAACCACCCCAAAGCTCTGAGGTTTTAGCATATCTCTGGGTAAAAATAAATTTTCAGGAGAGATAATACTATTTATTATTGTTTTCTTTTGAACCAACTCCTAACTGATCTACCGGGGTGGAGGGGGAAACAGGCAAGAAAAATCTAAAGGGGTGTTTCTCTGGTAGCGCTGCCACTACCTCAAACACTAACTTGTACGCTATATACCTATACTCAGGATTTCTAGATTTTAATACACTTCAAAGGGCGGGTTGGCGCCAGCGGGGGGACCGGGGCCATGCCCCCCCCCCCCCCATCGATGAAGGTCGGCGGTTTCGTCGGGGGGGGGGGCCTAAAAAATAAAAAAAAATAATAATAAAATAAAAAAAAACCCACAAGGACTGAAGTTACTGGCATGGCGATCTAGTAGATATTTTTTGTTTTGAAATGCTATTTTAATACATATCGGATTCGATTTTAAATCACTTCTTAACTCTGCTAAACCTCATTCTATGTACCTTGTCCTGTCTCTTCCCCGTCGGGGAAGGAAAGCAATTTTCGGGGAGGCCTAAACATGAAAAACGTAAAGGACTGAAGTTACTGGATGGATGACCATGATTTTTTTCTTTTTGAACTATTTTTGTAACGCTATTTTAATGCATATCTGAATCGGTTTTAATCACTTCTTACCAGCTCTCCTATCCCTCATCCCATCTTCAACCCGTGCGCGCAAGGTCATGCCTCCGTTCACTACCCACCCCCTGTTGTTGAAAAAAATTCAATTTCGTCGGGGAGACTTCATCTACAGACCTACAATAAAAGATGTGGGTCTGTAGTCACTCGAGCGACCTTCTTGATCTTGCTTACTAGAAGACCATATTCTTCACGGAAACTCACAATTCCGAATTCTCCGTACAATAACGCACTAGGGGTTGTCCATGTGCGTGCATCACCCAATGGTCTGCCATCTGGCCTGCCTGGACAGCCGAATTTTCAAAAAGTTAATGAACATCTACCATGTCGTTTTCAGCTACAAATAATGATAAACAGTGGTGTGAAAAAATATCCCCATAAGTCTGATTGACAATTTATTTGAACGCACCTTTTAACGTGAAATATTTTCAAATACGTTGGGGGCAAAACCATTTATAGTCTTGAGTTCAGGCATTCACGTTAAAAATTTCATCTATTTACATTTTAGTATGTTTTCAATTCCGTTGCATAGTTCCCCTCCCCGAAAAGAGACAAGACCATTACATCTAATTGTAGCAGTATCTTTTATCTGGTACTTTTCTGATCATTAGCAAGTTGGGTTTTTTCTATATGGAAGTGAAACTTTCATTTTAAAGGAAAGCTCAAAATAACGACTGCTTCATTTCTAGTTACAAGTCTGGGAAATGCCATTCCGGCTATCTTAGGGGTTAGATTTCTTAAGAACTTTTTGTACGCTCCTGGCTAACTGATGGTGGCGCTCCGCATAGATAGTGTTTTAGTCGAACAGATAACTGAACAGAACAATGGGTCTTTGTAAATTTTTCTTCGTTTTGGGCAGTATTATGAAGTGAAAATATTTTTATTGCGAAAAAAATCTGAAAGTAAGGACTCTTTAATTCTAGTTACGAGCCCAGGAAATGCCATTTCCTGCTAACCGGGGGTTCTCCGTTTTTCAAAAAATTCTGTGGGCTCGACTTAGATAATCTTTCGGGCAGGATTACATTATGTCAGACAAAAGAACAATTCTTCCCCTCCCAAACTCAACTGATCCGCTCCCGTACGCCTATGACAATAAATAAAATATAAAATTTCAAATATATGCGAAGCCAATTTTTTTCCTCGGGAGAATGCTCCAATATGGTCCGATGGCCTAAATCTGCATGATGATATTAAAAAACCTCAGCAAAACTATAGATCACCCCGACTTGATTTTTTCTCATGAGAACGTCAGATTCCTCCACAAACCCCAAAACTGTCATAAAATTACAAATTTTCTCCAATATTAACTTAAGATTGTTAAAAATAGCAAAATTTTCCAATTTCGATGGATACTCCGTACAATAAATAACCAAAGCCAACTCTGTTAATCACCCGGCATACTACCTAATTTTGCTCCTGAAAGGCATATCACTTAATAAAAGAAACCAAATTTTTCATTATAACCTTACCAAAAAACCAAATTTTCTTTCATTAAAATCCAAAATTTCTCCATCATGATAAGCTCTTAATTTTGAAAGATTCGTTCAAAAAAGGGAAACACTTTCGGGGCAAACTTCTAGTCTCGTCTCAAAGCAGTCAGTTAGTAAGTTGGTCTTGTACGATTCAATGTGTAACCCCAAAAGAATTTCAGCTATCGCCCATATAACGTTTTTGATTTTTCCCTTATGAAGGACAGATTCTTCAATAAACACCCAAAATTTTTATAATACCAATACAAGCCAAATTTCATAAGTTTTAATTTTTACTTCATTAAACTCCAGATTTTCAAGTATTTGTTAAAAAGAAAGCCCCAAATTTCGACGCGCTACGCGCGCCTCAAATTCTGCAAAGTCACGTTTAACTGGGACATATATAACATCGCTTTTGTCCGGGCCTTGAAATTCTGGCCCCCCTGTCGGGGAGCTTGGCCCCCCTGTCGGGCAAATCCTGGCGCCACCCCTGTTCAAAGGACCATGTGGTATTGACAGTCCTTAATAAGAAAGGCATCACTAGACTCCATGTTAAGGCGACTCCGAATGAAATAAGCCTATACGTGGGTACAAGAACCCTATATACTGAAGACTTTGCAATGCATTTTTCCCGTTTGCGCTATTAACCCTATCACTGTTTCGCAGTCCAAATTCGGCTTTCTATTTTTCATTAAATATTACTACCGTTTATTGATTTCACTGCCAACTTTTCCTTATGGTATTTACATCCTACTTTTAATTTTCAAAGACTGAATGAACAAGTCGTCCAAGCCCCACCCCTAAGCTTGCATTGTTTTCGGTTGATATTGATATTTTTTTATTAAGAATGGTTTCCCATTTTAAGAGAAAACCGAATATATACTTTATGAAATTATGATTTGATTCGAGCAAGTCTCAGTAAAAGCAGATGTCGTTTCCGAGGCATATGCTTTTATTGCCAGACGGAAATTATGTACTTTCCCCAAAGAATTCTTGCTTCGAGTGGAAACGAGTAAAGAATGTATATTCAAAAGTTATTGGCTTGAAAACACGATTTTCTATTGCAATTACGGCTAACGTCTTTTAGGGGGTAGGCTAGCCAAAGCTTAAGATATTGCAGTAATGGGTAACCATTGTCCTTGTTAAATGGGATGTTGCTTTTGACAAGGAAAGCAATATTTCATTTCGACTTGACACAAGTCTTCTTAAGGGTTTATCTCTCATTTGTTCTTTGGTAGGCAGCGGGGCACGCTGCCTTACGAACACCGTGGAAAAGTTTTGGGAAGAATAATTTGTGATGTGTAAATGGTAGAAAAGGACGTGAAGAAATGAATGAATGAAAAGTATATTTTCAGTTATTGCTAAACACGCCTAAGGAATCATGGAAACAAAACCTTCCGAAAGGTATAGTCAGACCAAATGTCACGATAACCTGTCCCGAGAAATGAACGTCGATAAGTCTTATTCTTTTGTCAAGGAACTCTTCTTTCCGCTAGGGAAAACAGCTATCCAGTAACCATGGGCGTCCGGAAGGAGGCACCATCATTCGTGATATCTATTGGAAATTTGTAATTGTAAAAACTATGCCAAAATTGTACTAGCTGTCAGGTATGTAGTGTGCATATGGCATCCGACTATTGATGAATGCGTTGGTCTTGGTTTGGTCCCGTGCTGATCTCAGGTGGCGAAGCGCGGGTGTAACTGGGATATACAAGGTAAATATGAGGGGGGGGGGGGGGGGTATGATTCATAATTGGGTAACGGATATAGGCCTATATAAGCTGTTTGACAGTTGTAAGTTTTATCGTGCATAGGCGTGCAAGGCCGTGACCGAGAGGCAGATTTCCCTTCAACAATTTTTTACATTGAAAATTCTTAAAATCTAAAAATTAGAGACATGAAATTCCTGTTTCAGGGCTGGGTACATGGAGCTTAGAACAATCGCCAAGTGTCATTTCCGGTCATCTGGAGGGTTTGTAAGGCCCAAAATTTTCTTGTACGCTCCGCGCCAACCTATGGTTGCGCTCCGCTTAGATGGTGTACACAATTCAATTATCCATGAATGACCTTGCCCCCCCCCCTCCTTGCAAAAATTTCTGCGGACGCCCATGCCAGTAACGTAGGGATGACAGGTTTCATCGTAACGGTAGTCTTCTTACTAAATGTCTCCCGAAGAAATTTCAATGAAAAAATACAATAAATACAATCTACGAACGATAACCCCCCTCCCCCACACACACACACAACCAGTCCTAACGATGTTAATTTGACAGATAGTACGGAATATGGCCTAGATACAAACTTGACGAGAAGGCTGCAAAATATTTGCAGGATTGAGAAAAATTCGAGTATTGGAACAATATGTTTTGGGGGTGTAAATGCCGATAATGTAGACTATAGGACTAATAATTAATGGTGCAGGGCGAAAGTGGTGTTGGCAACCGACCGCCAATCAGTGGCGGCGTCAGAACTATAGCAAAGGAAAATATAGGGAACGTGTTTCTGCGCGCATACAGAGCGAAACTGAAAGCGAAGAGCGCGATCCTGCGGGTGAAGGGGCAATCTCCGGTAGGGGACCAGGTGGAGAAGCCGCGGAAGCTCTGTGGCCTAAACACACCTCTGGTTGGAAAATTAATACATAGGAGAGGTTCATTATTTAATTTTTCGGCTGACCCTTAGCCTAACTGACCTAACTTGGAACTGGAGGCAAAAAAGTGTCGTCGCTTCTTGCGTTCACTTTACTGTAAAAGTACGTTACCGAATACATTGCAAGTCCTCTATGGGGACAAAGGCAAATGCAAGGTACTGATCCCTTTTCGGTTTAGCCAATGGAAAAGCATGGAATTCATCATGGACATCATGACCATCTTTGTCATGGGGTGCACTTTAAGTCACGAATGCTCTTGGAATAATACATTACGGAACAGAAGCGTGTCGTCATGACCTCTGAGGATTCAAAGGCAATTTTCTACCGGAAGTCACATCTTGGGAATCTGGTATGGTTACATAGAAAACTCCTAACCGTGAATTTTTTCAAACAATTTTCTCAAATAACAAAAGCAGTCTCGAAAGCAAAAACAGGTATAGTCACTGTAAAATTTCGGCGACAATTCATAAAAAATAAAAAAATTACCTTTTTTCACAGCTTATGACTGGAAAATTTCAGCCTCACATCATAGTCTTGAATAAAAACACTTTTGCCGAAATGGTGAAATATTCGGCGAAAGCTACAAAAGAGTTTAGGGTTGTTTTCAAATGTCACATTTCACAGGTAGACGGAAGGGTGTACATGCAGGTGTGTAGACAGTGGCGCAGCCGATACGACCGGGAAGGGGGACTGCCAGGGGCATGTGGTGAATTCAATCATAGTTCATGAGGGGTTCAAGGTACATCATAGTAAGAGACATTGATTTGCAGGAGTGGTGTGAGTTGTAAATGAACCGACAAAAATCAGTTGTCACGAATCAGATATTGACCCTTAATGTAAATGCACTTCAAATGCATTTCACATTTCAAACTTCAAACAAATTTCCTTACAGAAAACATTGCAGAATTCAAAATCTTCTGCAAAGCAAACTCCATGTTTGCAACTATTTGTTCTAAACAAGGCAAAACTTTTGGCACTGCAAATTGCGCGGATGTTGCACACTTACAAAAATCGGAAAATTTGGGTAGACCTATACATGCCTTCAAGGCTTTTCAGGTTGTGCTTGTTAGTAGTAGTAACCGCTCTTGAGAGACGCCAAATTATTGTAAGAGTTTGTACTATCACCACGAAGATTGGAGTAGCCCCATGGTGAACTTAAACAAACTACCTTATCCCAGGCACATATACGGACGAATCCGGACAGTCAAGTGATGGTCTGATTTTACTCAGACGTAAGTGGGTCCATAAGGGTACCTTAGTCTTTCAATGTCCTTGCTTATACCTGTGTCATGAATGATTGTAAACTGAGTTGTATCTTGATTTCCTCGATTTCACTGAATATGATGGTTTGAAGCTTCCGTCCCCACTTCCCGGGTCGGAAAACGCCTTTTTATTTTTTCAAAATCTCAAAAAAGGAAAATTTCCGGCCGGGCGCGGTTCGCGCCCCGTAGAATGCGCATTAATTCTCGTCGATCATAAATCAGTTTGCCAGGTTAACTTTTCCCAGCTCTGGAAATGACAAAATCGGATTTTTACCATACGTGACACCACATCAACAAGAGACACCGGCAGCTATACTGCTATTTTTGTAAACTGTCTTTCATAGATCTGCAAATTTTCTTCAATGAAAACTCCTGATTTTGAAATATTTTGTCTAGTAAAAAGGACAACAAAATTTGGGAAACTTTTGAAATGTCATCGGAGAATGTCAGTTCGTAGGCCTTAGATAACATGTGTAGCAACAACAATTCAGTCGTCATGCAATCTAGCTTCTTCGGGAAACAGTTTATATTTTCATTTCGCCGAACGACTCTTTGCCAGAGAGTCGGGACGACCGGGAAAAAGCAATCAATTTGCCACCAGTATATGAAGGAAGTGCAGATCCTTTAGTAATCCCCATCTCTTTAAATTTCCTTACAGGAAACCCAAAGCTTTCTGCAATACAAGCTCCCTATCTACATGCATATATTTGTTTAAAAGGGGCAAAAATTTCTACGCAGCGCGCCCGCAATATGTTCCCAATGCAGTGCTGCAGTGATTCACTTGAAAAATATATCGGAAAACTTAAGAAGGCCCAATACTTACAAGCCGAGACATGCCATTTCCAGCTGTCTGAGGGATCCCGATTTTTCGAAATTTACTGTCGCCTCCAGTCCCCACCCCTCCTCCAGCCCTCTCCCTCCCCCATACCCCCATCCCCACTCCCCCATACCCCCATCCCCACTCCCCATCCCCACTCCCCCCACTCCCCCTCTCCCCCCCCTCCCCATCCCCATTCCCCCCTCCCGCCTCTTACGCCCATGGTGGAACATATGGGGCCGCTTCGATCATGGTTAGCCCGCACTTCAAGATTGGCTCCGCGGTCCCTGTGTCTGCTATCACTATTCACAAATGCGCTAGCCTGGTGAGATTTATATTTGTCTATAAATTGTAAGCCGATCTTGAGTTGTGTCTTTGAGAAAACTTTGACCTAGACAATGAAGGTGTGTCTGAACGATCCATTATGATTGGTCTATTTTAGAGGTGTGTTCTTACGTAATATATTGGTTTATGTTAGGTCACGCAACCGTAGATGTGGCACGTAGCACACGATGAGACTGCAGTAGTTCCACACTATACGTTAGGCTTATGCAGCCTACCCGTGTTGCAAAAGTGTCATGAGCAGAACTTACCTGCGAACTAGCTTACAGATTAATACAGTAATAGAGCGCACCGAGACGTCTTCACTTTCTTCATTTCCCGCTTTGGTACTCTCTTTGACATTGCTATACCTGGTCAAGCGTCAAAAATTTCCTTACATCCAAGATGGCCAGCGGTACTCTAGACACAAATTTCATGACATTAAATCGTTTCGTTTTAAGAGAGCAGAAGAAATATCCAGGTGCTTCTGGGGAGCTAACGCAGTTGCTCGATGCCATTCTAACATCAGTGAAAGCAATTTCATCAGCCGTGCGAAAAGCTGGTATTTCAAAATTGTACGTATATACTATAGTCCATCAGCATTATCACTAAGTCTGAAAATGACAATACATAAGGCCATTGTAAAAATCTGCACAAAATTTTTAAATTTGACTGGACTCGCCATCAGTGACCTCACGTTATTTTGCTCACTAGCCTAAGTCTGTAGATATCAATCCATGCATAGTCCTAGGCCTACTCACAGGTCGTCCTAGCGTTATATAGTATATATACTATATATATAAAAAGGAAAAGGTAAGACACACCGCCTAACACCAACACAGTGCTTCGCACAAAACTGTTCATGATTTCTCACCTCATACTACATTTACCCCTTCAGATCTCTTGAGAACCTTCCCATTATCTTCTCCTGAAGAAACACAACAAACTTTAAGTTGTCTTAAACAAAAATCCTCGCATCAAATGCAAAAAATCTTCTCCTCCGATTCAATGCTAATGACGGACTAGATCACTCTTCTGCAATTCATGACGTCACATTACGTAATGGGAATTGCCCTGTACGAATCCGGTTCTCCCATCGTTGAGCCAGTGTATAAAATGCTGAGAACGCCTGTTGTATGCATGCTGTACGTGAAGACCGCACGTATGCCGCATGCACGTTTTTTTTCGTAGCACAGCAGGGGGAATCCTACGGTACAGTACATACCTGTACGTGTTGCATGTACTTGCGGCAGGGCACACATGTTTTGGTATGCTGGGTTTTCTGATCCGCGCGTCTTCCATTTCTTGTTCAGGTTCCCCGTGGAGAAAAAAAATTACAGTCTGGTCGTTGACAGATTTGAAAGCAGTTCGAACTATCCAATGGGAGAACCGGATTCGTACAGGGCAATTCCCATTACGTAATGTGACGTCATGAGTTGGAGAAGAGTGATCTAGTCCGTCATTAGCATTGAATCGGAGGAGAAGATTTTTTGCATTTGATGCGAGGTTTTTTGTTTAAGACAACTTAAAGTTTGTTGTGTTTCTTCAGGAGAAGATGATGGGAAGGTTCTCAAGAGATCTGAAGGGGTAAATGTTGTATGAGGTGAGAAATCATGAACAGTTTTGTGCGAAGCACTGTGTTGGTGTTAGGCGGTGTGTCTTACCTTTTCCTTTTTATATATATACTATATATACTATATAACGCTAGGACGACCTGTGGGCCTACTTAGGCCCTAAGCTAGGCCTAGTTTTCTTCAGTAATGATCGATTCAAGTAAGCTGACCATTTCAAAAGGCTATATAGTTACTTGGAGAAGGTGAAGGTGTGGGCTCTGTTATAATCACAAAAGCACCGATGTTGTTTGATAACAACTCTAACGTTAGGCCTAGTTTTGGTTTTGCTCAAAGGCCCATTGCCAGAGCCATGGTTGGGAGGACTTTAGAAAAAGGAACTGCATCCTTGTTAAAGATGAGTGCCAGCTGTAAGTTGGTGCATGGCGTACAAGATTTTCAAAACGAGTTCTGCACAACACATTTCTCTGTGTATAGTCTGCCAAGGTAATTAATGCACACTTCTGTGTGATGGTAAAATGAACATATGTTGATTGTTAGCTGAATTTTTGTTTCAAGCATGTAAGAATATAAATGCTTGCATAGATATGCCCTTCAAATACTGTACCATAGAGACTGACTAATCAATAAGTCCATGAACTTCAAACCAGTTGCTGAGCATTCATGTTCAAGTGTTCTTGAGTGGAAAGACTCGATAAAGCAAACAATTTTATCCATGTGAATGAAATACATGAAAAATGGTGTTTGCAAGGACTGAATGTTTTGAAATCATACATATTTATACTTACAGAAAAAAATTGATTTACCTGTTGGCTCCGAGAATGACTGAACAGTCATCAGCACTTGTGCCTCTCCATTTTGGCCTCCATAAGGAGTCACCTCGCCATTCTAAGTTTGGTACTGTAACTACTGTATGCTTGTAATGTCTTTGCAGCACACACTGTATACCACCCCCACTTCTCTGCCCAGGCAATATATAAATGGATGCCATAAGAATGAATTGTCACTATAGACGGATCCGATTAGCGCTTGTTTTTAGTGACTGTAGGCCGCCATTAGTGGGGTCCAGCAGCCTAAAACTGTCTTTATTTATTGTTTACATGAATTTCAAACCCTTCTTTTTAGTGAACTTGGAGAATTTAAGATACCAATTAGTGTACAATCATCCATGACAGAGGTAAGTAAGGAAATGGAAAGATTTAAAGATGATGGACCCCAGTTATGGCCGACTGAAATCAGACCATCACTTGCTCTCCGGATTCATGTATAGCTCTTTAAACATACCGTACCTTAGAAAATTTGTATGCAAAAGGTTGAGTATATCATTATTTTTCATATGATATAACCCTGTCCTGTTTAATGGGTCAGTGGCCTTACCCAGGGACTTGCAGCTTTGCATGTGTCCTTGCCAGTGGCATACACAGTATTTCTCAGAAGGGGGGGGGGCATGCAGTGTGCTGATGAATCACTGGCCTGTGGGAGGGGTCTATGGAGAAGGGATTCCCCTACCTTTTGAAATTTTTGAAAATTGGGTGTCCTTTTATGCAATCTGGTGCTATGTGAATTTTGCTCTTCGAAGTAAAATTTGTTCCAGAATTTATGTCTTTTTAGAGACTTAAATAAAAGGGGTATCTGTAATGGTCAGCCTAGGAGAAGGATGTAAGGGGAGTGGGTGTTACCTTTTGGAATAAAATTTGTGATACTAAATTACATATTTTTAGGATGTAGATAGCAAAAAATTGGCATCAGTGAGGCAGTGGCAATGGCCAAATGCCACCCTTTACCCGAGGTGCGCAAATATGCTGGATCGGAGCACAACGGTGAAGGATTGATTTAAAATATCTGCACCACTCAGCTAAAGGGTTACGTGCACACACGCAGGGACAGTGGCATCAGCTTTGCAGTAAACACACTCCACAGGCTTATTTTAACCCTTTACTGTTGTTTGGGTCCTTTTGGACCCATGAGGAGAGCTCGGCTGTCACCCATCTTTACTGTTTCACACGGAGCTCGAAACTGCGAGTAGCTACCCGAAAATTCGGCCACAACAACGAGAGGGACAGTAGTTTAAGGTCATAAGGTCAATGGCCTACGGAAGCTGATGCGGGGCGTGCTATGTCCGCTTTTCCGCCCACTCCCGAGGCGTGCAAATATGCCCCGATCGGAGCACAACGGTAAAGGGTTAAACTCTATTCTGGAGGTCTCAGCATTGGCTTCAAGGAGACCATTGATGCTAACTTCAACTTGATTTTTAGGCCAAAAGTGATAAAAGAGATATTTGGCTTTTAACATTTGCCATGATATTTACTCTGTCATTAATTAAAAGCTGTCAATTGGCATTTTCAGTTCGAGAGATGTAAAATAAGGTACAGTATTTCTGGACTTGGAAGACAAGCAATTTCATTGTTGGTTCGATTCAATGTTTCCATGATAATGATACAGCACAGTATGTTTCTGGAATCTAAGAGCATCATCCTTGAAGGGAATAATATATCCACCAAGGCAGTTGCTAGCAACTCCAGGGATATAGCCCACAGGGTTGCATAGATTTCCAAATTCCAAATCTTGGAGCATCACGAGCTAAGTGATGGTGGTGTTAAAACATAGGCAAAAATTCCCCATTAGGTCTTTTGCTACAGTACTTCTACTTGGAACTAAATTTCTGCCCATATTTTCATCACTAGCCTAAGAGTTCTGAACAGTATTTATATTTAGACCAAGGACATCCAAGATAACACTTTACTTAATCACTCTGGCTGGTGAGCAATAACTATAAAATTTTCACATACTGTAATACAGATACTTGCATCAGGCAAACCAATGTTATACAGTGCAATAGAAGAAATCAGTACAGAAAGAAGTTTTTTTTTTTGTTAAAATGATTCAATATTAGCTGCTACTTCTCACTAGTTTTCCCTGAGAGTTCCATAAAATCTATTTTGTTTCATGTATTTTTCCCCCAATGCAAGGTTTAAATATTTTTGATGTTATCAGATCAATTACAGTACAGAGAAACAGAACTCACACTTACTATTTTTTATTGATTTGACACTACAGTAGTTTTAAGACATCATCTACAGTACAGAGGGGTATTTCCTGCATTACTGTTTTCAAATCTATTCATGGTTGCATGGACCTTGCCAAAGACTGCCATCAGATATTGCTTAAACTGAAATGGAGACTGACTGATTTCCATGTTCTGTCATTATAATGTCAGTACACCCCAAATGGACAATATTTTCAGAAAATTCACCTGATGTTCTTTAGGGTTGTTCATTAAAAGCATATTAGTCTGCTGCACGTTAACCTCCAATCACTTCCTGAATTCAGTTTATTTAAATACCATGTGGACAAAAACTTGATGTTTAACCGATAGCAAAGGATTTATAGGGGTCTGAATCATGGAATTCCACAATAATTAGAAACACTATACTGTAGCTGCTAACATTTAGGGAAAAAGATGAAGATGTTAGACGCGAAAAGAGATTTGAAATATGTAGAAAATGACAGTGACCTCATAACTTCAGAGAACAGTAATTTTGACAACCTTATCATGATACCTTTCTGAAGATATATTGCTCTTATCAATGTAAGATGCACCCTCTGGCTCCCAGGAGATGCCGGACAATGATCATTAATTAGACAAATATGAGACAAATATTTTTGAGCAGTGATGCACCCCTCAATCAAACAATTGACTCAACATTTGAAGAAGTCTGACATACCCATGAATCGCAACTCACATAAACATGACACACACTTGCCTCACTTATGCCCAGGGTTCAGAGGATGCATCTGACAATTAATTAGTGCAGTATCAAACAGATAATAAAAGGTGAATACCTGTCATCCTCATGACTCTCTGTTTGGATATGTACAATTGACCCGACATTTTATGCCCTTTGATGCATGTTTGTTGTATAGTATGAAACATAGAAACTACACCCATAAGGTTGCTATTTTGAAAAATGTGACACACCCATGCATCACAACTCAGATAAGCATGACACATATTAGCCTGCGTAGCTCCTCTGTGGCTGCAGCCCCCTTTAGGCTGCCGCCCCTCAGAGCCTGCTGGCGATGGTCATAAATTCCTTTCAATGAGCCCAAAAGTTGAACGTCTTAATATTCATGAGCACTCACCACAATTTGTCTATTCCTGAGGAAGGCGGTGCTCAACGACTTAATCTTGGCAATGCTACGTTGCACACAGACACTTTTTAACCAAACAAATACATAGGCTTATTAGGTCCGTTAAAGCTTTTAATATACATGGAAGTCTTGATCATGGACACCCTCTTTCAAACAATAACAACTTTCATCAAAGAGTTGATTTAAAACAGTAATCTTTTGCTATAAAGTATTGAACTATCTTTTCCGGTGGCTGTGTGATTGGTTGTTCTTAATGTACCGCTGTACTGTGTGTGTGTATATGCTTGCACCGTACCACACAATACCACTGTCGAATAACATCGACCGCCGTGACTCCATGTACTGTTGAACAATGGTACAAGTGTTTGCGTGTTAAATAAACATTAACAGCCTTGTTTCAACCAATCCACGTAGAGTTATGCAAAAGAAGTTTCCATAAGTTTTCTACGCCGTTGAACAGATTTGGTCTCAAACGCCAGTGGATGTTGATTTTTTCGTAGCGATAAGCTGGACGAAAAAATTCATCCTCCCAGCGGGCTAGACACACATTTGACTAGCCCTGCCTTGGGGTCAGTGTATCAGTTCATGAAAAAATTCTCTTGACACACCTTTTTTCGAACTGTATAGACTTACCAGGGGCCATAGTTTTCATCTCCGTACAGTAAAGCTCCAGTCATACTACAGAGATATTGTCTTGGATTCAGATCTGATTTTGTGAGTTTTTGAATCTCCTTCATCTTTGTTTGAAAACAACCCAAAATTTGCAAGCCTGTGTAAATAAGTAATGATTTGTATCACAGGACTTCAAATGTAATCAAAATTACTGTATATTCAAATTATTTTGTGATGTCACATCAATGGACAGCTTTTATCAAACATGCAGAGTCAGAAGCTTTCTTTCAATGTGACGTCACAACATGGTTAGTATAAACAACATTTTTGTAGTCTTGGAATAGAAATCATATTGTTACACAAATTCTGGGTTCTTCTCAACCAAGGATGGAGAGCTTTTAAAATAAAACATACAGTATAAAAAAAATTAACTGCAATCCAATCCAATATTGCTGTATTGTGTTAGCCTGTCAGGTGCACTTTAAAAGCTGAAACCTACAGTGTCCATATTCTTAAGAAGAAATGTTTACTGAGATCTGTCTTGTGTGAATGCAGGCAATCAGTGTAATGGGTGACTGTATTATATATGCTGTACACTCAAGGTTTTACGTAGAGAAAATTGAGTGCTGTAGGAGATACTGATGATGGCAAGTGTAGAAATTGTTACACCTGCCAGCTAATATGCCTAATTCATGGCCAACTTTTATCGACTACAAACAACATTGTGAAAGATTTTAGGTTACAAATGGCCCTATATTACCAGGTGAGACACATACAGTAAATGCATTATTTGTCATTCTAGTAAGAGAGAAATTGTTTTTTAAGCAGAATGGAGTTAGCTATGTAGATGGGATTTAAAGACACACCAACACTAATGTATTGTATAGTGTCAAAAGGGTTCATGTTAATCCCTAGCTGCCTCATAAGACAGGCAGGAAAAATCAATTGGCATGTTCTACACCTCCAACCCACAGGGCCAGGGAAACAGTATGGGGAAGATGAAGTTAATTTTGCTGTATTTTAAAGAGGGTATGCAACTTAGTGCCAGTTAGTAAGTTGTAAGCAAGTGTCATTCAGAAGAATGTTATTCTCAGCTCAACAGGCTGGTGCAGATGCCAATAACATTTGGAGGGTTTGAAACTTCCCTATTTCACATGGCCTACTGTAATTGGTTGTACACAGTGAATATCTAGAGGTCATTGCAGTAGGTGCAGGTTTAAAGAAAGACTCAATAGGAATAATTTCAACCATCATCTCTTGCCAGAATACTTAGAAAGGCAGACTATCCATATGTTTGATTCTGCAATGTACTGTAGAGTAGAATCAAAATGATGGAAATAGATTGTATCGTTATTTTTTTATAGGGGCCTTTTAGTTGCTCCAGGATATTCCAGGTCTTGAGTTTTAGAGTTTCCAAGCTGTGCTACAAATCACCTTCCTCACAGTGATGTGAGGTAAACATTTGGTGGTGTGCGATGGCACCACTGTAACATGCCTCAAAATTCAAAGCCGGATATTCCTTCCTGCAAGGGCCTTTGGATTTGTGGTTCAGTTCAATCACCTATTTGCACAGCAATGTTCCTGTATCACTGAAAAGCTTCATATATGCTTTTAATTTAAATAATTTAGTTGTATGTTATAAGGGGTGATGTCACTGTGACATTCACAGGAAAAATTTTAGATCTATCCCTGTAAAATGGCAACAGTTTTGTGCAGAAGAGAGAAAACATATTGTAGTTTCCCTCTTTAATTGTCTCCATGGCAATTGAAAGAATGGGAAACCCACTGTTGCAGTTAAGTTTTAGAATAAAATATATTTCTCACCAGTTTCCAGTTGGTAACAACAGTGTTGCTAATAATATTCCTATTCTGAAAGAAGAACATTCAGTCATAGCCAGTATCACAGTGTACTAGATACAGTAGTTGTTAATAATGTCACAGCAAGGCATTAGCAACCACCATACTGTATCTGAGGGTAAACCTGTATGTATAACCTACGTACCACAGTTACCTCCATGTGAAAAGTGAGAACTATATACCTTTAAGTGAAGGCATTTATAAAGTGATCAAAATCCAGTTGTCTGTGTTTTCTATACCTGGTATATACAGTAAACAAAAGGAAAAGTGCAATATTTTTGCTCAAATCTGAATACCTACTGTACATCAAGAGAAGAAAGTTGTCAGGCAAATCTTAGTGTTCTTCATCTAGACTTTATCTTGAAAATTCTCAATTTTTAGTTTAGTAAAGGAAGCACTTCTACAGGTATGTACTGCAAGTGAAACATTAATGCATGTAAATTTCAATTGTGTGGTGCAGTTTTGTGTTTTTAAAGTTGTGTCTTGGCTTGAAATTTTTTCTCTGTTTAAAAACTGTTTTGTAGTGGTTCTGTTTGCTTCCTCAAAAATCTTCATCTTACTGTACATGTATTTAAAGCTAAATTGTGTAATTTAAAGCTAAATTATTTGGTTCATTATGTGATTTGTTATTTATTGTTTTTTATTTTGAGCCCCAAGGATAAATAATTGCTTCTGTGCAGTACACTGAGTCCAGTAGGAGAAACCAAACATGCTCTCAAATTTATACCTTACTACTGTACAATAAGATAGACAAAACATCTGTATAAGTCTTTCCAAATGAATTCAAAAAATTTGTTCATCAACAAGAACTGCTCGTAAAATGCTGAAGTAAAACTGTAGTAAACATGTTCATTACAACTGCGGAATGAGAGGCTTTTATCAAGAGCTCTTGAGACCTCTCCCTTTGGGTTCATATCCTGTTTGCACGAGTCACCCAGATGCTTCATGCGTGTGTTATTATTGTACATGTTTTGCAACTTGTGTGTACATGTATGTGTTTTCTCATTTTACTGGTACTACAACCCATGCAGGTTCTGTGTGGAAAATTTATTGGCAACCTTTGGCTTGTTTTAGATGTTACTGCTGTACTAACTAGACAATACTACTGTAGATGAGAACATTAAAGGGCAAAAGCAGTCATCCCAACTTGAAGTATTGTTGTGAACTGTGCTGTTTCATGATTAGTTGTTTAGAGTCATGTGACAGCAATTTGTGAAGTTTACTAGAAATAACTCGTGGTTCACTTTGATATGCAATATTGAAGTTATAAGATATTATAAAAAGATAGTTTGAAGAGAAATAAAAATGAGAAGAAAATTGTTATATATTAACTTTTGTTTCAAAATAAGTTTTTGGGGACTGGTCTCCATCTAATCAATTAACTACAGTAATCTTACAGTAGAACGTACAGTACAGGACAGCATGAAAGTGACAATAATTGTGTTTTACAGTACATAGGCCTACACTGCACAATGTACAGTAGGTCCTACAGAATGTTAATTTATTTTCATTGTACTGTATATATTGCCAGATATCCTCCAAGATTTATTTTGCTTCTGATTGTCTGACAAATTTATCGGAAAAATCAAATGGAGAAGATGGGATTGTCACCACGCCGTGCAACAACTGGCAGTGCTACCCGGCTCTCAAAATCTCCCCCTTCCCTGGTACTCCCCATCAGTTTCATCATCACTGTGTGGCACAAATTTCTTATCCTAACTCAACAAAATACTTATATTTCTTTAGGATTGCATGATAATTGTAAGCACTCTCCAACCTGCAAAATTTTTTTAAGGGGAAGGGGACATCCCCTTAGACCACTCCCTCATGACGGTGATCACAAATTACCTGGCTCTCAAAATAGTCTCGTGACAACCCTTGAGAAGATTATCCTCTGGCATGTCCATCTAACTTTTATTTAAGGAAGAACATAGTTTATTTTCACGATTTTTCTCAATAATGCTGCACCACAATTGCATATTGAGTTCTGATACAGTACATGCACAAAAAAGTGATCCCTTAGTCTTTTCTGATGTTGTGATTCATTGCTGTCTACAAGAAGGTAATTTTTCTTGCATGTAATTGGACTTTTTTTACTTCAGAACTATGAGGTATTCTCCATTCAACAATTATAAACACAATAATATTAAATTAGTAATTACCCTTCATTTGGCACTTGCTAGGCCTCTTCTATAGACATCCACGAACAAAAAAAATCCAAGGGGGGTGGGCACAGCTTTTGATCAATTGAATCAGGGCAATTCTCTACTCACAGAAAAGAGCTTAACTTTTAAATGTTGGTGCTTTTAACAAGTGATGTACCCACAAATTTTCCAGAGCTATCTACAGTAAGTGATAGTGCCCACAAAGTTTGGGGTCAAGGGCCAAAACAGGGGCTTATTAAAAATGCTTTCCATTTTTCGAAATGTATGTAGCACATCCCATGATTTTTTGAGTTGCATCCAATCATTTTCTGTTTGAAGTCTTGTTTTAAAAAGTTTCTAGTAGTACAGTATCTAAACAACAGTGTTGATGTTACTTTTTTCTCCAAATTTTTTTTCAAATGTTTGATTTTCGGGGGGAAAAGTTAGCCTGTCCCTCATCCCTCAGATGTGTCTTAATGTTGTGCATTCAGTGTATGTAGCCTTTAAATTAGTAGAATTGATGAAAACCATTGTGTGATAATATTAAGCTGTAAAATTATTGATAAAGACAATGAATGTCACGTACCATGTATGTGGATCCTGAACACTGTGATCTTGCTCATAACTGTGTGATGTGATACATGGATTGCCTACTACCCCATGGTGGAATTCTGGTAGTATACACACTTACTGGGTATGGAGAAACTTTGTAGCAATCTGCACCCTCACCACGGTGACCAAACATTGAAAAATATATGTTTTTCAGGATGTCATAGAATCTGTGCATACTGAACAATGTTGTCAAAATTAGAATTCCAGTCATTAGAAACATAATGTTAATTTTTTTCCTATTCATTGTTACTTAGATGCATGGTTTTCTATGATCATTAATAACCAAGGCCAATTTAAACCAGAGCTGAAATGTCTAAATGTTTGGCCTATGTAGTGAATTTTGACTGAGGTGAAATTGTAGTTTTCTGACTTAAACAAGAATAAAAACAATGTTTAAAACCTAATTTAAACCAATTTCTCCCTGTATTTTCATGTAAAGAAGAGGAATATTCCCTTCCCATTGCCAAAATTTCCCTCCGCAGATTTTTAGGAAGGAGTTTCCCAGCTTTCCAACTTATTCTGCCTGTGGTAAACATCATCTCACTTCATATTATTTACTGTAATAAGGTTTGTAAACTTCTGGCTTACTGTACAATATATCAATAACTGGTGAAGTATGTACATGTATCACTTCTTATTTAAGGCAGTCTATCATTGAACCTTTTCCATATAGCAGTTACAAAGGGTTGCAGGGTAGAGAACTGGTGTGTATCAGTTTAACAAGGGCATTCAAGTGTCCAAACATGACACACCCCAAGACTCCTTCCCACAATCCTTTGTATTTGATGGTGGAATTTATATTGCACTGTAGGTCTTCATACATAACTCTCTCCTGATATAAATTTAATTTGCATCTCGTTCTGATTTTCTCATCAGATATGGTATCGCTGGAGAAGTAAACACCTCGGGGGACGAGCAGAAAAAGCTTGATGTGCTTTCAAATGATCTCATGATCAATCAGTTGAAATCGTCATTTTCTACCTGTGGTCTTGTCAGTGAAGAAAATGAACAGCTGATTGAGGTAGACACTGAAAGTCAAGGAAAGTATATCGTAGCTTTTGATCCCCTAGATGGTTCCTCTAATATTGACTGTCTAGTCTCAATTGGAACAATATTTGGAATATGGAAGAAGGTACGAATGATTTCATTGATGAGAGAATTTTTTTTGTTTTTAAGCAATCTTTGTGGGTAATAACAAACATGTTGTGCAAAAGTTAAAGGGGAAGTTTAAGCAAAAATTTAATTTTCATATGTGACAGAGGAACCAAATTGACACAGTGTGGTGAAAGTTCCATTCCAATCGGACATGTATTTTGAGGGCAGCAGAGCTTATATCACTTCCTCACATTGACAAGATACAGTATGTTTTGTTTCCTTTTGTTTTATCAGACTGTTGTTTTAATCTTGATGTTAATAGGAGTATGACCTCCCTGTGGGGGATGTAAAGTTTGTAAAATTCTCATGCCACTTATGCAATCACATTTTTATCATATGGATTATGGGATTGTTGAGGAGAAAATCCAGGATAAAATTTAAAGAAAAACAAAAGACTGCCAATTAATGTGGGGATGTGATGTTATATGTGCTTGCTTCAAGTTCACTTTTTGTTGAAAATGTGAAAACTTTATGTGCTCATATCATGGGAACCACACATTGGATTTCAATGCAAATTTCACAGAAATGCTCAGAATAAGCACCCCTCTAACATACCAAATCCTGTTGTGACGTTAAACCCCTCTTTTAAGGAGGCAAAATCTTCTCAACCCAGACTGTCCCAGTTCTCAAGATCTATTGACATTTGTCCTCTCTCCACCAAACTTATCTAATTTGCTGCTTTGTGCTATCACAATCCTTTCTTATAGATATCCTGATGAGTATACTATGCCCCAATGTTTGAAATCAAAACACTCTGTGCACATGCTGTGTGATGAGGATAACAGCTAGGGTTTCATATTTGGGGGGTGGCAAGATCGAAAGTTCCAACTGGATGGATTTTTTTCCAACTGAGTGGGGGTGCCACAAGGAAAGTTTCAGGCAGTATGGTTAAAAAACAATGACATCCAGAAAAAAGATTTTCCCTGCCACCTGTAATAGTTTTTTTATCGTTCCCCATGGATAATTGTGTGCCTCTTTTCTCAAGGGTACAGGGACACTTGGTACATTGTGTGATTGCACGAGCAAATATCTAAGCAGAGCAACACCATCAGTTGGTGTGGAGTGTATGAAAAATTTTGAACACCTGGCTACTGCTTTGATAGCCAGAACTGCAATTTCCAAGCTTTTATATGAGCAACAGCATGTGGTGGTTGGAGTGGGCACATATTGCTTAGGTCTATGATGGGACATAATGCTTCCTGGCTAACTGCAGGGCTTGATCACATCAGTTTCATGCTCCACTCAGGTGAGTACTATGGTGCATTTACAGTAGATCCAGGTCAGAAAGCCTATTCTGGGTCAGGTCCACTGCTCAAGATCAAATTTGTCAATGGCAAAAGCAGAACCAATCTGGATCTGGTTGCTGCGTTAAGGTGAGATCAACAGTACTCCAAAGCAATTCATTCGGAGGTCACTTGTACTAAAACATTCATTCATGTAGGCTACAGTAGTATGAACAGTCAGAGTACGTAGGAGACAAGTGTAAATGCACCAGGATCAAGGGATGTGTACAGATTTGATTTGCTGATATGATATGGAGCAATCAGATCATGTAAATGCAACTCAATATTTAAAGGCATTTTGAAAAACTTTGTTCTTTTCAGCAAGAGAGTACTAGTGGAGCTCCCTCTGTTGCTGATGCTCTACAGCCAGGTCGCAAGATGGTTGCTGCAGGATATGCTCTTTATGGCAGTGCTACCATGGTTGTGTTATCCATTGGGAATGGTGTCAGTGGATTTCAGCTTGATCCTGTGAGTTCTCCTTGTACTTTGTTTTAACTGATTGATCTAATTCAGCCCACATGATATTTCAAAGTGCGTATTTGACTCAGGTGAAGGATGAATCTTAGCGAAGGTCACTGTATGCTGGAATAAAATCAATGATTTAATGGCACCTGTTGTTCACCCAGGAAGTGGCACAGTGTTTGACAGAACCAGTATGATTTGCAAAGTTGTGAATGAAAATTAAATGATGAATATTGTAACTATGTAGAAGAAAAGAATGTATTATGATTAGTATTACTTAGTTAATTTATAATTGAGCAAATAAACCCCTTTTAAAAGCAAAATTTCACAAGGTAGTTTATCAGACTTTGTTTTTGCAACTTTCTGTTTTCCATAGTGTTGCATAAAGTCAGCTCAGCAACTTTCAGTCTCAGTATACTGGAACCACTCTTTGCTCAAGCATATTTTAAGGAATCATCATCAAATACAAAAATTTTCAATATAATTAAGAAACAGGTTAGGTTAGATGGAGTTTTATGGCCCAGTTTCCAATTGATTGAAAGAAACAGAAATATCATCTTAAATTTTATTGTGTGGAACAAGGTTTCACTTTGATCCAGTCATAGGAGACATTGACTGTAGCAGAAAGTCAGATGAGACAGTATAATTTCACTGTTGCATAATGTGACATTCATGTTTTACTTTTCTTTGTACTGTTTGGAGGTCATATAACAACTTATCTTCATAATTTCTTTTCTCTCAACAGTCCATAGGTGAATTTGTGCTCACAGATCAAAACATTAGGATTAAGCCTAAGGGGAAGATTTACAGTATCAACGAAGGTTATGCTGCACATTGGTATGATGATGTCAAGGAGTATGTTCAACAGAAGAAGTTTCCAGAGGTATTGTAGTGGTTTACCTTTACAGGATCAAGAGCTGTGATTGGGGTGGAGAGAGGGGTTTGAAAATGGTGTAACGCAGTATTGTATCACTAAAATATCAATTGAATCTGCAATTATTTAGCTAGGATGTAGTTAATTGAAGTTTTACAGCTCAATTTCTGTAAACCAACTGGTGTAAGTCATGCCGATCACTACATTTTACCCAGTTTTTGCTTTTCTTTCTGTGGCTTATGCTTAGCACCAAGCACAATGGTGGTAGGTTTCATTTTTAAAGTCCTCGGTATGGCTTGGCTAAGAATCTAATAGCAGATCTTCCTGGCTGCAAGTGGAATGCTGTAACCACTTGACCACACAGTCGGTTTGTAAGATATAGGGAATATGAAAGATGTACTCCAAGTCAGGACTTAGACAAGTTCTTTCTTCAATCAAAGTAGGGCATGACAAAAAGCAATAACTTGACTCCAGTCCTTGAAACAGCTGTTGGTGAATATAATTGCGTAAAAATATAATTGAGTAAAATGTCTGACTTGGCTTCTGGCATACAGCTATTTTGACACAATATCCCCCTTGGGGGTACCTGTATAAATGTATTGTACATTACATTCATTATGAACAATTATTAAAGATACCATATATGTAAAATATTTGGAGATTGACAGCTGCTTTTTAACTGCATAAACATTTATGAAAATGAAGTATTCTAAAAGAAACAACTTTTCATTATCATGTTTTTGTTTGATGTCTTACAGGATGGAAAGTCTGGTTACAATGCTCGTTACATTGGGTCCATGGTGGCAGATGTTCACAGAACTTTAGTCTATGGAGGAATATTCATGTACCCAGCTAATAAAAAGAGTCCAAAGGGAAAGGTAAACCTACTTACATTGCTATAAATTATTCTTGGTAAACTTAGCCAGAATGTTATCCTGTGTGTTGTGGTGACCATAGAACATTTAGCAGGGATTCTGCTAGAAACTCAAAAAAGTGGGGAAGGGAGATGATTTATTACTGTCAAACTCCAAACCCACATTGATACAGCCCTTGGTCGAGGTTACAGGTGGGTTAAGAAGGTCAAAACCTTAATTTTAAGAATCTTAAGAATTTTAAAGGCTATTTATCTATGCAAGTTCCAGCATTGCTGTGAAGGTGTCCTCATTTTACATAAAAAGAAAGATACTGATATTTCTTTGCCTTTATGGAAATGAATTGAAAAGTACAGTAGGTATTTTACCCTCCTTCCCCTGGCAGAAACCCGTTAACCATGCAATCTGTTGTAGATCATGGTAAAAAACATTTTGATTTTATGAATTTGCATACTAATTAGTCTGCTTACTAGTTAGCATGGCATTTCATGATTGTCCTCTTTAAAAGAAAGATATCTGAAAGTGAAAAAAGAAGAAATCTTTAGGATCCAGCTGTTGTTTCAAAATTAATTTGGTGCAACTGCTTTTTCCTTTAAATAGTCCTTGGCTTAATGTTGGCGTACAGCTGCAAGTCCATATTGTAAGCAGTTGTTCATGTTTACATGACAACTAATTGCTGTTTTTAGTCAGTCAAAAGAAAATTTTAAATTTGCCATTGCCTTCATTTGTTTTCTTGTGGGAAATTTGATTGTCCTTTGGATAACAGACTTTCGTTATCTGTTACAGGGAACATAAAAGTTAAAATCCAGCACCCTTGCTGCTACGATTCCTGGAAGAGATTGTACTGCATGGAAGTTGATACAACTAATACAAAGCTACTGTTGTTTTGCTAGAGAGTTTATTCATGAGTATTTTAAATATTATGTTAGTGATGTCTTCAAAAAGCCCAATAAATTTTGTCCAAAAAATTATCCAACAGAATATCTAGTTAAAAACTGTGGATATGAATGTAGAATATTGTTGTAATTATTGCTGATACATGTCAGTTTGAGTCAAGGGGGGGGGAATAAAGGGGTAATGTGCCCTCCCTTTCCTGAAGAAAGAGGGAAAAATCCCCTCCCTCCTTTTCATTTACATAAAAATAAAAAATGACAGTGTCTTGGTTTCTTACATTAGAAGAGGACACCTTTGCAGTAATGTTTGAACTTAATAACTAAATAGCATTTAAAACCTTTCCCATTGCATCTTATACGGCCTTTTAATAAGATTTTTCCCCCCTGAACTCACCTATAACTTTGACCGAAGGCAACATCAAATTCATCTTGTGGTTTGGCAGTAATAAATCCTCTTCCCCTTTCAAACTGCATCCAGGTAGGTCGAGGCAGTCATGTGTGGCAAGTCCTTTTTTCTTGACTTTTGGCTATAAAATGCACTCAAAAGGCCATTACTATTCATCCTGTGACTGGCAGGTTGTGAGCACCACAAAACTGAGCAAGCACCTCCATAGTTGTCCCCCTGTGGGCGGCGGTTGTAGAATATGCCCATTAAATTTCATCTAACTAACCAACTAACTTCTTTTCCCCTTTCAAGTTTCTGGCAGAATCCCAGCATGTGAAGTTGTGATGGTAGGAGGGGGAATCTTGGGATGTTGTGGATAGAAATGATCAGGTTTTCAAAATCTTCAGTTATTTGATAATGGGTAGTTTGTATTAATGCAGTGTAGTTAGGGATGGTCATTATCTAGCTGAAGTAAACCTGGTTTGAACAGACCCTTGTAGTCATAGTTACAATGAAGCTTGATTTGAGATGAAATTTTATTTTGAATGGCATCTATGAAACCATGTGATGATGTATCATCAGTGGGAACATTTGGGAAGTCTTTTCAGTCATTTTAGTTTTGTTGTGAGATTTTTTCACAGTGAGACTAAATAAACTATCAGTACATTTTGAAGTTCAGGATAATATTCTCCACCATACGTGTCTTCACTTGGGTATATGCACATACAAAGGGGAAAGTGAGATTCCCTCAGAGGTTACATGAACATGTTTGTGAAGCATGCATCATGTTGTCAGAGAAGGATTGCACATGAGTAGTGAATGCATTAGGTCAAAAAGTTAAACTTTAAAGATACAGTAATCTTTTCAAAATTACAATTTTATCATAAAACAAAAACATTGTCATGTAGCCATCAAAGTTATTTACACAAGTCCAATAAATCTTTTCATCCTTGTTTTATCTTTTGGGAGATAAATTTTTCTGTGTCTATAAGAGATACATTAAAAATCATGTATACCACAAGGATATATTGATAAGAAAAATTGGAAAAAAGGTGCCCTTGGCCATCCATAGAAAATATTGTTAAAGTGAAATTTGGGAGACCTTTTGTACACTTTTACTGGCAGATCTCCAGTCTTCCTTTTAGAGGGGTGAAACTGGTGATGCAATGATATGGGGAGGGGTCTAAAGAGAGAGGTTGCTCTCCTCACTTTTGGAGATTTGAGAACGTTTCTGAAAATAAATGCCCTCATATGCAGTATGGTACAATAAAAGTATAATCCTGAAGTTGATTCTCTGTTGAAATATTTATTCTAGTAGATATAATTTTGACCAACAATTCTTGACCAACCTGTGGGTAGATCCATTGTCCCTGTCCCCACCCCCAACCACCTCCTCCCCCATGGACCCCCCACTGTCTCATTTATGAGTTTTGATGATTAAGTTAAGTCTGTGTTATTGTTTGACTTGCCAATTTTTTCCATTTCAAAAAATTACTGGAGCATCTTTGAGAATATGTTAACTTAGCAATACTAATGTTACCATACCCTAGGAAATATTTCAAACTATGACCCTGTTTTTAAACTCTGTGTGATTCTGACATTTGTCAGTACAAAATTTTCTTAAATTTGCCCTGTATTGTTATATTGTTATAAAAAATATGAGTTCTAATATATTCTTGTTTTTTTCTTGCTTTAGCTGCGTCTTTTGTATGAGTGCAATCCAATGGCCTACATCATGGAACAGGCTGGTGGACTTGCAACAAATGGTGCAGAGAATATACTGGACATTCAGCCAAAGGAACTCCACCAAAGGTCACCTATCATCTTGGGATCGCCAGAAGATGTCAAAGAATTCTTGGAAATTGCTAAGAAACATCAGAAATAAATCTGGTATCCAGGTTTAATATCATGAAAACTGTTCGATGATTGTGGTGAATACTTGTACATGCAGGGTATTTATCTGTTCTACATGTACGTCTTTCTTGTAAAGATAGATAGTTTTATCTGCGTTGCAAGTGTTTTGTTTCATTTTGAAATAGAAGGCTGATTTTTTTGCAGAGTTGTAATGAGTTGCTCAATTTTGCAGTCGAGTGGAGCCAGTTGCTACTTTTAAAGTGACTTAAATGGAGTTAAATCACTGTACTATTTCTGTGAGGAAAATCAACATTCAATTCTCAAAGTCATTTTCCTTTTAAAAATTGGTGACTCAAGTCATGACTCATTACAACTCTGATTGTTTGTCACAAAAACGTTTTGTTAAAGTTTGTTGCCATGTTTGTGCAAGGAGTGATACTTTTGTCAAGAGTAAAATTTTAAAGCGTAGAGTGTATGGGTTTTATAGTACTAACATTTTTAAAGCTTAATGGTGTTATTATTTGCTTTGCATTAGTTCCACAATCAATATTATTTAATTATTTCTTCTTTAGTGCCTCTTTTTGGTACTGCGTGGGCAAAATGCACTAGATCCTAAGATATAGGTGAAAATTCTAGAATTCTGGGGGAATGAAAGAGTGTGTAGGCATGACCAATTCAATAACAGTGTAGAATATTCCTAACACAACATGTCACACTCTATGAGAACATTTCATATCATGGTGCAACCTTGTGTGATTAATGAAATTGGTCATTCATGAGTGAATCCAAACGTTATCCTTGCTCACTTTGGCAAGAAATTTTAAATCTAGTAAAAACCAAGCTGGAATGTTCTATATGAACAGTAAAACTCATAAATTTCATTGAAACTCTTCATTAACATGTTGAAATTGGGTCATGTCAATGTTCCCAGGTTAATTGTTCTCAGGATTTGATCTTCTGAGGCTGAGGACATGTTGCACATATTTTTGGGAACAATGAACTTTGGGAGTATCAAACCTAGGAGTTGAAATCATCACAAAAGATCAAAACAGTAGAAATTGGGAAACATCAAGCTTTGGGAATATTGGGAAAAGAATCTAAAACTTCAGTAACTGGTAATGTAATAATATTTCCTTTAAAGGTACTTGATCACATTACAGCCAGAACTTCCCTTAAATTTTATACTTTTCTCATCACAAAGAAGCAAAAAATACTGATAAGTCAGAGATTTGTTTGCCTGACTGTCCCTACTAAGCATTGGGGAAAAATTATGTTCATTAATAACTAGCTTTTTATGAAGGTTTTGTGTTTTGTATTTGAATGAGTCCATCTCATGTCACATTTTTGTTACACTTACTGCATGACATTGGATTTTTTTATGTTAGTTGTACTAATTTGATATTTAATATGGAGATGGCATTTATAACCACCTGATACTGGAAACCTGGGCTTTTACTTTCTTGAAAGTATATTGGGTTGTGCAAATGATTAGCCCTTTATTTCAGAATGAGCTCTATGGTCCCTGTTAAATATGTTTTCGATACCAGTTTTGAAACTGAAAAGTCAGGCAACTCGTGTGTTTTCTTGAACAAGGTTGAAAAAGTTGATAACTAACCAGTATTCACCATATCGCACCATTTGTTTGTAGTTTTTAATTTCTCACAGCAACTTTGTTGTTTTTTTTATTAGGAAAATTGAAAGCCTTGGTTAAAAGTCTCAACTGAAAAGTAATCGTACAAATGCTACATGCTGCATGTTCTCCATTGATTATACCTAACTGAAGCTTTATGGAAAGCTCTGTTCTTATTTTTCTCAACCTCAACTCTGCCTGCTTCAACAGAACGCTTTTTTTCTTCCTGACTCATCTTTCTATTGTTTCTTCCATCTAATTGTCTTTGTCTTCTAATCTTCTGCTGATTTTAGGGAAAAGTCTCCAGTGGTTTTTTGCTTCAAGTATGTCCCAGTGTTTAGGAATGCCAGCTGTGAGTCAGAAAAATTAATGTAATTTTAGAAAAAAAATTGCATTGGAAAAATTTTTATAAAGAAATTGGACATTCCTTACTTAGTCATTGTGTTCATACTAAAATTTTCCAACCGTCCAAACCAAGTTCAAGATCCATTTTCCGAAGTCCAATTATAGAATCATGTGATTTTCCTTCAACACATATATAAAAGTTATTGGTGTGTGTTAGAGTGAGTCAAGTTGCAAATTTTTCAAGTTGATCAAGTCTGTTGTTTTGATTTTGAAGTCCAGTGGATTCATATATAGCAGAGTAACTCTGGCATTGCCAAGAGAAGTATGAAAGTGCAGAGGGTAAGGTACATGCACCAAGTGTATTCAAATACTGAAGATATCCTGTTATATCCCTTTGTTTTGTGAGTGCACTGCAACTTGCTTCCAGGGCTTGGAAATTCACAGGAATGTGTCTCCTTAGCCTTCATATTACCTATGTGGCAGCCGCTTCTCAGTTGGTTTTGCCGTTATGAAAAGAATGGAAAAATTTCATCTTCTCCTCTGGGTAGTATGTGTCTCCTTGACTTAGATGATGAAACCACTACTTTAACACTGCATCGAAAAAGTTGATCAGACCTCTAAGAGGTACCTTGGTGTAAAAGAAGTAATGATACCTTCTGTGTCTGAGGTGTCTGTTGTTTTGTTTTTGGAAATCTCATGGACACAATATCTGCAGAAGAGTAACACTGGCAAGGGGATGGTTTTATTGTTAGGGTTGATGAGGGAATCACTTGTGTGTGGAAAATACTCTTCTGGTGTTGGAGTGTCTGAAACCCTGAACATTTTTCACTTACAGAATCTCAGAAATGAGCATTGTACCAAACTGTGGGAGAGTGCACTGCTGGTAGAAACTAATTTTCTTTTACCTCTTTTGGAGGGGGATATCAAGACTGTAGCATGCACATGTTAATGACATGTACGAGACAGCAGCATACATGCCAGATGGCCTAAAACAGCTAAGTTATTTTGGTTTGACATGTGTGTTTTCCTGGGAGAGGGGTTAAAAAGGGAGTTTTTAAATGGTTTAGCTGCAAAGAGTTGAAACCTCCCTTACATGATGATAATTATATTATTTTTCTTTTCAAAATGTTGGTTTTGTAGTCTTTATAATTTCACCATTTTCCTCTCTGGCACTTGTCTGTAACAAAGCAATTTTCACCTTTGAAATTCTGTTATGTGCTTTCCTCCCTCATTCCTGGGATTGTATGGTCAATACTAATTATTAGACATGTGGTCTATTTTGAACATTATATGCATCCCGAGTGATCATAATATGAACTGAATTATAAGAGATATAACATACACTCTGACCTTTTGTCTCATATATATTTTTTTTTCACTGAACTATAATGTGGTCACTCTCAAGAAAAGGTGAGGAAGAATTTTGATATGAGGCTGCAAACTTAGATTGCATCTGATGAGCCACAACTGGAAAAAAGGCTCTGGCTGGCGTGAGGTAAACCAATTGGTTAGAAAATGAGCTGTAAAACTTTATCTAACTGCATTTAATTGTACCCTATCCTAGCAATTCTTCCCCAACAGTTCTGCTCCTAAACAATTGTCATTTTCAATTGTTGTTTTACTTTTTTCTTCATTGTTTAGGGTTGTATCAAAAGGCTGATTACATCAAGGCAGTGATTTATTTCATATGATTTTATTTTAATTTTTATCCTGGGTCAGTTTGCTGTAAGGAAGTTTGAAAAGTTTGGGCATTATTGATATATAATTCCTATTAGTAAAGTTGAGATAAAATGGTGGCTGAAGATAGTTGTTGTTACTTAATGTTATGTAAGTCCTGCAGATTGAGGTTTACGGAAGACATTTCAAAAGTGTCCTAACTTTTTTTATTTTTGGACAAAATATGTTAAATTCAAGAGCTTAAGGTTTAGAAAATTTGAAACTTTTTGAAAGAATACTCGGGAAAACAGCACTCTAGTTGCCAGTGGTCTTGCGTCACGAATGATAATTTTCTAGAGCTCAGAAAAGTTTCCCAAAGTAATGGTGGAGTACAACCCCTTAGGGTATTTGAAATTTGATGCACGCGAAGCACAAAAAGGATTTTGCATTTTCCAAACAAATAACTACAAATGGGCTTATCCACAATAAAAGAAAATAAACAGCATACGTTATTTGCTTTGGTGGTATTTTGAAAGATGTCAGTATGGTTTGAAGATTGTATAATTCACCATACTTACAGGGCTACAGGGAGATGATTAAAGACAATTTTATGAATGTCCAACATATACAAAGGCAGTTTTGGGAGAACTTCAGTCTATTTCGCCCCCTTTTTCACCATTAAATGTGGTGTAAGTTTATGATGAGAATAGGACCCTTGCAGATGTGGCTTATGCAAGTAGTTTTTCTACATTCATAAATTGTAATGAACAAAATGAATGATAGATGATAAGCCAATAATTGTAGGTGCCGGTACCTACCTTTTGCAAAATTTAATCAGCAATTTGGAGTAGAATTTTGTGATATTAAATCTTAACAGTCGATATGCAAACTGTAAGAAAAGGCTTTCAGAGTCAGGGGCCCTAGCTACGTCACAGGGGAAGGGAAGATGGATATGGAACTTTCACCACACACTCCCATTCGAATATCACGCCTGAGGTCATGATGTGGAACACCTGTGAGCATATCTCTCGCCTCACTGAACCGAATTTCACGTAAAAATGCTTCCCTGGAAAAAGGTAGGTTGCGGTGTAAGATATTTTAGAGATATGACAGGTCATAGACAGTTTGCTCCTTTCTTGTTGACGCTGGCCATACATGTCATCCGGGGTTATAATGGAAAAAATTGATAGTTGCAAAGATTCAGCTACATCTGTTAAAGACTGAGTTGAAAGATTTACCTTTCTTTACCAGTAACGGAGCTAGAGATTTCGGGCACATGGGCTAGAATGGACCGTAGGGGCTTTTTGATGCAGGTAGACACGCTGAACCTTTACACAATCTGTCCTGGTTTTGCAAACTTGCATATTCTTTTCCTCACCTGGTAAAAACTCTACTTTCCCAGCGAATAGTAGCCTAGTGAAACATGATTAAATTTCCTGTCCCACTCTTTCATGAACTAGAAGGCGACCACTAAAATTCGTGTTTTTGTCAAGTCTAGATTCAAGGTTTCATGTAAAATGGGGCTAACTTTGTATAAATCTGCCGCCTAAGGCAAAAAAAGTTGCAAAAAACGAAATTCTGAAAATGAGTCACTGATAGATGAACGTTCAAGTTTTGGTAAGTACACAGCTGAGAACCATCAATTTATGTTACTTTATATTGAGTTGCCTTTTTGAAATTGCTGGTATGAAATCAGCCAGATGAAAGGTCTACTAATTGGCCCTACCCATGCATTCAGATAACTTCTTCGTGGACACTAGAAACATTTCATATTATATTTTGGGTTTTGAGTCCACAAAAGTATACGAAGAAGCATTTTCTCGATATTACATGACCTCTTGTCTTGACTTGCAGTCGGGAGGTCTAGAGTTTGACCCCTGACAGAGTTATGCAGCAGGCTTAAAAGTTGGAACCCGTGCTGTCATTGTGCTTGATGCTTAGTAAAAGCAAAGGGGAGGGAAAACAAGCCAGTGAGCTACAACTGGAAAAAGGCATTGGTCGGGCCGACTTTTTCTGAAGTCCTCCCGACCCTCTGGCAAAATGCCGTTCGGCAAACCAAACTTTAAACTGCTTCCCAAAGAAGCTATACGTTCACTGAAGGACAACACTTCGTTTCGTTTATCTTTCACTTTCATAATACTTAAGCAAATTGCATAGAGACAGTAATTACAACAGCAGAGTGTGGAAGATCTACAAAAGCAAAGCTCATACAAGGCAGATCTACCAGAAAAGAAATAAAGTAAGATTACGTATATACAAGAAGGACAGATAGGAAGAAATTAAGAAGAAAGAAGAACAAAGAGTTAGAGAAAATGTGACTTCTGTTCTATTCAGCCAGTCTAGAGCAGGACCACTCAGTGTTTGCCCTTTGGAGGGCGTACTTGTCCATTTGGGACGTTAAGCTCCTTAAGGGAGCAGAAATCCTCCGGGAGTAATCGTTTGGTTTTCGCCCCTTGGCTCTTCGCCAGAGAGTCGTGGGGACTTTTAGAAAAAAGAGAAAATGGGAGGAAAGAATTGAAAGCACATTTTCAGAATACACATGAATATCAAATAGAGTATAACTGGCATTAGTCTAATTATCATGTAAGAACTAAAGAAGGTCTTCATATGTCTGACAAACGTTTTCAAATAGGTTATTTTCTTAATATTGGGGTCAAGTCTATTCCACAGTAGAGCCCCAGATGTTCTGACAAACGTTTTATTCTTTTCTGTACGAGAGTAATCAATATGAAATGATAACGATTGTCTAGTAAATGACGGTGACCAACCTCAAGGCCCTCAGACCATTTAAATCATTGGTCTGTCACGTATGGCTCCATTCTAGACTGGATGAAAAGAACAGACACATGATCTAAGCCAAAAGGCGGACTCACACCAATTGGTTAGAAACTGAGCCGTAAAATTGTATATTTACTAACGCACAGGACCTCTTTGCATGTGCAGTTCCCCAAGCTTATAGTTTTAAGCAACATCTAAGTCCTACAATTTTGTTCTTAAATCTCCTCACAGTATCTTCATAATATTTTAGTGCTTCAATATTACCCCATATTTAAGGTTTACCAAGCAGTTAATCATAGCAATTTTCGCATTTGTGAAAAAAAATATTGTCACGAGTCAAGAACCAATCATGAAACAGAACATTGTCTTTACACTGCTTCAAGTTGAGGTAACTGTTTTACTTGCATTTCCCCTTTTAGGGCAGTAGGGAGTAGGCTGAAATCTTGGACAAAAATACATATGACAGTCCCCGTTCGAGGTCAAAGGTCATTTGAAGTTTTGAGAGGTCAAAAGGTCAAAACTTCGTAAACATGATCAAATTCTTTCAATTTTACTAGATTTTGGTTAGCCTGGAAAAACTGAAATTGGGAGAGTAGTTTTTGGAAGACCAGCGAATCTATATGTAAATGTTGCTACATTTGTACAAAAGTGTATCATCATTTTTTCTAGGACTGGAGTGTACTGAGTTGTTTATCATGGGGATGGTTTGAGGAAAGGTAAAATCTTAACTGCTCATCAAAGAGCTACTCTTATACCATACCACAATTGAACAACAGTTTTATTTCATTTTATTTTATTCAGAGGACTCTTTTCAAATTATTTGCACGGGAAACGGTATTTGGGAGACTGGGAGCTATTTTGGGATGTGCATACTCTTTAATTGTTCATTTTGACAATTATTCTCGTCGAGAACAGAGCTACTAATTTATGCAACATAAACGTGTTCGCCCGTCGCAACATGATCTTTCAAGGGACTGAGGGGGCGACCTTTATTCAAGGTCAGTTCGTGAACTTTGTAAGCCTGCAGTCGCACGTATTTTGAAAGCAACGAATAGTTACGTAAAGCATGGAGATTATTTGGGCGAACCTATCCCAATATCATAGAAAACTACCCTTCTCATAATTCGAATAAAGAACAGATTAAGTGCAAATAATGGCAACTGTTTGAACATTTTGTTAGCTGGGCCTAAACAACACTTTGAACCATGACCTGTAACGGTGTAACACTGCAGTGCCTTAAAACCCCACTTCAATGGCTCCAACAGGCCATTTTTCTGCCAGGAGGGGCCCTTCCCTATGGGGACGTCCGTATGTCTCGACATCTCTATATATTCCGAAGTCTCTATGTTCCGACAATAATATACTTTGGTACCAATAAAGTGGACTTTGGTGCCGACGTTAATGTACTTTGGCACCGATGAAAATGTACTTTGGCTTCGACAAAAAGGTACTTTGGCGCCGTTTTGTCGTAACATAGAGATGTCAGAGCATGGAGATTTAACCCTTCCCTATGACCATATGGACGTTCCGCTACTGTTTTTAGCATACTTTCAAGATTCCTTGAAATCTGTAATAGCCTAATTTTTACACTCTAAAACACTTGAGACTACCAAACTTTTGAATCAGATTCTTTGCCAACTTGGGAAAAAAGTAACCTTGTTTGGATTATTATGTGACTCACTTTGGGGTTACTTGACAGAAGCTTTTTTTTTTTTTTTAACACAGTAGGATTCAGATGCAGACTCAGATAAGTTTTAATAATCACCAGCAATGAGCAAACACACCTCGCTACAAAACAATAAGATGAAAAGAAAGAAGATATCAGAGCACAAACTTAGCCAAAAGCATTCAAA
The DNA here is from genome assembly GCA_037179385.1 of Holothuria scabra. NCBI lineage: Eukaryota > Metazoa > Echinodermata > Holothuroidea > Aspidochirotida > Holothuriidae > Holothuria > Holothuria scabra. The sequence goes on from CM074188.1 coordinate 19,870,300, forward strand.
ATTGAGGTATCAAAATAACAAAAAATAAAATACGACTATCAAAACAAGAAAGAGAGTGTGTTACACAAAGGAAGAAGAGATAAAACCCGACTTAAGTATACTTACTCCTAAGTGCGATGGTGCCAGAGGACTAAATGTTTGTAACGGTTTGTAAGGGGGTTTCATTCTTCCTATATTCGGCCAGTTGCACAGGTCGGTGAGGTTATCATAAAATGGTGAAGTGGATCTGTTGAAGTTCGTGTGACGTGAAAATGACAAAGACAAAGTTGGGTACTTGAAGTGAAAAGTAATCAAAACCAAGACCCAAATTTGACGCAACTTCCATCAAAATCCGTCAAAAATTGACCATTTCACAAGTTAATTTTTGATTTGCACATAAATGATGCACAAAGGTAAGCTCAATATGGAAATGTGTTATCAAGTGATGAACATGCTGTATATATGGCTAATGTTACCCTTTGTTTTTGCAATCTTCATCTCAAGGACAGTTGTTACATAATCTAGAGAGGGTTTTATCTTGGAAGTTTAAATTTGTCCTTAAACATCATCACCTGTATCAGTTACCAAACAATAAACTATCTGATGAGTAATACAGAGATAATTAATTGAAGGACCAACCCTCTCACCCAAAACTACAATTCTTGTAGGGGTTAACAGAAAATCTCAATTTGCTTAGCTCTTTGATTGACAGCTAATTCAATTAATGCAGCCTATCAAAGCTTATATCACACAACATGAACTGTACCGAGTTTTGATTATACACATTGAGCTTTTCTATACTTACCCTGAAGCAATAAAACAAAATTGTGTCTGGATGACCATGAATTTGAATTTCAGACAATTGAGGGAGGGGCTTTTTCTTTCTCGTATTTTTTTACTGTTTTGTTTCGTTTTTCATGTTATGTTATGTCACAGTACTGCTTTACCCAGTTCCCAGTCCATATGATACTACCAAACACCTGCTACTCTGGAATAATAACGGGAGGCAATTGTATTTGCAAGGGTCGTCTATTAATAGGAGTGATAACTACATTTATGTAAAATGCAAATAATAAATTCAAGTTGCATCTGTTCACAGCACCTCACCAGGTATATAGCCTACACACTGACAACTGGGCCTGAATTCTGGCACCTTTAGTGTTAGCTAAAGCTTAACTAATTACACTACAGTAACATGAAGCATGCGAGTAATATATCGATCAGAGGCCGGGCAGTAAAAATCCGTATCACAGCTGGAAATGCATCTGCTTTTTACTGCACCTGCTTATGACATAATGCAAAGAGCCGTGGCAGTGGCCTATATCATTCAAATACATAGGCTTCCGAATGATGTATTAAAGTGCCTTTGTTGGATGAATAAGCATCTACTATACATTTGAAGGTCCGATTCTCTCACCCCAAATAGTACCAATTCTTCTAAACTTCTTATACTTAAGCCCCTCCCACAATTTTCTGAAATCCATGGTCATCCAGACGCAATCGTTGTTTTTTTTTTTTTGCTCCTGTTTATGAAGTAAGCAATCATCCAATTCGTATATACATAAACAATATTTACCTTAAACATTGTACAATCAATTTCTATTTAAATAACTTTTCCACAGTGTTAATAATCATGTTGCGTTTCTCTTTGCAATTATATTATCTTTCAATGAATGAAAATGGTGTTCTCCTCTTTAATCAAGCATTCGTCATTTCATCATTAATTACAGGCACTCGCATTTTTATATCATTGAGTGGGTTGTGTGTTCAAATAATATACACTGTTTATAATATTCATCACACACAATGATGGTTAATTATCAATAGTTGTACAGTATCTGTAACACATCATTGTAAATTTTGCGGTTCCTTTTATAACTTTCGACTTTCAATGCAAAATTGAACTTTTGGTAAAATCTCTCTATTTCCAATTTTTCCATTTTACGTGCACAACAAAAATGAAATACTTCATATGCAATATTACAAAATTATACGGGCTGTAGCCTTTTCCCTTGGTAGCCAAAAAATGTCCTCTTTTGAGAAGAAAAATTGCTTGTTTAAAATCTTTTTTTCTACATCTAAAATAAAACTTGAGACCATTCTGCAACCCCAAAATAAATGATGCACTGTTTCTTCACTTAAGTTGCGCAACGAGCAGAGTGGAGAATCCCCCACGTTTAAAGTAAAGAGAAATTTATTTCCAGACACAGTCTCAGTTCATTGCTTCAGGGTGAGTATAGAAAAGCTAAATGCTTACAGTCAAAACAAGCTAAGTACAGTTCATGCTGTGTAATGTAAGCTTTGATACTCTGCATTGTTTGAATTAGCTGTCAAACACAATTGGGAAAGGAAATTTTTGGCCAGTTTTTAATTCGTGTTAACTATTTAGTCATGTACATATATAAGCAAACTGAGGGGAAAGCGATTGGCCGGGGTAATTGCATGCTCTTTTTGACCCCATCAGTAGCTTATTGGTTCCACTGCGCTGAAAGGTAATACGAAATGATAACGATATCCGAATTATCTACCTTTGATATTTAAAAAGTATTGTCTGTAGTCACTTGGAGAATGAGAAGTCAAAGATATGCGGACCATGGACGAGGTTTTAGAGTGTGATATCGAGAGATACGGTTCTCAGAGGCCATTCAATCGATATGGTTGAAAGGTATATGAGAGCATTTAAGCACGGTATGCAAAACATGACTCCCTGACTGAAGCCTTGCCAGAAAGCCTATCTGAGCGGAGCGCCACTGTATATTGGCACGGAGCCTATAGAAGAAATTTTGCAAAATCGGACCCTCAGACAGTCGACAATGGCATTTCTCAGGCTTGTAAGAAGTAGCCAAGCAGCAGGGAGGTAAAAAGACTTCTTCAGGGGAAAGGGGCAAGCACCCAACTTTTCTGACCTTTTTTAAAGTGTGAACACCCATGTATTAGGGACGTAATTTGGGGCGCGCCAAGCGCGCCGAAATGTTTGCCTTCTTGAAACAAATATTTGTGGATATGGAGCTTGTACTCTTGTTTAGGGAAATTAGAAAAGTTGAGGGATTACTGATCGAAGAACCTGCTCTTCCTATGTTTGCAAATCTGAGAATGATTGAACGACGATCGACTGAAGATCAGGAGTAGCGTTTTTGGGGAAGCGCAACGGATTAGTGATCTCCTTCCTGGGGGAGGGGTCTAATGGGAGGGGGTTTACTCCCCCCCTTTGGAAAATTTTTGCCTATCTGAGAGGGCTTAGATGCAAAATGGTGGACTTTCTGATGGCATAAATGCACTGTTACAGATGGCGCAGTGGCATGATAAGATATGTGCGGTACCGGTAGGTTGTTCAAGTTGTTTGTGTGTGTGTTCCATTTTTCCATAGCAATAATTTTGTGGGGGGGGGGGGGACGTGGTGGAAACGTGGCCCGTTCCTCCGTGCCTTTCCCCCCATCCCACGTTACGTACCTGCTGAAGATCGTTGTTGCTACATAATGTTATCTTAAAGGCCTACGAACTGAGTCCCTCTGATAAAAGTTTCCGAAACTTTGTTGTCTATTTTAGACGAATTATTTCAAAGTCAAGAGCTTGCATTTTAGAAATTTTAGAACTTTATGAAAGAAAATTAATAACATAGCACTGAAGTTGCCGATGTCACTTGATCTGGTGTCACAAATGGCAAATTTCAATTTTGTCATTTCCAGAGCTTGAAAAGGTTTGTTAACTGATTAATAAGACAGCACTTGGGCATTAGATATTGCGCGTTGAGGCGCGCGAGGAAAATTTTGATTTTTTAAGTCCATGGATTATAAACTGGCTCTTAAGAGAACTCGAAATTTCATGAGAAAGAAGAGTTGGGAATATCACACAAATGAAAAAGGGATTTCTGACCCGAGAAGTGGGGGCGAAGCATACTTCTGCCCCTCAATTTCTACTGGGCGGCTATCGCCCCAGAACCTCCCCCTTCCCTCTCCCTACGCCTATGTATTTATGTGAGCTCGTGGCACCTGATACAGTTGTGCATTTTACGTTGACAACATCCTGCGGGCCTTTAGAGTCGCGTAAGGTCATAAGTCTAAATATACTGAAATTTATCCCCGAGATTTTTAAAATTTTCAGACACAAAAATTCCTACTGACGTGGAGGATTATATTATTTCCTATGATTTCTTGAAAATTGGACCCAATGCTATTGGAAATAAAGCCACAATACGAAAAGAAGTGGACAGGTTACATCGATGAGCACTCCACTTAGCCTTTGGCCGGGGTTGGGTGAGGGAATATGCATTCCTTCTCCTTATATTAACCAAGTTTACATATCCAGTCTAGTCCGCTTTGGATTTTTCAGTTACAAGATACAATGTCGGGATCTGCGTATCAAGTAGAAGCCAGTCAGAAAGGCAATAAATTACAGAATCGGCTAAAGGTCAAGTTAAACGTCTATTTAATAAAATAGACTTGACAAAACCATATGCACTAAGATCCTAGCTTCCATTGAGTGTACAGCAAAGTTCCCTCTTTACATAGTTATGTTAAGCGCAAAGTCCACTTCAAAGAATCCGCATCACTGGGACACTGACAACTGCGGTTCACCGCTACCAGTACAACTTATATGCGGTAGGCCACGATAGATTCAAATCTGGTTACTCGCATGGTTTCATGCATTCAGTTTGCTGTTCAGCTGTTCAGCAAACAAGATAAATAACTCATATTTGTACAGTTTTGATTTTGAATCTCCTGGCACTTATTGGGAATAAAAAGGTATAGGTCGGAAACAACATACAATCTGTAACGTGATTTCCCTGATGTGAGGGGGCCGTGGGAGGGCTGCATAGGCCTATTTTTGTGGGGGTTCTAAGAGGATATCTGACGCGACTATCTAACTGGCGGATCAGAGCGCCGCCATCAGTTAAGGCAGTCGAACAGAAATTTTGGACACTGACCGCAACCCCCCTGACAACTTTTTGCAGCGATATTAAGTCTAGATTACCGGAAATGACACTTCCCTGATCTTGGAGGCAGCATCTTCAGGGATTGGATATAAAAACTTGCATTTGAAAATGTTTCCCTGTTCAAGAGTAAAGTTAAAATGGCAGTACCAGCCTAGCAAAATTATCATACTCGTCACTCGGTATTACATTTCTACGCACCTACACAATATCTCTGATTGTCCCTTCCAATTGAACTTAGGTTAACCCCTTCCCAATTGATTATGCTTGTATAGCTCTCAGATTCAAAGAACCAAGATTCAGGTACCCCTCAGACGATCCCGTTGGGGAGCTCTGACTTGAGAAAGGGGTTCAAAGGGATTTGTTAAAATTACAAATTTCGATTTTCTTAATTATATAGCAGTGTCTTCGTTCAAAATCGTGTAGCACATTTTTAGTCTGCACAAACTCATAGGTTACCTCCAAAAATATCACAACTGACACATTAACCCGCAAAATTTGAGTTTTCACATTATAGTGGTAATAATTATTGTTTTTACCGTAGTTCTAATGCATCACAAATCAAGTGTGTGTATAGGAAATCACATTGTATTTTTGCAAGGTGTCCTTCCATGGACCGTGTAGTGCTTACAAATTGTAGGCTGCTATAGAGAAGTGAGGGCCTCTAGTTTCGATTTCGACGTTTAATACATCCGTACACATCCAGTGTTTGTAGGAACTTTACATTTGGAAAATGGGGATACATTAACCTCATCTCTCCGAGCAGCAAAACCGCTCAACAGGCCGATGGCACTCCCAATATAGGGACGACTTTCATAACCTTTCAAGGGAGTAAGTGCCACTAGTGCATGTACGATGTTTATTCAAACAATGGTTCATTAAATGTTCGTTACAACCTGTTAGGGTGAATTTCTACGTGGAAATAGGCACTATAATGTCACGTATCTCAAGCCTGCACAAAAGGTGGTTCAGGGGAAGCCCCGAGGAAATTCCCCCTAAATATGATCAGTTACCACTGTGTTAATGTGTTCTAGTTTATCTAGCCCTCGAATTTATTTTATATCCAGGGAATTTTTTACCTCTTCTCTGGCAAAGTACCAGCATCCCATTTGTTGACGACATTGGGATAGTCGCGTAGTTTGAGGGATTTTGGTCATTAGGGTGAGAATGGCCTGCAGGGACGCAGCAGGCTGAAGTCTGTAAAGGCTTATAAAACATAAATAGGGCGCTGGTAGGCAACTTTGGTCCTTTAGGTGGCGGTAGCCCCCACAGCCTCTCCGCCACTGCGTTGGGACTACTAAGTACATTTCACGTCTAAGTCGCAAGGTTGCTCACATGTCACGGTGCAATGACTGATTTAACTGTAATCAGATACACCTGCCACACCAAAGCAATAAATATTTCCATGAACGTGCACGTCTACTTTCCGACCCTAACTTCATTTTTAACAGTGTTAATACCCTTGTTTGGTTTCCTCTTAGACTGTTGTGAATCGACTTGCTGTTTACTATAACCGTTATAATTTCCTGCTTTAATTTAGTTTCTCACCAATCTAATCTAATCGAGCGGATGCCGGCTGTAAGACTGATATGATTAAAAAAAAAACGGTCATGCATCATTAACGAGCGATGCAAATTAAAAAAATGAATTGAACGGACCTTCTTCCTATTGTAAGCCTTCGAACCAGGGAATAGACTACACCCTCCACTCCCTCCGAAGTTGAGATGAAGCCAATTCGTTTGAGATTGTGGGAAAGACGGGCAGTGTGGTCCTTCAAAAGATGATTGAATAAAGAATCTACCTAAATACATACCTCTGTCCAAAAAATAAAAATCTTCTGCCACAGTGCCTTTGACAAGTGAAAACGAAATTTGGTGTCAAAGTTAATAACATTCATAACAGACAATGTTGCCATTAATATTCCCCGCAGCGGCATCAAAATTAAACAAAATTTGAATGCAATGTCAAATTTATGTTCAGCTGAAGTCTCCGAAGAGATCGGACGTGTTGCGTTTCGGTCTCTTCGGGACTTAGGGTTTTTGCTTGGTTTTGGTTGGGTTTTAATAGTGTATATATTGTGCATACTGTACATGTAGCAGGTGCCAACCAGACAACTCGCGCCCCTTTTGGGTTGTGCAGGGGTGGCGCCGGAAGGTCGGCGGTTTCGTCGGGAGGCCTAAAATAATAAAAATTTTAAAAAATAAAACAAAATCCTACAAGGACTGAAAAGAAGCCCCTGGATGGGTGATGCTGAACATATTTTTTCTTTTGTATAGCTATTTTAATACACATCGAAATCGATTTTCAACCACTACATGATAGCACTGTTATACCTCATTCAATGTACCTTGTGCCACCTCCTCCCCCGTAGGTGGAGAACGACAACTTTTCGGGGGTCTAAATATAAAAGAAAACCCAAAGGACCCAAGTTACTGAATGGATGATCATGAGCTATTTTTTGTTTTTTGTAACGCTGTTATAATACACATCGGAATTGATTTTCAATCACTTCCTCGTAGTTCTATTATACCTTTTCCCATATACCTTGTCCCCTCTCCTTCCCCGTCGGGGAACAACGGTGGTTTTCCGAGGAGGTCTATAAAAAAAATTAAAATAAAAACCTTAAGGACTGAAGTTACTGGATGGATGATCATGAACTTATTTTTTCTTTTGTAACGTTATTTTAATGCACATCGGAATCGATTTTCCACTTCTCATTGGCTCTGTTATTCCTCATTTCATGTATCTTGTCTCATCTTCAAACTGTGCCCTGAAGGTCACCCATAACAAAGACTTGTGTTGCAGACCAGGGAGATGAAAGCTTCATGTGCAGACGTAACCAAGGGTGGCACGAGCGAGGGACCTGGAGCCATGTGCCCCGTCAGGGGAGGCTACCTTCCCCCATCCTTGAGAAGATCCAATTTCATGTGGGAGCCCTTCTTCTATAGGCCTACGATAAAATAGGCAAACCCGATAAACTTCAGACCCCCGGACGATCTTCTTGGTTTTGCTTAACTCTCACAGTTCCCAATTTTTCTTACAAAAACTGACTTGAAGTTGTTCAGGTGCATGCAGTGGTCAATGGTTTGCCATCTGTCCAGACCAGATAGCCAAATTCGGGCAACGGTAATAAAAATCGGTCAGGCCGTTTTCAGCTATACATAATGATAAACAGTAGTGTGAAAATATCTCTCCATAAGTCTGGTTGAAAATTCATTTGAATCCACCTTGTAACCTGACATATTTTAAATACCTCGATTGGAAGTAAAATCATTTACAGTCCGGAGTTCGCTCAGTCACAGAAAATGTTATCAATTTAGTGGACCTTTCAATTGAATGCAACGAAGAGTCTTAGTTAACTCAAAAACATTAGCATGTCTTCAGTTCCGTTGCGTACTAGTTTTCCTCCGAAAAGGGACAAAACAATTTCATCTAATGGTAGTGGTACCTTCCATCTGGTAATTTTCTGATCACTTAGCAAGTTGTTTTCCTATTGAAGTGAAACTTGTATTGCAAAGGAAGCTCAAAATGACGACTGCTTCAGGTCTAGGTAAAAATCTGGAAAATACCATTTCCGGCTGTTTGAGGGGTTCATTTTTTTTTTAAGTTTCTGTATGCTTCTCTTAGAGAGTCTTTCTGGCAGGATTATATTATCGAACTAAAATCTTCTGTCCGCCCCAAAACTGAAAGTTCCCGTACGCCTGTGTCAATATTTAAACTATAAAACTTCAAATATATGGAAAGCCAAACTTCTCCGTAGGGAAATTTTCAAATTTTGTCCACGGGCCTTAATGTGCATGATGATATTCAGTAAGCCCAACAAGTCTACAAATCGCCCCGTAACTTAATTTTTCTCAACAGTTAAGAAGGTCAGATTCTCCCATAAAACCTCTCAAACTGTCAAAACATTGCAATTTTTCTCTTATATAAGCTTCGGGTTTTCAAAAATTAAAAAAAAGGCAAAGTTTCCCAATTTCAGGGGATACTCCGTACAATAAAAACCTAAGTCATGCACTTCTGTCGATCGCCCGACATTTCAAAACACAAAATTTCTTTCACTAAATTGCACATTTTCCAATTAAATAAGTTCTTAATTTTCAAATCTTTCATCAAACAATGGTGGTTTGGTCTGGTGTTCTTGATGTTTCGGCTTTTGTTGCTGGGTAATGTTGGTTTGGTCTGGCCTTGTCTTTCTGTATCGGATGCCTGTAAGCGACTTGGAAGAGTGTTGCTGGTTTTTGTTTTTGTTTTGTTTTAGAGGTATTGTTCTTAGTGTTCGGTATTTCGGTTGTTCATAATAATTATAATATTGAACTTATATAGCACCAAATCAAGAACAAAGGTATAGCTGCTACATACGTCTGAAAAAAATTGCAAACAATTAATTGATTAATTACATTAAGGAATTTTATCATTTGAACGCTATATGCTCATGTATAGTTTACTCCCCCCCCCCCCCTTCTCCAGCCCTGAATGCGAACTTTTTCTGCATATTGCATATTTTGAAGTCAATGCATTTTATCTCCAACAAATTCCTTTAAACATTTCAGATGGTCTGGTCGACACCTACACTGTCCTTAGCGCTCTTTTGCCTCATCCTGGAAGTCTTTATAGTGGCGTAGCGGCTAGCCAGGAACCTGTACGGAGTTATGCATAAGTTTACACCGACTCGGAAACTGACAGTGCACACCAGGGTGATGTTTGCTATGATCTTCACACATACATACTTACATACACACGCACACAGTCACATACACATACGCACAAACCAGGGGGTTTCTACGAATTTCCCTTACAGCATGCAACAAAGCTTCCTTTTAGTGTTTGTATCAAAACGGCAGGTACGACTTTAGGGACCTCTTTTGTGTTTCTTTCTATATCAATGACCCCCTGTTGGCTGGTGGTTGAAGCCTACGCCCACATTTTTTCCCGCCCGGACCTGTCGAGGTAAGACTAGGAAACGACTATATTAAAGGGCCGGGGAGGACTTGCACCGAAGTTGAGCTTTATGTCAAACTAAAATTGAAATCGAACCGTTTTTGAAACGTTATATTAACTGTTAAATTTTATTTAGTTGACATTATCAGTGTTGGCGTGCCGTTACTGAAAACTCATAGAACTTCGAACTCGACTACTACATCAATGGCTTTACTTATGAATATTTATTTAACCCGAATAAGTATCCTGCTCCTGCTCAAAACTGGTCGTTCAAATAATAAGTCACAATAGTTTGTCAATAGAGATCATTCAAATGATGATAAGTGTACTAGCACTACGTGGACTGTCTCTAAATACTATTTTACACAGCTGTTCATCATGTATTCTAACGTGATCCTTTGCATGACGGTTATTTTGAAGGACACTGAATAGACCGGCACAGCAAATATGTAACATCCTGTTAACTGTATACCGACATGAATATTGACCATTTCGACTGCTCTTCGAATAGTTTTGTTTTCCATACAGTATCAGCTCAACGGAATAGACAGGTTTGGTAAAATTAATAGGGACAGCAGTGTTTTGTAGTAAAACCCTTAGACCATTGGGTACCCATGAAACTGGAAAGGCAAAATAAAGAGCTCACTGTGTTTTTCAGAATGTGGCAGATGAACCGTAGGTGTGTGAAGTAGGTCCCTACATAAGAGTGGGCCGGGTGCGGATGATGTTGCATCGGACAGTAGTCATTGTAGGTCTTAAACAGACTAATATTTCCCACGAGAAAATTCTAATTGAATCCCGTTCAGTGAGACCTCAGGGGATCCCATAAATTCCCGTTAAAATCCTATTGAATTTCAATTAAATTCCATTGGATTCAATGGGATTTAATATAGACTTTGGACAGTCACAACTTAAAACCCAATTGAGTCCATGAGAAAATTCATCTTCCAGTTGATTAAACATGGAAATTGGAACATCCCATAAATGTCCTATTAAATCCCATTGAAAAATCTAATGGGACTCAATGGGAATTATTTCCAGGGAATTGTGGCGTCTTGTGTGCAAAATGGCAAAAGTAAAGTGAATTAAAGGAAAATTGCATCAGAATGTCATAGAATTTTCACAAATCATTGTGTTAAGTGCTGTTTGAAACAAACTCGAGATAGTTCTTATGTAAGCGCCCGTCATTCGAGGCAAACACTCCGGCAAGCTTCACCAACAATATACATGGGCAGCATGATTGGTGCATGATGGTGTGCTTCAGTGGTTTGCGGTTAACCTGACAATAGCGTGACTTCACTTGCATTGGATCTTTTGTACGTGTCTGAAGGGGACACACCACCAGTAGTTCCTCCATTGGCTTACCAGCTATTTTCCCTCCAGGCTCCACAGCACCCCCCCCCCCCCCCCACAGACACAGAGCCTTGTCAATGTTAACACCACACCAAAGCCCTAATGAAAGCCACTGAGTCCCTCATCGTGGTTAGGTTAGATTAGATGGAGTTTTACCGCCTATTTTCTAACCAATTGGTTTAAGTCGAGCAGGCCCTTGGCTTTTTGGGGGCGATGCGCACTGTTTAACAAGAAAATTTCCTAACTGGCTAACGATAACTCTAACGAGATACATTACAAAGGCAACAGCCAATCAACAAAAGCCTTGTTAAACAGTGTGAACCTACCCGTTATCAAGTTGTGGCTCACCCATCGTTGTATTGCAAGTGTATCATAGCATTGCCGTTCAGATTTGGAGCTACGGGGCAAGAAGTTCAATGGACTGTTCGATCACCCCATTCATTAGTCCGTGTAATGGTCCCAATTCCGACTGGCGGGATTTTTTCCAACTGAACAGAGGATCCACCAGGTCAATTTCGGAGAGTTTGAATGTACATGAAGCATGAATGCCTGTTGGAATAAATCTAAGAGGATGAGGCTGACGACAATCTTAGCAGAACGCCACCATTGACTAGCGCGAAGTGCACATTAAATTTTGACTAGAAACGAACAGAAACTAGCATTTCCCAGGCTGGTATAAGCAAGGCCTACACAGGCATTGTCAGCAGGTCGAAAAAATTAACGTGAAGCATTACAGATCTGAGAGTTTGGGGGATAAACCTTTGGAGATAAGGAAAACGACTTTCTAAGCGGAGCGGCACCATTAGGTGGCTCGCAGCGCATAGAAACTTTTGGAAATTCTCGACCCCTCAGATAGCCGGAAATGACCTTTCCAAGGCTGGTCATGATAGGTAAGACCTACACAGGTATTGTCAGCAGAGGTAAAACGAATTAACGTAAAAGATTACAGACCTAAAGCCTGGGGGAATAAGTCTTATAGGACGAGACTGACGACTATCTAAGAGGAGCGCCATCATCAGTTGGCGCGGAGCGCACATAAAATTTTGAAAACCTACGACCCTCCATATAGCTGGAAATGGCATTTACCAGACTGGTAAAAGCAAGACCTACACATGTGGCATTTTTAGCAAGTATGGGACATATTAACATGAAGCACTACAAGCGAATCGCCACCATGAGTCAGTCAGTCAGTCAGTCAGTCAGTCAGTCAGTCAGTCAGTCAGTCAATCAGTCAGTCAGTCAGTCAGTCAGTCAGTCAGTCAGTCAGTCAGTCAGTCACTCAGTTAGTTATAAATGTGGAGCATTTCAGATCTAGAGTTTGGAGGCATACACCTTTGAAGACAAGGAAAACGACTATCTAAAGCGGGCGCCTTCATTGCTTGGCGCGGGGGGTACGGAAAGTTTAGAAAGAACGTGACTCTCAGATAGCCGGAATTTCCCTGGAAATGACATTTCCAAGGGTGGTATAAGCAAGGCCTACACAGGCATTTTTAGTAGGAGTGATACAAATTACGTGAAGCACTTCAGATCTGAAGAATAGGAATAAACTTTTGAAGATAAGGTAAACGACTATCCAAGTGGACCACCACCATCAGTTGGCGTGGAGCGTACAGATAATCTTGAATAATTGCGACCCCTAAATTATCCTGAAACGACGTTTTCAAGGCTTGTATTATGAGACCCCTCCTTGTGCGAAAACTTTTGATGTGTACCGCTTTCGGTGAAATATTGATGTCAGCTTGAAATAAAGACGAAAAGTGGTATGACGATCGAAAATATAGCCAGGAAAGCCTTAGCCGTCTTTTCATTTTATGGTTGCTATTCTCATAATAGCACTTTCTTAAACAGATTGATGAACCTTTACATTTTTCAAGGAATGAGATATAATGAACGACTGGCTTAAAAAGATACGGGTAGGTGCACTTCATGGTCGAGAAAATAATTGCTAATAGTAATCTTATTGCATTTTCATGGTCACAAAGTAAAGAAATCAACAGTAAGCTGTGCTGTAGGTTATGGGCACAGGATTCTCCGTCTGCCAAAAAATGCAATCATTGAATTGTAAATATAAGCGGAGCGCCACAATATTTGGCAAAAGGCGTACCAAAGAAATGAAAAATCGCGACTTCTAAGATTTCCTGGAATAGGATTTTCTGGATTTGAAGGAACTCCAGGGATGTGTTAACTCTATGCAAACGTTACTTTGAACTTTCGTTTGCAATAAAATTTCCATCATATAAAAATGAACAAATTGCAATTTAAACATAAAATTAACAGGAAAAATGTAACATTTCAATTTTACGGCCAAAACTTTGAGCTCTTTATACACCTGGGTACTTTCCTAATCTTAGAACAGGCAGTTTTAACAAATTCCCGGTTAGGATCATCCCACATCGTTTTGAAGCTTCCTCCCAATGAATATTCTACCATATAGAACAAAATCATGTCCAAAACTTTGAAGTGAAACTGAGGTTTTTATAATTGCTTTGTGAAGGCTTCTAAAAATGTGTGAGCAAGTTTCACTTTGTTTTGGAATATTACATGAAAATTTTTCAGTGATTATGATTTTATTTTTTGAGCAAATTCTGGGAAGAGTTCAGCCACCTTTAACAGTTTTAAAAAAAGTAAAAGCATGCCAGGTTTTTTAAGACTTAAATGGCTGCCAGATTTTTTAAAACCTTCGCCCGAAGTTCAGATCTTGCGAAAATGTGGGAGACATGCAGTCTTCAACCTGCTCCATGGGACTACGTTTTAAGGGTTGCCCCATAAGCTATCTCCAAAGTAAAGTTTGTGTTACATATTTAAAACATTAAAAAAACTAGAAAAATCTGTGAGGGGTGGGATGGTACATCAGCTCCTTGCTCCGGCTACGGCCGTTTTTGAGAACGTGTACTTCATGTATCTAAACACCCAAGCAGACTTACTTCATAGACTTAACGACCAATGCAGAGGCCATGTATGTATTCCAGCAACCTAACCTATCCCTGTCGGGTGTGTATACATGAAGTTTCAACAAAAGAGCGCAATGACTGACAGATTGCTGCCATGGGGAGAGGTCAAGGGAAGGGCAAACTTTCCATTTTGACTTTTGAAAAAGGGACGGATGGAATGCAAATTTTCCTAAATTCGATAGCATTTTTTTAACACGCATGACCATCAATCTAGGCTCGCGCTCCAATAACAGAAAGTTGGCAGTTACAGAATTTTCATGGACAATCGGGTTCCACAACAAAACCTATCTGCAAAACAATAGGTTACGAGACGATCCATCTTCCGAATACGTAAAATGCTATTAACTTTGGCTGCTATGTGTCTGCGTGATTTGTAGTCAGAAGGAAAATTGGTATATATGACAACATTGAGTAAGATCAGAAGCACGCTAAAAAATCCAGTAGGCGGCCTGACTTAACTGCTTAAACTATTATTGGTTAAAAATAGTTTTAGATACTTGTCTAGGTATCTAGACGTGGAAATTTCTTTAATTTGATAACCATTTGTGAGAGAACATGTTCAAAAGTGATTCTCGGTCGAAAAACCCCTGTAACCCTATCGAACGCTATCTCTTAAGAAATATGCCAGACGAACAGTCAACCATTATTTAACTGATGCATAATATAGATATGATTGAGATGCTACTGAAAACTATTTAATCGACGCGGAGAGCGTGAAAATTTTGGTAGTTTTATGAAGAATTTGCAAAATGAGGCCATTTAGTGAAAATGTCTACCGCACTAATCTACTTTGAAAAGTCGATACGGGCCCGGACGGAAAAAAACATGCTAGATTCAGGATGAAAAGATTCTAACTGAAATATCAGATTTTTCAACCATCATTGCTCTGACGATTTTTCTGTCTCACCCTCTCGCGACGGTCTTGTCTGTGAGTGTGACTTGCTCAAGTTTGGATAATCAGTTTCTCCTTCTTTGGATATGAATTAAGAGGAGATGTTCATGATGTTGAACAAGAATAGCATTTGAAGTTTTCTTAAATTGTGTGCAAAAATTTTAGGCTCAGTTATGAAAACCTTGTATATAAGGTTAATGAAGCTGACAGGAATGAATTTCTTGCAATAAGTGTTTAAGCAAGGTAGGCCTACTATTTTGCTTCCATTAAGTTCCTTAAAAGCCTAAAATGTCAGAGCTTCCGGCGCCCTTTTTCGGGCCCCTGGACCCACGCATAATGCCTCGGGATTTTAGATAGAACTCCCTATTGATTAAATGCCCTCAAACACTTTGGATCTCCTAAAATGCCCTGTCTCAAACTATCAATCACGTGTTCAATTTTGAGTAGCTTCAACATTTTGGCTTTGCCCCCTAAAATTACTGTTAAGTATGTTTTCCCTTAATAATCAACTCCCATAGTACTTTCCGATTCTATTCTCCGTCCCTTACCTCACCCCACTCCTGAATTAAATGCATATTTAGAATCCTTAATTTGAATATGATTTTCGATTATTTTGAAGCCGCTAAAATCACTAAAATCGATGGGCTTCGCTCCCTGGACACCACCAAGGGCCCTCAAGTGGTCCCCTGGACCCGACGCCGATGAGTTTTTGCCCTTCGCGCAAAACAGGATTCCTTACGGTTTCACCATTATGTCGGCTGCCGAAATCCTGTGGCCCCCAATAAAAAAAACATCTTCCGCCGCCTATAACATGGGGACCACGGGTTTTCAAGGAGGCACGTGTTCTCTGCCCCCCCCCCCCCTTGTCGATGCCAGAGAGCCTCCTCCAGCCGATCCCGGTTAAATAAATGGTCGGGAGAGGCGGTGACGTCATAGCCTGTGTCGCTTCTAAACTATATGCTAGCCTGAGGCGTAAAACATTTGAATAGGCTACACATTGATAATTCAAACACCTTTTAGCCTCTTAACAGTATTAAATATTTCGGTCGTTCCGTTCAATTTCAGGAAGTAAATACTGACATTTTGGTTGATGAGAAAAATGCATACATTTTCAATTTGCTGCCCCTGTCTTTGTTTCAGTTGCTACTGAACAGTGGATAAAATGGTTCGGTTGGAACACGGAAGTATATATGCCATGAGTGATGTACGATAACATATTTTAATGCGACTTCCCGGTGCAAGATATCCATTAAACAAAGTAAATCCTTTGTATCCTTCTAATCTACCACCAAACCGAAACAATTATCACTTGAGCTTGTGTTTTAGCCTTTGCCCTCTGGCCCCCTCCACACAATAGTAGGATCAATAAAAATATTCTTGGAAATAATATGTAAATAAACTCCATTCATATGCTCAAAATTCGTTTTTCCCTTGATAAACATTATCGGTAACAGACACTTATAAAGGCAAAAGAGTTGCTTGGAACTGCTAGACAGCAAAGATTGAATCGCTTGTGATGATGTTTTGATAGTTTCAATGTGAGAATACAGTCCAAGGATTGCGTTTTAACTGCCTCGGATGATAATCAATTGTTCAACAGAACGCTTTGAAAGACACAACTTCCAAGCGTAGGCTACAATTAAGCCTAGAGGGATTCCCCCAGGAAATTTACTACCGGAATCAAGCAATTAAATAATATGGGGGAATTTTAATCATGTTGCTGAAGTGAATTGTGATGTGCAGGTGATTCTTATTATGCGAAAATAAAAAAAATGAAGGTTTTTGTGCACACGACCTTTTCCTGTAGGTATACTAACGTTTTAAAACGAATTACATACCAGGAACCATCATCATATTATATAAACTATTCTAGCTCTAGATTTCAACCATCATAATATTTATAGCAATGTGATACCCGGTCAGACCATGAGTCCTCAATCAATCAAAGGAAATTCAACTAAAATACACTTATCTCAATACATTTAATTCAAAGTCATCGCATATCCTTTCAAAAAAAAAAACAAATATGATAATTTGGTTCGATTCATGAGAGGTATTCACATAATCAATGTTAATGTTGGATTTAGATGTTTTTTTGCGGCCCAGTTTCTAACCAGTGGGTTGAAATCGAGCCGGCCATGGCTTTTTCCAGTTGTGGCTTCCTGGCTTGTTGTCCCTACTCCACTGCTAATGCTGAGCACCAAGGGAATTTCAGTCATTGTTTTCATTGAAAATTCTATACCTACAATTGCAAATCTTTGTTTATGGTTTGGTATTCTTTTATATATTTAAATCTAATGAACCTTTCAATTTGTTTGCTATTCCAGGACCGAATTATTGGAAGTGCGTCTGCGTATGTGGGAGGCAGGGGAATAACACTGGCTTATCTTAACCCTTTACCGTTGTGCTCCAATCGGGGCATATTCGCGCGCCTCGGGAGTGGGCGGAAAAGCGGACGTAGCACGCCCGCATCAGCTTCCATAGGCTATTGACCCCGTGACCTTAAACTATTTTCTCTCTCGTTGTTTTGGGGTAGCTACTCGCAGTTTCGAGCTCCCCGTGAAACAGTAAAGATGGATGACAGCCGCGTTCTCCGCATGGGTCCAAAAGGACCCAAACAACGGTACAGGGTTAAGCCGAAGTCTCCTAACTTTCTAGCGTTGGATAATAAAAACATCTACATGTATTCCCAAGTCATTAGCAGGAAATACAAGGTGTGGGATAATGGGCATATTCTCCTCGGCGTTAAGCAGTAATAACCACGTGTTTTTATGATTTTGCTCGCAAAAGGAAACAAACATTCTGCTATACAATTGTCAAAAATTCCTCGAAATCAATCCTACCTCATTCAGCCTCCTGCGTCAAATGAAAATGATCTTAGACCCTTTCTCCTAGAAAAGGACACAGACCTCCCTATTCTTATGCCAAACATGGAAAGAAAGTGTATCGTTGTGATGTTCAGATATCGTGTTAAAAACCTTAACCTTTACAACGACACATTTCAACTCCTCAAATACAAGGACGCGTACACACAAACACTCACACACACGAAATCCCCCCCTCCAATCGAATAGTTTTCTTGGCTGTCTTCGGCAAGATTTATAAATTGATTATTCAATGGAGGGTGGAGTGTTTTGCAAGCAATGAAATCGGAAGGCCATAATGAAAACATAAAATATATCATCACATTTTAGTAATTCTTTATTGTTTTAGAGTTGTAATAATCTTACAAAAATTCGGAAGATACAAAGGTATGTAGAGAAGAAAAATATCAAAACAATATAAATATAATTATAAAAAAAGGATGAAAGAAAGGATTCGCACGAAAGACAACGCATCACCGAAGGCATTTTTATAAATGAATCTCAATCGGAAAGTTAAGATTGTAGTAAGCTTAAACATTGTCTTATATGTTGTCATGTTTTTTAACGGAACTTAAAGCAACGATTTTCATCTCACCGATAGGAATACAGTTAAAGTGATCAATCATTACTATATAAAAGACTCTTTTGAGGATCAAATACCAAAGCTGGATTCACCGTTAAGAATACCTAAACCACAAAAAATTTCGTAAGTCTGACTTACTCAACGTATATGCACGAAGGGATGAAATGTCAAAAAATGATAAGTCGGATTCACAATTAGTACGCACAAAATTTTCATAAGTTTGACTTAGGCCTACCTAAGTGTATCCAAGATGGATACACTTAGTGTATCCAAGATGGACTAAGTTCCCGAACTTTTTGCTTAACTTTAAGCACTATTCAGAGTTGCCGTACCTTAAGTACAAAAAGACGCTGCAGTACGGACGGATACGCTGACCAAGGATCTGTGCACCGCGCAGACTCGCATGTTACCACACAAAAGAGTGCGCGTCATTATAACGATAAGAGACAGTGGGCAGGTAGGATTTTATAAGGCCCCAAAAACAAAATCACCGGTTGATAAACGGTTGCGTATCTTTAAGAACTGCGGAAGTTAATTTCGTGAATACCTATAAAATTTGCGCAAAAATGGCGCAAATATTTGTGAAGCCCTCTCCAGAGGATCTCAATCTCATCAGAACAAAAGCCAGAAGCATAAATAGCTTAAATTATAGCAAAATGAAGTTTCATAAACTACGAAAAAGCACTTAATGTGACGCTTGAAGCGAGAAAGTAAAGACAACCTTAAATAAATTAGGTCATTTTCTCTGTGTTGATTACACGCCCACTAGCTAAACCTGGCGGCAGGGGGCAATGGTTAACTTGAATCATTGCTAAATACCTCAAGAAACTATGGGAAATGGGATTATGACCAAGAGCAATGATGTCACATATTGTTTATCCTCCCATTTTCCATAATTCCGTAATCTGGTACTGTATTTAGCAATCATTAAAGCATGCTATAACACCTCACTGCCATAAGTTCTTCAGCGTAGACTAGCAAATACTACAGCATGGAAAACAAAACCACATGGGCGTCCGCAGGTATGGGCAGGGGGCACTTGCCCCCCCCCCTCCGGAAAATAAAAAAATCGAAAAAACGTATAAAAATCAAAGCAAAAGCCCGAACAAAACGTGTTTTCCAAGTTTCTATGCGAAAAATAGGCTGTAGAAACGCCATTTCCGGCGATCTGGGAAGCATTTTGGGCTGAAATTTTCGCATCCTTTGTGTCAATTTATGGTGACTTGGGAGGTTTTGTCCCTCCCTAGAAATTTTGCCCCCTGACTTTTTTCCTGCGGACGCCCATGCAAAACCAGTATGGTAAAATATGAAAAATAAAAAAATCACTTTGTCAGTTTAATGCACTCAATACTCGTCATATCTTGAAGAAAACAAGTACAATTCTCACATATGATCTCCATAATTCACGTACATTTAATTATATTCTAGTATCGCTGTAAATTATCGAAAATTGATTTCAGAGCCGTATGTCGCTTTGGCAAAGTTATAACTATAGTATACAGGACGGCTTCACCTTTTTAATTAAGACACTGTTACTTGCGATTGTGTACATAAGAATGTTCACTGAACTTCAAAAAACCATGCATGGCAGAGTGAGAGTCTGATGTCAAAATGAATGCAGATACATAATGTTGTAGGCCTATGTATTGCATGCTATCCGACTATCCGTTTCGTATATAGGCCTTCACCACTCGTATAGCCTCCGGAACTATTTTTTCTTTTTGTTTGGGGGGGTGGGGTGTCCGATTGGTCACTTATTCAACTCGTTTAGATTTAAACTCCAATATTTTAAATCTTACGATTTAAGAGAGAACACGAAAAGCTCCTTTACCTCCATGCAGTGAAAATGTAAACATTTTCACATACCGTTGCCTATTTTCAGTCCCGGTGCATGCGCAGAAGATAAATATGGACTAAATGTTAACAACACAACCCTACACTATATCGGGAGAACACCACCATTAGCTGAACGGCCTTCCCGGGAAAAGAACCGTAGTTCCAAAGTTCACAGTCAATTTTAGGTCCTTTTTGGGTGTTAACTGTTCATTTCAGGATGACCAGTTGATGCTTATTTTTCGTGAATATGAAAGAGGAGATGTTAATGTGTAATTGATGCCAAATTGGGATGATTGACGGTAACTTAGACCATTTCAGTACTGGTTGTAAAAAAAGAGGCAATATCCGTCACCTTGCGGATCAATAGGGGTGGGTGCACAGCCCATAAATTTCTTCCCACCTGTAGTTCAAAATATCAACAGTAATGCTGGTAAATTTGTGATGTCATGATTGGCCACTTCATTGGCTTTCATGTGATTCGTGTAGTGGCTTTAGCAGGGTGTGAACTTTGACATGGCTGTGGGACAAACTACAGGTAGTGTGTACACTGTTAAAAATGTCTGTAAAATTACAGTAACAAAAACAAAGAAATACATTTGAATCCCGGCTGCAGATGCAGCAGGGATTCTTATGTATTTCTTTGCTTTTTACTGTAATTTTACAAGCATATTTTTTAACAGTGTAAGTCAAAGGAGCAGCTAATGATGGTGTGCTTAGGCCTACATTATTGTAAGATTAGGTGTTAAGTAAGAAAATATCCACCAAGTAGAGAGAAGAGCCATACTGCGCCACCAGTGAAAACATACGTGATAAAAAACCAACCATATTAGGCCTAAACTCTATCAACTATTACTAGGCGAAAGTTAGAGGCTAATTATGTCGCACCTCTACCTTGTAGGCCCCGACTGCCTTTTCGGAAAGTATTGTACCCGGTTCGCCTAATTTTTATTCACCGGACTAATGAAGGTAGGATAGGTCATCCAAAAATAATTCGTTCTAAAAGTGAAGGTTAGGGTTAGGGTGAAGGTACGGGTTTTAAGGATTTGGGATATCTGATCTATTTTTTCACATTTGAAAAAAGGGTCGAAAAGCTGTGAATTTGGTATTTGGATTGTTGACTATTTCCAACAAGTCTTGATTCGTCAATTAGCCCTATTTACCCTCACTCGTCCTGGAGAAAAATCCCTCGCCAGACTCCACCTTAAAACTGCAGTCTACACAACAACGTCCGTAATGCCTTACACAATAAGGCTTAAAAAAGAGGTAAAACAGTAAATAAACTTGCTGTAGGCCCATATGACCTACATTACTTTGTTACTGAAGCAACATAGCAGACAGAAATTCAACTTCCTTTGCAAACAAAATTCATGACGATAGATTTAAAAGAAAATTTTGAGGAACAATGTAAGGAAAAAACCCTAATCTTTCTACACAATGAAATTAAAAACGTCTGTTAGAACTCACGATCTAAAGCAATCGTGCTGTGAAGTACCCAATGAAGATGACTCTGTTTTCTCAGCACCTCAGCTTCCAGGATTCTTGAACAATGAATATGTGGTATAGCCTGCTACAAAGGCAAGCAACAAAGTAGCCCGAGAAGCTGACGAGCTTTTTTCGTCCCAGCTCATCGCTGAAAACAACCCACGGGGAGGCAGTCAAAGGGTGCCACACAGACTACAATGGAGGTGCATCTATATTTGACCGAATATTTCAATACCCGTTTAAAAAGTATGATGCCATTTTAAAAAGTTCCATTTCTCGACTTGAAAACCACTTGGTTGGACATTGGAGCCGTCAAACTTCATCTGACTAACTCACTCTTTTTTCAAGAAATTGAGAAGAATTATTTACTCAAATCTAATTTTTTTACTCAATCCGAATAGAGATAATTGGAGTTGTTCCGGGATGATATTACAAAACGGGTTATAGATGGCTCCATTGCCGACTTCAATATATTAATCGCGTATTATCACGAGGGATTTCTTTCAAGAAAGTAAATTCCAAATATCTGAACGATATAGGTCTAAGAGGTAAACGCACACTTTTAAGAATTCATATTGACGGTAAATGTCTCCCAATTTAGCTTTTAGAGCAGAATCGTCGGTACATTGCTTTTCTTCTGTGATATAGGGTAACTTGTATTTGGCCTTTAAGTGCCCACTCTCATGCGGGGACGGAACTAGTAACGTTTTCTGCGTATGTACTGGAAAATGTGAACGAAACCGTCGTATCTGCCCAAAAGGCCTAATCATACACCCTCCAAATAAATCAGTTTGTCGGGAATTCATAAACAAGGTATTAAGAATTAAAAAATTAAACAGAACTGTAATTTCAACAAAGCCATAAAACAAAAGAATAGGGGGAAGTCAATCCGAACCCAAACAACCCCCATACCCACTGAACCCCCATCCGCCCTCACCCCATCCCCCACTGAACCCCAGGTTTATCTCACCGGAATTTCCTTAGGGTGGAGGCTTTATGCACTTATCAATTAAAAGAAGCACACTTTTGGCCCCGGACATATATAGTCAATCGACCATCGTTAGAAGCGTCAAACATTTTTGTACATTGACGCACGGTGCACCCCTTAGTTATATAAATGGCCCAACATTTCATGGACTTTGGGTCACGTTTCTTGTAGAATATAATGCAACAATGCCGCGCCTATTAGGATGCTTTGACGCAATATTTGACGGAACTTTGACACATCCCTGCGTTGCAACTCTGACGAACACGACACACATTTGCCTCACCAGTGTGGCATGGGGTTAGTGGGTGCATCATACAATTGATAAGTGCATTGTTCATCTATCCAGTACGTATTACTGAGGTTTTTGTTCCGGCTGTTTCTCCTCTGCTTTGGGGGCTTCATTAGCCGGCGGATTCGCAGCTGCCTCTGGTTGCTTCGGAGCTGCTGCAGCCGGTTTATTAACAGCCTCCTGTGCAGCTTTCAACTGATTGTTCAATTTCTCTATTTCAGCCTGAAGGTCACTGACCTTCTGCTGAGCTTCATCCTTCTCCTTCCGTACTTGATTGAGCTGTTCCTCTTTGTCTTTGTTGCAGGCATCCAAATGTCCCTAAAATAAAATTCAGATAAAGAAGAAGTAAAAACTGACAATCGCAATGATTGCGAAGCAGAATAAAACACTATTTTCTCTGAAAAAGAATACTGAACCAGCGAGTTAGCAGCTGGGAATGTGCAACCCCTTTAATCGTCAACTCATCCTTCACCGGTTGTTGCGATACGCAAGACTATATAGATTTGACAGTTATAACACGGCCTTTACTGTAGTTCTCGAATCTGATCTGACAACCTGTTTTCTGTCTTCAAATGGGTGTAACGAATTAATAGAACACCTTGATTTTTCAATTCGCCTGATCCACAGGTAATAAACTAAACAAAATCTGCACCATGACGACACCATAGCAACTTACTGTAGTGTATAAACGAAAATAATGCAGTCACGTCCTGCGACCACACATTACACAGTAGCTGTAAGACACAGTCTGTCTGGATATACAGCATGTTACCGTCCTGGAGGTGTTTTATAAAGCACTGTAGGCTACTGTAGTTTTGACTGTTTACATAGGTCTTAGCCTTGCAGGTCAAAACCAGGTCAAGAGACAGTAGTAAATTTCGTGAAGCCTTGCACGGGACCGTGTAACTCATGAGGAATTACCTGTAAGATTTGGGAGAGTCACTTGCTTTTCCTGGACCCATCCCACCTGTTAACAATCAAGGAGAAGACTCGGTTCTACGTAAGAACTGGATGGGGAGAATGTTCAATGTAAAGTACACGATCATAGTTCTTGGGTTTTTTCAAGGAGCTGCTATTGACAGCTCTCTTGTGGGGATCAATCAGTTCCATTTCTGCACCGCTGCACAACTGTTTGCCAACATTCAATTAGTTTGACTTTGACAACAAAGCATTTATGCGATGCAGTGTTCCTTATCAATTTCATTATGGAAGCCTTTTTGGAGGTGCTGTGTCACTGTTTCCACGTGGTCGTGACAGTATCTGGAACCATTCCCTTATTCAAATTCAAATTCAGCTTACAAGTTTAAACGTTTCTGGGAGTAGTCGGATCACTTTTCTAAGTAGTCGGCTAGTAACAGTATTTTATGCAGGGCAGTAAGTACAGTAAGTGGAAATCGAGCCAGTACGGTATCCAAAGCAGACCTTTAAAAATTCTACAAAGCTTGTCAGCTATGAGCACGCTTAATCATATTTCGAAACTCAGTTGATCATGGACCCATAATTCATCCATATACGAGGCCGATTATATTAATCACCCAATATAAAAGGGGCAATAAGGGCAACCTGAGGGGCAATAAGAGCAACCTGCACCCAGAAAATCATAGAATCTAAACCACCAACCCATTTTACCCTCATGGTACACACAGAACCAGTTGCCCACATGGGCCCAGAACTATCCCATATGAGCACATTGTTCATACGGGCTGGCCCATATTGCCCCTAACTACTTTTGGGTGCAAAATCATATGGACTTAAAGGGCAAGAGCAGTCATCCCAAATTGAAGTAGTGTAGTAGACTGTCCAATTTCATGATTGGCTGTTGGAAGTCATGTGACAACATTTTTCTCTTCAAATGTGAAATTTACAAGAAATAACTGTTTAGTTTACCTTGAATATGCTATGGTAAAGTCATAAAATGCAATGAAAGATACTTTGAAGCGAAATAAGACAAAAATTGTGTTATTTAGCTTTTTCTTCAAAATAAGTTTTGGGGACTGCTCTTTACCTTTAAACGGTTTGCTGTTCCCCATTTATCAGGATTAACTCCTTGGTTAGTACTGTACCTAGAATATGCAACATTTAATTCCCAATGTATCATGATAGGTACTGGTACGCATCGTGAAAAGATATAAGGAGAAA
The DNA here is from genome assembly GCA_037179385.1 of Holothuria scabra. NCBI lineage: Eukaryota > Metazoa > Echinodermata > Holothuroidea > Aspidochirotida > Holothuriidae > Holothuria > Holothuria scabra. The sequence continues at coordinate 19,895,524 of CM074188.1, forward strand.
CTTGAGAGATTTACAGTGACCGATATTTCACAACAAGGAGAAGCAACTGCCCTTTAATAGATCATTTGTTGCAAAAATACTTATGATGACCACCTACAACAAGGGGATACGAGGAGGATAGTCCAAAATTCACTACAAAATCTTGACCAGAGAGCATGCACCGAAAAATATGGGGTTTTTGTCCTTTGAGGGTGGGAATCAGTCATTGTAGGAGTTTGACGAGGATAATGAGGGTGAAGAGCAGTGGCAGTGCCAGAATTTCAAAATGGGGGCATGGGGAGGGACAAACCAAGGGAAAAGGGTGATGAGGGGGAAAAAATTTTCGGCTGCAAAACGAAACCGAACCCAATCCTGGAAGGTGAGGGTTCGGTTTCGTTTTGGGTCGAAGCCCCCGGAAGCTCTAGGTTTTAGCATATCTTTGGATGAAGACTCGAAGTCTCTGGAGAGGCATATCATTCATTTCTTTTCGGTTAACTCAACTCCTAACTGACCTTAATTGACGCAAGGGGCAAGGACAAAATCTGGTGAATTCCCCCTCTCCCCCGGAGCGCCACCACTGGTAAGAGGTCTTAGGGAAGTGGCTCCCTCCCTTTGGAAAGTTTTTACCTATTCAAAGGAGCCTAGATGCTATTCCAATGGTGAAAGATTTTCAACTTTGACAGAATTAATTTAAACCTAACTCTCCCACAAGAAGTTCCAATTCTCCTAACCCACTTACTTATTTCTTTTCGGTTAACTCAACTCCTAACTGACCTAAATTGGGGGAGAGGGCAAGGAAAAATCTGGGGAATTCACCCTCTAACCGCGTAGCGCCGTCACTGGTAAGAGGTGTTAGGGAAGGGGCTCCCTCCCTTTGGAAAATTTTGACCTTTTCAAAGGAGCCTAGATGCCGTTCCAAATAGTGCCACATTTCCAACTTTGGCAGAATTAATTTAAGCCTTACCCTCTCCCCCAAGAAGTTCCAGTTCTCATAACCCACTTACTTAAGGCCCAGCTTCCACAACTGTCCAAAGCTCATGCACCCTCATCCAGACAAAATCTCGTTGCTTTATGGTGAGTACCCAAAACCAATGCGTAATCAAAACAAGATCGGTACTGTACACGTTTTGTCGGCCCAATAAGAGCTAATGGGATGATGTGCTCGGCCCTTTGCCCCCTTGTGGCTACGGGCGTGTACCAGACACAAGCTCCTGGCGTCTTTGAGAATATGAGAGCAGCATCATTTCAACAATTAGAACTGCTTCTTACCTGAATTTCGTTCTTTTGCTTTTCACATTCGCCAACTTTATTTTCCTTATCTTTAACCGTACCTTCCAGGGATTTTATTCTGTCTTGATTTTCTGTTTTCACTTTTTCTATATCACGAGTGATCTGTTCTTTTCTGTTTTCACACTCCGCAAGCTGCTTCTGCATGCCATCGTTTTCTTCTTGTACTGAGCGTATTTCATATTGCCTTTCATTTAAAATGAAATTTTGTTCTTCAAACTTAGTCAGGAGTTTGGTGTACCTGTAACCGAGAACTAGGACGGAAGCTATCACCACTAGCAACCCCATGTTTCTGATAGTGCCTCCACCTCGCGTATCCATAATTCCAAACCTTGATAGCAGACTCCAAACTAAAATTAGTTGAACACCACCGACTCCAGCCGAACCTACCGATAGAGTTTCACAATAATACTTCTTAACTTTCGAGAAAGGTTCAACTCAGCGCTGACAGTTGCCGAATTATGTACAACATACAGACTACTTGATTCTAAAGTACTGGCAGCAACAGAATCAGTTTTGCTTCCCAAAAAGTACAGACTCATAGATGACCTAAAGAGAAGAGATTTCTTTGCGTTGAATGATGACTCTGCTAGGCAAGGTTCACCTAAGGCAATTGTGTAAGCTGTATCTAACAAATACAAAATTAACGTGTCGATCACTCAGAGCTATTTTCAATCAGTTGGCTGCCGTGCCACATGAAACGAGTTAAAAATGTGTGTTAGCCTAATGCTGGCACTAACTTTACAATCACAAACATGCTACGTTGCAAGCATGAAGTATGACCTTTAAACCTTTCGTTCTAGATGGCTGGGTTCGTGGCTCTCATTTACAAAGAATTCCTCAAACAGTCATTCTATTGGTTTTTTCCCGTATCTCCAACACCTGTTAACGTGTAAGTAAGTCCGTTTGTGTTGGTAGGTACTCTCATAGCAGTATTTTCGATCGATTATAACTAGTGAGATGAGCGAGGCGACAGACAGAGAGTCTGGTCTGTGGCAGTGTAATTAAATTCAACTCAAGAACTAATATTTGCGTGAGGAATTGGAAATTTTGAATCATCATAAATTTCGTTTTATTTCGTTTACTGTTTTTCGCTTTATACATATATAACAGTGGTGGATCCAAGATGATTTGCCAGAAGGGGACTCGGGCAGGCCAGTTGTGGATAAATAGCGGAGAGGGGGGAGGGGGAGGTTGAACGCCAGCAGGACTATCTAAGCGGAGAACCACCACTGGTTGACGGGAGCGAACAAGAAATTTTTTGAATTCACAAACTCTCCAGAGCGGTGTAATTTTTTTTACGTGGAATGACTATATAAAACTAAATAGAAATGTCACATATTGAAACTAGCACTTACGATTGTTAGTGTAAAAGTAAAAAAGTCACTGATGCTTAATATCTATTCCGCACGTCTCTGGTATTGAAAGTTATGTTCAAAATTTCGCCACAAAGGAGGGACTACACAGACATTAACATCATCCGGGCGGGAGCATTTCAGGGGACGAGGACAGAAGATGCTCTGCCCAAATTCTGAAAAGTCGTCACCCCTCAGACAGTCGGAAATGTCTTTCCCCCGGCTTGTAAGCAGAACCTAAGCAGTTATTATTTTGTAATTCTGGGGAAGCACCATCCAAGTGGAGCACTACCATCGAAGTGGATACACAGAAAATATAAAAGACTCACAACCTCTAACGTCAAAACAGCCAGAAATAATGTTGCCTGAAAGCATAGGCGTAGGCGGGCATTCTAACATGAGGGCGGAAGATTTTTTGCCCGAAAAATGTAGCTTTGCCCGGAAAACTATCTTAGTGGAGCGTCCCGCATCGTTTAGCGCGGAGGGTACAAAAAATGTGGAAAATCGTCGGACAGTGGAAAACGGCATGTTCCACTGAGGTTTACAAAGAGGATCTAGGCAGTTGTTATTTCGGGTTTTTGCTTGCAGAAAAACGTTCACTTCAAACTAAATTTCAGCCAGAACGACAATCTAAGCGGAGCCCTACCATGAGTTGGCACGGAGCGTAAAGAAAATTTAAAAAATCGGACCCCACAGACAATCAAAAAAGACATTTTCCAGCCTAGAGGGATCTAATCAGTCGGTTTTTAGAGTTTGGGCTTGCAAAAATGTTCACTTGAATCTGAAATTTTGCTAGGAAGTCTGTCTAAGCTGAGCGCCCCCACCAGGTTGGCGCGGGCGTACAGAAAACTTTAAAAAATCAACACCCTCACCAGTGGCGTCACAAGGAGGGAAGGGGTCAGGGAAGGGCAGCTGCACCCCCTACGTTTCAAGGGGACGCAAAATATGGGTTTGCTTGGAAAGAAATTTTGTGGCCAAAATAGGAGATGTCAGATGTCTGAGAGAAAGTGGAGGAAAAAATAACGAGTAGCATTAGCCCCTTCGACAAAATTGGGTGTAGAATGACATCAAACACGGGCAATTGTTCCTCATGGAAGTTGAGTCTTCTGCACCCCTACACCCACCTTTTGTGACGCCACTGACCCTCACATGGCCGGAAATGAAATTTTTCAGGCACATACTGTAGGAGGAATATCTAAGAAGTTGCTCTTTGATCAGAAAATAACCAGATAAAATGTCTCACTATACCATTGGATGAAATGGTCTTTTCCAGGAGAAAACTGTAAAACGGAAATGAAAACGTGCTAATGTAGGCCTATTTTACTCCATTGCGACTCTTGGCTAAATTAAATACCGTATATATTGGCTGATTGAAGTGATGAAATAAAACTTTAAATGACTATAAATGATTTTATTTTTATTAGTAACATCTTTTAAAAAAATGTCACGTTATGAGATAGGTTTGAATTAATTTTCAGGAAGATTTATGCCAAGACATTCTTACACTTTATCATTATGTACCTGATTGCCTGAAATACAGCCTGTAGACCCATTACCGTTGCGCGAGTTTGCGCTGTAAAGGAAGGATAGATGGCAAACTGGTAGACACTTCAACTGAATGTCCTCACGTCTGTCAGTATAATAAATTTGGAAACTGAAAAAAACCCAAGATTTTTCAACCTTCTCCTATTTTTTACCATTTCGGGCAAAAATGTTGAGGAGGCGCTGAGGAAAACCATTTTTCACAAGCTACCCGAATGTGTTGCCAAACTTTTATCATTTATATTTCTCAGATGGAAATTTTCCTTTGAACATTTGATTTTTGGGCAAAGCTTTGAAAGTACTAAAATCATCGGCCATTTCGGGCATAGTCAGTGGCGTAGCTAGACATTTCCCCAAAACTTTCCAGTTTCAGTATATTTTCAGTTTCGATGTATTTTCAGTTTCAGTATATTTTCAGTTTCGATGTATTTTCAGTTTCAGTATATTTTCAAGGTTAAGGTGTATGTATTACATACAAAATAGGTTACGTAAATTTAAAATAATAACAAGATTATCATGACGTCACATGTAACGTTACATAAATAAACACATGGCCTACAAGATCCTGAAGCTGCCTACTATATATAAGACAATTTCATCATGGGCCCGTTGTCACCCCCATCCCAAGTGATTAATTAGATTAATTTTCCGAACAGATTAAATAGATTAATTTTCCGAACCAATTCTTTAAAAATGAGGTAAACATCAACCGTTTGTCCATGTTTGCAGGGTTACTATGTTTAGAGTAGACAATGGTAAGCTATTGCTTTTAGCTCCATCCATGGTTAAACACAGAGTAAGATCAGTCTATAACCTGCACGGTACTAGCTTGTAGGATGAGAGGCCATTAAATGATTAAACTTAACCCAGGACGCTGTCAACCAATGGCTTTGAAAATGGGCTGTTAAACCTCGTCTAATGTAACCTAATCCAGGGCGTTGTCAACTTTAGTGACGGGTGAGAGTGATACGCGGAGCGCGACCATCGGTTCGCGCGGAGCGTCCGACCAAGGGAAATTTCGCTAAACACCCCTGGATTGAAGGAAATGACACTCCCTGTGCCTCATTACTGCATGCGTAGAATGCCAGATGTTTCATGTTCCTGGAAAGTTTTTAGGTGACAAGTTGTTCACAATATATATATAAAGCCTATAAAAAGGAAAAATTGGAAACTCTGAGGCCTACCGGTATGTATTGCTGACAGCCATAAATCGAATATAAATATAATGGGTTATGGAACGAAAAAAAAAACGGAAGTTGTGATAATTTATTGAGGGAATGTTTCATTCACGAGGGTATGATTATGTTACCACTTATAAGCAACGTATTACCCAATAGTGCATCAAGTTGATGAACATAACATTAGCTCGTAGGGAACTAGCTCGATGACGGTATCCCATGCACCGGTCTTATAGCCTGTCTGTGTTGCGCAGTATACATTGAACTGATTAAAATACCCTGCATGTGTACCAGAGAACATTCATGCTGCTGCAGAGAGGGCATTTCTGCGGAACGCGAGTCAAGCGCGCTTCATGCTACAGTGACACAGATGAGATCTGGGGAAATACGTTGCATGGAAATACTAATGATACATGAGAAATGTTCAAACAAACAAACAATTACTTATAGTGAGAAAAATTTAAAGAAATAGGAAAAGGAAGTATTATTTCGTCAACTTGAAATTTCCCCAAATTCCACAAATTTCCCCAAAATATTTTCAGGTGGGGCAACTTGTCCCCTCTGCCCCCAGTAGCCACGCCACCGGGCATAGTGTTGCACAAGATTTAAAAACAAAAGCAGGCCGAATAATAGTTGTTTTTTAAGCGACAGCCATCCCAAATATGGCGGGATCTTTATATTTGTTTGATTTTGAGTAAATACGTTACCCTTGCTGTGCTACTTTTCTATTTTTCGGGCAAATTTTTGGAACAATTTGGATATTCGACCATTCTGAGCATTATTATCAGATTATGTTGTGACTAAATACGGTACTGTGAAGTAAAACTCAAGAAGCTCTGTAGTAGAGTCCGCAATCGGACTCGAATTGTCAGAAATTGAAGGGCCCGGCCAGGGAGGTTGATTTTTCCCCATTGAGAAAGTACAGGGACTCGAGTCCGCACTCTGGCTCGAGTCCTTGAAAGTTGAAAATTACAGGACTCGTGACTCGGAGTCTCCAGACTCGACTACAGTACTGCCAAATTCCTTAGCGAATTTTAGATTTTGGGGAAATTTTAGTGGAAGTCTGCCCCTGCCTCCCCGTTTCGTACGCCTATGCCTAAAAGACTATAGCGGAGCGCCACCATGGGTTGGCGCGTAGCACTATAAAATTTTGAAAATCGCAACCCCCTCAGACAGCCGAAAATGGCATTCCCCACGACATGTAAGCAGATTTTTAGCAGTCGTTATTTTGAGCTTTCTTTTTGCAATGAGATCTTTATATCAACAAAAAGAATGAAAAAGTGCAAAATGATCAGCAATTTGCCTAACACACTTCAGGAATTATGGAGTGTCATTAAGAAAATGTGACACATCACATAGGTCGATTTTAATAATTGGAATGGGGCCTTATTTTTGTTTAATGACTTAAAAAACTTCATCCTTTTTTGGAAGGGGACCTGGGCCCCCGGGTCCCCTAAATCCGCCCTTTGTATAATACAAAAAATAGCTTTTAAGTAAGATTTTAAGCGTTTTAATAGGATTTTAAGTGAAGGAAGAACATAAAAAGATTTGAGTACATGAAAAGGTTTGAAAGATGTGCACTTGTATTCCCTAAAATCGAGCAAAACATAATCAAGCAAACAAAATGCTTCAAGTCAAAGAAAAGGTAAGAGAAGAGAAAGACCCCCTTACGAAGTGCACACTCCCATCCCAGCACTGAAGGCGAAGGAGAAGTCAGAGAAGCAAAATCTGATGTCACGAAATGCTACATCTCAGTGAAATACCACTGTAAACTAGCACTGAATAGTTACGCGAAATGCTTTTGCGTTGAAGAAACAACTGTAATGTTTTATCATAAACATTTTTACACTTCTTACAAATAGTTAAATACTCGAAGCAAACAATTGGAACATGAATAAAACTGCATACCACTCACTCACGGTTCATTCCTTTTTCTTAGGGGGGGGGGGGTTAAGTGAGGAGGGAAAAAATATTAAATATTTCCATCATCCTAAAACATAAGTTACAAGTGGATACTAATATTTTTTACAGCACGTAAACAAAATATCTATAAGTATTTTAAGCTCGACTCGTTCGACTTAAATTTGCTCAATTCGACTGACTTGCTGTGGTGTTGGAATTCAGTCGAAAATATTTTAACTTGTACCGTAGGTGTATAGCTTAGTACGACGTACAAGTGAAAGGTCGGATGAAGGGGATACATGGCAGCTGTAACAATCGTCCTTATTGTTCCGCATCCTAAAATATTTGTACCGCATTTTATACTGTCTGAAATATGCCAAGATCATGTTGTAGCAATACTGAATGTTCCCCATTTTTCGCATGTCCTGTAACTGTTTCTTGGTTTGTCGTATAGATACAATCAAAAGGAGTGCAGGAAACAGAAAACCGTGGCGTTTGCTTGCTAGATTTCTCCAACTTCTTCTCCCGACATAAATTGTGGTATGCCCGGTACGGCAAAATGTGTATTCCCGACACTGAAGTTGCGCCAAGATTTGTCGCCCGACAGGCGACAGGGTGCCTAGCTGCCTAAACGCGCGACTGCAGTCTGAAACAGCGACATCTAACTCTGGGTTGCCGAAATTTTGACGAGAGCGACGCTTTGCTGGCACTTTTCGATTTTATCTGGCACAGCTAATGTAATTGCACGATTTGTCGAGACGACATCTAATTGTGAGTGTACTTTGTATGTGACCGTTTGTCGACGAAATTGACAAATTAAGCAGACCATGCGGAATCCTTCTCAACTGATTGTTACCTCTGTTACGCCGATGGTCAGTTTCCCCCATGTATTACCCTTTCTTGGTTTCAAGCGAGAGCACAAATATTTGAAAACCGACGTAAAATTTCGGCATTTTGCTACCTGTGGGTAGCAGACGACTACTTCAAATATTATTACTCCGAAAAATATCGACTGACAGATGAAGTGCCTAAAATAATTTTTGATGTTGTTTCTTAATGTGTAACTTGTAAGATGGAATCATTGTTTTAAATGTACTTTGTAGACAATGAGCTGAAGTACAGATTGTGCAAAATTTAGGGCAAATTGAGAAATTTCAGTGACATTTCTTCTCCTGCTCACAATTTCAGTTATCATGAAATATAAAGAGCCCAAATTGTGAGCTGTAACCAGAGAGGTTGGCATGTCCAGGTTGAAAACTTCTACAAGGAGGTAGTAGGGACCGGGGAAGGAACCTGATTCAATATGTAAGCCAAGAGAAATATAATAATTGCGCGCTAATTCTTGCTTTATCGTTACTTCCATTTGACTTTATTAATGCCACAAATTTCAAAAGTCATTCGGAAGGACAAACTCCAGTTACGTCAGTTAATGAGGGGCAGATGGCTGCTCCATGGTCTACCTGAAGATTAAAATTGCTACAACATCTTTCGAAAATTTTTCCTAATAGCAAACTTGCAATAAAAATTTTAAAGATTTACACCAATTTATAAAGTTACCTCTAAAACACTCGTGGAAGTTTTACAAGGTCTAGTAAGCCACCCGGGCAAGCTGACGGGTTATCCATTTATGCCAATTCGATTGGCCGCCATGACTACGTCCTCAGACAAGTGTTGCTGGTGTCGTTCAAATGTTTCCTACCCTTATCCAGGCCTACTTTTACTGACCCAAAGACTGATTTCAACACTGTCGTCAGTTTTCAATTCCATCATTTCCTCAAAGTCGTTTTAAATGACCTATCACTCTAAAAAAAGTTGGGTAAAACTTTACCTAACCTGGGCACTTTTTTAACCAAGTGCTGGGCACACATGCCTCCTGCCCCCAGTTGGGTAAAACACTACCCCACCTGGCTGGTTAAAATATTTCGCCCAGAAGTTGGTCAAAACTTTTACCCAACAGAACAGTACTCAATTTGGCTGGTTAAATTTTTGCCCAGAAGTTGGTCAAACTTTTTACCCAACTATTTGGCCCATGTTTTTAGAGTGTACATGACTTTGGCAAGAAGGAGATTTAACAAAGTACCCTACAAATTACACCGTTTGCCCTCCAAGAGTGGTTGGGGCATAAGTGACGATGCACTTGGTTAATAAACAGTGAAGTGTGTAGTTTGAAATAACAATCTCAATCTCCTCCCATTGATTACGTGGTAGTGAAAGGTTTTTTTCGATACGACCATTGCTCTTAAAGTAATTTCGTCCAGATTTTTACTGCTATTCTACCTCTAGCTTTTTATTTACCAGATCCAACCTTATTCAACCATGAGATCTTATAATAACCACTTTTATTACAAAAATTATATGTAAAACTTGACTGATCTTTTACTTATCATCTGATTGATCAATTACATTTTACCCAGCTGTTGGGTACTTTAAAACTTATACCCAACACCTTTTACAAATACCTAGATTTTAATCAACCTTAATTTGCCCATCAATATGGGTAAAGTTGTTTACCCATTTGTTGGGTAATAATTTGCCCAAGTTGGGCATTTTGAATTTTGCCCAACGCTTTTTACCCAACTGTTTTTAGAGTGTAAACTTTAGCATCAAAGATACTTCAGCTAGTCAACTTTTGTATCAAATTGACAAAACACCCCGTCCTATCCAGTAACGTATTGAAAAAAATGTCCCAATTTTCCCTCTGTCTTGATGATATTTTGGTAGGACAGTGGCGTATATTATTGTTACATTAGTCGGCAATGAATACACAAAGAAGACTTGATCAAGTTTAAAAGAACCACTGCCTCTGTTGCAAATCAGCGAACCATGCTACGAGGACAATAGGCACCTAAGTGCTTAAGCCTACCCCCCCCCCCCCTACAAAATTTTATCAATTGTTGCAATAAGAAAAGCTTTTTGGAGTCGAGAAGTTATGAATATTCATTCCAGAAGGCTTTCTACCAAAATCGAGAGTCACTTTTGAAAGATATACAAATTCGGATTGAGACCTTTCCAATCAAATGTTAATTACATTTAAAATGGAACAGTATTTATCTTAAGATGTGAAATCATTCGAAAAATTATCTCAAATTTACAGCCAAAACACTTTATGGGGGGGGGGGGGGGGGGTAACGCAACATTATCATGCGGGATATATGCAATAGCGTCTTTATTTATATGATTTAGCTACGTTTAAAAAAGGTTGTGATTAAACAAAGTCTTACCAATAAAATACGAGCAAAAGAGAAAGTTGGAATGCAAAGGAGTCGTTTAAATGTGGAAGGAAGGAGAAAAGGGAAAACAAAACAAAACAATACAATAGAAGGGCAGCTGTAAAAGATGGACAGTTCTGTATTGGAACAATTGAATACGGTACAACAATAACACATTTTGAACAGTTTTGTGAAGTATTGGTACCCATTTGTTTACTTATGGAAGACTTTGAAGACGGGATCGAGGAAATTCCACAACCGAAAAGCACGATTACAAAATGTTGTGTTGTTGTTAAAGTACTCTCCATGGAGTCCAGATAAATGGGTGTAGCTTGTCGACAATTGTTATCATGAACTGAAGAGTTGTATGAAAAATAGTTTGAAAAATTGACATGGCAGAGGTATTCCGTAATGAACGCTAAATGATTTGGCAACGTTAGTTGGTGATAAAAATATCAGTACATTGCAGGAGGATCAGTGACGGACTTAAACAAGGGATATGTGGTCCCATGGTATCGAGCAAATGATGTGTGAAACTAAGCACTCTTTTGTAAAGTAGCTAAACTAGTAGCCTATCAGAAAAGAGAACCACTGTTACCAGACCACCAAGCAATTGAACAAGTTACCATCATTGGTAAATCAAACCGAGATAAATTGAAAAGAGAGCATCTTTAGTTTCAGCATTCCGATAATACTCCGACAACACTCAGCGCTAGGCGGAGATATAGAACGAAATATTTCACACTGGCAAACCATCCAGTCAAGTCTATGACAACTAAGAATCAATATGATTAATCCCCAGAAATTTGACATTTTCGTTCATTAACGTTGTATTACTGAAACAATAAAGGGGGTTTTTTTTTTGCATTTTTTCTTTGTGGAAAAGTTTGTTCCCAGTGAACAAAGTATTCGACAGTCCCCTAACTTAATTTAAGGAAACAGGTAAATTTTAGGACTTCAGCATTACATATCTAAGGTAAACCAAGCAGCTACTTAGGCTTAATTTCAGACTTTTACTCAGTGACAATACAAATTTGTATATCTTTCGAGAGCGACTCTTGCTTTAAGTAAAAAGCGCTCTGGAATGAATATTCATAACTCGTCGATGCGAAAAAGCTTTCTTCTCTATGGTAACTGTTCATTAAGACTGTTAGGGGATAGGCTTAAGCACCTAGATGCTTATTGTCCTCGTGGCATGAACTGCTGATTTGTAACAAAGACAGTGGTTCTTTTGAACTTGACGAAGTCTTCTCTTGTGTACTTACTGCCGTCTCAATATAATATACGCCGTACGTCATCCTACCAATTATCAAGAGGGAACATTAGGACACATTTTGCAATATATTGCTAAAAAGAATGGGGGTCTATCGTCAATTTAATATCTAAGTTGACTAACTGAAGTGTCTCTTATGCTAAAATGTAGACCATCTAAAGCAATTTTGAGGAAATTGTGGGACTGAAATCTGGCGGGCATATATCAGCCTAGTGTTTGACGAGTGAGTAAAATATGCCTGGATAAGGGTACAGAAGCTACGTTGAGCTCTACTAGCAATTATTCTTTGGGACTTGGTTGTAACAAATCGAATTGGTATCAAAGGATAACCTGTCAGCGTTTTGCGCAAGGGTGACACAAACCTTGCCAAACTTCGACGAGTGTTTGACAGGTCATTTTACTCGTTCAAATTAGAGTGTAAGTCATTGAAGATTTAATTGCAAGTTCGCTACCTTAAATGATTCGGGAAAATCTTTCGAAAGAAGTCGTATAACAATTTTATATTACAGGTAGACCATAAAGGAGCCATCAGACCCTCATTAATTGACGTTCTTAGATTTGGTCCTTCTAAAAGATTTTTGAAATTTGTGGCAGTGATAAAGTCAGAAATTATTAAGTATTTTTAAAGCAAGAGTTATCTCAACACTTATTTCTCTTGGACTTACCCACTTAATCAGGCCCCTTCCCCGGCCCTTAGTTCCTTGTACAAGTTTTCACACCTGGAAATACCAACCCTCTGGTTAAAGCTCAAACTGTGGGCTCCGCTATTTATTTCATGACCAATGAAATTTTCAGCTTAGTAGAGCACCTGGAATGATCGGTAAGCTACGTGGTTTACCATCCTTGTCGATGCTCAAAGGTACACCATTACACAGCGCATTTATACAATCGACAAATGACACTGAATTTTGTCAATTTTTTTTCTGAATTTTGCACAGTCTGCATTTTAGCTCATTATCTACGATGTACATTGAAAAAAATGATCCTGTTTCATGCGTTACACAGTTAGAATTATACCTTCCAAAATTATTTTGAAGCACTTCTTTTTTCACGTAATATTTTTCGGTGTAAAAATACTTTAAAAACTCGTTGGGTTGTCGAAATTTTGTCCAAAGCGACATTTAATTGGGGGCAAACTTCATATTTAGTCGAATTATGGCAAATTTAGCAGACCATGAGGAATCCTCAAACGGTCGTCATCTCTGCTCCGTACCACGATGGTCAGGTTTTCTCCACGTTCTGCCATTTTATTGGTTTCAAACTACAGGACAAACTGACAAAAAGTCAAATACGGACACAATACAAATATAGACGTTCTTTTTGCGCGGTTGTAAGCTGCAGTCTTACTTTGAGGAGCCTGACACCTTGTCGCGCAAATCTTCGCCCTTCCCCGGTGTTGAGGTTACGTATTTTAGGTAGCGCGGGACCACCAATACTCGTGCCTGGGAAAATGTTTACTGACAGACAAAGCGCCATAAAAACTCTATGGAATGTTGTTTCTGACTGTGTTACTAACAAAATATGATCATTTTTGCATTTGGATTTTGTAGACAATGAGTTGAAATACAGACTGTGCAAAATTCATGGCAATCTGACCAATTTTAGTGCCATTTTTATGGTATTACTCCGCTCTGTGAAATACCGTTGTTGAGTAGCTATTATGACCGGAAACATGTCCCTATCACTCAAGGCTCTCTAACTCAAAATTTCAATGGTCATGGTATGGAAATCTGAAAGTGCCATGAGAGCCGAGATTGTGAGCTTCGATCAGAGGGGTGGCATGTCCTGGGTGAAAACTGGGAGCTAGGGGCAAGGAAGTAGCCAAATTTAGTGTGTAAGTCAATGGGACTTATGATTAGTGGCTCGCTACCTTTTCAGTACATACTGATAATGTCTCCAGAAAGAACGGAAAAGTTCTAGATAACAAAACTACGGTTTCCTGCTTCGCTTCAACCAACATTTCATGACTGGCGAAAAATGGGGGACATTCAAACATTGCAACATTATTCGGGCATGTTTCGAACAGCATAGAATACGGTACCAATACTTTAGGATGATAAAGAAAAGGGGCTCGCGTTTCAGTTGCTCTGAATCCCTTTCTCCGGAACTTTCACTTGTACGTTGTGCAGATACAGACTTAGAGTACAAGTTGAACATATATTCCAACTGATTTCCAACACCGCAGTAAGTCAGTCGGTAGGTCGAATTGACCAAATTTATAACTCTTTCTAAAGTCCTCTCAACTCTCTGATGGCAAAGAGCCGTTCAGCGAAACCAAAAAATGAAACTGCTCCCTAAGGAAGCTACAACCACGTAAGGATCAAGCTTAAGTCTTCACTTACGTCTTCAATCAAAATTTTAAAAGCCCCCGCCCCCCCCCCCAAAAAAAGAAGGAATGAACCGTGGCTGAGTGTTTTGCTGTAATATTCAGGTTTCTAGTAATTTCTTAGAGCATTCAACAATATGTAAGTAGTGTAAAAATGTTCATGATAAATTAATTTAATTATTTTTCCTAATTAATGACCTGCCGAAATCATTAAATGATGTTAATATGGACGTTATCATATATAACTAACATGAAAAGGTCGGTCAACGTTACCCCCCCCCCCCCCAAACAAAGTGTTTTTGCTGACTATTATAAATGATTTTTAAATAACTTCCCATTTCAAGATAAATACTATTCCATTTTTTACTGTAATTAGCATTTGATTCGAAAGGCCTCAATATGATCAGAAGCCCCGGCTACGAATGTAGCCGGAACTTCTGATCATATTGAGGCCAAATTTGTATATCTTTCGAGAGCGACTCTTTTTTTTTTGTAAAAAGCGCTCTGGAATAAATATTCATAACTCGTCGATGCGAAAAAGCTTTCTTTTCTATGGTAACTATTTATTAAGACTGTTAGGGGGTAGGCTTAAGCACCTAGATGCCTATTGTCCTCGTGGCATGGATTGCTGATTCGTAACAAAGAGAGTGGTTCTTTTGAACTTGACCAAGTCTTCCTTTGTGTACTTATTGCCGTCTCAATATAATATATGCCGTCATCCTACCAATTATCAAGAGGGAATATTAGGACAACTTTTGCAATATATTACTTAATAGGATGGAGTCTATCGTCAATTTAATATCAAAGTTGTCTAACTGAAGGGCCTCTTATGCTAAACTTCTTTGGGACATGCTTGTAATAAATCGAGTTGGTATCAAAGGATAACCTGTCAGCTTTTTGCGCAAGGGTGAGACCTTGCCAAATTTGGACGAATGATATTTCTCGTCAGTATCATAAATCTTTACTTGAAAACTAGGGTAGGGACATGACAACCAGTGGAGTCACCAATGCGTTCCCTCTGGAAAACCTTGTGAGCTCCCAGTTGAGGTGTGAGAAAAACTATTTGTCTTCTGTAGTCAGAGTGTGAATAAGAATTTTTTTAAGATTTGAGTATATTCTTCTTTTGACCAGAAAAGGCAGTAAATTCCGTGTTCTTTAAATGGAAATATCGAAAAAATAAAAAATAAAAAATAATGCCATTTCCGGTTGTCTAAGGGGTATACTTTTATCACAATTTTCTGCACACTTCCGATTAGCCAATCGAAGTTGGTGCACACTCAGGTAGGGATTCAGGCAGTTAGGCAGGATTAGGCAAACATCTTTCCTTGGGAGAATCACATTTAACTGTCCATCAACTGCTTTTCTTTTTAGTTCAGCTACCCTTCTTCACAATGTCAGCTGGATCTGTTTGTGGTAGGGAGTGGTATGTGTACGCGGGAGGTTTGTGTGTGTGTGTGTGGGGGGGGGGGGGGGTATATGTTGGGCTTATGTAGCATCAGATTGCATGTAAGGAGACACTATTTCCCAAAAAAATTCAAGGCTCCCTCAGTGATGTCATTATTTTTTTATTCATAAAATATGCAACTTTTGTCAAATTCCAAATTTTACTTCAAAAGGTATGCAACTGTGGCACCGATTGCCTTTAAGGACACCTACCTGTTCAAGAATTGTCTAAAAGGAGGGGCCATCCCCTTAGACTCAGACTCCTTCCCCAGGCGGCATAGTCGTACTGTGCCTGAGCAAGGAAGCGGAGGGTATTCAGGTGCGATGAGTAATAGTTTGCCATTTTTCACGCAAAAGATATGCTATGAGTAAAATCATTCATAGTCGGGAGTTCGGATGGTACGTCACATAGACAATTTCGGCATCAAGTTCAGCGAATAGTTTTGTTGTTATTATCATTGTTATAAGTTATTATAGTTATTATTATATTTTGTACACATGGGCGTCCGCAGGTAAGGGCAAGGGGGGCACTTGCCCCCCCCCCTGGAAAATCAAAATTTGAAAAAATGTATAAAAATCAAAGCAAAAACCCGAACAAAACGTGTTTTCCAAGTTTCTATGCCAAAAATAGGCTTTAGAAATGCCATTTCTGGCAATCTGTGAGCCATTTTAGGCTGAAATTTTCGCACGTTTCATGTCAATTTATGGTGACTCGGAGGTTTTGCGCCCGTCTAGAAATTTTGCCCCCTGACTTTTTTTTCTGCGGACGCCCATGTTTGTACATATTTCGATTGAGGAGAACGATAAACAAGTTCAGCGAATCTTGAATTTAGACAAGATTCACATAGAGAAACATGCAGTACGTAGCATTATTTCAATTTCGTTGTATAGTTTTCCCCCGAAAAGTGACCGTTTAGACAAGCATGAAAACGCAATTTTCGGTCATCTGGGGGATCACGAATTTTCGATATTTTCCACACCGTCGTTCCGCGCCAACTGATGGTGATCCGCTCCGCTTAGAGATTTTTTAATGGCAGAATAAAGTTTTGTGGGCAATAAATAACCCCAAAATTAAGTTTCCCTATCATGGCGATGGATGCTCTTTCATTTTGAAGCTAGTAGAAGTATGCAAATTTAAAAACAAATTTCAATTCGACAGGTAGAGTATATGGCTTAGATTGCATGTAATGACACAACATTTTTAGATTTAAACCAACTGAATAACGACCACAATTCAAATTTTAACACTAACCCTGTCAAAGTCGAAAATCTTGTACCTTGTTGCAGCTAGGCTCCTTGACTAAAAGGTCAAAAGTTCCCTTAGACCCCTCCCCCAGGCCGGCGATTACCATAGGCGTACGAGGATAATATTTGTGGGGAGGGCAAGAGCAAATTTTGTCCGAATGATGGCACCCATTATCATGTTTTGCCCGAACGGACCAACTGTTTTTGCCTGAATTGGGACTCAAGCAGAGTGCCCCCCAGCACGGGCCCCGCCTCATATACCTATGGCGATTACTCAACATACTGCGAGTCTTTCTTGAGAGCCCCGGAAAAGTCCTGCGAAGGTCACTGACGTGGCAGCACTTCTCCTCAAATGTTCAAGTTACTAGGAAAACTGCTTGGTTTATCTTGAAAGTGCAATCAATAAAATGTCCTAATATTATAACTGTGAAGAAACGTTGAAGAGAAATCAAGAGAAAATTGTAAGATTTTGCTGCTGCTTCAACATAAGTTTGGGATTATTGCCCCTGCCTTCAATTAAATTAAAAATAGGAATATGTGGGCGGTAGTGACGTTAATCGTCACCTAGTCAAATGTGTGGCGGACATGGCCACTTCCATAAAAAAAATTTAGCGTACAAAAATCTAAAGTCAATAGATCTTTCCAACACATGTCTTTTGCCATGCACAAATACTCCAGTGCCAATGGTGAATCCTGTTTTTTTTTTTTTTTTTTTTGAAGGAACGCGCTTTATTTCAACCTTCAAATACAAATATGCAAACAAATAGTTACAGAATTTTAAAGGCAGTCATTCGTCACCGCAAACTACAGTTTCAGTATGCATATATCAAAACTCTCAATTGGTACAGCTCTTTGATTGGCATCAACTTCAAACAATGCATCATAGCTAAATTACACAGCATGGGCACTGAGAGTATCTTGATTACACATTACGGATTTGTATGGCCACTGGGACAAGCCATGAAGCAATAAACTAGGATTGTGTCTGGATAAAGATGAGTTTTAGATAAATGTGGGAGGGGCTAGAAGTAAGTAGGTTAGGAGAATTGCAACTGTTTGGGATGATGAAAATATGCCTTTAAGAAATAAAAAATAATATTTACAAGTATTTACATTGATTAATTAAACTAAACACTCCATTATACAATAGTTGTAATTTGCATAAACACCACGGCACTAACAAGCAATGATCATTTTATCATGGCAAAGGAAACCTTTCTTTTTGTTCCTTTCTGTTTGTTTGTGTTTTCATTTGATCCTCTCTTGCGGGAACTCGGCAACAACCCAATGAAGGGGTATTAACGCCAAGCTGAGACGTGAGACAAACTCACAGTTTAAGGTCTGTGATTAAGGGATAGTAGGTTAAGTACAACTCAGAAAACTAGACGACAATTTTGATGTCGGGGCTGGGACTGGAACTCACGACCTTATGACTGGAAAACGCAGTTCATTACCACTGTACCACTGCCGTACCACTTGCGCCTTGCTTCTATTGTGAATCGTAAGCTAGCTTCGAACTGGTTAATACTGTACACGGCAGATACCGCCAAGACCAACAAAGCTGGGAAAAAAAAATAAATAAAAAATACTGAAAGGACATGGTTGGTGTAATTCTATTTTCTTCTATTCCTTAGCACAGATAGGTTTCAATATAACTTTTACTCCCAAATATGTCACGCTCTGTCACTGTTTAGTATTTCAGCTAGGCTAGGCTAGTAAGTTCAACTCCCAAGTTTTGTATACTTTTCATGCCGTTACTTCCATTATTCGTACTAATTCCACGAAATTAGGTTCCTATAGACATAGGTGGGGCCTATTGACCCGGACGTCCGGCTCTATTATGAGAGATTTTGTCTTATTGACCCGGACGTAACTTAACATTTTGGACGAGCGCCACCACTTTGACCTCATACTTAAACATTTACTCCAACACAAACCGGACGTAATGTAGCCTATATACGCAGTGCCTTGGGACTAGATAAGTGTAATTTTAAGGCACTTTTTCAGTCTTTCGTGCAGCAGCATTACTGTTTTACAATCTCCATTGATATATACAATGTTGTTTGCTTTTGGATAACTCATTCCACTGAATCATGGTTCATCCACTTCCAGCTAAACTGTGTACTGTGCAAGCTGCCTGCAAGTAACTGTACCGTTAGAGTTACTGTACACACTATATAGCCTATGTATACAGCTACGTCCGGGACAATTATCAATTTTATTTGGTAATGGAGCCGGACGCGTCCGGGTCAATAGCCACGACGATAGACATAATACAGCACTACAGTAGCAGTTACGACTAAGACTAAGACGGAGCGAATGAATTACTTAGGATAGCCTCTGACCCACAGGTCGACACAGCACACGGCACAGGCTTAATTCTGAGATAGCTTTTAGGTCTAGTCCAAAAACTAGCCTAGGCCTACTCCTGTAACACTAACGTTAGCCCTCGAACAGGGCTGTGTGTTTGTTCTGGATCTGGATCTGGAAAAATACTGCACAACACTCCTGGTGGAGTCAAACGTGCAGTGTTGAGTGTGCGCATGTACTTAGTTGTCCCGTCTGAGGATCCTCAAGGCTGCGCTCTTGAACTGCTTGGGGTCCTCGAGATCTGTAATGTTCTGGGGGAGTAGGTTCCATTCTCTGACGGTCCGAGGAAAGAAACTGTATTTGTAGCAGTCCTTATTGATTGGTATATTTGTAGTTAAAGCTATTAGAGTGGTGATGCCTGGAGGGCTGTCCAGGGAATAGTTTAGCATTCAAATTTTGCATAGCAGTTTTAAAGATTTTTTAGGTCTTTCACACATTGTTTGTGAAAATGTAAGGGTTACAAAAAATTGCTAGGCCTACACAATTTTTCTTTTGTGTAGCATATTGGCCTGTTTGTGTAGCAAATTGTGATGCGATACTGGATAAATTATTCCCTGCTGTCGGACAGGTTGTAGGTTGTTGATTGGCAAGGCTAGGAGGCCCAATCTGGCTTTGTGAAGAATTGCTAGCCTGCTGGCAGTACGCCTCTTTTTGAGACTATCCCACCCTAGGTCATTTAACATTTCAGTCACACTACTATGGGGGGAATAGTCATTATAAACAAACCTAGCAGCCCTATGTTGAATTTGCTCAACCTTATTGGATAGGGAAACAGTGTAGGGATCCCAAACAGAAGATGAATACTCCAATAAGGCCTAACAAGTGTGAGATAGGCATTAGCTTTAACACTCCTGGGGCAGGAGTATAAATTTCTTTTAATAAAAGCCAAAGATCTATTTGCTGACGAACTGATGCAATTAATATGTCTATTCCAGGTAAGGGTATTAGAGATGTCAACTCCCAGATAATTGTGGCAATCGGTAGACTTCAGAGTATCATTATCTAGAGTATAATTAAAAAACTTGGGATTCCTTGAGTGTGTAATCCTCATAGAAAAGCTTTTCTTGGTATTTAAGTGCATTTGCCATTTATTTTGCCACTCAGAAAGGGTGTTTAGATCATTTTGGAGTTGAACCTGGTCAAGATTATTCTTTATCTGTCTATAAATTACACAGTCGTCAGCAAAAAACCTTACTTCAGAAAGGATATTATCGGGCAGGTCATTAATGTAAACTAAAAACAACAGGGGACCCAAGACTCTACCTTGGGGGACACCAGAGATAACATCAACCCAATCGGAAAAATCACCACTCACTACGACTCTCTGCTTCCGAAACTTAAGAAAATTAGTAATCCAGTTAAGGGTGTTGCCTCTAATACCATAGTTCTGTAATTTACAAAGCAGCTGGGTATGAGGAACCGTATCAAAAGCCTTAAAAAAATCCATGATAATCATGTCAGTCTGGGATCTACGATCTAAAGACTGCACTAGGTAATTGGTTGTTAGGATCAATTGAGATTCACAAGAATGGCGTTGTCTAAGGCCATGCTGCCTGTTCGTGATAACTGAGTGGCTATCAAAGTGATGCATAATATGAGAATGTATAATGTGTTCCAGGACCTTGCAACAAATCGAAGTAGAGAGACCGGCCTATAGTTTGAGGCTAGGGAACGGTCACCTTTTTAAAGATAGGACTAACATTGGCACATAGCCAAGAGGGAGGTAAATGACCAGTGTCCAGTGATTTTTGAAAAATGTAGCAGAGGGCAGGAGTAACCTCCTCTGCAGCCAATTTCAGAACATGAGCCTGTATACCATCAGGACCCGAAGCTTTGTTTGGGTTCAACTCCTTGAGCAACTTCACAACACCATCTAAGGATATCTCAATATCAGGCATGGTGGGTATGGTGTTCGCTTCAACTGGAGGTAAGGTGACACTCTCATGGGTGAAAACCTTTTGGAATTGCTCATTTAAGATGTTAGCCTTCTGCGTGTTGTCCAAGACCAGTATCCTGTCAGATTTCAGGGAAGGGATACCAACACTATCACATCTAAGGTTTTTGATAAAGGACCAGAAACGTTTAGGTGAATCAGTACAAACTGTGTTAACATAATTGCTATAAGCGGCTCTTGTTGTTTTGTGAGTTGCTTTACGTTGGGTTTTGAAGTTTTCAAAAGAGGATGGAGTTCGCGTCTTACGCCATGTGTTATAAGCCCTTTGTTTCCTATTTAATAGTCGTTTAATAGTCTTATCAATCCAGGGGGTTTGGTTCCTCATTCTAATGCAACCCGAGCTGGAACACAGACATCCGTTACCTCTTTGATTTTGTTCTCAAGGGCAGAGTACATGACCTGCACAGAGCACTCACGTTTAACTAGGTCAGAGCTGAACTTACAGTATTAAGCTCCGCCTTGATTCCACTGACATCAGCTTTGTGAAAGCTATAAACTTTCCTAGGCTTTTGTTTAGTTGTTTTCGGCCTAGTGCTTATCATAATCAAGGGGATACCATCATGGTCAGATATGCCAGGGATCAGGGCAGACCTATCCACTAAGGATTAGATGTCAAGAAAATATCCAAGATGTTGTTAACTCTAGTAGGTAGTAATTTTCAAAATTATCTGCACTCTTCTGGCCATGCACATTGAAGGTGGCCTACATCTTGCTTTAAGAGAATCACATTTAAGTGCCCATCAACTGTTTTCTCTTTCTAGTTCAGCTTCCCTTCTTGAAAATGTCAGCTGGATCCTCTCTTGGTAGTAGTTTCATTTTGTTGCCAGTAAAATCTTACTTGAAGTTTCCCTGGAAGTAATTTTTAGACCAGTGTACAGACAATAGAATTACCCCTCAATTATGACCTTAATTTCTCACAAACACCATAAAACCCAGGAGCTTCCAGGGCATTGCCCCTTTACCCCCCTCCAGGGTTTTTCCCCTGGACCTCACCAGGGGCCTCAGGGCTTTGCCCCTTGAACTCACCCAACGAGCCTCAGACTTAACGCTGGGTGTCTCTTTTAGTGCCATGAGTGGAGTCTAGCAGTGTCTCCCCCCCTGCAAAATTGTTGTGCCTCCCCTCCCCCCCCCCTTCCAGAATGAAGTCTAGTGACACCACTGCAGTAAAGTGAAGATATTAATACTTTACTGCATGTCTTTTAATTTCAGGAAAAGTTTTTGTGTATCCTGCTCTAAATGACTGAAAATGCTTAAACTTGACAAATATTTGAACTTGAAGACCAAGCATGGGACAGTTGTCAGAGTTGTACGTGAACACTATCTCAGGAAGGACGTACCCTGCAACAATGAACTCTGCAATAGATGTTGTATCAGAGGTTTGTTTTGTTTTGTCTCATGACTGTCTGATAAAATTCAGTACCATGATATGGCTTATTTATATTAATATCTGTATTTCAATTCGGGTTTTTAGGCTAATTTGTCGGTAAAGCAAAATGAGCTGTAAGCCTGTCACAAAGGGGCATACATCTCTCTCTTTCCCCCTCCCCTCCTCCCCCCACCAAGAAAAAAATGTTTCAAAATATCAATAACCTACTTCATTAAGCTGCAATACTTGAAACTGAATATATGACACTTAAGCATGTAAGGGGGTAATGAGGTAGGAAACATCTTTGACCATGATGGCATATCTTGCAGAGGAACATAATACCTTCGCAGCGATGAACTGTTTATAACTGTGTACATGTGTACATGAGTGGAAATAGTAATAGGAAGCTGGGAAACTTCTTCCCAGATAATTTTTGCAAGTAGAGGGAAATTTCCCTTCTCTGTACATGAAAAAATAGAGAGAAATGTGGGAAATTTTTCTTTTCTCCTGGGAAATGATTTTACTCCCAGTCCCTTCCTGGAAATCAACATTTTTCCAGCCTAGGCTGCAAATATCAGTTTATTACAGGTTTCTCAATGGCTGAGATGCATAGCTGACAATGTCAAAGAAACTTTTTATTCATCTAGAGGGAATGTAACTCATCAAATGAATAAAAAGATCAAAACAGGCATTTGTGTTATAACAAGCAACTCTGATAATTAACACTGGTAAAGTTTACAGTAGCATTCTGCAGCAAACACATCAAAAGCTCTTTCAAAGAGATGAATTTTCATAAGATTTAACTTTGAACAGGGAGAAGTCTTGTCCACCATAATTGTTGGGTTTGAGAATAAGAGCTATACTTTGAAATCAACATTCTACCCCTTTCTGTAACTTGAAAATTTGTTTTAATGCTGCCATTTTGTGTGGCTAAGTTAGTGCCTGAAGTGCAGACAATCTGACGTATTCATGTTATTTATTGACCAATCAGTGTATTCCACTCTAAAGTCCATGGTATTTTTTTTCTAGGTTCTGACTGCATTTCCAGTAACGTGAGTCATATCCTCATTCCAGACTGTTTCGTTGCACGAACATTTGCTGAGATTCTAGACCTTCCGGATCTGAAAGGAATCTTATTCTTGCAAACTGTTTTGCATTCGGTGAGAACTGTAGCATCTTTCTTTGAAAAATTTCTGCACTGGGTTTTGATGTAATTCATCATTGTAGTTTGAGGCTGGAAGTCCTACCTGCAAAATGCTTCAAACTGTGCTAAGAAAATTGACCAGTATAAGAGAATCCATTTCATGGTGGTGAGGGGCATATTTTTTCAGAGTATTCCTTTTGGGTTAACGGTGTGTTACTTTAAAAGAAGGGTTTAAGGTCACAGCAGCATTTGGTATGTTAGAGAGGTGCTTTTTCCAAGCATTTTGGTGAAATTTGCATTGACATCCGATGTGTGGTTCTCAAGATATGAACAAGTAAAGTTTTAACATTTTCAACAAAAAGTAAACTCGGAGCAAGCAAAATGACATCACATCCCCACATTAATGGGCAGTCTTTTGTTTTTCTTCTAACTTTATACTGTATTTTCTCCTCAACAATCCCATATTATTAAGATGTGATTGCATACCATAAGTGGCATGAAAATTTTGCAAACTTTGAATCCCCCACCAGGAGGTCATAATCCTATTAACTTCAAGGTCAACACAAAAGTCTGATAAAACAAAGGGAAACAAAACATTCCTTGTCAATGTGAGGAAGTGATATAAGCTCTGCTGCCCTCAAACTCACTTTTGAACACAAATCTAAGGACTTCATTTACTCATATCTCAAGAAATACATGTGCAATTTGAATGGGACTTTCACCACACTGTGTAGATTTTGTTCCTCTTTCACATATGAAAATTAAATTTTTGCTTAACTTTTCCCTTAAAAAAGCATCCTCCCCATAAGGCACTGTAGGCTCAGGAGAGAACAGAATTAAAACTTTATTAATCACATATTTTTAAGGAGGGTGCTGTTGAAATTGAGATGGACACTGTGGAATTGAGAGTAGTTATTTTAAGTTCAGCATATTCTTTGGGAATGAGTTTTGGATGACTGCTTATGCCCTTTAATCCATTTTTACTTTTGAAAGTTACGGATAGAACCTGGAAATTTTTGTGATGATTTTTCATTGATTTTGTTTGTTTGAGTTAGCCACTGAGCTAGATAGCTTTCTTAATAGCATGTAACTCTAAGGATCTCGGAGAAGAAATCTTGGAATTTCCCTTCATATCTATATCTGTATTTTATTTTTGAAGAATCAGGAAGCATCTACAGGTATGACCATAAAGAGCTCTGAACATAAATAGTGATCATTCTTATGTAATTCAATCATATTTTACATATTACTGTGTGATCAGGTCTTACATGATGGCAGCAGAAGAACCTACAATCGGCTGCTAGGCAAGGTGCATGATGGGAAGAGTGGTTGTGCCATGTTTGCAAATGAATTTTGTGAAGATATCTATATTCTACAGGAATCGGGTGAAAAACTCGAGGACTGGCTATTTCGGTGAGTTTGTTTTCAAAGTGTTTTAAATGAAGCTTGATATGTAAAACTGCTTATTTGCTGAAAAGCTGCTTAAAGTAATGTAGGCGTGAGAGAGCAGACCTACAGTAGTGTTAGCATGACTGGTAGGTTTATTATGGTAAGAATGGGAGTCAGAGTCTGCTTCTGCTGGAGATTGAGTAAAGGAGAAGTCTAGACAACAGAAAAAGGTGTGCTTCAAAGTCCAGTTACTTGCTTTAGAAAAGGTGTATTGGAACAGATAGACTATGTGCGTACAGCATCCACTCCAGACAAAGACCATCGAAGACTAACAAACAATACAAAAATAAAGAACTAACACAACACTACAACAAAAGAACTACTTGACTGCACATGTATAAACCACATATTCCAATCTTAAATTAACCTTTTACTTTTATGCCAAGTAACAGTAGGATTCCAAAGAATCCTATTGACCTGGACTCCTGTCCAACATCAGCCTAGATTTGATGTAAGTTGCAACTGATTTGACTTTATGGGAGACATTGAGGAAGGCAAAGAGAGTGTAAAAATTCATTTTCTGTTTCCTGAATGTATATTTTATTTTGCTCTGACCTCAACTATAAACAGCATACAACTGTCTGACAATACAACAGCAGTAACAAAGCTATAGACGAATCCGGACAGATTGTGACGGTCTGATTTTAGTCAGCCGTTACTGGGGTCCATCACCTTTAATCTTTAAGTTTCCTTCCTTACCTGTTCCATGGATGATTGTACACTAAAGTGTATCTTGATTTTCTCAACTTCATCGAATATGAGGGTTTGAAATTCACGTAGACAATAAATAAAGACAATTAAAGGCTGATGGACCTCACTAATGACTGCCTACAGTCACTAAAAACAAGCGCTAATTGGATTCGTCTATAGTTCCTCTATGAGTAAATACAGTTTAGTAGAAGGTAAATGAAAAACAATAGTGCTGTCAAGGAGGTTTGGGGGATTAGAAGTGGATGAATGAAAAGAGCAAGTGTGCTGATCGGCTGTTAAAAGAATGTCTACCACCTGACTTAGACTTTTGAAGTTTGTGCATTTCCAAAGGGGGGACCTACAGCCCAGTGTAGCTATAGTATATTATTTTTCCTTGAAGATTACAACACAAAGACTTTGAAAGGCTTATAACAGTTAGAGCTTCACTAGTAAAATATGTAATGTGCATATTTGTGTACCATCTCGTATACTGTTTTACTAATGAGCCAAACAGTATAAGCTTTTGTTACTTGTAAGAGGAGTGCGTTTGTATATTGAGTAAGTTTCACACCTGGAAAATTTAAAACTCAAGGCCTGAAGTTTGTCCCTTGGGAAAATCATTTATGTTTCATTTATGCAGTAAATTAGCTGGCCTTTATCTGTTTGACAAATGTGGCTCAAACAAAAAGAAAAAGGAATGTCATGCACATGAAGAAAAAAAATGAAGAGGAGTTTTTGCACTGATGTTTATTTGAGAGAAACAACCTTGATTGAAGTTTCACAAGAATCATTCATTAAAAGTCATAATTTTCACCTCATCTAAATGCTTAATATGCATCAAGTATTGCACTATTGTCAAAAAAGTACCTCTCAAATTGAAAGATTTTTCCAAAGTGGAGAGGGAACACCACTTGCCACAAGGTTGCTCTGTGCACTGTCAATTCAGAATGTCTCATTGGATGAATGGTCTGGCTAAATCATCAAATTTAAGAAAAGCACTCTGTTGACTTTGACAATGAAATACACTTGTACTTTGTGAGCATAGACAAAAAAAAGTCAGAACATGTATGTCACTCAAATGTTACCAAACCTTCATAGAAGAGCAGCAGAATGTTCATCTTATCTAACCTAAAGATTTCCTGTTTCAATACAGCCTTGTGTACAGAAGTGCAGAGTGGTATTTCAATCACCTTGACAAGCAGAAAGCTATTATCATACTTACTGAAAATAAAGAGGTTGGTCCACTTGTCTCTTTAAAATCAGATTTTGTTCTGGATAAAATCATGTTTTGTATTTCTTATTTTCAGTCATTCTGATGTAGGGCCCTACATTACAGGCTCTGATAAATCAGCATTGCTTAAAATTAGTTGCTGAAGCTTGAATTCCCTTGAAGTTTTTTTTTTTTTTTTTTTTTTTTTTTTTCGGGGGAAGGGGGGGGGGGGGGGGTTTGGCATTTCTTAAGATTTGTTTAAAGATAAGACCTACTCTAGGATTTAGCTCCCAAAATTCCCCCAAAATAAAATATGAAGGCAAAGAGAAACAAAGGGGAGACAGATGCCAGTCATACTAGAGATACTAGAAATGAAATGAGGAGAGCCTGCGTGCTCCTCCTTCAATTATCCAGTTAGTTAGATGGAGTTTTAAGACTCAGTTTTCAATCAATTGGTTTAAGTTGGCCAGCCTTTCTTCCAGTTGTTGCTTACTGGCTTGTTTTCCCTAGTACTCTTTTAACAAATATTTGTTTTGTTGATACATACAGTATTAGCTGTCTGACACAATTTTAGGCAACCAATGCAATCTGGCAAGGGTGAATTTCATGAACTTGGAGACAATAAGTGACAAATTTAACTTGGGTTTTTTGTAAAGACAAAGAAACAAAGGAAAGACAGATGCTATTGTGAACTCATTCTTCATTGTAGTTGTATTCCACATTGATAACACTGGCACACTGGCAGTTTCTTTCAGTTCAGTCCAACAGCCCCATACATTGATTCTGCACAATCATTCCAAGCGTAAGATAAGGACTACATCTGGTTGGTTAGTTAGGTAGTGAGATGGAGTTTTATGGCACAGTTTCCAATCAATTGGTTCAAGTCGAGCCACCTACAGCCGTTTTTCCAGTAGTGGTTCACTGGCTTGTTTTCCCTAATCCATTGCTTATTGCTGAGCCAAGTACAATGGCAGCAGGTTTCGTTTTTAAAGTCTTTGGTTTTGACCTGGCCAGGACTACACCTTCTACCTGCATTCCTGATACCATTATCAGTCCACAGAATAAAGGACACCTTGCTGGATGCAACTATTTTCTTGATAAATTTGGTCATTTCCTCAAACTGTGTAAGCCAAGCAAGGGAAAATGCAGTCACCCCAGTCTGGATTAGTGTAGTTTGCCCTGTGTTATGAAAGGCTCTTGTATTGAGAGTTCAAATGGCAATGTTTTTTCCCTTAAATTGTTCAATTAACCAGGAGGAAGGCATTGGTTTGCCTTGAATATGCAGTATTGAATTCCCTGTATGTCAAGAAAGTTACCGAGAAGGGAAGAAAAAAATTGTGAAATTTAGCTGTTGCTTTTCAATAAATGTAGGGTGACTGCTTTTGTGCTATAAGCATGTCTGCCCATATTAAACATGGCATGGAAAGAAATTCATGTCACAAATCAGACAAA
Source organism: Holothuria scabra (assembly GCA_037179385.1). Taxonomy (NCBI): domain Eukaryota; kingdom Metazoa; phylum Echinodermata; class Holothuroidea; order Aspidochirotida; family Holothuriidae; genus Holothuria; species Holothuria scabra. The sequence continues at coordinate 19,923,898 of CM074188.1, forward strand.
GTATTACATAATTTCTTAATTAGAGGCACACTTTGAATTTTTGCTATACTCACCATTTCTTTTAAGTAAAGACACTAACAGTCGTCTTGTACGTTGTCCAATTTTCATTTTATTGCTATTGGTTTTTTTCACATACAGCTCCAACAGAAATATGCCAACAAGGCTAAGAAAATCTTTGTTCTCTTGGTAAAGGACTATTTAGACAGATTCTGGCCAGAATTAAACCAAGCCCAGGATATTTATGAATCACTGATAACAGCCTTAGAAGGTCAAAATGATGATGGTGGTAGGTTAAGTTTTGTGTCAAAATTCTTTTGTTATCATAACATGTATGGATATATTGTCACATTAGGGGGTTGCTAGCTTTGGCTAAATATCCTTTCCAGCATGGCCATATTAGTGAGGTTTTACGTTTTCTTCATGAAATTTTGTTGCACTATCCCATGGTATAATTAAGCAGGAGTCGGAATTTGAACTTGATAATCTGATAAGTTGATAACTCAAGTTATTTTGGCTAAAAAGTGGTCAAACAGTTGTGCAAAAGAAAACAGTGTCATTGCAGCCCATTGCTTATACTCCCTTTTTCCTATGTATTATGCAATGTTGTGCATATCTACTGTACTGTAGTCTACTATTTTGTCTCTGGCTTCATGCCATACTTCTGCCAAATCAAGCAAAAGGTAACTGTTAGATGATCTTGTCTGGTCTGACCAAGATGTTAGCCCAGCCATTGTCTTATGATGTAGAAGTTCATTCACAGTTGATTGAGTTCCTAAACAGGATGTAAGATCTTTACCTTCAAAAGTTGTGTTCTTCACCAACAGGTTTCAATGAGATTATAAGAGATTAGGGAGGGGGGTGTTGAAAAAAGAGAGTGAAAGGTAGTGAGGAAACTAGTATTGTTGGAACTGGTTGGAAACAGCTTTTGTTTATAAGACTGATCTTCATCTAGCCAGATAATTGTTTGTGCTTTGTAGTTTCAATAGTTGCTTTACAAATTTGATTATATTTTTCCACTAAGGATGACAGTAGCATTGTTGAATTTGTTGTTTACATATTTGGTAGCCATTTCAATTTTTTCATAAAATGTACAGTATCAGGATATTATAAATCTCTTCTGTAAAATATATTTGAATGACCATACTAAAATAGCTTAACCAATCTGTACTGTATGTGATATGGGAAGTTTGGTTCATATTCCATTTTCATGCATAATACTGTACCTGATCATCAAAACAATGTTTTCTCATTTCTGTTGCATCATCAAAAACTTAAATGCATAGTTCCACTGCTACAAGATTTACCATTGATCAGGCATAAAATATTGAGATGTAGCAGCATAGCTGCTCTAGTTTTTGATTAAAGAGAAATGTGGTCATAACATGGTGTGTATTTGTGTGCATATGAGTGTGCATACTTATGATGCTAAGCTTGTGTGTATGATTTCTCAAGACCAGAAAGTTTTATGAAGCTACAAGTTGTAAGCAACCCATATTGAGCAGAAGAAGTCCATTGTTTTTTGTAGAGGTCAGAGGTCATTTGATACCACCAGAGGTCATTTGCAAGTGTTAAGACCAGATGACATTCAGTTTTCACAATACACTTTTGGAAATCTTACAAGCAATTGCTAGTCAGCATGGCCAAAGGTAAACTCAGAACAGTTTTAAAAGCTATTGCCTCGAAAAAGAAATGAAGAAAAGATTAACTTTCTGATGAATGTTTGTACATAGATGTTAGTCGTTAAAACTGATGGATGAAATGAGTAAAGCCATGGTTAGACTACAAGGAATATGGATCATATTTTGATCAAATTTTTTCAGGTTTTTTTTTTTAAATTCTTCTCCAGCTGTGGTCTGAAAGTGCCAAAAATTGTCAACTAGGCAATATATCACAGCATCTGATGTCTAAGAAAATAAAATGCCAATTGACTTATTCTAAACATCACACCACAAATATTTTTTATCAGACAGCATAGTTTCCAAACATTTGTCTATTGATTTGATGTCACAAAAGTATTAGCATTAATTAAATTTTCATAGTCCTGCAATGCAACTCATATTTTTACACAGGTTGGCAAATTTTTGGCTCTGTTCCCTCAGAGATGGTGAAGATTTTCACAAAAAAACCCCAAAACTGGATTGGTATCTGATCCAAATTCTTTGTTGTGTGACCCCAGCTTTAGACTTTGACCTATTTTGCTCATGGGGTGGCTGTTAGGGTAATACAAATCAGACAAATTCCATAGTGTCAGCATTGGGACTGAGAGGGGGGAAATTTGTTAACATGGAAGAAACAGAAAAGGAGATAAATGGTAATTGTCTCACATGTCATTGTCTTTGAGGATGTTATTCCTTGCCCCTGCCCCCCCCCCTCCCTTGTCATTGACAGTAGCAATTAATTTACTGAAACAAAGACATGCATTACTTGTCACATAGAGATTTTACCAACTGAACTCAAATTGACCATTAATTTTTTACTGTTAAGCAGTTCATGAATATGTAGCATTATAATAATGTCACATTTTTTGGAGAGCCTAGCTTGCCTGAATATTGATACCATTGCTATGCAATGTGTAACTTTTATTTCCTTGGAAAAATAAAAATTGTGTTGGCTTGATAAACTTACATTATTTTGTAAACTTTCCAGGTGAATGCAAAGATTACAAAGAGCATCTGTCTACTGATGTTCTACAAGCAGGAGTCAAGTCAGGAATTTACATAGAGGGCACCCTCAGAGTGAACAAGTACCATGCACAGGAGGAAGCTTTTGTACAGAGGAAAGGGTATGAAGATTTTAGCTCTTTGTAGATTATGATAAACTAATAAACCATTTTCCAGCTAGGGACAGTAAATCTACAGCCCAAGTTTTATTCTCCTGGGATGAAAAACCTTGAAAAAGTATTGGGAAAAACTTGTTACATAGTCTTTTTAAATTTTTCTTGAACCGTCTGTGAAGCCGCTTCCTGAATGCAGGATTGGTCCTAGCCTTTGGGACTTGTAGCTTAGATTGCAAAGTATAGAGATGTTCTCAAGGCCAAATTCCATATTCCACCCATTTACATGTTTTTCATGGTCATACCAGGCAGGCCAAATTCTTCCCTCAGCTTGTTATACTGTTGTGTTAAAAATATAACAGCGTTTAGGTACACAATTGTGTGTGCAATCTTTTTCATTTGTGTTTGCTGTTTTTCCTTGGTTTATTTCTTGATCTCTTTCTTTAATTATTTGGTGTGAAAATGTCACTTTCCATGATTTTCAAAATGTCTGTCTCCTCTCTTGGTTCTGTGGTTTTCTGTTTTTCTTTATCATGGAAAATTTGTTATTGGGCCTAGTCTTTGGGTTTCACATCCGAAAGTTGGAAACATTTTTTTGGAGCATTGGAACACATCCATAGTTCCCCTTGATTATTCTGACTTAAAACATGTACAGTTTTGTCTAAAATGTTAAGAGAAGCTATGTAATACTCATAAGATGGGATGAAAAATATGGAAGATGGAATCTTACTGTTATCACAATGTGACACTGCTATCTTTTAATGCGGACAAGGTCTCCAGTCCTCAAAAATAGCCTCGGCATTCAGCAATGCCGAGGTAAATTCCTAAGCAAATGGACTTCTACTTGGGCAATAATTTTGCTAAGGCCATAAACTGTTGTACTACATTGTATGGGGACTTAACGGTACAAAAGTTGCCCTATACAGGGCTCAAAATTAAGCCTAAGTTTCAAGAAATGACTTGAAAAGAAGTCATTTTATTATAGAAATTTCTACCGTCATCGAAATTTGAGCAAATGCATTCAGTGTTATTTCTTTACAAACAAAACTTGTTGCAATTTTTCAAGTTTTAACAGAAAGTCTTGATTGAAAAATTTCGCTAATATCGGTATTTACCGAATATACGTAACTCGCCACCTGCAATCAAGAAGTGATCACTACACGCACACACAAATGTGACATGGTAGAGAGTGACCTTTATGTGATTAAAGAACAAACTGTTTTGTTTTTCATTTTGATGCATAATTTAGTGGGAAAATTTCCCATAGCAGCTGTATTGGTTTTGTCAGTGGAATTCCAGAGCTTTTGAAACAAATTAGGTTTACGTATGGGAGTACAAAGTTTGTAAACAGCTTTTGTTAACTTGCTGTAGACAAATCTGGACAATCAAGCAATGGTCTGATTGTAGTTGGAAACAACTAGGATCCATTACCTTTTAATAGTCTTTCAATTTCTTTGCTTACCTCTATCATGGATGGCTGTACTCTGAACTGTATCTTAATTCTCTAGATTTCACTGAATATGAGGGTTTGAAAATCATGTAGGCAAATGAAAATGATTTAAGGCTGATGGAGCCTGCTAATGGCTGCCTACAGTCACTAAACACAAGCCTCTGATTGGATTCATCTATAGCCTACACATAGCTGCATGGATTTAACTGCCATTTGCGTTGCACACTTACCTAATAATAATAATGCTGAAGTAAAGTGTATTTTTGCTGAAGTCAGTCCTTTTTACTTCAGCAATTTTATTGCTGTAGCCAATATCTTATTTGCAAGGGCTGGGTCTCCAGAAAAAAGAAGCATGAAATTCAAAATGGGAGATGAATGAACTTTGCTCGTAAGTGATCAACATATCCTTAAAGTATTCACATTGAATGAAAAAACTCTTCATATCATTCCATTCAAACTTAATAGTGCTGTTTTTATGTTGGAGGCCATTTAGGGGCACCAGGAAATTTAGCTTTGAACTTTTTTTTCCTCAGGCTGGATTCCAAAGACAAAGTTCATGAATCAGATATACTGATATCAGGAATGAAAAACAGGTAATGTATCATGTAGCTTTTACAAAAGGTTAGAAATGTTTGTAATCAACTTTAATCAGGTCTAAGATTTGATAGGCTTGTGGATTTTGTCACTCTTAGGTCACATGTTTTTGTTCATTGTGAGAATGTGTGAATTGTGTGCTGTGGCTGTGTCGATAAAGGCAGAGGTATTTGAAATGATGATGCTTTTATAGCAACAAGGAGGTTAGTGATTTGATTCCTTGCCAGGTCAAAGTGAGGTGGGCTCTCATCCAAGAGTCCCCCCATGATTTTACTAGCTGATGGAACTAGCCTTTCAAAGGATGCCACATTTGATGTAAATTGGTTGAGTTGGTTCTGACCTGACAAGAATTTCGAATTCATCAGCCCCAGCATTCTCCCCTGTAGTCTCATAGCACCAAGAAAACGATTGCACTTCAAGACCTTAATATGTGTGTTCCTATCTATATGCATGTGTTGGACTGTGTGTGTTTGTCTGTGTGTGGTTCGACTTCAAAAATATGAACTACTCTTTCCATTTGTGACATGGCAGCATACATTGTTAATATACAGTTTGCAGTTTGAGAAAATTCACTTTCCAGTCGGAAAAGTGGTACGCTAGGTTTCTTGAAACGCAAACTTGTTTTAAGCCTTCAAAGTTAGGCATTCCTCCACTAAAATGAGATTTTAGACCTTTGGCATGAAGATTATTGAATGCTTGATAAAATATACAGTTCTTTTTGGATTATATTCTGGAAAAACATCATTTTACAAATATTTGAACCATTGTTGTGAAAATGAAACAAGCAGCTGAAAGTTTAAACAAATTCTTCAACTTTGTTGGGCAAGTAGTCCCCACAATAAGACCTTTGTCTTTCAGCATGGTTTTATGACAATGGTTTTGACCGTGTTGGCTGGCCTTAACAAAACTCAAGACAGCAAAACCACACTATTGGTGGTTAAAGGTTCACAGACCTGCCCATCTGACATATAGCAGTGTTGGAGATATAGAAAGGTGCAATTTTCATCAAATTCCATCACATTATTATTTGCTGATATTTACTGGTATTCCACTTCCATGATGAATAAACATGAGCAACATCTGCAAAGTTGGGACATGGAAAAAGGAACACATATCATATAGTTATCCTTTGTTTGCTTAACCTGAAGTGTTTGATTTGAGAACTTATGCCATGTTACCATTTGAGCATCATCTGAGAGATTAGGGTTCGATTCATAGACCTCGTTGTACCATAAGCATGGAAAAGGTGGAACCTCCTGTTGTTTTAGGTAATGCTACACACACAATGGAGAAAGAAAAACAATCCAGCATTCCTTAACTGGAAAAAAAAGGCAGTGGGTGCTGCAAGATTAAAACTGATGATTTGAAGTTGAGGTGTGTAAAACTTATAAATCAAATCAAACCAAAGACACCATTTGCAGTTTTGCTATAAAGAAAAGCTTACATCACTTTCTGCAGGTTAGCTATGATTTCCTCTGAATATCTCTATATGTGTAAGTGTATGTACTGTTGTGTATATTTCATTTTTTTTTTTCGTTTCAAATATCTATTTCCACTTTTCTGGGGGTGGGGGTAGGGGGAAGTCACCCACCTTGTGAAGCCAGTTGTGGCTTTCTGGATTTCTTCCTTTCACACCATATTTTCACATGTAATGTGACAAATTAAATGAAATGAAATATTGCCCCTTTGGTGAACTCAAAACATGCTTCAAACTTTTTTTTTGTTTTTGAAATCAGAGCTTTTGTGGTAAATTACCAATAGCCATATTGAAAATTATTGAAACATTTACAGAAAGTTTTGCATTGTAGTTTCTTAACTGGTTTTAAGTGGCCTTTAAAATATACATTGTCTCTCTTCAACACCGAAAATATTTCTGCTAACCACAATTTCTCAGTTATAAGTATATACACTTTTCCCTTTATTCTAGGAACCGTGCAATCCATGGAGATGTAGTGGTGGTACAACTTCTACCACAGAACCAATGGACAGGCCGAATTATGACTTTAAAGAACCAGAGTGAGTTTTTACTGAGAATCTTGGTTGACAGGGGTGTGAATGTAGCTTTACTCTCCCACTCTATAGTAGTGGAAGGTGAGGTCCAGCATTAGGGAAGGGGAAAGGAGAAAAATGCTCCCTGAAAATTTTTGTCCCCCTCCCTCTCACCACAGAAATTTCAAGTTGGCATTGACTTTTAAGATACATTTAACCCTTTTTAAAGTTTTTGTCCACCTAGATACCGGCTTTCTCCCTGTAAAAACCTTTTCTAGCTTTCGGCACGGTAGGGGAACCTTGTTTGATCCATTCAAAAAAAGTCTAATTATAGGAACAGAGCGACCCATCATTCAAATTTTGGTACTTGAAGAGGATGTAACCATTTTTCAAGTACATATTTTCTGGGGGATTTAGTTGACATTTCTTTTTCTGTAACAGCACCCTTAGCAGACCACCAATATTTGGAGGAGGGCTTTGAATGCATTTTTCCAGACTTGTGTAATACTAGCAATGGCATAAACTGTCAACTGTTGACCCCAGCCCAGTTGCATGTCCAAGACATGGATTGAATTGAGTGAGTTCAGGCTGGGTGAGAGTATTTTCATTACTAGTTAAATATGATCCCCAGTGACTGGACAATGCTCCCCTTTCCCCTTTGCTAATTCCCTGGACTGGGGTAAAAAACTACCATTCAGACAACTTAAGGAAATTTGGAATTCTCTGGAGGGTTGTAGGGGAGGATTGTCCAGGGTAAAAATTATCAGAAGATTTGCTTTTTGGTATTCTTATCTCACTATTTCTGGTCTGTGCTGTTTTTCAGACAGTTCACAGGAAGAATCAAGTGAAACAAGTTCCACTTCACAGATGCCTTGTGGTAGAATTGTTGGTGTCTTGCAGAGATGTTGGCGGGACTATGTTGCTAGTTTTCCAGATGAACAAGAGGTGAGCTTACATCAGTGTTAGCATACAGACATATACCATTTTTCTGTTGTATATCATGTCGAATACAGTCAGGGAAATGTTTTCCTTTTTTATGTTTTTTTTTTGGTGGTGTGTATGCTCCTTCAATATTAAAGTCTAAGTTGTGTAACAGGTGTGAAATATTTACCTTTGAAGTTAAAGTGATCAGACTTTACAAGTTGAAATGAAGTTAGGAATATTGATTAGTCCTGTGAAAAAAGTAGAATAGTTCTTTTTTTTCATTTCAGTTCAATTTATTTCTCATATATACAAACATTTGAAAACCAAAAACAGATAAAATGAAGAAAGAAAAGTATTTGTCAAGGTAGAGAGCATTGTAATAAATATTTATAGAACTTGTAAGTGATACTTGTTGAGAAGGTATGATTTTAGGTTCTTTTGAAAAATCTAAAGAGATGCTCTCATGTTTACTGTTGTGGAATATTGTGCCAAATAATCATCCTGAAGGAGTAATTTTCCATGAAACCTACCATGACTTTTTTCCCTCCATTTAAGAAAAGTTGATAAGGAGCATACTTATTCAGAAAATGCAGGCGTTACCCAAAGACGGTAGTTACATGTTTCAGTTTGTTAATTCCCAGGCCATTCAACTTGCCATGAGAGGTGGTAAACTTTTGATGATCCCATGGGATTACCGAATTCCTAAAATACGTGTTGGCACACGCCAAGCCCAGACACTGAAAGATCACAGGTAAGAACGAATGCTTGTATTGATTACACATTCTTCAACGCTACCATTTCTTTTTAATGGACTTTCCTCAATAGAAAATAATTTTGTTTAAAGGCAAACATAGTCAAAGATGTATCAAGTTTCACTAGAGAGGGCATGAGGTTTGATTGATCCCTGTCCTGATGGAAGGGTAGACGGTAAGGACCATGATGTAAAATAGTGCTCTAATTGACACTTTCGTTTGCCTCAACTGCATTTTCAGGCATGAAGGCCAAAAAAGGGAATGCGTGTGGGTCTGTCACTGTCATTGTAAATTTGTAATTAATGTTTGTTTTAAAAATTTTAACCTTTTGTTCATGTTTAATATTAATCCAAGAAAGTTTCAAACTGTACAAACAGGATTGTAGCTATGGTAGTCAGTACTGTGTAGTGCCACACAGAAAAGCTTCTCGGTGCTCAAGTCTAATAATCATTACACATGGCAGCCCCTAGTTCAAATTTCACTTCAAACTTGCATGAACATGATGATTGAAACTGGGTTTGTAGGAAATTGAAAGAAAAATAAACCACTTTTCGGTGTTGTCCTGGTTTTGTTGACTTAGTATCATATTTAGAGTGCCAATAAATTACATATTTATTCCACAATTTTTAACATTTTCATGCTTCACTGGATCCCATCTGGTTCAACCATAACTTGCAGTCCACTAATTAAATTGGTTCAGCTGCGACATTGTTTACAATAGTTTACTGCTGATCAAATAAGCTTCAAGACTTATTTGTCAAAATTCAGAAGCATTTAAAAAAATATATTCACCATTTCATTTATGTTTCTCCACAGAGTTATTATTCGTATTGATTCATGGCCTATCAATTCTCAGTATCCTAATGGCCATTTCGTGAGGTCATTGGGATCAATTGGTGATCTTGAGACAGAGTTGCAGTCTCTCTTGGTTGAGAACACCATCTCAGTGGGGGAATTTTCAGAGAGATTGGTGAGACCTTGCTTAATTCTATGTTTATTCTTTGTCACCATGATTCAATTAAGGGCATTTTCTGGAGACAAAATTCAGTTACTTCAAAATATGTGGAAAAGTTTCCTCTTCGAGGAGTTGATAACCGCATTTCAATATCATATAGGCATCTAGAAGACAATAATTTTGAAAGAAAAGCATTTTTCTTAAGATGAAATGCATTAGAAAAATGTGTGATGTCATTGCAGCACATTAAATTAAATTGCATTTATTTAATATATAATTTTGATGCCCCTGAAGGGAATATTATTTATTATATTTTGTTTGCAGTACCCAACATATTTTGTAGGGTAATGCTAGATCTACAGGAAAGGATATTCAAACATTCTTGCAGTACCACATTTCAAGGACAAACAGGCTGTTCAATTATGAAGAAAAACAAAAGGAATCTGACACTATGTGCCACGCAACCTCCTGGCTGCACATTGGGTGCCCTAACTACTTGACCATGTCATAAGGGCTTTGAACTTTGGGCTTGTATACTCCATGCTGTATGGTCTACTTCAGTACTGATTTAAATGATAAGGTATCAAACGTTTTAAGACAAAGTCTAATTTCTTGAAGGAAACACTTTTGTTGGAATGATTGTTGCATTTTATGATTCTGCATTCAGCTGCAAGAGATGCCCATAAGTACAGAGGAACATCCATGGAAAATTGATGAAGAAGAAGTTGCAATGAGAAAAGATCTAAGAGAATCTCATCTTGTGTTCAGCATTGACCCTAAGGGATGTGAAGATGTGGATGATACACTCTCTGTGAGGTAAAGATACCACCATAGTTATAAGTAATGATGAACTCAGTGTGAGGTACTGCATGAGTTTGTGGGATTAATTGCTGATAAATATTCTTAATTACTCGAGACACACCCCACAAGAGTCGCCACACTTCGTCTCGGCGCCGAAGTTGAGTGGGATACCGGCCAGTTGGATGGAAAGGCTGTATCTGCTTGTTGGGTACCTTTCCGTTTAGTTTCTTTCTCACAATAACTTTTACTACACTAAAATACACTACTACGCCACTGTGCCTATCTGGCTCATGCACGTGCAACTATAAATAAAACATACTACGCAACATATACTGTACAAACTATTACTAGCACTGTAAAGCTTAAATTTTAATAAATGACTACCCCGCTTGGCCTGAGTTTGCTGGGTTTTGGCCTGAGTGGCTGTAATTCTACGGCCGCCCAAAACCAATAACCAACTTGCAGACCGTTTAAATATATGTACTAAATATTAAATACCGACAATTTCTACAGCGTCTAGGATGCAATGAAAGGTTTCTCCCAAGAGGCAGCCTTGTCTTTCTCCTACTTGTCAAAACAGCAAGTGTGCCTCGTTACTTCTTAAACGCACATGCAAGCACAGTACACTAAGACTATATACAGGTGCACATACCAAGACTTTGCATAACAAATACTACTTAAGATTCCGCTGCGAGTGGCAGTGTATTTACAGCTAATATGTACAGCAGGTAAGCTTACTGAAACTTTCCTGAAATGAAATAGCGCCACTGCAAGTTGACTTTCTGTGTGAGGTAATGAAATGTATTCACTTTCTGTGAGGTAATGGGGCACATTCACTCTCTCTCTCAGAAAATGATATAACTTACACAAAAAGTATAAGTAAATTAAGTCTGTTGTCCTTGAGGGGATTCTAAATTAATTTAAATTTGTCACTAGCCTTTTCACACCCACAAATATTTGTCCCATTTGTGGAGAAATGCTTGTGATATTTACCAGAAGTCGAACCTGTAATGTGAAATGAAAGTTATCTGGGAAAATCCCTTGGCTTGTGAATGATGACTTATAGCTGCAACATTACATCTTATATTTAATAGGTCAAGTATGTTGGGAACAAATTGCATTTGGGCAAAAAAATGGTGGCACAGTGAACAGCAAGGGTGAATTGTAAATATTTAAATTTCTTCCTATGGTATGTTTATTTGACTTGGGCCTCATTATTATAAGTAAGTCCCACCCAGTATTTAACATATTTGCTTCAAATCTTTTCCAGACAGCTAAAGAAAGGCTACATAGAGTTGGGAGTTCATATAGCAGATGTGTCACATTTTGTGAAACCTAAATCTATGGCAGACCTAGAAGCACAAGCAAGGTAATGAAATTTAATATCACAAATTTTGTTTGTATTAATGTTTTTTCATTAGTCTCAAGTCTGGTGCCTGGAGGATACATTGACCATGGCCCCTGTGTTGGGCCACTCACTTGAGAAAGTTTGCAATTTCATTAGAGAACCTTAATCTGCAGGGTATCAAATGTAACTGCAACAACCTTCAGTAGCCTGACAATATACTTTGCTTTGTTCATAGGAAGGGCAGGTTCTCCTTCATGGAATCCACATCTTTTAGATTTTCTCCAGAGAGATCAAAATTTTTGTTCAAATTTTTTAAATGAATTTCGAAGTTCCAATTCTTTTTAATGGAAGTCAAAAAAGTTTATTCACCCCATGTATCCCCCTTCCTGACATATCTCCCCAGTAACATGGCCATACCAGCAGAAGCAAAATGTATACTGAGGTACTAGACTTCAGATTGATGTGAAAATAGTAGGCTATGTCTACTGCAAATAAAGAATTTCTTTAAATCCTGTGTAAGGAGCAAAGAAAGATATGATCAGGTCAAATAATGATGTCTTTTGTATGATACTCGATTTAATAATAAACCATTGGACTTATTAGTTAAATGATGGAGAACATAAATTCATTACATCAGGATCACAGGATGATAGCCCGGGGGGGGGGGGGGGGAGTGGGCAGTTCCCTTCCCCCTGTGCATATTTGTTGGTATATTTCTTTTCTTTTTTTATGCCAGTATTTCCCTTTTTTATGCTGGAAACAGGCCCAGAAAGTTTCATTTCCAGCAATCTCAGAGGCATTTTAGACCCTAAGTTTTTTAACTTTTCAAACCAATCATGGTGGTTTTACACTTAAATATTCTGTCCAAAGGTTTTACCCCTCCTTGACAAACTTCTGACTACACCCTTTCAAGAGAGATGAAGAGCAGCTGGATAAGTGAGAAAAGTGGGAAAGGACAGGAATGCTTTCTGATAGAGGTTTTATGGGCACACTGTGAGAATTGAAACCTTGGGGAAGCTTGGTGAATGTTGACACTACATGTAAGAAAGGGAAGAAAAAGATTTTTCCACCTATTGGACAGTTGGAAGACATAAGATACATGTGTTTAATATAAATGTTTCAGCTAAGGTGGAAGGTTTGCATGATTCCCACAAATAACTTGGATTACCAGTACACAATCATCTGTGCCTAATTTCTTCACACAGCTTTACCTGATAAAATGAGCTAAATTCAACAGAAGTTTAAAGCAGTAAATTGAGTTGGCTCATTAATTTCACCATTTTTTTTCCAAACATTTAAAGTTCCTTTTTCATACTATTTACAAATTGTCAAACTTGGACAAGTTTTATATTCTACATGTGAATCATTGTTTTATGATTTATAAAATTATGGTTCAATTTGGTTATCTAAAATTTGTAACCAGACAGTTTTTTTTATTTTATATACACACAACTGTTACAAGCCTAGGTATCAAAACGGTCAAGGTTTTATCTTATTGCATACATATTTGATATTAAACTTGACCAATTATGCTAATTGAAAGCATTATCATGTCAAAATTATTACCCTTCCACTTGGTCTTGAAGATATCCCCAATGTGTTTCTTCATTAAAAACAACCTTCTTAGTAGATGGTTCCCAACCGGAGACCTGGCAAAAATTACACTTTTTATTTAGGCACACTTCATGTGAGTACATGACCCCCTTTCTATACTCATGATTGTGATCTAATGTTATTGCAATTTTGATTTTGGTCCAGACATTAACGTTTAATTAAGAAGAATCATTTCTCCATTCAACAGGTCAACTACTGTGTACCTTGCAGATAGGAGATATGATATGCTGCCCTCAATTTTGAGTTCTGACTTGTGTTCATTGATTGGTGGAGTAGATCGCTATGCTGTCAGTGTTATTTGGAAGTTGCGTCCGGAGACTTTTGATGTGGAGAAAGTCTGGTATGGGAGGACCATTATATCTTCCTCGTACAAAATGTTTTATGAGGTAATTGCATAATTTCAAAAGGATTTTACGCCATGGTATTGGTTCTGTCAAAAAGTAAGGATGTCTTCACACTGAAGAATGAAATTTACATATTTGTTAATTTGGTGCAGGGGACAAAATTCATGAGAGAGTTCAACAATTTTCATTCGTAGCAATCAAAAGCATCCAAAAAGGAAGATGTTGGTAAGAGTTACAAGAAATATTGTCTGTAACTTCAACCCTACCCTCCTCCTACTGAATTATCGGCAACAAAAATAATGCACATGGCCTTGTAAGAGCCGTAGTAATCTTTTAGAAAATGTCATTTTCCATGAACTTTTTTATTGAGCCCCTCCCTCTTGTTGAACAAAAGGGTACACTTTGTTTTTTTGATAACAACATTGGATTATTTCTTGGTTTTGTATTATTCTCAACATTTGAAAGGTAAATAAGGGATAGAAATTAATTTAAAAAGGTATTTTAAATAACTTCGATGTAAAGTGAACAGTATTTGTGGTTCTTTCAAAATTTTGTTACTCACTTTCTGTTAATTTGCATTGAATTGGAACTTAACATTTCAAGCCCTGTTTTGAAGAGATTTTTTTTAAAGTATAGCTAATAAGGGAAACTCTCAGAATGCTTCTTCCACATTAATGTACAACTAGAAATATGTGAAAATGCAGCCTTATTTTATTGATTCCCTCACTATAATGACAACATATCTTCATGAAACATTTTACAGGAGTCCTGGATTGTACCTGCAAGGGGTTGGTAACGGAGGGTAATGACCCACACTGGTTTTTAGAGACCCATACTTGGGCAAAAATGAAGCCCCCCTGACTCTCACAAATTCCTTGTTCTAACATAGGTAAACTACAAATTTATCACACTCAGATCTTTCTTAGCTACAGCCCTGCAGGAATGCATAGTAAAATATTCAGAAGTAATCTCACAAATTTTTCATATTTAGTAAAGCATCTTCTCTTTGCTGATGACATAATCCTGTGACTTTAATTTTCATAGGCTGCCCAGATGCTGCATGATGGTGAAGAGGTCACCACGGAGGAAATACCGGAGTTAGGGAAGTTTGATGATGTGGAAAGATGCAAGAAGTGAGTAATCTCAGCTTTTCTCAAGGATTTTTTTTTTTTAGCTGTATTGCTTTTAAGATAGCAGTAAAGGAGGGAAATTAAAAATCATGCATAAATTTCAATGGCAATTTCATGAAGGATATAAAAAAAATTTGTGATTTTCACTGCCATATTTCATGATGTAATGTATTCTTTTTTTTGGTTGTTGTTGCCTCATAAGGTTAACAGATCTGAAATGGAGTGTTGATAAACTCATAGAAATTGCAAGTCATCTGAAAGCTAAGAGAGAACATGGGGGCGCTGTCCAACTTGAAGGTGTGGAAGTCAAAGTTGAACTGAATGAGCAACAGGAAATTGAAAATTTGGTTCCCAAACAAGTGAGTGTCATCATCGTTTGTCACAAATGTCTAAGAGTTGTTAAATAAAGAGTGGACAGAATTTTGAATAAGTCAACTTAAGAGACTATGAACTTGTGATGCAAAGCTGGGTCTCCATAATTTCTGAGATATACTAGGCAGACACATGATATGTCAATCTCACCGATAGATTCCTAAATGCACGGCCCTGAGGGACTGTAAAAATTATATACTTGAACACCAGGGGTGAAGGGGGGGGGTAAAACACTCAAGTGAAAATCAACTTTAAAATGAACATCGTCACAGGCACTAGCCAAAGCTGGAATAATTTTTCAGGGGTGTGAAATCTCTGCCTATCACCGGAATTCCGCTTTTTCCTTTTCCTCTTCCGATTTCAATTTCCGCTTTTTTGAAAATCCACATTTTGATCATTTTAAACAGTGTTTACTTTACAAACAACTGGGTATCATTGAGACTAAGATTTGTGCAACCTTTCACCCCTTAAAAATTGTGTTCAATGCATGGAGAAACCACAGTGCATGTAGGTGACTTCAAAAACAGTATCAGCTCGCATGGAGGAGTAGAGTGATTTCAAAAACAGTATTAGCGCGCATGGAGGAGTAGAGTGATTGTAGTATTCTGTAGTGCTGAATGCACGCATATGGCCTTTCCGTAGCATTTACCATCTAGCAGTACCCTAGTGTCAAAGGTGTTGTATCCTCCCATTCCTGCTTGGTCCGTCGATCATATCAAACACTAATTTAGAGAAGTTTTTGTTTTTGGTTTTTTTTGGATTTAAGGGGAGAACCGCCCATGTCAGGCTGTTTCCAAGGATACCCTTCTGAAAGTGTTTACAATGAGAAGCAAAAGCCTACTAGCTGTTAAGTAGTAACGTTAGGGTAACTTTGTCTTAGCTGTGCGTATCCTAAGCTTATATTTTCTAACAAAGAATGTATGTAGGCTAATTGGAATAGTTAGGCAACTTTTGCAGGTTTTCCGTGACTGTTTTTGTGTGTCCATAAACAGAAAATTACACTTCATGAAAAGAAAATGATGTCAGATTTCTGTCAGTTGGAAGTAGAAAATTGCTTTGTGATAGCAATTGAAGGTGGATGGGTGACTTAGGGTTCATTCTGAGATACCCTAGATATTTTGTAGGAGGGCAATTCAAGACCAAGCATAATTTTCTGGTGCCTGTCAGATGAATGCATTTTCTTTCCTACAAAACTGGGAAATTTTGTTCCCCAAGCATAAGCCCCAAATGTGAAATTGAAGGCACCATTCTGCATCTGACACCTGTGAAAGCCAAAATTTTTTCAAAGTGAAGGGGAACACCCCATCACCATAAACCTATCCCCCTATTTACCAAGTTCAGCTTTCTTCCTCTCTTTTTGAAGGACCTTACTCACACCCCTGATTTTTGAAACTATTAACATGGTTTAGGGTTGCTCAGAGGGATACTATTGTTAGAACCAGTTTTGAATTGATGTTGTGCATAATCTGAGCAAACTTGTTTGGTTTCATTCAAGTTTTTGAATTTATGGGCATGGAGTCAACTTCTCAACTTATGTGTGGAAAGGCTTCTATTTGGAAGGTTTAGCATTAATCTATTACATATAGACCAGTGTTTGTAAACTGTGAAGTTTGTTAGATGGGATGTAAACCATGAAAATCTCTCAAAAAGCATATTTGAAATTTGAGGGAGAGAGAGGTTAGTTCCTGGGGATTACCTTGCAGTATGGGGATAGTGGGACAAGTTAGTGAATCACCTTCAAATGTTGCGTGTCAATTAACTCTATTTAACATGAGTTGCCATTTTATGCTGTACACATTTATGTTAGAAAATATGTACCACAAAAATTTTGTTCCATCAAAGTACATATCAGGTAAGTACAATAGTCTCCTAATAAAGATATACCTTTTGCACTTAAGTTGGGTTAGTAATAAATAGTTCATTATCACCGTTATTCTTATTCCACTTCATTCACTAGACGCTGGAAATTCATGAGACTATTGCAGAATGTATGATCTTCGCAAACCATTGGGTTGCAAGGAAGATTTCAGAAGTGTTTCCTAGCTGTGCTCTGGTGAGTAAGAACAGAAATTACCCGAAGAGGATGTGAAGTTTCCTCGAAGTAATTCTGAAATACAACCTCATATTTTCCTTGCAAGTGCAATACATTAATTTTGGATTAGAAATTGCACTCTCAAAGTGTTGCAAGGAGTTATTCTATGCAGATAGGGTAAGCAGACATCCAGAATTTCCTGTAGGTCCTCTCTTTACTGATTTGCATTGGTATCTGAACAGATTTTCAAAATTGTCCACTATGTCCAGATTGCATTTGTTTCTCACATGATATGATAGGTTGTACCTGATTTTGCTTCAAATATTGCATTTTGATGCAGTTACGGTTGAAAACTGAAAAATTAACCAAAGTGGTGGGGAAGGGGGGCAATAAAGTTTGTGGTTTTATTGTGCAAGCGCCTGCTGTAACACTGTGAAAACATGTTGTAGAAGGCCAAAATGCTGCCATTGTTTTGTTGTTGTTTTTTTTTTTTGGGGGGGGGGGGGTTATTCTTTTTTTCTTGAACTTGAACTCCCTAAATTATTTAAGTTGACAATTCACCTTAAAATCATTTCGTAGGGAGAAATTGATCTTTGAATGTATTACTTTTTGCAACTGCTGGCATGTACCCCCCCCAGAATAAAGAGACACTGAAGAATGTAATAGATGTTCCATTTTATCATCTGGGGTAGGGCAAAGGCAAGTGTTCTTTTTTTTTTAAATGAGGCAATTAAACAGTCCAAATTTATATGAAAAGTGCTATTAAATGTTCCAAGAATAACATAAGTTCATCCAAACATGTGTTTAAAAAAGCAGAATTATCACCTAATTAAAATTGAAACATAATGGTCAGGTTTTTGGGATTCTGTGCTGAATTAGTGTATGGAAATGCGAGAAGGAATTACAAAATTTGAAATATGCATGTTAAGCATGCATCACAGATGGTTCCATAATTGCCCTTCAAGTGGTGGCTCCAGTGCATTTGTCAGAATTTCTTGATGAAAAAGAAGAACTTCCCAATTTGAATAGTTTTACCGATCTTGCTGTGGGAGGTTTCTGTCATCTTTTGTCCTTTTCTTATTTGTAGAAACCATGTTATGTATTTCACCTATGTAGAAATGTCGTATTGAAAAACTGAAAATAAAAAAATTCTTACGATTCTTGCTTTTTGTTGCAGCTCCGTCACCACCCTCTCCCAAGACAAGAGCAGTTTGGAGATTTAGTGCTATCAGCCAAAGCCAAAAATTTTGAAATTGACACAAGGTAGTAAACTAACACTCAATGAAAAGTTGTTAGCATTCCGTAAGCACTTATTGCCTCTTACAGTAGTCAGAGATTGCTGTATCTAACCTAATGTACAATTTTTTACCTTAATGCATTCAAATTTTTGCCTGTATTTGTAAAACTATTTCATAAATTCTATCATCATCTGGAAAAAAATTATTCAGTGATAGAATATACAATTTACACAAAGTATTTGCAATGAAATATTATACTGAGGTAATGAACCCTTATCAAAGTGCTTCTCAATCTTAATAATCCACTTTCCCCACTAGAGGAAAAACATCCTCCACCATTCACCCATAGCACTGTAAATCGTCGTAATTATAGCAATGCACAATAATCATAGATGAGATTGTCATTGAAAACTGCCCATTCATACACCTGGAGAGCTGATATTCAGACTATCTGTCTAAACACCACTTATTTACAGTTATACACTTTATATTCCGACCCTGTCAAATGAAGCTGAATTTGCAGCTCGTAAGTCTGAAAAGTCAATTCATATAAATTTCCCCTGTTCACAAAATTCCCCATAATCACAAAATTTTCCCTATTCACAGAATTTCTCCCTTTGTGTATAATTCACCCCTTTTCCAAATCCCCCCCCTTTTCTTTCCAATTCACCCATGGGGGCTCACATGGACCCCAGTTGAGAAGCCTTGCTTTTTTCCTTAGGCGTGATAAGTTTCTTGTTTCAATTTCAGTTCAAACAAAGCATTAGCAGAATCACTAGACAAGTGTGTTGATCCAGATGATCCTATTTACAACAAGATTCTGAGATCCCTCGCAACCAAAGCAATGTCCAATGCTCTTTATTTCTCTACTGGAAGTCTGTCTGAGGATCAGTATTTTCATTATGGTAAGAGACATGAACTTAAATATTTTGAGTTCATCAGAGAGGAAGGATAAATTTATATATATGATGTGGTTGTAGAGGGTATGACAGTTCTAACTGCAAAACATTTGGAATAGTTGAATGAGAGTACCCGTTTCCCCTCCCCACCCATAATCCTCCCCCACCCTTTCCATGTGTTGTGAGAGAACAGCACTAGGACAAAAATACTGATGGTTCAATTTTACGTGCTAATAGAAGTTTCATAATCATGCTGCCTATTCCCTACTATAGTGCTGTGCCTTGGGAAAAATAAAAAATTCCATCATGTGCCTGTCTTTGTGTCCTATCTTTTTACTAAGTTTTTGAAAACTTGAGTCATCCCAGTCATCCTCTCACACCTTTCTATTGCTCTCCTCTCCACCTCTGGAATAATTCCATTAACTTTTGTCTTCATTGGTGCAGTGGGAAGGCTGTAGTATTCTTGACCAATAGACTCAGAAGTGATGTGTAAGGAAGTAGTCCTGGCAACTTGTTGATAAGAAAGTTGTGGCCTATAGACCCATGCACAGTTGCATCACAGTGGCATAGAGTCTCGTTCTAGACTGGCTGAATAGAACGGCCTCCGCCAGCTACCATTCCCTTTACATTTTTGTGATAGCTGTGCTCAGGCACCAGCGACGATACACTTGGTTGTTCAGTTGGTCATGTTGAGTTGAGTTGTCCCCGGGGGACGTAGCTCCTTTTGGGAGCAGAACTCCTCAGGGAGTATTGTTTGGTTTTTGCCCCCAGCTCTTTGCCAGAGAGTCGGGGGACTTTTGAAAAAACATTACAGTGGCATAGAGGGTGACTTGGAACATACACATGCTTGTTAGGTTTTTTGCATTCAGCGATCTGGAGATTGCACACAGAATGTAGATTAATTACAATCTACATTTTATTGTGACGAAAATGTTAGTGCACCTCATCCTGTCTGTTGTAAGGCAGTCATGATGTCATTGTTTGTAAACATGAATGTACCTATAGTGCCTTGAGAGCTTGTTTGTTCAATAGAATGAATAAGAGATAATAACTATGAAGGTAGGTGGAGAGAGCTGGGGAATGTCCTGCATTTGGTGAATGGGTCTTCTAGCAACATGATCTTGCTTTTTCGTTGCTCAATAGTATCTTATATGTTGAAAAGGAATTCCATCTCAACTAATTTTCGTTTTGTTTGCTCTCTCAGGTTTAGGACTTGATTTGTACACACATTTCACATCTCCAATCAGAAGATATGCAGATGTTATAGTAAGTATTGTAAGGTATTTGTAGGAGTGCAAGTGACTGAATTGATTACATCAAAGGTAGTGTGACATGCCAGCAAAATGCCCTGACTTCACTTGACAGTTTATAGGGAATGAACTTTCTTGAGTACAAATCCATTGGAATCCTATCAGTATCTTTTACAGTTCTCAAGATATACCTCTTCAAAGTTCCAATGTTTCTGAAGCAACTTGTTGCTTATGCAGAAGTAATGGTGTAGAGTGTTGTGCAGTATTGACATTCCTTTTTTAACCCTGTGTTAATCATCTCTTAATTACTCATCAGATAGTTTATGGTTTGGTAATTAATACTGAAGATTTTCAAGAACACAATTTCAACTTCCAACATAAAACCCTCAGGACAACTGTTTATACAATCTTCATTAACTGTTCTTGAAATGAAGATTGTATAAACAAAGGATAGCATTGGTGTGGCATGTCCCTCTCATGACATCACATAGAATGAAAAAAATTTCCCATTACTCTGTGACTATAAAAACCTGTTTTATGCAGTGTATTAGTGTAATGTTTTCTCTCGTGCCTTCTAAACTTTTTCACTTTCTGGGTTTATTTGCACTTTAAACATGTACTGTAGAAGTTGATCCTTTTAATATCCAGGAAGACAGACAATCAGTTTCTGAACTCTTGAAGAATTACTTCACAGCTCCTGAAGACTATCTTTGTAATTTTTGTTAATCAAGGGTCATCAAAGAAAGCTTTAATTTAGGTTTACTTTACAAGCCAGTGAGCCACCACTGGAAAAAAGGCTGTGGCCATGGCCAGCTCAATTTGAACAAATTGGTTGGAAACTGGGCCGTAAAACTCCTTCTAACCTAACCTATAGGTTTATATATTTGTCATTCTACCTTTTGTTACCAGGTTCACAGACTTCTAATGGCTGCGATATCTGACAATGGTCGGCTTGATGATGGACTCCTGCCAAATTTAGAGTTACAGCAGTTATGTGCACACATTAATAGCAGACATCGGGTAAGCTATAAAATGGTTGTGTCAGAACAGCAAGGCTTCATGTCAAATTCTCAGTCTGCAGCTGTCTCAGTCAAACTGTAGCAACTACAGCCACTCTTTGAGCTCCTTAACACACCACAGTATCAGGATTCATTTAAACCTGCTTTTGCGATGGGCATAATGCTGCAGCCTGGCTGAGACATGTGTGGAATAACTCTATCGATATGGTGCCTTATTTTTTGAGTGAGAAGTTACTTGGATGGTTCCAATACTATTGCAGTGCCCACAACCTCAGAATTTGTACCTTAAATGGTATTCAGGGCTTGAGATTTAGATTTTCTAGGTGTGTTTCAAATCACACTTCCTAGGTAAGTTGGGCGTTAAGAGCATCCGCCTCTCACATGTAAGGCCCAGGTTTTTTTACCAGGTCGAGTCATACCAAAGACCCTAAAAATGGTACCTACTGCCGTTGTTGGTGATGCTCCGCATGAGCAATGGAGTAGGGAAAACAAACCAGTGAGCCACAACTGGAAAAAAGGCTGTGGCAGGCTTGACATGAACCAATTGCTTGGAAACTGGGCTGTAAAACTGCATCTAACTAACTAACTTAATAGGAAAGTTGGGAAAGTGGTAGGTAGTGTGCTGTTTTATTCAACTTCAAAGGATTCATCTGAGTTCGATCTCTCTCTTTATCTATGTGTCCAAATAATCACCCTAAGTAATTTGAAGTGAGCGATAGCGTGTGATCACACTTGTTTGTCTCAAAATTCAAGGTCTTGGAACTGATTTTAATATTTTCCAGTAGTTTTAATATCTTCCAGTAGTTGGGTCCAAATGCCACTCCGGTTTTATCGTTGGTTGAAAATTTAACACAAGTCAAGTAGAACTACTTTCAGGCAATTAGCAGGCTGACATTGCCCTTTCAGTTTTTTGCTTTCTATCTATAGGCAGCCCAGAACGCTCAACAGGATAGCCAAGAATTATTCCAAGCTTTGTATTTCCGAGACAAAGACCCAGATACAGATGAAAGCTGCTGTGTTGATGCAGTTATCCAGGGAATACGAGCCAATGGTTTCCTGATCTTTGTACCAAGGTATAACTCTGAAAATTATGTCTCTAGTATGTTAATACCACAACAGTTTTCTAGTGAGTGGTGGCTCCTGAATGTGAAAATTTGGTTGGGCAAACTAGGGACAAAGGAAAATGTGGGGAAGGGGGGGGGCGGGAGCTAAACTTATTTTGCGTATAGTGAACCAGACGCAAGAGCACACTACTGCAGGTGGTGTCCAGGGTCAAAGCCTCCTTGGATCCAGTGAGAAGTTCTGAGGTTTTAACATATCTCTGGGTAGAAGATTAAGTCTCAGAAGAGGTATATTTTGTATTCTTTCAGATGATCCAACTCCTAATTTACCTATTGTGGGGAAGGGGGGGGGGAGAGGAGAAACTGGGGGAAAGGGTAAAATCTGAGGGGCAAATGCCCCATCCTGCCCCCTGTAGTGTTGCCACTGTTTCTAGTAAGCCTCAGCATGAAACAATAGCAAGACTGATGTCTAAATTTCAAATCTTACATTTTTCTTTCAAGGGTCGCTTTATTTACATCGCTTGTTGCTGTATGCTTCAATGCTTTCAAAGCTCATAAAGATAGTTAATAATATTGTTACAGTAGTTTGTACATCATTTTTTGAC
Source organism: Holothuria scabra (assembly GCA_037179385.1). NCBI lineage: Eukaryota > Metazoa > Echinodermata > Holothuroidea > Aspidochirotida > Holothuriidae > Holothuria > Holothuria scabra. The sequence goes on from CM074188.1 coordinate 19,947,048, forward strand.
CAACTCTTTGAGTTTTGTTGTTAAATTTACTTTTTTAAAAAAGGAAGTGTTCAAATACACTGCCCTGTTTCATATCATTATTTTATTAATAATTTTGTAGATTTCAATCCAATGGCATGTGTCCCATTTTCAATGTACATTTGGGTATTTCTATTTCTTAAAGTCATAGGATTACTTGCATTGATTTCCTCACTATAAATATCCACCTCAAGATGTTTTTATTACTATTTTGCAGATATGGAATCAAGGGTGCCGTATATCTGCAGGACAAGAGCGGCTTGGTTTTAAGTTTCAACAGCAATGAGAATGTTGAATGGATGCCTGGTAAGGAAATGAAAGATAACCAACACTTTGAAGATAATGTATTCTCTTTTCTCTGATTTGAATTCTTAAAGAATGATTTACAGAGAGTAACTTTGGGACTGTTGGACTAGCGCCTGTTGCCCAATCACGAAAGCTTCCTTATTTTTGATGGAAAAGAAATTCTTTTGTAACTAACAGTCACTTAAATAGTTTCCCATCGGTAATGGCATGTGACAAAAAAAGTATATAACACAATCAATATCAGGTTCATTCTGTATTTGAAAATTTTGTTGGCAAAATCAGACAAAATTGCCATCTTTACAGGCAATTCAACCCAATTTGATCTACTAGCAACTACTTGACATAACTTTTGATAAGGTTGCTTTCTAACCCTATCTTTCATTTATTAGGTTCCGTTCAGCGATCGGAATTTTCCATTACCGTGAAAACAGCTACAGGAGAATGGACTTACAATTTGTTTGAGCATATTACAGTAAGGAATTTTTCATTTTTATGGAAATTGCTTTTTGTGTTTGATAGAATGTATGCCCTAAGAATATTATATGTTGGTGTGCCATTGCTTAAACCTTTCTATTGTGAGGTGCACAATGCAGAAAAATTGAAAAGTGTCCAAGTAGAATACATCTCAGCAACTTTAAGAACTTTTTTTCAAGTAATGCTCGTTCTTTGTATTGTAGTGTGATATTTGGCCAAGTCTTATTGAAAACTGTAAAAATGGAACTTACTGCCATTTTGCATGGTGTTCAGCATAAGCAAAGGAGTAGGGAAAACAAGTCAGTGAGCCACAACTGGAAATGGCAATGACTGGCCTGACTTGAACCTATTGGTTAAAAACTGAGCAGTGAAACCTCATCCATCTAACTGGTTAACTAAGTATCTAGTGGTGACATGTTTACCAGTTTAGTGTTGACTCCAATCAAGTGTCACATATTTTCTTTGAGAGGTTTCAATTTTGGTTTTCCACAAAACAAGTTAAAATATTCAGTTTTGACATTCTGGAAAAATTTTGTTGCAACGTATCAGAAATTACCATCAACAACATTTATTCAGTTTGAATTTAATTCAATTATTACATTGATTCTGATTCTTTGCACACTTCAGGTCAAGATATCTGTCCAGACTTCTAGAGCTCACCCTGAAACTTTACGATTCAGCTTATCTGCTAAGAAAAGACATGGATCAGAGTTGGATGTTGCCCAGCAAGGCACAGGTCACAGTCTTCGTACAGATATTGTTAAGGTGGAAAAAAATTTTATTTTTGTCTGACAAGTTAGCTTTCCTCCTTGTAGAATTATTTTGTTTTGCTGGTGTTAACAGCAAACAGGATTTGGGTGTGGTAGGATTGTTTTGGTTGGGGTTAAGTTGTACACACCTTGCATTCAGATCATCTCTTGATCAAGATCAAACTGCTGCTGTGGCTAAGTTGATTAAGGGGTGACATTACAGGGATAAAAATTCAAAAGTACAATTCCTGATTAAAAGTAAGGTTGGTCTTTCATCCAACAGAATTCTGCTATTTACCTACCAAAATTGGCCCTAAGATTGGATGCCAAATTCAATTTTAGTTGCTTTAATAGTTGCCCGATTGAAGTTGTGATTCATAATTGGTTTGGTTTTTCCACAAACGTGTTCAGTTAGCCTCATAAAATCAAGTGCCCCTCAAGACCTGAATTAATTAAATGAGGAGCTGCCTACAGATTTCAAGGTCAATGTGATAGCAGTGGAGCTGACAGGAATGATACACAGAGAGGTTATAGACCTTATGCATGTGATGTCACAGAGCAAAAAGTATGCCCTCCTTTGGAGGCAGAACAAACCAGCAGAGACAAATGCAGACAGCTGATTTGTCATCCAGTGGAAAAAGTGCATGGTCTTCTACATGTGCAGGGCAAATTTTTCAGGCATGAGATACTTCCTCTTTTTAGAGGAAATTTCCTCTTTTTTTGTCTTCATTCCTCTTTTTTGCATCAAGTACCCTAAAAGTTTCTTTCATAAATGTGTCATAAATTTCAGCTATTAAACTTATACAAACAGCACTCAGAGTTCTATCCAATCAGAAGCCCATATTAAAATGATATCAATGCCCTTAGGGCCCCTTAAAATCTCCCCTGGAGCCCAGCCCTTGTGCCCGTCTCTCAAATTTCATCTTTTTTTTGAAGCCTGAGGCTCATCCCTGATTTTTATGCTTGCTGCCAGGTGTTCCATTGTTTTTACCCCCATGGATGGCATCAGTGTGTTGTCAATATGTTGTCAATGCACAAGGTCTAAAGTTGTTTTTTTTGCAGCTTTGTTCAACACAGCCCAAGGTACAGAGATCTCTTCCCCTCTCGAGAAGGATTGGAAGGCCTGAGTGGGGGTCCAGGGTTTTTCAAAAGTCCCAAAATGTTTGCCATAAGAGCCATCAACAACATAACATTGCTGTCTACAGTCTATGGGTTGGGGTTTTTCTTCCGAGTTACCCCCTCCCCATGCCTCCCATTAAAAATTCTCCTGTCTACCTGTTTAGCAGTGGCGTAGCCACGGGAAGGGGGGGGCCTGGGGGGCCTAGGCCCTCAAGATTTTCTTCAGGCCCCCAGATTTTTTGCGTCCAGATAAAGTAATTGAAAAAAATAAAGTGTTTGAACAGAAATAAACTTTGAAGTATTTCTTTCAAACCAGTAAATAAATAAAATGAGTAAAAATTAAAAAAAATAACATGGATGAATGTGTGTAAAACACATTTTGTGCGCACATATGAAATCAAGTAATAACTTAAATGCCCACTTTCACTAAATTAGATACCGTTTGTGATCTGCACTGTCGTTTATTGCATATCACTTCGGGACGCAACTACTTTTGGTTACTACTATACTACTATAAATATGAAAAATTAATATTTCACTTTATTTTCTATTCCTGTAGGAGGTGGTGACTGCTGACAAGTTGATATCCAACTCTGAGATGAGGGAGAAGGTCAACGTTATGGGGACCGACATTTCTCAGCTTCATGAACTTTACCATCAAACCAAACAAGAGGACAGTGTGTATGATTTCTTGGGAAAAATCCAGGAACTTAGTTTACAAGATAACAGCTGAGAATCCATGTCAATACCAGAAAAGTTGTAATTGAAAGTAGATGATGAATGTATTCCCTCCCTATTCAAACATCACTTTTGGAAAAATTCTTTCAAATTGCCCTTGGAGCAGTCCATGTCAGAAAGGCTGGCTCCATGGCTGCAATGTTTGGGGATGAGTGAGGGTGTAATATTTCAGTTCTGAGGGTCAGATGTACTGTTATTTTGCTTTGGTTCTGTTTACCTGTATTCTAATTGCAGTGAGATGCAAGCCATCCTATTGTTTGAGATAAGCTTTAAGTTTGCAGTTAATGCACTTATGGTTCATGTTTGTAATATTTCTTATCCTTCCATCCTCCTTCTTCCCATTAACTTTTTAGTTTTTTCTGCCACAGTTTGTCATTTGTGGTTGTAGGCTTTGGGTTGTTGGGAGTCCCATTCTTGAATTACTAAGTAGTCATGTTACCTGACATGAGGTGAAGGATAGGGGGAAGGCACTTTTGTTCTCTCTCAAATTAACTGCAGTTTCCACCTGCCAGTAAACCATTTTTGTTGCGGGTTTTATGGTCTCGCAATGTGTTTTTTTGCTGTTATTTTTTTCATTCTCATAAGTACTTTTACAACATTTTAGCATGGTAGTTGACCCTAGTAATTCTGTCACGATGAATTCAAGTGCAATTTCTTTTAGTAATATTGCTTTCAGATTAAATTTCTGATATTATTTCATTGAATGCCAAAAAGGACATCTTCTTTTTAAAAGTGGTTGTCACAAGTTCTTAGTTTACTACATATGCTTTCAATGCTTTTATTGTTTAGGTAGATTTGAGGACTCTTTCATCAATAGTTAAACTGAAACAAATAACTCTACTTTGATTCATGATGTTGTTTTGGGTAGGATAGGTAGCAGACGGGTGGGGGCAGGAATAGTTCTCCACTATTACTTAAAGTGAAGGTAATGTGTTAATGACTCGATACAATTTTTATACAAAATTATTATAAGTGTGGCAGTCACAAGATATTTGATAGAAGCTAAGGTAAGGTGGAGTCACTCTCAATCTAAGCTGTACATATTTATAAATGTAAAATATACCTCTTGTGCAATAGAGTATTTTTTAACTTAATATTTTGCCATGTGTTTTGATTTAATGTGTCTACAATAGCTTTGAAAGTTTTTTCGCCATAAGCACATGTAACCCTGTTCTTTTGAAGGAAACTCCCTTATAATGAATGGATATGTTATCGGACATCAAGATTCATTTTGAAAGAAAGAATTGACATTCGCATAACACTTTAAAGCTTATGTGACATGTCACAAAAAATAAAAAAATAATTATAAAAAACCCTGATTTTCTTAGCAGTTCAGGAGAAAAACTTTCCTCAGAAAAAAATTGTTGGAAATTATGTCAGTGTCCTTTATGGTTCTCAAGATATACCTCTTCAAGTTTTGAATGTTTCTGAAGCAACTTGTTGTTTTTGCAAAAATAATGATGGGGAGTGTTTCACAGTATTGGCAATTTTTTGTTAACCCAATATCAATTACCCATTTATAACTCATCGGGTAGTTTATGGTTTAGTTATTGATACTTGTGATTTTCATGCACACAATGTAGACTTTCAAAAAAGACCCCTTACGACATACCAATGAAAATTTAACATTAACCATACATGGCATGACCCTCTGAAGACATCACAAGATTTGCATACTGAGCTTATGTTTATGCATGATTAAGTGCAAATCAGAAATTACCCTGTAAAATGGGCAATTTCTGACAGATTTTGATACGAATTGTTCTCCCAGGTTTCTTGGTTTTAAATGCTTTCTTACATCGAACAATGCAACTTTGGAATTTTTATATCACCAGACCTTTTAGGTCCAGGATGGAAGGATTAAGTTCTTGACCTTTGTTCACTAAATCTTTTTTGAAATCCCCCAAATGAACTTAAAAAGTTGAATGAAGATTTTTTCAAGTATGTAGGCTCCTTAAAAATCCTAAGTTGTTAAACAACATTTACAACTCTGTCAAAAATGGCAATGACTGAATCTGGAATGCCATTTCAGTGTCTCCAAACCTCTGGGCCAAAGGTTGGCAACCATTTTCATTCAAGGGGATTGCATGTTTGACCAGGCTGCACTTGAATCAAACTTCAGCTGTTGATTTCATACCTTCATTTCTGAGCAATTTCAACAGTTTATTCTTTATTCACAAAAGCATAATCTCAACATAAGTTGTTAATTAACAGGGAAAACAGGCATGTCCAGGTGCAGGTCCAGACATGCTGAGGGGTGAGGGAGGGGGGTTGAACTTTGAAGAAATGGGGTTTGGGTGGGTTTGATGTGGTTATCTTGCCCAAAGTGCTATAAAGCAGAGTGCCACTAAAAGTAGATTTGGAGCATGCATAAAATTTTAACAAATCACAACAGCTAGAAGTTGAATTACCCAGGACTGTGAGAAGAATCTAAAAAGTCAACACTTTGAATTTTTGAGGCAAGAAGGGTTCTCTTGAAAAAAGTTTCTTTGTATACTCTCGTAAATTTCCTTTATAATAACATTCACAAATTTGTTATCATTGATGTGGTAAAAAAAAGGGTGGTGAGGCTACTCCTATGCCCCATCCTTGAATCCATATTTGCTACCAGGCAACATTTACTGAAGGTTTGCAACTAAGTTTCCTGTGGGTATGTGGTGTTCTTTTCCTGCACATCTGGGCAGGCTGCATGTAGTCAGTGGGACTGCAGGTTGCCCACCATTGTTGTAGGCCTGCACCAAGAAAATTGAAGAGCAGTGACTGAGTTGTGGAATATTTGATAATGAAAGGCAATTGCTCAAATAAAAAGAGCAGAAGACCCTCTTGCCAGTGAGGTAAAATTGTGGTGAGAAATAACTTACAGCATGGATGGAATACAGTATACACAAATAAATATGCCCCAAATGTCTCACAGCTATGTTCCAAACCCATGCCAAAGATATTGGCCTCAACTCAAAGGTTTTCATGTATGACAGATCCCTATGAGTGTTATTACCCCCACAAACATTAGCAGCTGTTCAGAGTACCTTAATTTGAATTTGAAACTATTTGTATCACATCAACGTTTCTTTAGTACTGGAAGGAAGTGTGAAGTTTTATGCCATGTTCATCACATTTTTGTAACCTCCATTCAGAAATGACAGGAATTTGAAAGTAATTCAGGCAATTTCTAGGGGGCAATCCATTTTCTAAATTTTCATAGATTCCATTTTGTTCAAGTCAGTTCCCATCCACTAATTTTAAAACACTGTAATGACAGTAGCATGCCAGTGATACTTGCATTGGGAATTGAAAGTTGCTTGAACTGAATATGGACCAAATACTTGAGAAAGCCCCCCCCCCCCCATCCCAGTGGAGGCATGTGCATATCATAGCAACAAACAAACAAGTGCAGAGTTGACTTAGGTGATGTATACCAGTCCAGTATGCACACAAGTCCACAAAGGGTACATTCACAATGTATATAGACAAATCTGATTAGCACTTGCTTTTAGTGACCGTAGGCATCCATTAGTGGGGTCCATCAGCCTTCAATCGTCTTCATTTATTGTCTACCTAAATTTTAAATCCTCATTTTCAGTGAAGTTGAGAAAATCAAGGTACACTTCGGTGTACAACCATCCACAGAACAGTTAAGGAAGGAAATTTAAAGATTAAAGGTGATGGACCCCAGTAATGGCCCCATAAAATCAGACCATCACGAGCTGTCTGGATTTGTCTACATCCAAAAAAGCCAACCTTATGATAACAGAAATCAGACTTACTCTCTTTGAACAATTACACTTTTCAGCTTAAGTCAGATTTTTCAAATATATGGTGGACTGCTGTGTGCTTCATCATTTACCCACCAAAATGGTGTCTTGCAACATTGATGCATTAAGTCTATATACTTGTCTCCTTATCTGTAGCCAGTGTAAGGCAATGATGATACCAAATTTAAGCATAAAGAATGAGGCAAAAAGTAAATTACATGTATCCCATATTTTACATTTGTATTGTGTCTGTCATCAACCAACTTGCAGTATGTGTACTGTAGCAGTAAACAGGCAGGTGGTATTATCTTTATTTACAAACATTCAACATCCTTCACATAGTGAAAATAGTATCGCCCCCCCCCCCCAAAAAAAAAAAAAAAAAATAAAATGAAAACTGTTTCTTGAAGATGTACAATATGACTAGTAAAACCAATGTTTAATAGTGGTGGCTTCATGAGATTCTAACTAGAGTGACCCTTACAAACCATAACTTGGTTATAAAGAGTAGGGTACATTTGTGATGCTGGTTCATTTGACTTGATACTATGTCAAAAAAAAACCTGGAAAATATCACAAAAAAAAGTTATTGTTCCTTCCTTTACCTTTAAAATTAGTAGAATTCATCATGATTACTACAATTGGAAGCGAAGTTGGTACCAGGCAGTGCAGGGCCTGGTGACCACTGCAGGTCCTTACAGGCATTAAGGAACATTCAGCAAGGGCTGCCCACACAGGCTTCGACAAATCCCCCGCCTGACAGTCCGGGACAAGTAAAAAATTACTCGGACAAGTGAACTGCTCAATATTATAGCCCGCTGGGCAAGCAGCACAGAAGTCTTCTTCACATAGGAATTCAATGGCTAGTACTAGATAATTAGAGATGGACTCAGTGCATATTCATGCGGACAAGTTGACTTTGGGAATCCCTAGCCCAATGGACAAGTAATAAGAAATGAATTTATCGAAGCCTGTGCCCACAGTAGTGACAATCCTGCAAGGTACTAACATTACTGAAAGTTTGTCAGTTATGATTATTGCTATTAGGTCTTGTATTGAAAATTACACATTGTGAAACACTTTCATGAAATCTGGGGAGATAAATGATGTGTACATGTATCAGAATGTTAGGCCAATTTTACAATATCGGATGTTGGATCCTATGGGAATATCATCCAATACTAAGTGATAGCAAATAGTCCATCACTAGTAATACTGAACTTTGAAGTTGCTCATGTTGCCAACTTCCACAAAGTCAAGATAACTCATGCTGAGGTGCAGAGACCATGCACATTATTCATCCAATAACAGCAGAAGACTGGCTGTTAAGATAAGCCCAGTTGGTTCACTTGCACTGATTACAGTCATGTCGGAAAAAATACCCTTAGAACAATCTCGTCAGGAACTGTTCTCAGAGCAAATTACATGCCCACTTAGGATTCGAAAATGACCATGAAGGTTGACATTTGATAGCACTTTATCTAAGAATATGCTGAAAGGGGATGTAGCCCTCCACTGCACAAGTAATTTGATTCCCTTTTTGCCAGCACTTATTTCAGGATTTGTTGTAAGTTGTTATTTGAACCCCAGAGTTGTTGGGGTTCTATTGTACCAGAATGGTAATCAAATCTGCTGCTTATTGAAGCAGTTAATAGGAGTAATGAACCAGTGGTCGGGTACTATAATTGGGAACGGCAGTTTTTCCCTAAAAACTGTGGTAGCCATGACAGATATCCTTAAAGGCTAATATCCCGTAATGGTTTCACCTTGCATTTCCACAAACAGCACATTTGTTTTGTAAATGCCTTTCATAACAGGTTTCAAGCAGGTTATAGATATTTTGATTTACACAAAATTCATGTCATTCTAAGTCAATCGACCTGTGCGCTGAGGCTAGTTACTAGTATCACAGGATAAAATATCACACGAGGAAGTCTTCAAAGCTTGCTGCATGGGAACTAGCTTTAACATCAAGGGTGCTGCAAACCAAAACATCATCCCATCAGTTCTCTTTCGATTTCATCCATTTCTTCTTGGGATAAACTGTTTCCAACAGGATTTCCTTCCTTCGATTTTGATTCCATCAATTTCTCATTTCCACCTCCCACTTTTCCCAGTTCTCTTTCAGTATCTGCTATTTCCTGAAACATTTTGGTTTCTATACTAGATATTTTTAAATCCTCTCCATATTGAATACTGTCAAGTTCCTCTTGTGACAACCCACCAAGTTCCTCTTCTTGTTCTTTGGCTTGTTTCGCAGCTTTCCTTTCCAGGGCTAACTTTCTCTTTTCCTCTATTCTTTTCTTTTGTTCTTCTGTCAGAGTTGACTGTTGGAGAGAAAGTTGCAGCAATAACATAGTCATGATTGTGAACAGCACCAATGCTCATTACTTGTGCATTGTACAGTTCAAGTTACATACAAGGCATTCTGTGTAGTGATTAAACTAATTGCTTCCGCCATTGCCATGCACAGATTGAAAAAATTAGATGCAACAAGTGTAATGATTGCAGACAGTGCAATTTCTCATTACCCGTGTGTTTTCCAGTGTAGAGTCAAATACGAGGCATTCAGAGTAACGCATTTTGTCTAAGCCAAAGATCAAAACAGTCAGATGAACTTTTTATCAGTGTCAGACAAGTAAATCTGCATGTGCATGTAGCTTAGTGGGGGAAGCGGATAGAAGGCAGTGGAAAGGAAAAGTAGCGTTTTCCCAAAGTGAAGGAAAGGGAAGCCTTCTCTTACAAAAAAAAAGTGAATGATAGTATATCACAGATGGCAATCCACATTGTGATATTGACAAACAAAAGAAAATCATAGTACATAAAACAATACCATTTTAGGCAGGTTGACTGAAATTTAAGAAACTAGGTTGGACTTCAATAACTGAAAATTATGGATTGTTATCAAAGTTCCCCTCTCTGCCCCCCCCCCCCCCACTCCTTTCCTTTGTCTTTCCTCCAACATGAAAGGAGTGGCTTTGTTTACTGATGCAGTCAGTCTACTCACTTTACTTTCAGACTGAGATGTCGCCAGTCTCTCATTTCCTCTGCTTTCTTCATCTTCTCCTCTTGTTACTCCATCATCTTCATCCTGTTCCATTTTTTCTCCAGTCACTTCTCCTTCATCTAAAAAGAAAATTATGTCCATGTTTAAATGGCTTCTTTTAACCTGAATACTACTTAAATCCATCAGGTGGCTTGAGAATGACAGTTGGATATTATATGTACAAATATGTATAAAATTCTAGGAAAAGAGTTTTGCTTTCACATTTGACCCTCCATGGTAAATTAAACACTGATAAAATGCTAAACAAAGAAGAATTTAGATTATTAACCATACAAAAATATTGTAAGTGCTGTTGAACACTCCATGCTTTGTGTTTGTATTTTGTTGATAGAAAAAAAGGTGTTGCATTATAAAAATACTGATTTTGGGTCACCTTGATGCTCCAAGCTTTCACAAACAGTTTTTCTATCCCCAAATGAATCAACCCACTCAATATCTGCTCCACCTTCCTTAGTCGATCAAAATCTCTGGAACTGATACTAAGTGTGAGGGTTTACACAATACAAAGTTGATCTTGAGGGGTGGATCAGATCTGGATCTGATCCACCCCTGGAGTGTAAAAGCATTTCTAGTCAACATGGCCTCAAATGAGCTGCTGCTATACTAAACTACACAACAAAACTAGACATGGGACAGTGAATCACTGAAAATACAGAGGGTTGTAATGAGTCGGGAAATCAAGAGAAGAAGGTGGAACTGGAATGGTCATGACACCTTTGTACACCTGGAGGGGAGACCAGAAGAAACAACAGGTGTAGGCAGACCAGGAGTAACCAGTTTTTCTGCCAGGGGGAGGGGGGGGGGGAGGGTAGTTAAGAAAGAGAGAGAGGAGGCAGAGTAGAGGAATTGGAACAAAGGCAAAAGTAGCAGCACAGGAAAGAGTTACCTGGAAACATAATATCACAATCTGCTCTTTTGTGCCTCCTGGCACACAGAGCATTAAGATTAAAGAAAGTATGCAGGGAAAACTGTGATTAAAACTAGTCTAATCATCAGCACAATTACTAATAAAGGCAAAAAACTTTGAATTTAAATTATGTTTCTTTACCTAAATCATCATCTCTTCCAATAAAGTCTTCATCAAGAAGAGGCATATCCATGCGAATCTTTGCAAGGCAAGTCTGAAAGAGAATAATAATATTACAATCAGACAAACAATTGATGTCACTGTTGTATTAGTACACCACTCTTTTGTTGCACGTCTTCACCGCGGGATGTTCATTTAACTACAGTAGCACTGGCAGATACAAATTGACCTCTAAGGACTCACTAAACCAAACCAGTTGACCTGCCACTGACGGAGACAGGATTCCTGCAATTTCTGGTGAATGAATGTTCCATGACTTCACTCAATTTTCCTGAATTTCAAGACTTCTCTGGGTTTTCCACGACCTGAGGAACCCTGTGGTGGGAGCACAGAGTTAAGAAAGTTCATTTTCTAACTAGTGCTAATTGCAGATAAAAGAGCAGAAGAATTAGTAGCTTCTTGCTTCCCATGACATAAACCTGAAAAACTTCCATCACAAAAGTAGGTATTTACAAAGAAACTGGGAATGTGAAGGTGGGAATCTGTTATTTTCTTGTCTTTATGATATTGTTCTGACATTTTTCGGAAGGTTTCTTCCTATCCATATAGCATGCACAAAAGGAAAACTTCTGCCAAAGTCTATAGATTTGAACCTATATTATGAGTGCAGGAAACAAGCTTTTGGCACTCCTGCAGACAGCGTTAGTAATAGCCATTCAGAAGCACAGTCCTCTCAGATAAATCACTTTGAAGTAAGGAAGCATAGGTCTTGAATTTTGAGACCTGCGAGAGCGAGAGCACACTCACTGTGAGGAGTATGTTTTTTTGCACACCAAGTTGAAGATGAGCACTAATATAAATCTGTTATCGTTTTACCCTTTACCGTTGTGCTCCAACCGGGGCATATTTGCGCGCCTCAGGAGTGGGCGGAAAAGGGGACGTAGCACGCCCCGCATCAGCTTCCGTAGATTATTGACCCCGTTACCTTATACTATTGTCCCTCTCGTTGTTGTGGCTGAATTTTCGGGTAGCTACTCGCAGTTTCAAGCTCTGCGTGAAACAGTAAAGATGGGTGACAGTCGCGCTCTCCGTATGGGTCCAAAAGGACCCAAACAACGGTAAAGGGTTAATGAGACAGCACACCAACCGAAACTCTTTTAATTTCCCAAAGAGTGCAATTTGTAGAACTCCTGGAAAATCTAAAATGCAAGGAATTATATGGGATTTTTTAAAGGTCAAAAATGGGTTTTTAAAAGATCAAGTATGGGCAGTATGAACTCTTAAACTCTAGAAGACTTGGACTGTGAGTCAATTAATTATTTCATGAAAGAAATGACACAGGTTACAATGGCATCTGCTGGCATACATACAATTTCAAATATCTAATGAATTACAGCACCGCAGTACCAAATGAGACCTGATACTAACACTTACATATGATGCAATAGAAACTAAAACTTTGTAAACATTTGCAGATTTTGCATAATACATATTCATAGTCATGACAAAACATATGTGGGGTTTGGTGCACAACTATGGAAGAATTATTAACCACAAGTGCAGATAACAGGTTACCAGCAAGCTCCTAAATCTGGGCTTTCATGGGTAAAAATGGGTTTTCTTAAACACGGGCCTAAAATAGCAATATGGACTTTTACTGAATTTTATGGGTTGTAAATGTCTGCTGGGTGACCTGAAAATAACATGACCAGCAAACACAACCCAATTATAGAAAATTTCCCATTGAATATTTTTTATCTGAACAATTGATGGAGTCAATGCAAAATATATGGGGGTGGGGGGGGGGGGGTGGGAGACGTTTAGCTTACCTTAACTTTCTGCTTCTCTCCAAGTTTCTCCAATTTTATAATCATTTCTTTCATTGTAAGTTTCGGATACAGGCGATTCATCCAGTGTTCCATTTCTGTCATCAGCAGATTCAGGTCCTCATGTTCATGGCCTTTACCCTTAAATTTTACTCTTTCAAAATGTTTCTGAAGACTTGGAAGTCCCTTAGGACCTGTCAACCTAAGAAAGATATTAACTTCCATAAATGCTTTGTTTCCTTTGTTTTTATTGATTTTACATTTGTTTCCTTTTTTGCTCCCCAAAAATAGCAATTTGGATGTTTCATGCAAGACAAGTCCACATATTTCCCAATTCAAATTTATCACACAACCATGTTAGTATGTTTCATCCATTCTACATCACCCAATATTTAGACAGACTTAACAAAACCACCTCAGCTTTTGCTAAAAAAATTTTAAAGATGAACTTTTATGTGCAATATTGACCCACAAAAAATTCCAGTTCAAATCTCACATACTTTTCAAATTTTTGAGTGGATCCTGAACCCATATTATGGGTCAGAGGGCATTCAAATTGCAGCATCTCGGATTTTGCTTAATATTTGTAAATATAAACGTTCATATGCTCAAATTGAACACTCAAAAAATTCCAGCCGAATACCCTGCATAGTTTAACCCCTCAGCTTCTAGCCCTCTGGTTGTCAACTTTTCAGGCAGTGTTCACACAAACTGGATACTGTAGTCAGGTGGTAAGAGCATCAGACTTGTAGTCAGGAGGTCGGGAATTAGACTCCTGGCCAGGTCACACTAATGACTTAAACCAGAAAGCCAAAAGGCTTAGTGATTCCTTGCCATCAAATACCTTACCTACTTTCAAATTGACAGTGCTTGATAGATTTTTCTTTACATTTTAGGCACAGAATTTTCACAATTTTACCCCTGGTGACCTCAAATGACCTTTGACCTCTACCAAAAACAATAGGCTTCTTTCTCTCAACATGACAAATCTATATATCAAATATGAAAAGTATCTGTTACTCTTATCTGGAGATATCGTGGTTACCAGCCATTTTGGAAGTTTTGGCAATTATACCGCTGGTGACCTCAAATGACCTTTGACCTCTACCAAAAGCAATAGGCTTCTTTCTCTCAACATGAAAAATCTATTCACCAAGTATGAAAATTGTCGGGCAATCCTATCTGAAGATATCATGTTTACAAGCCATTTTCGGTGTTTTCGAATTTTTACCGCTGATGACCTCAAATGACCTTTGACCTCAGCCAAAAACAATAGACTTCTTCCTCTCAACATGACAAACCTATATACCAAGCATGAGAAGTGTCAGTCACTCCTATCTGAAGAAATCATGTTTAAAAGCCATTTTTGGGATTTTCCCAATTTTACCGCTGGTGACCTCAAATGACCTTTGACCTCTGCCAAAAACAATAGGGTTCTTCCTCTCAACATGACAAATCTATATACCAAGTATGAAAATTGTCGGGCAATCCTATCTGAAGATATCGTGTTTACAAGCCATTTTCGGCCTTTTCGCAATTTTACCGCTGGTGACCTCAAATGACCTTTGACCTCTACCAAAAACAATAGGGTTCTTCTTCTCAACATGACAAATCTATATACCAAGTATGAAAAGTGTCGGTCACTCCTATCTGAAGATATCGTGTTTACAAGCTATTTTTGAAATTGTCGCAATTTTACCGCTGGTGACCTCAAATGACCTTTGACCTCTACCAAAAACAATAGGGTTCTTCCTCTCAACATGATAAATCTATATACCAAATATGAAAAGTGTCGGACATTCCTATCTTAAGATATCGTGTTTACAAGCAAGTGTCACAAACACACACACACACGCACACACACACACACACACACACGACATCACCATCGCATAGATTCCTTGCCTGTCTACGGCAAGGAATCAAAAACCAGAACCTACTGCGATTGTGCTTGGTGCTCACAGCATAAGAAATGGAGTAGTAAAACAAGCTGGTGAGTCACAACTGGTAACTAGAGTAGCAAAGCTACTGTCGCTCAACCATTCTGATGTTACCAGTGTTTTTTATTCATCTTGAACAAAGTCAAGGTGTACAATCTCAACCTCTCTCTCCCTTGCCATCATTTTCATCTGTTTACCTCTCCCTCCCTCCCCAGCTCACTCCTCTGTGTAATTTGTAAACAAAAAGTGAAGAACTGGAAGAAACTTCAATGCACCATCCATTTGAAGGCTGACAGGAAATGCTGATTTGTGTCCATTCAAATTGACATCATTCCGAATTGTAACATGTAACAAAGATCACTAATCCACCACAACTCCAGCTCGACCACGGCATTACAGTGATCCCATGGTATGGAAGTGTCATCACACAGCAAAGAGAGATCTGTGTAATGGCAGCTCCCTGGTAATAGATACTAAAATTACTGAAGGATAAGTAATTAGCAGACTGGGAACTCAGGTGTGTAAACAATGGACACAGGCAGCTACAAAAATAGGCCTACAGTAAATGCTATTAACAATGCCTCCCACTGGGATTGTTTCATAAAATTTTGCCCTGAGGCAAAAAATGAAGAAAATCACCAAAAAGTAACATTTTTCTGTGGTTTATCTTGTTGATAAGAAAGAGATCTGTTGCCCCATCAATACGACACCTTACAGCAAGTTTTAGAAAAATCCACAGGCAACTACAGAGGCTAAAACCTTTTAAAATGTGAGACAGACAATTTTTTGTGAGGCAGACACTTTTTCCCTCTACAGTATAACAAAAGCTCTGCCCACACTTTGTGGGTTGAGCTTAAAAGGTCATGGCCAGCTCAACTTGACTAATTGGTTGGAAACTGGGCCATAAAACTCCATCTAACCTAACTTCAGGCAGTGCCCACAACTATTTTTCCAGTCTGTTGTGTATGACTTTATCGCAGGATGTAGCAGGAACCTCCCAGGTGAGTGGCAGATGCTTCACCGCTACCCTCTTCCAAGGGTAAGAGGATATTTAAAATGCAGGCATGAATGAAATGGTAACATGATTCTTCATCAAAGCAAGCCCAGAGTAACAAATTGAGGATATATGTCCAAAAGACATACGGTGATCATTGAGAAGTGAACATCTGTTTTAATACCTTTCTTCATCAAGCTTAGGTTGTGGCTTCCTTTTGATGATTCTTTTTGGTTTTGTCTCATTGCCTTCATCAGCAGTGGTATCACCAAGCAGTCCATCCAGAGGATCTACGAAAGTAAAAAAGGGTAATACACCAAGTCAATTTTGAAACCATGGTTTATATTTCATGGTGGGTATTAGGGGTTTGCTGTGACTACTATAGGGTGAAAATGTCTGCATGCCATTTTATCCCCTCATTCCTCTTGGTGGTAGTGCATAACATTGGAATATTACAGCAACCAGTAAAGAAGTGTGCTTCTTTTATTCTGAGTGCCAAATAAATTCAGTTTAAGGTGTGGGGGAGGGGGAGAGGGGGACTATGAAGTGTAAGGACAGGTTACACACAATATACTTGATTTTTGAAAAGGTTCTTAACTGTACTTCAACTTGATCAACAAGGGGAAGTAATTGCTGAACAGGAATTTTGGTAAGGTGTTGCAACCTGTTTTACCTTTCCTGTTTGTATGGCCTTTACCGCTGAATATGAAATCTTGATAAGATGTGGATTGATTTGTGTCACAGTAAATTTTTCCTGTCACAATATAGTGACCTGACCAATGGTTGTTTGGGATCCTTACAGCTTTTTTTATTCAAATTTTTGCTTAATATTGCTTCTTTTGGGGCTTTTGATAACTGCAATCCAACCTTTGCACAGAAGTTCATTCGCACAGCCTTTTCAGGAATGCAGCATTTACAGTAGGAGGGCATAAAAATTTAGACAAAGTCATCATTCTTTCAGACAAAGATACTTCAATACTCACTTTGTTCTGATGTGGTCTGGTTTGTAGCATTTTCATTGTATTCTGCAAGAGGAGATAAGGGGGCCATGATAGGGGGCATCTCAGGAACTTCATCATCATCATAGTCATCCCCGTAGTAGTCCTGCTCCATTAGTTCTTCATCTTCAAGATTTATAGATGCCATCTTATTGTAACACTTCTTCTGCAAATCACTGTTGAGATATGAAAAACTTTGAAAACTGAAAATGTACACTTGAACAGTATTTATTTCTTTGGGACTAACTAGTCCTATACATGCATATGGTCATTTTCACGGTAAAGGGTGTAACTTTTGATTGTTGACACCAAAATTTCAAAGTGGAATGGCACAATTTTTTTTTATGTAATCATGTGCAGAAAAGTCTCAATTATAGGAAACAACAAGTTCTGGAGCTTAAACTCTTTCGTAATATGTGATGCAAATTTGTCCTATGTGGAAAAACGAGAGAAATCTGACAAAAAACAGCATTAGTATCCAGGGCTGAATGACCAACAACTACAGAGGTAATATATCACAACTGGTATTTTTCAATTGCCATCAGGATGAACTTCTTGGGCCAAGAAACTGTTTCTATCCAAACTGACCTGGTCACACAAATATTTTAATGATAAGTTCAATATTGCATAAAAATCTGGCCCTTGCAATATATTTTTCTTGTTCACCACATGAGCTTTGATGGAATGTAGATCAAAACAGCACAGCAGCATCAGTACCTAAGGGGTACTTACCCACACAAATATTAGTGTAATTGCATTTGTCTTACCAAACTTCTAATTTTCAAGATAATGTGTTTGGAGGCTTCAGTTAACAAATATGACATGTTTCGAGGCTTCAATATTGTTAACATGGTACAAAGCCAAAAGTTCATCAATAAGATTCAACTTTTGTTTCAAAAACATGTTCAATCATAAGCTCAACACCTTCAACATTTGTTAATAAGCAAGGTTCTTGTTACCTCTTACATGTATCAACAAATTTCTCAATTTTTAGTGCAGCAGTTAACGATTACAAGGAAAGGGTAATTGGAATATCTGCACTATCAGACATTAACCATGAAGTAACTCAGAGCTGCAATTTAGAAAGTAATTCAACTAATTACTATAGCACAAATCAAGTTTAGTCTTTATTTTGGAACATGTTTTGAAAGGTTTTACAGTTACATTCACCCATGTTTCGGAGGCTTCATAAATGTTAACATACTGGCTACCCTGGAAATTGTCAGTTACTGA
This sequence comes from Holothuria scabra, assembly GCA_037179385.1. Classification (NCBI taxonomy): domain Eukaryota; kingdom Metazoa; phylum Echinodermata; class Holothuroidea; order Aspidochirotida; family Holothuriidae; genus Holothuria; species Holothuria scabra. The sequence continues at coordinate 19,965,289 of CM074188.1, forward strand.
GGAGACTTGATAAATGATAAGATATGACATATACAGTAGTCTATTACTGAGGAAGCAAAAGATTTGCTGCTAACAATATTTAAAATTTCACTGTTATCAAATACTGTACCACTGATTAAGCATATTCTTCATGGAATATATTTAATGGCACCATGGGGGTAACATTCACCTATGTTTAATAGACATTGATATAGATAAGGTTGTTACAGATTGTCCACTGTGGAAACACTGGATGAAATTAATCTTTTAATGTCATCAGAATCTCATTTTGCCTCTGAGGTTTTAGCCTATTTTGTATCCAGTATATTTTGTTAGAAGAAAGCCATTTAAATTACAGAATAAGGTCATCTTCCTTATTGTTTACATTCCGCAATACCTTCCACCAATGTTCATTATATGGTTCACATGCAACTTCAAAGGAAACCTGGGTTGCATTTTCAGAGCTCAATTGTAATGTTTGGAACTTAAATCAAGTTGACATCCAATCAACAAGTGTATTGTTTTATACAAATCAAATCCAACTTTAACATCAATAAGATGTTTTAACTTGCGATAGAATAAAGCAACGTGAACAATTCCACATTAAAAAAGGATTATTTAGAACTTTGGAGAGGATTTGTTGTATTGAACAAAGTTCTCTGAGATCAAACTTAGTGTTTTGGCAATGCTCCCATTTGACAGATCAAACTCTAATAAGGGTGCAGAATCACAATATTCACAATGAAGATCAACCCATTTTGATTGACCCACTGGGGTTGATCAGATCATCCTTGATTGTTTTACTTTTGGCATGGTTATCACAACTGTACAACATACCATCAAGAAGACTACAGTCTCCTTGAAGCTACAGTACTTAAACTGAAATAGCAAGTTACACATCAACATGCTAAATGCAATATAACCAAAATGAAATTGCATGCACATTGCAAAGTAATTATGTCATTTGACAAAGAAAGAGGGATTTGCTATTTCAAATTATTCAGACTACTGTACAGTACTATAAAGCCAAAACCGGCAGTTGCAAAGTTACTATTATGGAAAACTCCCTAGTGATATAACCTACCGTAACACTCAAAACTAATTAATGGTCTGGACTATACTGTACTGTACATTTACAGATGTTTTGACAAAGACAAAGTTTGTGAGCCAACATTTGATGAATATCTTTAGCTCATGGGTCCACAGAATTTGTACTCAGGTGTCAAACTTCCTAACTAAAATTCTTCAAAGCACTGCCACTGAATTACAGTAACTTAAGTTTGCTGACATACAGTACCTGTCATCAGAGAGAACATCCCTTCTTAAAAAGCCAAAAATTCATGGACTGCTTTCAATTGTCTTGCTACAATGCATGAACTGTAAATAGAATACACTAGACATGTTTTAGAAATGTTGGAGAGCCAACCCTTCCACGAGAAATCCTACAGCACTGGATATATGGTATCCATGTAAACATATAGGCCTACCCTTGGCTGAGGCACTAAATGCACCCTAAGGAGCCCCAGGACTATGGAGACCATTTGAAAGACACTGTAAAGCCTTTGCTCTCTATTTCAAAATTCTTTCTTGAAAGGAACTGTTTTGAATTTAAAGGCCATATTTCAGTACAAAAACCTGGATGTGCATACTGTACTGTAGGTGACCAGTCCTTACATGAAATCTGTAACATTGTGATGCGTAATGTAGACTTGAAAGTAATGACAATCCATTCCAACATATATAAATGGCTACATCACAGGGATGTTATTGTACTGCTCAAAGGTGCAGTACTGTAAGTGCTACTGTATATTGTACAGTAACTGCATTGATCTGAACTCATCATAAATCATATCTATTAAATGAATTCATCCTTCTTTGAAATTCACTAGAAGGTCACAAAACTCAACTTAAAGTTCAGTACAGGTTTGAAACTTTTTTATCCCTTGAAGCTTAATTTTCACTTCTGCAAGATCAGAATTATGGAGACATATTCACAAGAAAAGAAAAATGAATAAAAAGAAAGTAAAGCAAAAAAATGAAAGGGTAAAACCCTCTCTCTAGTGATGAGACCAATTGTCCAGAGAAAAGAAAACAAGAAATTTACTAAAAAGACTTTTTACCACAGAAACAGCTACTTACCCAAAGAGATCACAGGCCTTAACTGGAAGCCACTGAACACCATCGAATATAAGAAAAAATCTCTGCAGCCAAAAACAGAGCAACAGCCCCAACACTAATTTGGAAACAACCTATACCTCACACATCAAACCAACTTGCCTTTCCCAACACTGCTTCTTTAGTTAACAGTATGAAAGTGAAGTTCAAAGACTGACTTGTAAAATTACGGTTTACTCCAGGCCAGGAGTTGAATTAAACAGAAAAAATAATGGTTCTGACATCTTATTGAGCATGCTTATATTTTAGAAACTACACCCTACAGTACAGTACTGTACCTATGCAAAGACTAATTCTGACGGTGTTCTGTGTACAGAGGAAAGAAAAGCTGTAGTTGGTTTCTATGAACCTCCTACAGTAGACTTAACTATCTCATTGAAAGTAAACCAAACTCACTTTTACAGTATATCATGTAGAACATGATGTTTATTGGGTATTCTACCTTAAAATGTAAGTTACACAACTTGATATCATCAGATAGTGACATCGTCTCCTCTCCACTTTCACTGGTATGATCACAAATGCACCAACAAACACTTGTAATAGACCATGAGAAAAGAGAATCAAAGGGTGGGGGTTAATAAAGCTGAGACAATTTCATCTACCCTCAAGGCCAGCCTTTAAAATCATAACACAGATCTGTTAACATATTCAATGAAGCCTCCGAAACAGGTCAAGAGGTATTTTTGGGCACCTGAACATCATGGTAAAACATATTCTAAATTGTATTAGGTAATTACCGACATATTCTTAGAATTTGGCTTTACCTGTATACCCATTATGAAGTAAAAATTACACCTTTTTGTAACTTTTTTAACAGGGACAAGATGACTGGCAGTACTTTCATCCTTTGGGAAATATCAATTTTCTAGGCTATATCAGTTGAGAATAATTTAGAAACACAGCTACCAGCTCCAAATTGGTTTCTTTCCATTAGCAGCATGCAGTATCAGAACATGAAACAAAAAACATACCTCAATGTTGATTTCAAAGACAACACTATCATTAACGATGATGTTAACACATGTATGAAGTCTCCGAAACAAGTTATTACAGTCATTGACGAGTCTATCAAACATGTATTTTAAAACAGGGTTTTGTTTGGTGTTGGGCAAGAATTCACCTCTCTGCTGATAATTTGAAAGCAAATTTAGAATAAAACATTTAACTTAAAATGCAGAAATATGAATATTATTGTAACTGGTGTTTCGGAGGCTTCATTGTGTTTCGGAGGCTTCAAGTGTTAACGGAAAGTTGGTATCGACTCACTTTTCAAAATGATGAGGCAAATCTCAACTTTTTATGAATGAGTGAACAGAGGGTCTAGAAGCATACATTTGTGGAGGCAAAGTAGAACACCTTTGTATTTCCTGTTCATACGGGAGGGTCAAACAGTTTGTTTTGGAGGCTTCAAAAATGTTAACGGAAAACTTACTCTTTTGAATTTCGCTTTCATTAAATCCATGAAAGTCCTGGGATCTGGTTAAGTTACCTTCCAACTGGGAGTAGTGTTAAAACACATTATATAAAGAATGATTGGAGAGCTGCAAGCAGTATTTTATCATTGTAACCATACTGAAATGTCTGTTAACAAATGTTAACGGAAAATGAAGCCTCCGAAACGACAAATACAGACGTCAATTACTCAAAATTGGAACGTGAGTTACAACTGATATTAATTCTGTAGTTTCTGCTGGACATCTTCTTACAAATAATACATAACACACATAATCCATGAAGTGATTGTAAAAGAGGCATGATTTTGGAAAAATGACTCAATAATTTTGTCATAAAAAAGGTCAGATTTTGGGTACTTATAGCTCTGTAAAAACTGAACACATTAAGCTCTCAAAAAATGTATGCTACCCAAGGTAGCTGCTACTCTTGTAAGTTACCTGGTGCAAAATGTTTTGATTCTGAATCTTCCTTAGCTAACTACAGATCAAAATGTGTCAAAATCCAAAGTTACACCCTTTACCGTGAAAATGACCATATCCAAACCATATTGAACAATATGGACTGATATCACAAGGCAACAATATGGAAGCAAAATGAAGCATACTGTACATGACATACCAAAAATGTAAATGATCTAAGGGAGGTGAGGTTGGTAACATATTGTCCTTAATTCAGTGGACCTAATAGCTCCTTCGGGAAGCAGTTTTAAGTTTGCTTTTCCTGAATGGCCCTCTTCCAGAGGTTTGGGAGGGCTTTAGATAGAAAAAACATAAATAAAGCACACTACTCTTTGCAGTCTGATGTCTGACAGGTGAACAAATCGAGATGTCTGTGAGGCCAACCTGTGGGTCTAAATGTTTTTCCCAGGTTCAATTATGGTTTGCTTTTTGGATACAGTCCCACCTCACACCACCTTTCTATTAACATGAATGCCAGCAGGCATCTGCTGGCATTCATTTTAGTTTCCTCCACCGAAGTTAATACTGCTACTGTAGGCCAAACATGAGACAGCAATGAAACTCGACTGTAGAACCCCATCCTGCATCACAGCAGCTCACTAGCATGTCCATCCTGGGAACTCCTGGGGATGCCACCTACTTACAGTAGCATAGGGATAGTACAACTTGTCCCAAATCTTGCCAGTTTGCATTTAAGAGGTTGTTCCATCATTCCTTAGGAAATTACTTACTTTTGAAGGGATGCTCTGAGATTGCGAAAAGGAAAAAACATTTAAAATTTAAGACACTCGGCTGAGACGACCATTTGAACAATAAATGAGTAAGGTATATGCTGCAAATTCCAGCATCAGCCTTTAAATTCTTGTGATAACAACGTCTAAACAATGTGCTCCACACAAACATTATTCAAACTCTCATGGGCCATCCGTTATGCAGACCAATCAGAAAGAAGGTGTAAACTGCTGATCGAATTGGCACAACTAACACGAGTGAACAAGACTGGTTAGCATTAGTGTGTGGTCGTTTACATATTGCATGTACACACTGTACCATGCCTGCCATCATACTTTCTCACAATGACTTGCAATGAGTTCACATAAAAGACATAGTACTGTAAGAGAAACCGGCCAATGACTACACAAAGGGCTAGAAGAGTGTTAGCAGTAAGCACCAAAGAGTGGAAGACAGTGACATTTTCAGTAGTAAAGGAAAGCAATTCTGAGAGTGTGTACACATGAAAGTGTTATCGAGCGCTTACACACTGAACACCATTCTCGGCCGTAAGCTATACAGTTGCACAGTGAGAGATAGCCAAGCCTGAGTGGTATGGAATGTTTCTAACCAGGTGACACCTCCATACTACTGCATATTCAACACTAGGTTAGTTATTTAACGTTCTATGATGAGGACTGTTTTTGAAAAAGACCCTACAAAAATTTAATGATATAAGCTGTTTAGGTTAGTTCCAGACACTAAAACTATCACTTTGTAATTCCGATTTGTATTCTTCAATACATCGTTGCACTCGCTGCAATTTCATGGATAAAAAGAAACAATAGAAGTATAATCAAATGTTTTACCTTTTTGTAAACTCATCACATTGCTTTAAGTTTTTACTAATTTTTGTAAAGATGGAGGGTCATTTTTAATAAAATGTTACAAACTTGTTTTATAACTTTGAAATATGATTCCAAGGGGGTTATTTTGAGAACAACACAACATTTACAATTAAAATAACTGTAATTAAAATAACTACCTTATTAGTGTAATACTGTAGTTGATTCCAGTTTGTATAAACTGGCAAGATGTGGGACAAGGTCTGGGACAGGGTAGTCCTTGAACAGACTGTTAACAGCAGGACCTACTCGGTACATGGTCCTTGGCTATATACTGTACGCCTCACAAAAGCATGACAATGTGTAGTCCTTGAACAGGAATGTGTACTATGTTTAAAGGGCAAGAGCAGTCACACAAAACTTATTTTGAACCAGCAGCTAAATCTCACAGCTTTCTTTTTATTTTTTCTGACAGTATTTAACTCAAAATATTTAAAGGGAGTGTGACATTGAAATGACAAAATTGGGTATTGGATGTTTCAGTTTCAGTTTCAATTTATTCTGTTTACCTCATTTGAGGTTTTAGAATCAAAAAAACAAAAGCAAAGAACATTTACATAATATGATAAAAGAAGCAATCCAAGTTTACAAGATGGCAAAGTGAAAAGAAGAGAAAAGAAAAGGGATAGAGAGAGAGATAAAAAGAAACACAAGTACATCTAGGGGTTATTCCATGCCAATTCAACAAATGGTCCCCAGGTGACCCCCTCTGATTTTGATGAAACTCCCTCAAAATGTTGCAATACATACTAAATGAAATCACTGAAAATTGCAGCTCCATAGCTCAAGCAGTTTTCGAGTTTCGACCCTCTGAAAAGAATTGCGCAATACCATATTTTTTCAAAGAAAGCTCTTATTGCCATTTGTAGTGAGTTTGAAGGTCCATTACTTTTTATGGGGGTAAGATATAAAGCTGAAAATTTGTATGTGGGCAGTGTAGTGGCCAAGTAAACAGAATCTGGTGTCAAAATTACCCTAGCTTCCTTTGTTAAAAATATGGACCATTGAAAATGGAATTTTTCACTTGCGGAAGACATTTTTCAAAATTTAGGCCCATCTGGGCCCTAAACTAAGTATCAGTGGGACTTCTTAATTGAGCACAGCATTATTTGGTAACAGGTCTAAAGGCAGAAGCAAGTGTAGCAACATAACATTTCTAATGATTGAATGACTGGGATCCAAACATGGTCTTATTGAAAAATTTTTAAAAACATGGCCCCATACAGGAAGGTCGTTGACCCCATGGGCAAATACCCACATGTTTGAAATTTTTTGTGAAGAAGGTTACACATCTGATTATTATATGTACAAAAAATCATATACAAGTATGGACCTCCTTCATGGTTAGATAAGGGAAATAAAATGAGTAGTATCCAACACTTTTTGGAAGAAACTCTGCAAAAGGCACAAAGTCCCATATTTGAGGGCCCATAACTCTTAAATCATACATGCTACGACTTCAAAACTAAGCAGCATGAGAATATTTATGCCAGAAATTGGATAGAAGCAATCAAAACCATGATACTAGCATTAAACATGAAGATTACAACCCAAAATATTTGGTGATTTGGCATGGATGACCCCTATACACTATAACTTATGAAGGCAGTGAGAAAACTGTGCCACCAGCCTAACAGAAAAAGAGAATAAATTAGCTGAAAAAATCAATGATGAGAGTTGCAAACTTAGCAAGATTTTTTAAAACGGATTTGTTCCTTCTCTTTATTTATGCCAGAAATTGGATAGAAGCAATCAAAACCATGATACTAGCATTAAACATGAAGATTACAACCCAAAATATTTGGTGATTTGGCATGGATGACCCCTATACACTATAACTTATGAAGGCAGTGAGAAAACTGTGCCACCAGCCTAACAGAAAAAGAGAATAAATTAGCTGAAAAAATCAATGATGAGAGTTGCAAACTTAGCAAGATTTTTTAAAACGGATTTGTTCCTTCTCTGAAAAAGAAGTCTCATTTTAATTGAATTAGGATTAACAGTAAAGAAGTGTTTCCAGTAAGTTTTCCTTTCCCTGTGAAACATTTTACATTCAAATAAATAGTGAAATTCATCCCCCAATCTCTCAGAACCACAATAATGACCGAATCTTTCGTTGTAAATAATGTTAAGAAATCTTCCAGTGACAACAGGGAGTTTATGATTAGCACAATGAAACATACACAAATGTATATGGTCTTTAATGGGTAAACATACGAGGTATTTTTCTAGTTCTAATTTAGTCTTAAAAATACGGTAGTTCCTACACTGAGAATTATTAAACACTTCTGAAAGCCAGTCCTGCTCATATATGTCAGAGAGAGTTTAGGGAACTTCTAAGCCAATTAATGTCAATTTCATTATTAAGGTTCGAAGAATTCCAAACATGGGACATACCAGAATAATCAAGAATACTTTTAACCTTAGTGATCCAACCCGAGCTATAAATACCTTTCTCATGCAAGCTTCTTAATAGATTATATAAGGTAAAAGAAAGTTTGTGTTTACTACCATTAACAATTCTTGCCCAAAAAGTGATCATTCTAACTTCAATTGTCTTAATTAACCTATGTCTACCTAATTCCCCATAAACCATACAATTGGCAGAATAATTATGAACCTTAAGAATTCGTTTACAAAATTTTAGGTGGAATGATTCAATTTGCGAAATGTCTCCATAACCCCATACTTCACACCCATACAAGAGAATAGGAAGCACAATTTGATCAAATAATTGTATTGTAGAACAAGGGGTAACTGTAACTTATAGGACTTTGCAAGGAGACTATATAGGGCACCTCTTGCCTGGTTAACTTGCTTCTTCATTGCTTTATTAAACTTATTGTTATAAATAAACACAGTACCTAAGTAGGTGTAGTCATCAACAATTTCAAGTACAACATCATCAAATTTAAATACAGGTCTTTTCCTTACTCTACCCTTGGAGAAAATTACAACTTTCGTTTTACTGGCATTCACCGTTAATATCCATCTATCACAGTATAAATTAAGAGCATCTAATGCAAATTGTAGATCACAAGCATTTTCGGCCAGAACAACAGTATCATCAGCATAGAGGAGACAAAACAGTCTAAAAAACACTTCAACATCGTTATTACTTAAGTGACAGTTCACAGATTCTGATAGCTTAGTTAATCCTGGATAATAATTACTGATGAATAGCTCAAAATCATTTAAATACAGGGCAAAAAGAACTGGAGACAGGTTTTTGCCTTGTCTGACTCCAACATTACAGAAAAAATAATCAGATGTAAAAAGCATTAAAAACCATGAAAGTTGCCAGAATTTTCATCGAAATCCATCAAAAATTTACCATTTTACATGACAATTTCTGATTTTCACTTAATCATTAATAAATATGAGCTCAATATGCAAATCTTGTGATGTCATGGGAGGGACATACCATATATGGCTAATGTTAACCTATGTTTTTACAATCTTCTTTTGAAGGACAGTTGTAACATTTGTTTCTCCTGAGGGTTTCATTATGGAAGTTTAATTTGTGTCCTTGCAAATCATCAGTATCAATTACCAAACCACAAACTATCTGATGAGTAATTAAAGGGCCAGTTCTCTCACCCCAAACAGTACCAATTCTCGTAACCTTCTTACTGAAGCCCCTCCCACAATTGTCTGAAATTCATCCTCATCCAGACACAATCTCAGTTTATTGCTTCAGGGCGAGTATAGAAAAACCCAATTTATATAATCAAAACACTCTCAGTATCGTTTATGCTGTGCAATATAAGCTTTGGCACTCTGCATTGTTTGAATTAGCTGTCAATCAAAGAGCTGAGCCAATTGAGAATTTCGGTACCTGGGTCCCAAAATTGTAGTTTGGGTTGAGAGGTTTGGCCCTTTAAGAGATTGGGTTAACAAAAGAAATTGACACTACTGTATGCACATCATTAGTTTTGCATAAGCGACAAGTTTCTTCAGAAACATTCGAACTTTGAAGAGGTATATCTGGAGAACCGTTAAAGATATTGAAATAATTCCAACGGAGTTTACTGTACCTGACTAGAACAGTTCACTCCATAACTGCCAAGTGAAGTCAGGTCAATTTGCTGACGTGTCACACTACCTTTAAGAACTTTAATATTGCATATTCAATGTAAACCAAGCAGTTACTCCTAAAAATTTCACATTCCAGGAGAAAAAATCTTGTCACATGACTCTCAAGAGCCAATCAAGAAACAGGATAGTCTACTTCACTGATTCAAGTCAGGGGACTGCTCTTGCCCTTTAATGGTAGGACCTACTCTGTAAGCAGTATTTGCCCATGGATACGCCTCCTGAATCAAGACGTTTGTATGCCGAGCTCTGGGCGCAACTCCAAAACTGCCTCACAGCTTCAAAAATGCACCTTGAATTACCATACTTGCCATGGGGTGGGGTGAGGGGGGGAAGTTGGTTGAATTTGGAATTAAAAATTGACTCTATCACGGAGTACCCTACACAATCTAGAATTGCCTGTAACTGCAGTGTAAACCATACGACGCAGTGCAATCACTTCATGTTCATGTATCCGCTGAGGTGACCTTGCCTTATTATACACCTCGAGGTGTATGAGCGATGCAGGGTCACTCAACGGGAGGGTTACTCTAACTAGTTTAATGATGTTCCAGAAGATGTTGGTCTTAAAAGTTTCCACTTTAAAATGTCCTTATTTACAGAAAATTTCGACAAATTTATTAATACATTAAAAAATTCTGGAAAGTATTTGAAATCAGTTTTATACCGGATAGAATTTACATCTTTCATTTTGAGTTTTGGAAACAGACAACGGATTTTATAATAATTAATGGAGGAATTACACATGTAAGTTTTCCACTGATATGGAAATACGTGTAGAGCCATCATTTCTCAAAACAGCAAAATGGATGCTGCTCAAACACAACTTTTGCTGATTGTTCCATAAAATTTTGCCTAAGAGAGTAACCTGAAATTGTATGGCATACTTTTTAGCTATAAACAAACATAATAGTGATTCCAATTGTTTAAGGATAGTGATGGTAAAATTAGCTGGTGAATGAGCTACTTAAGATGTGATCAATTTTTCTCTAAAGTTCTGATATTGCAACTTTGCTGGGTACTGTATGTAGCACCATGTGGCCAAGGACTCTAATGTAGAGTAAAACAAAGTGGACATAGCATAGAGTCCGGTCAAAACTAGATGATGTGGGTGCAGCCCACAATTCCCCAACTCCTCACAGCTTCAAAAAAGCTACTGTATAATTACCATACTTGCAATGAATGATCTTTGTCAGAAGGTTCAAAATTTTTGATCGGTCTTTCTTAAAGGCTACTGTAGACCGCGTGTTTGGTGTAAAGGTAGAGCATCTGCCTCTCACACCGAAAGCCTAGGTTCTTTTCCCAGGTTGAGCCATACCAAAGTCTAGGGATGCACTGGATCCAAAATTTGGGATCCCGCCGAAACCGGATTTCGCTGGGACCAACTTGAAATGGGGCCGGATGTTTTCCGGCCGGAACCGGATTTTTGCAATGCAGATGAATAAAAACAAATTCAGAAAAGCAGAGAAACTCTGGGATAGGAGTTTACTAGGGCTGCCACGATATCGCGATATCACGATATCGTCGATACAGTTTTGCACCGACGATATCGACCAATGTTTTGTCAAGATGTGATATCGCAATAAATCAAATAAATGACTAAACCACTGTGAAATCCCTATTTTTATTGTCTTAAGTCAGTAATCTAAAATGATCATAATTTATGATGTCACAAGAAATGAAATCTGCACTTAACCCACCACAAGAAAACATGATATAAAATCGGAAGCTGTTTCAAAATGCAGTGAATACTGTAACAGCTCACATACGTTCTAGACTTGCGAAGAGTTCTGCACAATCAATATTGCCACATGCACGCATAATCAATCTCCCCTCACTTTTGGTATGAAAGCAGTAGTGGCTGCATGCAATAAACAGCTGTTTTGCTTCCTTGACGCTGATGGAGAATGTTTAGACTAATGCGCGATATCGCGATATCGTCGCGGAAATGCTGGCGACATCGATAAATGAAAAATGGTTATCGTGGCAGCCCTAGAGTTTACTGCTTTGTAACATAATGTTTTTGAAGGACTAATGGAAAATGTCTATAAATTTGTCTTCAAGTGTTGTAGTGTACAGTAAGTGTATTTACCTAATTTTTAACCAAAAATTGCAGTATAATAGAAAAAAGGCATGAAAAACTGTGTTCCTGCTGAAGTACAGCAAAACTGTAGCAAAGGGGAGCAAGTAAGAGCTCTCTGTATTTGCTCTCATTAAGTGAGTATTTGCAGAGAAAACTCAAAAATCAGGAAATCAGGAAATCTTCAAAGTTGTTTTGCATATCAGTTTGTTCTTTTTGAACTACAGTACATCACCACTTCTTCAAAAACATTGTACAAATTATGTAGACAAGTAATACTTGGCAAAGAGAGTCCTTGGATAGTGATTACTGAATGGACTGCTCATATGCACTGTAAAAAGACTCCATGGTTCAGGTTTTAACTATACACAGCACCATTGTTTCATACACCATTTCTAGTATTTAAACATGCCATGATATCTTAAAACTGAAGCAAATTTGCCATCAATAATTTTTTTGGCACAGATATATCACACATTCTGACATTACGTATTATGTTTGATAACATCATATTGTGTATACTTAAGTGTGTGTGATTATTAGGGACAGAAACATTGATAGTGACCCCATAGGTAACTTTAATTTGTGATGAGTAATGTCTTCTGAAATTCAAGATGAAACACATTTCCTGCTTGTACTACACAACTTTAATGGGAAAGTACAGTATGTGTTAAAAAGCAAAGAAAAGTGAAGTGAAGTGTTTAAGTATACACAACCCAATGCAATTAAACTGAAACACTGCCTTGAATGATGTGACTCAGGTATTACTGTAATATGGATTATCCATTTTGTACAGTACTACTGTGCACTGCAGTAGACTTAAACTGCATGAAGGGTCTTTTCATCCATTCAGTTTATCTCACACAGCTGGAGGAATTTGAAGTCATATTTGTTACATGTATGTATGTAAATCAGTTACTTTTATAACTTTGTTGCCTGTTTGGTTCAGTCATTTTTAAGGGTTAAATAAAGGTATTCAAATGTTATATAACATACTGTACACTGATAAGCCATCATTTATGAACTTTAAATTAATTCTGTGACAGTTACTGCAGTGTTCATGTTTGTTTTAACTCAGATCATGTACATATATACAGTAATACCACTCAAGTTAACAGAAAAATTCAGCCAAATTTAAGAAAAATTTGTCTGGAACCGGAACCGGATATTTTTGCACTATTCGGCAAGATAGTCCAGCCGGACCAAATATTCGGTGCACCCCTACCAAAGACTCTAAAAATGGATCCCACTGCCGTTGTGTGTGATGCTCCGCATAAGAAATGGAGTAGGGAAAACAAGCCAGTGACCCACAACTGGAAAAAAGGATGTGGCCAGCTTGACTTGAACTTATAGGTTGGAAACTGGGCTGTAAAACTCCATCTAACTAACTTCAAATGGAGGCTAGCAAGAAGGTGAAATTTTGAGCTTAAAACTGTCAGTAACACTAAGTCAATAAGCTACAGGACTTACGTAGGCAACAGTCTGCCAACTGATGCCATCACATGACTGAGTGTGAGTAAAAGATTACATGCAGAGTAGCAAGGCAAAAGTGATACAAACTGTCATATTTTTATGAATTTTCAGACTGGCAAAAAAAATGTCTAAAGCCAAAGTTATAATAATAATAGGCCTAATAATAATCAGACCTTGAAGGGCAGTTGTTTTACGACGCTAAACGACCACGAATGTGGGAGAAGCCGTTGGCTTATGAATTACAACTTCACGTCGGGATCGAGGCAACCAACTCAACAATTTGGATCAAATTTGGTAATTTTTGAAAGGCCAGTTCAGATGGGAAAACTGTAGATTGCTCTAGGATGAAAAAACTCACCCTACTCACCCTACTTTGACCCAGCCAGACCTCCCGGTTACTAAGCTTCATTGCTTCAAATGCCACTGTCTTTATCCACTCTGCCATAGCACCGGTAAAGGACTTGGTAAAGTAAAGTTAGTAAAGGAAAAGGCACCAGTAAAGGAAAGTTGAAGGCGGTCATTACCTCAACGAGGCAATCAGGTAGAAAAAGATTTTTAAATCTGTTAAGCCTAACATAAAAATGGGACAAAATTTTGAAATTTCTTCCAGGAAAGAAAACTTCTAAACTGGGAAATGTTACAAAGCCATAACATCGGGATTTCTTGTGCACCGTGGCCAAGGACTCTAGCTCAGGCTGGGCCTAGGCCCTTGTGCAAAGTGCACGTAGCATAGAGTCCTGCAGTGCAAATAAAGGACTAGCCTAGGCCTAGGACAGCCTACAGTATAAGGTCAGAAAATGTTTTGTCTTTAACCAAAAGTAGAATGTTTGGCAATATAGCCAAATCACGTTACCTGTGTCATACATAGCCAGTCTGATCACTATACTAGGCTAGCTAGTAACAGTAACACTTAGGACTTAGGGCCTAGGCTAGACCTATTATTCCCCGGCCTAACGTTAGGCCTAACGTTAGCCACTACAAGGCACACAAATAAATATCAAGTTGAATGAATGGCATTAACGTTAGGCCGAACGTTTTATAAAACACAATTGCAGTCTCATTTAAAAACTCACATGGGCTAACTGTCTGAATACTAACTGCGGCCTTGTTTGGCAATCTTTCCAGGAGATGATATCGATGCTGATATCGCTCAGATTCAGAACAGTGTTGTTTTCACGCCAGGCTTCTGTACTTTTAGGCCTAACTTGTTATTATGAACATTATGGACAGTGTGGGAGACAGGACACAGTATAGTATAGGCCTACTAGTACTAAGTACTATGCACAGTATGATACGAAGTCAGTGATGGTCTTCCGAGATCCGCGCCATATGATCATAACAAGGGTGAACGTCACTAGCGAGCTTGCGCAAAGGGAAGTTAACGTCTGCAATGAAATAAAATAACACTCATTCGGTACATGGTTTCGGAAGGTGTAAAATTGATAAAAGAAGACACGTGGTGCAATTGATGCATGAAGAGACCATTTTGATCTGGGCGGGGCAAGATTGTCTGTTCAAGATCTCCGCAACTTTAAAAGTAATTTTGCCCTATTTTCTACAAATTTTTCGTTCCTTTCCTTTATTAATTTTCGACAAGGCATGCACTTTCAATATTGTACAGAATAACCCACATTCAAAATATAATCTGACAGAAACTAAAACCATCAAAATTCAAAATGGACTGGACTATTTTGGGGAATATTTTCCATTCAAAATCATTTCCATCCAAAACCGATTAGAAACCAGTTGAGATAACCATTGGCATGTTCAAGACCAGTTTCCATCATTTCGATAAGCCACTTGAAAGCGTTCAAGACCATTCGAGCCCGTGTTTTTGCAAATGGTTCCCGGATGGAAGTGAATCCTGGAGGGTTGGTTTGCCAGGGGCTCACCGTCAGGGGTGACGCCAGCGGAGAGGGGGGGGGGGAGAACAATCCCCCTTTCGGGGAAGGTCGGTGGTTTCCTCGGGGAGGCCTAAAATGATAAAAAAAATAATAATTAATAAACCTACAAGGAATTAAGGATGGGTGATCTTGAACATATTTTTTTGTTTTGAATCGGAATCGATTTTCAGTCGTTTCTTCTTAACTCCGTTATACCTCATTCCAAATACCTTGTCCTATCTCCTCCCCCTTTGGGTAAAGACGGAGAGAGAATTTCCTTCGGGGAGGCCTAAACTAAAGGACTGAAGTTACTGGATGGAACTATTTTTTTCTTTTGTAACGCTATTTCAAAGCATATTTTAACCTGTTCTAATCACTTCTCACTAGCTCTGCTATCTCTCAGTCATCTTCAGTCCGTAAGGTCATGCCCGGTCGGGAAAGGCTACACTCCCCTGTTGTTGAGATAAAGTTCAATTTCGTCGTTGAGCCTTCATCTACATGCCCACGATAAACCATATCGAAAAGTTTAGATCATAAACCTCACAAATGCGTTACAGTGTGTGGGCGCATGGATGTATTGTTCGGTTTTTCGTTAGTGCCAGGGGTTGTGTTTCAAGGTCTGGCCAATTTAGATTTATATTCGTACTATTACACACCCAGTAAATACTTTTTTGATGGGGCACACCCTTTAATTTTGTCGTAAATCATTAATTTATTTGACCTGATGTCTATACGCAAAAATGTGCTTTTTACCCCAAATTTATACAATTTAAAGGATAAATACTTCTAGCCACAAATATATCGAAATGGCTAAACGCGTTTCTGGTAGCTGCATGTCATAGGTAGCAGGAGGAGAAGAGTTGGTTTTATTTGGATCTATAATTTTTTTGCCGGTAAATCGCGATTGATTGACATGAGTCATTATTGTGGGGAAATTTCCCCAAAATATGACGTCACAACAATTTGAAATCATCAAAATTCAAAATTATGTATTTCTAATGAAAATCAGCATTTCATGGGCTTCTTTCACCTAGATACAACATTTCGAAGCATAGCTGATTAAGCTTACCTTAACTAGAACAATAAGAAATTTTGGTGTAAAATGAGCAAATGATCGTTTTTTACAAAACTTTTCGATATGTGATAATAGATGCGGGTCTGATAAACCCGGACGTTACTCTTCATTTTGCTTACTAGCCTAAAGACCATATTCTTCAAGGAAACTCACAATTCCGAATATTCTTTACAAAAACGGACGAGAGGCTGTTCATGTGTCCATTGGTCTACCATCTGACCTACCCCGACAGCCGACTTGAATTCTAGCAACGGTAACGCAAATCGGCAAATTTTATTGCGAAACCTCTAAAAGAATGACTGCTTTGTTTTCAGTTACAAGCTCGGGAAATGTCATTTCCTGCTGTTTGGGGTTCTTAATTTTTCAAAAAATTTTGTGCTCTGCACTTTGAATGTCTTAAGGCAGAATTACATTTTTCGGACAAAAAAGGCAATTCTTCCCCTCCCAAACTGGAACGCTCCCCTACGTCTTTGGCATTATATAAAATATAGAACTTCAAATATATGGTGAGCCAAAATCGGCCTTAATCTGCATGGCCATATTCAGGAGCTCAACAAAACTAAAGATCACCCCTACTTGATTTTTTTTAAAAGAAAATTAGATTCTTCCATAAACCCCGAAATCTGTCATAAAAATACTGAACAATTTTTCTCCAATTTAAGCTTCAGATTGTTGAAAGTGGCAAAATTTTCCAATTTCGATGGATTCTCCTTACAATAAATAACCAAAGCCAACTCTTTTAATTACCCTGACATTCTACCTAATTTTGCTCTTGGTAGGCATATCACCAAATAAAAACCCAAAATTTTCAAGAAAACCGTAACAAAAACAAATTTTCTTCCAACTAGTTCCAAAATTTCTTCAATACAATAATCTTTGTTAAAAAAGGATAAAACTTTTCGGGCAAACTTCTAGTCTCGAGTTGAAGCCTTAGTACGTAGGCCTAGTACGATTAAATGCGCACCCCCAAAAGATTTTCAGCTGTCGCCTGTATAGCGGTTTTTATTTTGCCCATATGAAGGACACATTCTTCAATAAACACCCGGCCAACGTGTTAATGGTCCTTACAAAAGTCAAATTTCTTTCAAAAATTTAAAATTCTGTTTTCAAAATAAACTCCAGATCTTTAAGCAATTTTTGAAAAGAAAGCCAAACATTTGCGTCAGTCCCACCGGCACTCAAGGCTTTTGTCGGGTCCTTCAAATGCTGGCCCCTTTGTGGAGAGAGGCTTGGCCCCTGTCGGGGAAATTCTGGCACCATCCCTGCTTACCGTAAAGAAAAAACAGGGAAGACATATTAAGCACACAATAGCTATACACAAAACAGGAAAAGAAAGATAACTTCATCCCATTCCATGATTTTTTTAACCTGCCAGAAACCGGTGTCCACAGTGTGTTACCCCTCCCCACTTCACCAAACCCCACTCTTGTATATACATCAATTTATAAGTTTCGGTATCGTATTTGCAATTAAATTATTACTGCGGAAGAGTTGAACTTACTAATACTTACTGATTTAATATATTTTAAGATGTTCTTTCTTAAATAAGTGTTGGCCTAGTGATCATCCGGTGAGGAGTTCGTGCAGATCCACTCACTGAGTTACTGTGCTCCTGGGAAAGGCTTTGTCACAAACGGAAGAGGGTGAAAGTGTTTCTTAAAAATGGATGTGAAGGGTATCGTAACCATGTGTGAAACTTTTTTGCTCCAGAAAGTGAGAAAAGTTTCTCTGTAAGAGATCACCCCAAAACTTAAACGTAAACCGAGATTTACTATAAATCTGAAGTACCAAGCAATTTCAAAAGATACAAAAACCTTAAATAAGAACTGACTGGAACTCCTTTTTTTCTGTTCGCTCTACTTAACTTGTCCATGGTACACGCTACCAACAGGGTATAGAAATACGGGCCACGACTATTTTTATTCAAAATTTGAGGTTGCCCTTCTCATTATAGTGATGATACGGCGCCCAACTCTATGTTCTCACAAGCCATGTCAAGTTTTTTATTTATATTTTACTGTTTTGACTGATTGCTAGATTCTAGGTTGCCATGACTAAAATTGCATGGTTGAACTAAACATCTGACTTAGATAAACATTACTGTATTAACATTATTCAAATGTTGAAACTATGTAGTTTGTACGTGTTGTTAAAGCCATTGATGGACACGACAGTAAAGTCTGCCCCTAGACCTGGTGCTTATCGGTAATTCTTGAGTCAAAGAAGGCTTTCCAAAGTTCCTATCATACGATGCTTAGCAGAACCTGCGACTGTAAAAGCAGACAATATTTACGCTGTGTATCATTTAACTGGTCAGACCACATTAGTCAATTGACAACTATTGTCAAGCATGGGGCTGTAATCTAAAGTTAGTGAACCACTAAAGATGTTATATATTCCGTTGTTTTATACACTAGGCTAATACTTGCCTTCTTGCTTCTTGTAGAAGTTCTCAACCGGGACGTGCCACCCCTTTGGTCGGAGCTCACAATGGGCTTTTATTGCACTTTCAAATTCCTATATCTGACAATGGAAAGTTTGAGTTATGAAACCTTGAATGATAGACTACGTGTTTCCCACCGTAATCGCTACGCACTGAGACGTCATTTTAATAACAAACTACAGTAATCCAATACAAATGACAATATCATTAGTCAAATTGGCTCGAATTTGCACAGTCTGTACTTCAACTCATTGTCCACAAAATTCAAATGAAAAATTGACACCTTACAATTAATACAGTCAGAAACAACACCCCATAAATTTTATTAACGTTCTTCACCTGTCAGTGAACATTTTCACGGGTAAGAGAATTTCAGTTCGTGGTCCGCTACCTAAAGTTAGTTAATTAGCAAGTGAGATTGAGTTTTACGGCACAGTTTCAAACCAACTGGTTCAAGTCGAGCCAGACAAGGCCCTTAATCCAGTTGTGTCTAACTGGCTGGTTTTCCCTATTCCATTGTTTATGCCGAGCAACAAGCACAGTGGCGGTAGGTTCCATTTTAAAATTTATACTCCCAACCTCCTGACTGCAAGTCTGATGCTCTTACCACTTGAGGATTATATTATATTGTATTCTTAGTCAGTTATGATGACTTGTTTGATTCAACTGGTGGCAGTAGAAGTGGAAACAGATCATGTTTCAAAATTGGGGTGGCAAACAGTTGGTCTTGGTTTGTGCAACCACTTCACTCTCAAAACCCGCGGTGAGCTTCCCACAGATTCCAAGTTAGTAGTCAAAAGACAATGTTTCCAACTTAAGAATGTTTTGCTTAAAAGCTTAACAAGGCATTACCCATAGATTTAAGTGTAGCAGTCGGGGATTTATAGGGGTGCTCACCTTCCCTTGTTTTTTTTTCAAAGCAGCGGTCACACTTCAATGAATTCGGATTAGATTCCTATTTTATTTTGTGTGTTTTTGTGAACATCTCCATCTCTGCTCGGGAAAAACCGATAATTTGCCAACCTGTGTAAATAGGCGATTTGTCTCTTCATATAACGATATTGGCACTCAGCTTTTATCCGACTAAGCGTGACCGATAAAAGCTGTCTGTGATTGTGACCGACTACATTATTAAGTGGTCGCCAAGCTTTTTCTTGTTCGGATTTCATAGTCCTAAGATAACTAAGAATGTGTTTGATCGTCTCTGGCTTATTGTAGTGGTGACAAAGAATTTTATCTGGAAATCTAGATGCACGCATATTTTTGAGTCCATTTTACAGCCATCTAATTTGATTATTAATTCAATTATTAAAAGTATTGGAAATCGTGTTAAAGTTGATAGGGAGAGATTAAGAAGTGAACGTTTTCAGAAACTTTGGTTGGGGAATTCCTTTGTAACTTTAAATAATGGGAATCTGGTATTCAAATTAAATTACCCAAAAGGTTCGAATAAGAATAAGCTGTTTACAGTCAGGACGGTAGGTACGACTGTTACTTGTGGCGTATACTTGCTCACAGATTTATCTGTTTATCTCTTATGTTTCTTAATTTGTTTTTGTTTTGCTTCTCTCATCACTATAAATTTACTGTGCTTTGCTGTTGATTATGAAAAGTGTCTTTGTTTTCTGTAATAGAGTGTCAAAGGTTAAAATACTTTTTTGTAAGATAAACTTGTTCTGTTAATATTGTGTGCAGCTTTAATTAGTCTTTTGTAAATATTGTAAATTATTTTTTTTCTTTTTTATCTTCTCTGTGTATATTTGTTTTGTTGTTAATAAAGTTGCTCCTTCTATGAAGGACAAAAAAGTGGCCGCCAAGCATTTGACTTGCAGTCGGAAGTTCGAGTCCTGGCCGGGTTATACCGAAGACATTAAAAACGGGACCTACTGCCATTTTGCTTGGTGTTAAGCATGAGCAATGGAGTAAGGGAAACAAACCACAACTTTTTCAATATTTTGTTTGTCATTCCATGTAACTAACAACAATCGGGAAATAATCGCTTGTATATATTCTGCATTAAGTTTTAACAAAGTTTTTCCTTCAAGGAAAAAAAAAGAAAAAAAAGGAAATAATCACGAACCAATTCATAGAATTCTGAGCGCAAGTAGCGCCAAAGAAGACCGCATTGTGTGAGACTGTCTAAGCCTATTGTTTCTCTTTACCTTTATATGTTGTATAACTTGTATTGTTCTTTAAATTACTTTTTTTTTACTTTACCTACATGTCCTTTCCATAAAACAGATAATGCAAAATTATAGCACATTCAATGTTTTCCTGTGTGTGTGTGTGTGTGTGTGTGTGTGTGTGTGTGTGTGTGAGTGCTTTTATTTTGTTTTTTCGATTATCTGGGACAAATCTCATATTTTATTACTGTAAAAAATAAAATAGTGTCGATTTTGAAGGTGAGAAAATATACGATAATTCAAAAAAGATCAATGTGTTATGGGTAGTTTTTGTATGAATATGTTATGACGATTTAGGCGGCGAAAGATGTTTTTTATTGGGGGAGGGGGGGGCACAAGTTTCCGCAGCCGACATAATGGTGACACCGTAAGGCGTCCGGTTTTCCCCCGTCGGCGTGGGGTCTAGGGACCCGTTCAAGGACCCCTGGTGGGATCCAGGGGCGAAGCTCAGGTGGGAGTCGAGGGCGCGAAACTCCGGCCCGGAAGCAAAGCGATGTCAGTGATTTGAGAGGCTCCAAAACCGTCGAAAGTCATATTCAAATTAAACTGGGAATTTTATTCAGGAGTGGAGTGAGGTAAGGGATGAAAATGAAATCGTGAAGTACTATGGCATTTGATTAAGAAGAAACATGCTTTGCATTAAAGTTAGAGGCAAAGCAAAAATTTTGAAGCTACTCAAACTTAAACATGTGATTGATAATTTGAGACAGGCATTTTTAAGAGATCCAAAGTGTTTTGGAACATTTTATCAATAGGGAGATCCATTTAAAATCCACAGGAAATATGCGTATGGTCCAGGGGCCCGCAATAGGTCCCCTGGAAGCTCCGACGTTTTATGCTTTTTAGTGGACTTAATGGAAGCAAAAAGTACCTTTGTATAGATATGATTAATAATATCCTGAAAAGGACATTGTTCCTGGGGCAAATGTATGTTGTTGGGGCCAATAAGGGGACTGTGGACATGCCCCTCGCTCAGTATGTCTTCAAAGGCCCTGATTTATTTGAGAAGAAGAAAGATAATTTGAGAAAGAAAGATAGCTGGCAAAATGTTTTGTTTTAACTGTTTGAATGGCAAAAGGAAATTCTACTACAGGTTATCGTAAATGTGGGGGGTCCAGGGGGGAATCCCCTTGAAGCTTGCACTCTGGAAAGTAATAACTGAGCCAAGGAATAGCCGAAATGTAATAGAAGCAACCTAAGATTTATTTTGCGACTTTCAGTTATTGGGAGCCATAAGCCCCAAATCTCATAAAAAATAGTGGGGGCAGCGTTCGCTGCCCCTCCCCCCAGCTTCCGCCACCTGTAGACAACCGTCTCGAGTGCCAGGGAAGTCTTGTTCATTATGGTAGTGTCTGCATTTTGGGAGATTAAGTTAGTGCGCTGAATGGAACACTTCAAGACAGTAAGCACTATTTAAACTCTTTGCTGAGGCTCCCACTGCGTAAACATCAAGGTGCTAAACACATCCGTCAAATTCTGCAGCCATTTTTGTTAACAGTAAGGAATAGTAGGAGTTTAATTCCTTAACATATTTAGACTAAAAATGTGTTTACCAAGTCGGAGCAAACAAGTGATCAATTGCTTAACGCTTTTATAGCGTTAGGTTTTTGCACGAGTGATCGAGTTTCACTTTCACGTTCGTGGTGAAAGAAACTGTTAGTTGAAAAACATATTCTCATCCGGAAATTCTGGAATTAAGAAAAACTCTGGGTCGGTGCACTATCTGTAGGCTTCTTCTTCTGAAAGGGAGAGTTTTCAAAAGGACATTTAAGAGATGGATGTATAACGTATGCCCCTCTCCTTGAACTAGGCGCTTATCCGACTCTTTAAGTTTTGCATTTTCTAATTCCTGAAATTCCTGGAGACAATTGTTACTGTCATCTGCTTCATCTGAGAGCTCACATAGCATAGTTCCCCCCCATTTGTACCACATTGCCAGCCGTCAAAGATAATAACATTTATTTCAATGTGAGCGGCAAGGTGCCACGTTGTAAAATGTACAATGTACCTCTTTATTGCCTTGAAGGCAGAGATACTGTTTATTGCTATTCCGAGAACAACATTTTGATATCTAATCATTTTTTTTAATCGTATTTTAATAATAATGATGGGACTGTCCAACTTAAAAGTGGTCGAACAGTAATTTTGATCAAAACCTGGAAAACCGACGTTTCCCATATCAACTGATCAACTGCACGCATAGTGATCAGAAGCAATATCTTGCCAATGATGAATGGTATTGTTACAAGATTACTTCACTTGAATGAAGACAATCATTAAGAAGGTGAATCAGCAAAAGTAAAAAATAAGAACAAAGTGATCTGCCAATCAAATTCTGGTACTTAAGAGACCATTCAGTTGTCAAATTATCAAATTCATTGGCCCTTTCTCTGACAGATTTGACCGATCTTTTTCACTCTTACAACTCCCTGATTTCCACAACAGTTTGAAAAAGATAGTTTTCTTGAAAGGGCTGTTATAAAAATGCCGATAGTAATTGGAAGTTAAGCTATCGCGAATAATGAATAAGAACAATATACTAGCAACTAAATATCCCTACCTTTCCTTGAAGCGAAAAATGTAACAAGTCTTTGATTTCACTCGGAAAGCTTTGAGTCAAAACATAGAGCTATAAACTACCTGACCGGCTAACATAAAACTTTTCTCAGAACTCGGTCAAGCTTTTACATGCCGCGGTATAACTTGTTTTTGACAAGTTGAAGTGTGAAACCAAATCCTTGTCAAACTAATTTCAGGGAAGACTACGAATAGCTACACTCTAAAATCAAAAGAGTGAACCAAGTCACTCTTTGAAAGAGTGAACAGTGTAATCTCTCTCCATTAGAGTAATTATTCACTCCAAGAAGATTGAAATTCACTCCAAAAAGACTGAAATTCCCTAAAAACGAGCGAAGTTTCACTCTTGATGGAGTGCCTACAGTGATCAGTCTTAAGAAAGAGTGATTATTGCATGAACTCGTGAAAGAGTGATTTTCCCCTCTTCCTTTAGTGAATTTCACTCTTTTTGGAGTGAGTTTGACTCCACTCGGAGTGAATTATCACTCTAATGGAGTGAATTGACACTTGACACTCTGTCAAAGAGTGACTTAGTTCACTCTTCTAATTTTAGAGTGTATGTAACAAAATTATTATAGTACACTTTTTCTTGCCAATTAAAATGTATTATTACACAATCCACATGAGTCAAATTTTACTGCTATATTGATTCAATTTAGTAAGTAATTTTACAATTAATGAATATCTATTTGGCTCAAGATCATTACATCTGCTCAAATCGTTTCACAATTAGCTAAAACCAAGTAATACAAAGGAAATGTAAGGTAGAAAAAATGAAAACAATAAGAGTAATGTTAAAACTAATGAGTAAATAAGTAGTGTAAACCAGAAAGAGAATAGGTTTGGTGATTCCTTGCTTTTATGATTCACTTACTTGTTTTCCCTACTCTTTTGCTTATGCTGAGCACCAATCACGATATGTCACAGAGCGGGTTCCAAGTAAAGTCTTCGGAGTTACCAGGGAGTCGAACTCCAGACCGGTCGATTGCAAGTCGGATTCTCTTTCAATATACATGAGATCCTTGACAGTTTCCTGTATTGATATTACGTTAACAAGGTTTTGAGTTCTGACCTCTGATGACCCCAAGTAACCTTTGACCTCCACCAATTATGATATGGATGACCTAAAAACCCTACGGGCATTGCACAGTAAAGGTATGAGATCCATCACATACACTTCTTTAAATATCATATGTGCTTTGCGTTAACATTCTGACCTCTGTTGACCCAAATAAACTTTGACCTCCGCCAGAAACGATGGGAGTATTCCACGTAACATTGATAACTACTACATTAAATATAAGAGAGTAACTTTTAGCCATCTTTAGGTATCGTGTTCACAAGGTTTTGACATTTTGACCTCTCGTGATCAAAAAAGATCCTTGACCTCTTCTAAAGCAATAAAGTTCGTCTTCTTTATATGGCCAACCGACATGCCGAAAATGAGATTTGTTACACGTTAGATGGAAGAGTTCTGGAAGAGCCCTTCCAGCTTCGTGGTCACTCTAACTACTTCTTGAGATATTGTGTTTACAAGCAAAAGCGTCACATACACCCACACACGCACACACACACACACACGCATACAGAACACACATACACAGGTGTTTTTCACATACAACTTGAAAACCAAGTTGATTGTTTTTTTGCCTTTGCCATTGCTTCCTAAACCCTAATATTAACAATAGACTCTTCGCCGTTCAAACAAAAGAGGAATAATGAAATCTATTGAATTC
Organism: Holothuria scabra; assembly: GCA_037179385.1. NCBI lineage: Eukaryota > Metazoa > Echinodermata > Holothuroidea > Aspidochirotida > Holothuriidae > Holothuria > Holothuria scabra. The sequence goes on from CM074188.1 coordinate 19,990,520, forward strand.
CCACAAGAGGACATGAAATCCCGGGTCCTCTGTTTAAATTAATACACATGACACCAGCATCGCTTCAGCCTAGATTCATTGTCTGCCTTCGACAAGGAATGAAAAAAGCGCTAAAAAAAACAATACTCTGGATTCCGAATCAAACATTAACAGCAAATTTACAATGTTGTTAACTAAAAACAGGGATTAAAAACCTGCGGCCCCTGGAAAGTTTCATCTGACGGTGAGACCATATGTTTATTGCAAAACAATCATATATTTGCTATATACAAAGCTTTCAATCTGCAAAACAAGCAACCGAGAACACTGAACAAAAAAGGAAAGAAATGTAAGAAAATTATGTGAGACATGTGGTCTTACAATTCTAACGAATATCATTACAGTTGACTTATTTAATGTAAGGCTGAACAGCGTTCCTAAACTTTCAGCAATCTAAAAAGAGAAATAAGTTACGTACATGAATGTCTTCTAACCCACCGGAGACATGATCTGACTAGTTAGAGTCAAATAAACGTATTAATGAACTAAAACACTAAGAGTAGGCATATCCCCAGCCAGAAAAGTTTCCCTCATCTTCCCTCTAATGCCCTATGGAGTATTGTAATGTGGGCCTTTATCGAGGGCTATTAGCCAGTCCCTAGACAATCTTCTTTAAAGCAAAATATTCTTCTTCGAAGACTTATTTTTTTCACCTGGGAATAGCCCCCTATGGGCTGGGGGTCACGGTATTTCCCGCTGTCGTAAGAGGCGACTAAAGGGAAAACAAACTTGCACCGGAACCATACTTGAATATTAAATTAATTTTAAACCTTGTGTCCAGTTGACTGACACTATATAACACATTTGTGTTGGTGTGTCGCTAAATCTCATCTCGCTCACTCACTCACTCACTCACTCACTCACTCACTCACTCACTTACCCCACCTAGGAATATGATAAAACCTCAAAGCTCCCTTGGGTTCGCCCATTCTTGTTGTTGTCCCTAGACCACACTACTGTATTTTGCCCCTCACCACTTAACGTTTTGTTGAGGATGGCTGTATGTTATACTCAAAACATATGGAAATAATACCTCGGTCAGCAAATATTCGGTGGGGCAAAAATATTCTCTCCACCACAAACGAATTTACAAGGCAATTATGTCCTCTGTATCTCCCCCGTCCGTAGTCGAAAAAATCCCTTCTTGATCTCTTCTTTAATATAAGCCTTAGAGCATAATAGTTTTGACTTGCTTGTTGCGACACTACAAGTTTAGATCAGAGTGTCTCTAATTACTATATCAAACTTTGCTAACGATTTTTATCGCAAATGCCAAGTTTGTTAAATTCAGCTTTTAGTCACTTTTGATGGTATTACTTGCGAATAATAAAGTGCACTCTAAAAAAAGTTGGGTGAAGGCATTGGGCAAAATGCAAAGCGGTCAACATGGGCAAATTATTGCCTAACAAATAGGTAAACAATCGACCAATATTTGTTGGGTAAATTAAGGTTGGGTAAAATTCAAGGTACGTTTGGTAAAATGTGATGGACAATTTTTCAAGTACGCAATATTTGGGTAAAATGTAACAGGCCAATCAAATGATTAGTTAAAGATCAGTTAAGTTTTACAAATGTTTATTTTATGTTCAAATCATATAATTATATATGTGATTATGTGGGAGTCCAAACACTAAATAAGGCAGCTTTTTACCCAATTCCGGCCAGGTGGCTTACGGAACCAGAGGTTGGGTAATTTTATGCCCAGGTTGAGTAATCATTTTTGTAAGGTGTGTTTATCTTGAATTACTTTGTACAACTTCAATAAGCCTAGTACCGCTTGACGTCATTTGGAAGGAAAGCAATGAATGCACGACGTGACACGCATTACCTCACAAATCAGCTGCCTGCATGCATTTATTGGTCAACAAGAGTTTTAAGCTTCCCTAAAGACGGGAGAGCACTTTTTGCTCTGCGACATCGTACTGTCTTAAGTCTATAAAGTATCGACGAACCGCCTCTTACACAGTTTCTTTTTAGGGAGGTGCTAATAACACCTCCTTAGTTTTTAAAATCTTCAACTCGAACCTGCCATTTACAAAAGAACCACGAAACAAATTTCTTTATATAAATTTAACATGAAATTTACTTTGAAGCCATTTCTCTCACCCATTAGCTGTGTTAAGGAAATAAATTTGTGTGAATGATTAGCCTATTGCTGATCTGGAAGCTTTCGCTGTGTTCTATCTATTTGCTCAAATTTTAACCGATTCTCATCCTGGGAAATTTACTAAATCAGACTCCTGGATTAGGGTCATATTTTTCGTATGAAGCAGGAATTCCTTCGTTCTTTGATCTTCTGTAGGACGAGACTTGACCTTGTCTATCACACAAATAAAGTTCCATTCCCCCATCCCCAAGCTCTTTACAATAAATAGCAGCAGGGATTTCCACACCTTGGTTCCCGGAATCGTCCAGTACCCCTAAATATGTATTTGTTTGCGTGCAATATTCTTTTAGGGTCCATTTCTTGGACTCCACTTTACTCTTAGCATCAACATAAAAATATATCCAAGCTACGGAGCATACAAAGGCAAACGTATTATAATTATTATTGTAATAATATTCATGTTGTTGATTTTGTTTCTCGAGGGTAAAAGTGCCTTTCCTCAAACCCTCGTAAAATTTAATTTGCCCGTCTTTAAATTCGGGAGGAAGGGGTAAAGTAAGGAAAGACCACGTCCTATGCTGAAAAGAATATGACATTAGATTGCCTTGTTTGAATCCAAACAGGGCATCATATCCAGTAGGATACATGAACATTACATTGGGTGGTAATGTACACCCACTTTGTGGCTTTCGAAAATCGACATCCCACCAATCAAATTTGTTTTCATTGACACAAGTACATATCAGCCCATTATTTGGACAAAATGCAATACAGGACAAGAGATAACCCTCCTTGCTGCCCTGAAAGATGTTAACCTCTTTTAAAAACTGTTTCGTTTTGGCGTCAAATATAGCAATAACCTTACCTAATGCAACGTACAAGTAACCTTTGAGTTGTGCAGTTACATTCAATTTTGCGCCCAACGGTATTTCGTGTTTCCAAGGATACGCAGGGAACATCTCAGACTGAGAGTAATTTGCCCCTGTGTTATGACACGTACATGCAACATTTTATTTGGAAAGTCAAAATGACAAAAAATGAAATTCCCGTTCGGATCTGTGGCAACTTCTTCTGGGTAACCGCAAGTTCCGAGATGAACATCAGATATTCGTTCCTCTGAAGTAAACAATATTTCTTGCTGCAGGCGAGACTCTTGCCATTCATGTTCCTTACTCTCGATTTGAAGGGCTTCAAAAGCGTTTGTTAGGTCTGCCGACATCCCAAGTATTTCCCACGGGTTGTCTTCCATGATCACCTGTTGTGTTATATTTTGCGTATTCTTCGTTCTTTCAACCCAGCCTTCAGCAATTTGAATTTTTTTTTTTTCTTTATGTGCAACCTTTTTGACTTCCTCACCAGACACTACCTTGATCAAAAATTGTTTTTGATCATTAAGCATTTTTTCGACTGCTCCTAACTTTTGATGACATTTATCTGATATTTCCTTTTTCAGCTTAGCAGAAGTTTCCTTAATTGCTTCAGAACCCTCCTTCCCACGCTGAATAAAGTTTATACCTCTGCTCAAGTTTTCGTTACTCTTATCAACCATGGTGGTCATTGATTCTTTCATGGTACGTACTCTAGTCACAACGTCAACGTAATCGTGATCTGGCTTTGAACGCATAACTATTGTGCAGTCTCTGCATATCAGTTTTGAACAAGAATTGCAGTAAAAGTTTAACTTTTCCGAAGTGTGTAAATCGCAAAATGGAGACACTGTGTTTCTCCAACCTGCATGGGACTTGAAATCAGAAACATCAATACCTTCTGTAGGAACTACAGTGTGAGATCGAAGTACAGGAAACAGAGAGTGCTGGTCCCTACATTTCGAACAAATTACAAAATTGCAGGCAAAACAGAACGCAACAACCTCTTGACGTTTACAAGAGTCGCAAACTTGCGTCCTTTTCTCGGGAGAAGTAAATTTTTCAAACAAGGTTACCTTTTCTGCTAGGTTTACTAGATAAAAATTGGTTTGTAAGCCTTGAACACCGGATTCTGGCAGAGTGCATACCTTCCTACATGTTGGACAAGCAATGTTGTTACCTTTCTGTGTTTTGGCGTATTTTGAAAGGCACTCTTGGCAGAAACTATGAATGCAAGGAAGCATTTTTGGTGCCTTGAAAGAGTTTCATGCATATGCAACAATTGAGAAAGTCGTCACTCAAATCCTGCACCACCTTTTCCGCCATCTTGGTCAGTTAGTTTTCTGGTGAATATTGCCAGACGAACTGTTACTCATCTGCTCTGTAAATAGGAAAAGACTCTTAAAAGTGATTTAATTCAATTATTATGTGTAAGTATCACACAAACTATTTACGATGAATGAAGAATTATTTTACCATTTTCAATGAAACCTTTTGACCAATCATCCGCAAACACTAATTTTATCACTTTATATACATATATATATATATATATATATATATATATATATATATATATATATATATATATATATATATATATATATATATATATATATATATATATATATATATATATATATATATATATATATATATATATATATATATATATATATATATATATATATATTCCTGAGGTGCCATTATTTTTCAGAAACATCACCATACATAGAAAAAATGCTGTGCCTCTCTCCATCTGTTACCATCAGATTGTCTAGTACTTTAGTCTCAATTAATGCGTAAGCTGCTAATTAGGTTAAGTTGCATTGAAACAAATCCAAGGAATGTCACTCTTCCCAAAAAAGAAACACCACAGCGCGAAGATTAAGCTCATCACATTCAGTTCATGCCTGTATCTTAGTACAAAGCAATGCAGCCTCTGAACTTGCTCTGGTCTATCATGTGCTCTAGTAGAGTGGAAATTTTCTACTTGGATGTGATCGTATATTTCCTTTGTAATCTTATAGAAGTTGTCTAATGTAGAGCTCTTTTATCAATTTTTTATCCACGTGTTCAGTGTGCGAATGTATGCGATAGATAAACAAGAGACATCTCAAAATGCACCAGAGCTGTAGCCAAGTCGCGTACTTCGGTCTCGTGTAAAATTGTATCAGGGAGCTTGAAACTTTCTGATCAGCCTATTACACACTCTGACGCGGGTTAATTGAGTTGCTTTAGGCTATGTAATTTAGCAAATTTTTCCAAAATTTTAAATGTTCGACACATGCTAATGGTAAATGGTCAAACGTAGACAGACTGCATATCCTATGCAAACGTTTTATGAGTGAGAACTAAATTAAAGCTCAAGAGAAGTCGTCCCCAAATTATTTTGAAAACAACTACTAAATTTGGCTATTTATCTGTGATTTTTCTTCCAAGAAGCTTTCGGGCTTTTCAGTGAAAAAACATATCGTCACATGATTGTCAAGAGCCATTCACAAACTGGTATAGACTTTTATCCTTGTTCAAACTGTTTTTACTGCACATGCCCTTTAACGGTTCAATTCGGTTTTCCAAAATCAGTGACCATGCCGCTTTTTCAAATTATGCTCAAAACCGTTAAAATCATGACACCACCAAATTACAAATTTTAACCTTTTCCGTTTTTATTGGATGTAAAACATGTCTCATGCTCATGACGCTAACAATAAGCATCATAGTGACCCTTTAACACTCTCATTAAGGTATAGAAAATCAAATCAATGAGCTCATTTAAATAGAACGGCTAATTCCACCAGTATATGTTTTGCATATCATCATTTGCTACAAAAACAATGTATATACATCCGATATATCAACCCGTTCTCTCCCTTAAAGACTTAAAAATCCTGAACATTGTCTTACCTTTGCAATCTTCCATACTTTGTGTATGTATGATCGATGTACTAACGACATAGTGTTATGAAGTTTCGAATTTGCTCAACTGGATATTTTAAACTGTAACGAAGTTGCAACGAATACCTGAGACAGCAGATTTAAAATAAATCTGTGGAAACTCCAGATTTGTGACAAGAGTAATAAAAGGCAACTGCCACAACTATAGACTGTAAGAGATGTGTTTCTGTTTCTGTCAACTTTCTAATGAGGTCTAAACTGCGTAGCAGGTTGTACGGCATTATTCTTGTTCAGTCATGTCCCAAACGCCTGCCAAAGTGAGCACCAAACATGTTCTTTGGGATATTCATAGAAATATGTAGCCTCAAGAGTCCCACTGGTTGAATGTTAGTGAATATTCACAAGAAGGCAACATCTGGTCCTGTTTAAATCATGCAGTAGCCCGAAACCACCCAAAGACTTGTTTTGTCATTGTAATACTGGCGCGCAGGCGTTTACGACTGCAGGGATACACACACTCATTCGAAAAAACAACAAGCATGATTTATGAGATGGTGAGAGCACATCAATAAGTCATATTATAATAATGAAGTTTGCCTCTAAAATTGGACGCAGACCTCTTCGCTTTGGCGGACGGTGGTTTTGGAAACTAAAGGCCAGGTCACACTACAGCGATATCGCATCGGATTTCGTTCCCATTTTTGTGATTTTCAATTAATATCTCCTCCATCTTTTGTTGCAAAGAAACAAAAATTTGCCAACCTGTGTACATATATGATTTGTAGCAAAGGAGTACGAAATTCTAAGTTACACCAATTTTTCCGTGACGTCACACTCGCAGACAGCTTTTATCACATACACGAAGTCCGATAAAAGTTATTTGTCAATGTGACGTCACTTAATAAAAAGTTTACATTTCATTTCATTGGCCCTCACATGCCGATCATATATTTACAATATATGGCAAATTTTTTGCTTCTTTCTGACAAAGGGTGGAGGAGATTTTAAATTAAACTCTCAAAATCGGACAGTAATCCGATCAGATATCTCTGCAGTGTGACCTGGGTTTAAGGGGCTGAGAAAACACAGTCCGCTCCGCAGGGTAAATCGGGCAACGCTTTTAAAGCGTGGCCTGTGGTAATTTCCTGGTATAAATCAAACAAAACAGGACAGGGAAAATCCGCTGCAGTATACACGCTGAAGTGTAGAGTTAATGAAGTCACGTAAAAACTTCCCTGGCATTCACGGCTACATGTTACTGTTAGTCTTCACACATGAGATTTCGCGGCACTGTGGCTGACAAGTCAGCAGTAAATGTTGAATAAGGTATAAGTAGGCGTAATTGGCTACAATGACACGGTACGTGGACGTGTTATGTAGTATGGTGCACTCTCCATGACCTTTACCAGACGCCATCTTGTTGTTTACGAGTAACTCTCCCTGCTCTTTGTTCAAGTTTCCCAGGGCCCTTCCTGTTTCCGGTCACGTTTTACCGGTGGACATGACATATCATATTGCCATAGTTACACGTGCACACTGTAACCCATATTTTCAAGGCGTGGCCAATTCCACCCTTTGCAGCCTCCTCATTGGTCATCTATATCATTACACTTATTTACATGTGTGCGTCATAACTTTTGACCAATCAGGGGACTGCAGGTGTTCAGATCTAGCACGAGATTCTCAAGACCGAGCCCGCAAGCTGGACACTCGTGCATAAGACTTAAGACGAGGAGCACTTGAGTGAGCTGTAGATATTGATTAATATCAGGCCGGCCGAAATAATTCAAGTTGATCATCTTTTATTTTGGAACCAAATCATCAAATACCATCATTTAAAATCAACTGGAAACTCTCTCCTTTTTTGTTTCTGGATACTACGCAGGATCCCCCACCTAAGCCTTCGTTATACGATTGGCCCATTATCTAACAGTAGAACGATGGTTTTGTTAGTTTTTGTGTCGTAGTTTGAAGATAAGAGCACGGGCTTTCTGTTGATATCAAAATTACCGTGTTTAATATACAGATCTTTTAAAAAACAAATGTTAAACCCGAAGCGGTATTTACCATACGTACAATACAGTATGTATGAAGTATGTACTACTGTACTCATTTATGGTCATATACAGACCAGTTTGTTTACATGTTGATGTTATATGTGGACAGCTCGATATCAGGCGTTGATTCAAGGGGGGGGGGGGGGTTACAGCCTCAGCCCCACCCCCTTTTCGCCACATCAACAAAAACAAATTCACTAAAATAATCATGATATTTCTACGAGAAACTTCAAGGGACTCTTTCAGGCTCATCCCTTCCCCACAACACAAATTCAAATACACGAACCACGTATGATATTAATCAAGCCCGGCTGAATAGGATATCTGCTTACTTCCAGCCGCATTGCCTTCGCCCCATAACGAGGGAGCTGCAGCTTCGTGACCACAACAACAAGATTTGAATAATGTGAATAGCTGTCGGCCAATAGGCCTATGTCATCACGTTATGAGCGTTACCGACTGAACTGTGCTCATACAGCCTCACGTGCCAAGTCTGAAATCATGAAAAAACCTATCCAAATCATTCTTCAGCAATACTGAGAAATCATCCTCATCACTAACTTTCCTGTACGTAGAACTTAGTATCACCAGCAAACTTACTTATATTGGAAGTGATAGGGCTATCAATATCATTTATGAAAACTAAGAAAAGAAGTGGGCCAAGAACAGAACCTTATGGTACGCCACTTGAGACTTCTTTCCGAGAATAAAAATGGCAATTGACAACAACTTTCTGAGACCTACCATCGAGCCAACGTGACGAATTTATCTACTGATCACACTTGCCTTTGATGCCTTACCGATGCAATTTTGAGTCGGCCTAGAGGTACTTTGTCAAAGGCTTCCTGGAAATCAAGGTGAATCCCAGCTAACAATAAAACGTTTTTTGAACGTTCATCAAACGTAACCACTTACATTTTGAAAACGTTTCTAACAATGTTTTTAGCACGTAATTTTGTGGACTTCTTTTACGTTTTCAAAACGTTTTTAAACACGTTTTCAAAACGTTATTTAGACGTAGAAAACGTTCATAAAACCTTTGCTGGTCCGTACGGAAAACGTATGTGACGTAAGTAAAATGTACAGGACGTTCAGGAAACGTTTTAGGGATGTACAAAATTACCCAGGAAATCCTGAGAACGTCCTAGAGACGTACATTAAGCTTACCCAAACTAAATAATACCAAGTTAATTGTAGGCTTAACTTAAAGTGGCGGTGAACTGAGAACAAAGGAGGAAAATGAAGACTGCTCCCTTTCATCGAGGCGCTCTAAAATAGCAAATACTCTGTCGAATTAAGACCAGGACAAACTAAAAACAAACTACTGATGAAGTTAAACATCTAAAAACCAAGAGAGGAAACATGTCTAGTAAAAGGTTTTAGAAACCTAACAGAGCAGTACTTCAAAGAATTGCGGTCTTCAATCGCACCTTTCAGCACAAAGATGCTACCTGTCTAACGACAAGACAATACCCGTTAAGAACGCATAAATATTCGAAACTTGAAACAAGGGATCGCATACATAGTACCAGATAATGCCACCGACTACATATTTTAATTAATTATAGCTAATTAGTATCCAAATACGTATGACGTTACGAAACGTCATGCAAATGTAAGAGATGGAAGCTCTTTTCGAGCAGTTGCGATTTGACGGACTAGAATGGAGCCCTCTTTATCTCCTTGCCAAAGACAAAAGTTAAATCTACTTGTTTGTGTAAGTGCATGGGGAGGTTAGTTACAGTATATATCAGTGTTATTGTCCAAACCGTAATATTGGAGTCCTAGACCAAGACCGAGACCAGAGGGTGTCGAGACCGAGACCGAGACCAGGGGTTAAACTCGAGACCGAGACTGACGAGGTCCCAAACCCAGACCGGATGTACATGTTGCAATAGGAAAAAATTTAATACCTTTTTACCTACCATAACCTTGTTACTTTATGCCCTATAATGACATGTAGAACTAAAAGTGCATCATCACTGATTTTAAAATGGTACATGTTTTATCATATGCATGACTATACGCGACGGAACCCAGGGGGCCGTGAACCCCAATTGACCAAGACCTTGCTTTCTGAATCGGGCAGACTTCAGTGCCTCAGTGGGGCAGAAATTATGCCCTTTTGGGGATCTGGAAAAATGCAAAAGGTCACCGCCCTTGAGAAAAATTCCCTTATGGTTATGATCATATGCCAGAACAGGGACCGTCCAGTTGTCTGCTGACGAAACAAAGGATGAATAACGTTTAAACGCTAATCAATTTTTTTTTAAATGTGACCATCTTTGCCGTACAGAACTCTTTCTCACGAGGGGAGGGGGTGACTTTTTCTCCGACTCCAGCATAATCTCAGCGCCACTGAGGGACCAAAGTCGGCCCGATTCGGGAGTATGACATTTGTGGGGTGGCAGATCCCCACCAGGCTCCTGCCCGGTACGGTCAGGGGGTCCTGGTCATCAAATCAGAGCCAGTGAGTGCTACAGATCTTTACTCACAGAATAAAGATGAAGGGCCTTATCTCCCACCCCAAACTACAATTATCATAGTAGCCTAGAGAAATTATCTATTGGTTCAGTTCTTTGATTGGCAGCTAGTTCAAACAATGCAGAGTATTAGAGCTTATATATCTTACACAGCATGAACTGTACTGTGTTTTGATTTATACACCTTCAAGTTGCCTTTTTATAGTCATCCTGAAGCAATAAACTGAGATTGCGACCGGAAAAGGATGATTTTTGGACGATTGTGTGCATGGACGTAAATAAGAATTTTATGAAAATTGGTGAGAAATTTGGACCTTTAAGCCCTGGCAGATGGAGTGTGCGGACTCATTTTATGAATAGCTTTTTTCCTCAATGATTAGCCTATACTTTTCAAAGCAATTGGTTTTTTGAAAATTAAACTCAGTCTATTAGTTTATAAAGGTAAGGTGAGGTTCAGTGAAGTAAGCAATTTTTTCTCGTGGGAGGGCGGGGGGGGATGCATGCAGTATGTTGAATGATTGCCGGTAGGAGGAGAGGTCTAAAGAGAGGGGGTTTCCCTTTCCCCTTAGCCCGCGGAGCGAACGAAGTATTTTCGTTCAGCTCATTACTACGAAAAACCAGTCTAAGGGGGCTGCAGCCACAGAGGCGCTAAGCAGGCTACTTTCCCCTTCGAAAATTCTTGGTCTTTTCAAGGAGCTTAAATGCAAAATGGTGCAAGATTTCTAATTTTACAGGAATGGTCCTGAAAGTTGAATTGTGGTGGTTGATGGGGTGAAACTGAACATTATTTGTCTGCACATGCAATCAGATGTCATGTACGCTATCGGTAACTATACGAAGTAAAATTTGTTTTTAAATTTGCATACTTTAGGAGTCAAATTAAAAGAGCATCAGTGATGGGCTTAAGGGAACGGGAGCATGTCATTTTTTTATTTTTATAAATGAAAAAAGTAATTCTACCATAAGTAGAATTCTACCTAAGTTGAGTGCCACCATCAGTTGTTGGGGAGAGAAAAGAAAATTTTTCAAAATCTTTACTCTTCAGATAGCCGAAAAATTGTGTTATCATGCTTTTAAAAGTGTATCTAATTAGTGCTTAAATTTAGGTTTCCTCGGCATTAATAAAAAAAAACAGCAACTTGCTAAGAGATTTTAGAAATTTATCACAAAACGTACGATAACATTAGATGAAATGGTATTTAATCTTCAGGGGAGAAACTACAACGGAATTGTAAATATGCTTATGCTTCCCTATTGCAACTCTTGGTTAAATTCAAGATCCGTTGAATTGATGCAACTGTGTATACAACTGTCCGACAACTCCCGACTATAAATGGTTTTGCTCCTAACACCAGTTGCACGATAAATGTAAGACTATTGTTCACCGGACCTGAACATCCCCCACTCCCCTACCCCTTTCTCGTACGTCTCTACCGGCTGAAGAACGAGTCTAAGGAAAGGTCCCTTCATCCTTTGATTTTTTGCATAAGTTGGTGTCCTTATATGCAGTCTGGTGCCACTTGTATGCTACCTTCTGTGAGGAAAGGGGTGGGGTGGCATATGGCCCAATGCCCCTAACTGGGTACTTTACTGGTGGAGTATCCATCATAAAATAACAATGGACAAAAAACTCACTTAAAACAATGAATAAATACATGAGTAACATTATCTATGCATCTTACAGTGTACGTATTATTTATCTTATTTAAAAAATAAAAACGACAAATTTTTGGCTGGTCGAATCCAAGACAATTTCCGAAACCGCAAGGGTCCGAGAACGAGACCAGGAAAAAACGGTCTCGAGAGACCTGTCTCCAGTACTACAGCACTGGTATATATGTGACAACCAATATGCCTGTAAATGTGACGTGTCAGATAAGATCGGTATGCTTTTTGCACTTGGTAATTATTTCATATTGAGGAAAAGATCCAGTTAGTTTTTAATGACATCATAGCCGCATTAATAGGTTTGTTTAATATTTACGAACGAATTGGAAGGGCAGCACTCGTTTTGTGGCCTTGGTCACGAATCAGAATGTTTTCATTGTGTGCCGCATGGGAAGGGGAGGGGGAACGGGGGGATATCCTCCCACTATTTGTCCTTTGACAAGAGGATTATCTACACAATCACCCTCACCCCCAAGATTTTCACAGAAGTAATCAAAAATTGTACGTCACTCATCACTATACTTTTGTATGTTTAACACTGTTTCCAAAAAGTATGTTCTTCTGGTCTAACAAAATAAAAATCCGTTCACATCTCCTGAACGATAAATCTACGAAATCTTCCCTTCATCCACAATCCGACCCTCACCGAGAAAATAGCTATTGTAAGAGAAACCCCCTTTTTCTTCAACCATCGTTTATTATCAATTCTTTCGTGGTAAGTTTGATAGATATACAATTTAAACAAGTAATGCCAATTTCTTCCATTTCCAGACAAAGTATGACAAAATACTACAACCTTTGGAAAGCAAAAAACAATGGCTACTTTCTGTTGTTCGTTTTACAGTAAGAATGAAAGATGTTTTTAACAAAAACAAAGCAAACAACTAAACAACGAAAAATAAAATTCATCAATTTCAACAAAATGAAACCGTCTTTTCCCCAGTCTTTATTTGCACAGTTAACGGATATGTGTTATATCATCTGTCAAAAATAATCGCTTGTGATAAATAATTGAAAAGAATAAACCACGCAGGCGTACAAGTGTGTATTTGTTTCGCTATAATCATTATTGTTTCCACCTGTAACAAGAACTTAAGGCTATGCATTAAATTATTCGATTATTAATCAATGTAAATAACATCAAAACTGTGGTCATTACCAAGTTACAAAGAGGTATCTTTAAGAAAGCTCAATAAACTTAATAGTTATTCAAGATCTTCTTCGCAGGAAGACATTCTGATCGAGGTAGGAAGGTTAGTCAAATATTTAAATTTCATATGTGAAAGAGGAAAGAAATCTTAGCATTGTGGTGGAACTTCCATTCAAACTGACAGTACTGTACTAGTCGGGTCCGAGTTACGAGTCAGGCAGCTTTCAACTTTCAAGGTTTTGAGTTCCTCAAATTCTTGAAACCCGAGTCCGCACTCGAATACTTTCCTGCAAATCGGACCATTATTTTTTGAAATATCAGTTAATGAACTTACTAGATTGTTATTGCAAAGTGAGCTTGGGCGAAGCAGAGGGTATACCACTTCCTTACATTTACAAGGAATGTTTTTTTTTTTTTCATTTGATCTTCAGACTGTTATATTGACCTTGAGGTTCTTATGCCGCTTATCCTATCACATTCTGATAATATGGGTTTGTTGAGGCCGAGAAAACTGGTCATGAAATTTAGAGAAAAAAGGAAGAATCACCATTAATATGAGGATAAAATATGTCACATCGGTTGCTTCGTGATCATTTGTTTTGAAAATGTAACAACTTTTTCCTGCTCATATCTCGAGAATCACACAACAAGATTTCAATGCAAATTTCCTCCAAATGTTAAGAATAAATATCTCCTCTTAGACCTCTAACCACCCCACCGAACTTGATTTCACCAGAATCCCTTCTTTTAAAGATATCATAATTTTTAGGGATGCACCAGATCCAAAATGTTGCATCCGGCCGGAAGCGGATTTTGCCGGAACCTACTTGAAATTCGGCCGTAACCGGATTTTTGCACTGCAGATGAATAAAGTGAAATTCAGAAAAGCAGAGAAACTCTAGAATAGGACAGTTTTGCTTTGTAACATAATGTTTGTGAAGGACTAATGGAAAATGTCTGTAAATTTGTCTTCAAGTGTTGTACCAAAAATTGCAGTATAATAGAAAAGGCATGATAAACTGTATTCTTACAGATGTATAACAAAACTGCAGCAAAAAAAAAAAAAAAAGGGGGGGGGGGCAAGTAAGAGCTTTTTGTTTTTTCCCTCCCTGAGTGAGTATTTGTAGAGAAAACTCCTGAGGGAATCTTGAAAGTTGCTTTGAACATCAGTTTGTTCTTTTCGAACTACAGTACATCACCATTGGCTCAAAAACTTGTACAAATTATGTAGACCAGTAATACTTGGCAAAGAGAGTCCTTGGATATTGATAACTGAATGGAATGCTCACATGTAGAAGACTCTAGGGTTTAGGTTTTTAACTATGCACAGCACCATTGTTTTACACACCATTTCTAGTATTTAAAAATGCCATGATATCTAAAAAGTGAAGCACATTTGTCATCAATAATTTTTTTTGGTAGAGATATGTCACACGTTCTGACATTACTTATCATGTTTGATAGCATCATATTGTGGATACTTAAGTGTGTGTGATTATTAGGGACAGAAACATTGATAGTGACCCCATAGGTAACTTGAATTTGTAATGAGTAATGTCTTCTGAAATTCAAGATGAAACACATTTCCTGATTGTACTACACAACTGTAATGGGCAAGAATGTGCTAAAAATAAAGAAAAGTAATGTGAATTCTTCAAGTGTGTATTTGTAGTCAACCTAATGCAATTAAACTGAAACACTCCCTTGAATGATATGACTTAGTTATTACTGTAACATGGATTATTCATTTTGTGCAGTACTACTGTGCACTGCAGTAGACTTATTTAAATTGCATGAAAGGTCTTTTCATCCATTCAGTTATTTCACACAGATGGAGGAGTTTAAAGTTACATTTGTTACATGTACAGGCAAATCAGTTACTTTTATAACTTTGTTGCCTGTTTGGTTCAGCAATTTTTAAGGGCTTAATAAAGGTGTTCAGAATGTTATATAACATGCTCTGATAAGCTATCATTTATGAACTTTAAATTAATTCTGTGACAGTTACTGCAGTGTTCATGTTTGTTTTAACTCAGATCATGTACATAATGCTTCCCAAGTTTACAGGAAAATCCGGCCGGACCGGATATCCGGTGTATCCCTAATAATATTACACACGCCACTGCTTTAACTTACTCAGTCTGTATTGGAAGTCAATCTCCGAATCCGTTTTTGGAAGACGGAGGGATTTTTTCCCGCCCTTATCAGAGGGAGAAAAGTAGAACAATCCATACATATCTGAAAAATAATGGAAAGAGGAACTGACCAAGTCTCAGAACATTCATATAAATGGGTGGATGCTATCTAGTCCATGAGCTTAACTAGTCTTTAAACTCATTAACATTTTACAGACCCGTGCCTCAAAAATGACATCACTGATTAAAGCCATCGCACAGAGTGAGATTTTCTACCCCCTCTGGCAGCCAGAGCTGTAGTCGAGTCGGAAACTTCGAGGCACGAGTCCAGAAATTTTGAACTTTCCAGGATTCAGATCCGGACTCGGACTCAAGTCCCTGTACTTTCTCAATGGGGACAAAATCAACCCCTCTGGCCATGGCCGAGTCCTTAAAAAATGGAACGGCTGGAATAGTAAGTTTTCATTCGGTCAGCCCCCACCCCAAACAAAAAAAAATCAAAGTATGGGCTGAAGTTTTATTGCTATGGGAGAATGGAACTTGAACAACATACAAACAACTGAACAACCTAGCTGTACCTCACATATCTTATCATGCCACTGTGTCAGATCTGTAACAGTGAATTTATATCAGAAAGTCCACCATTTTGCATCTTAGCCCTCTCAGATAAGCAAAATGTTTTCCAAAGGGGAGGGGAACCCCCTCAAAACCCCTTCCCCAGGACGGCGATCACTAATCCGTCAATTATGCTCCCAAAACGCCGCCCCCTGACCACAGCCTTGGATGAGCATAGAATAATTCAGGGAAAGGCAAACTTTTACATTGTATTGTCATCAATGTAGGTTTAACTAAAGTTAATGTTTGATGTCGTCTTTAATATATGAAAGAATATAAAGCTCCTTTTTGCATTCACATTTACTAGAGAATTACTTGCCCAGGTTAATAGCAAGAAATATCATACGTGTGAGTATCTAACGTTCTCCAGAACCGTGGTTATTTGCATAATGAGAGGGGGGGGGATAAAGGCGTGACAGTCCCTTCGAAGAAAGACTGTAACGCTATTTATTTTCCCAAAATGAGTTTGGTGGTCAAGGGAAGAGACCCTTTAAAGAGAGTGTGGAGTCAGTATTTCCCCTGGCCAAAACCCCACCTCATTATCTGTTATCTTCCCAGTGATGAAAAAACTCGTCACAGTATAGAACAGGACAAATCTCCAGGTTTTGTTCCAAAAATCTCAAGGTTTGCTATTTTGGAGGCTGTCTGTGAGACCCAAACTTTAAGGCTGGATACATGCAACATAGAACACGCGGGAAGTGCAGTTTCCGGCCACCTGGGGGGTCTGTAAAGTCAAAAATTTTCTTGTACGTTCCGCGCCAACTGATGGTGGCGCTCCGCTTAGATAGTCCTGCTGGCTCTCAGCCCCCCATCCAAATACTTTTTCCGTTCCGCCGCGCCTGGGGTGAAAATGTGGGCGAAACTAGTGCACCTTCGGCTAAGTTAGGCTGGTTTAATGCGTTGAACGATGTACTGTTCAGGAAACGCAAGGCAAACTCGTCAATCCATTGGTAGGCCAAGCCGGACAGATCGTCCCTCAGTAGGATACGCCAAACGGATAGATGATGAAATTGACGGCAATCCTCCAAGAATTTCGCTAAGCCATTAACACTTAAATAAAGGTCCAACTGATGTATTAGGTCCTTAAACAGATGATGAAAGTGTTGTCTGAGCATCGCTCGGAAAACCGGCCTCCACTCACATGTTAAGTATTATTGAGTTGTTGTCGATCCCGCTCCTCCACCATGTCGAGTAAAGAGTCGTTTAAGGCGCCGTTCTTCCAAAATGTCGAGTAAAGAGTTACAACCAAGTGTGTTATAACACAACCCGCTCCTTCACCATGTCGAGTAAAGTGATGAATCCCCGCGACTCCAGCATGTCAAATAAGTCGATGCCGTACGGGGATCCTGCGTAGTATCCAGAAACGGAAAAAAAAGATGGAGAGTTCCAATCGATTTTAATGATGATTTATTCGTTGATTAAGTTCCAAAAATGGTAATCAGTTTTAATCATTCTGCCGGCAAAAAAAGGATTAATTATCTAAAACTAGGTAACTCAAGTTCTCCTCGTCCTAAGTCTGATGCACGAGTGTCCCAGCTCGCAGGCTCGGTCTTAGGAACCTCGTGCGAGCTCCGAACACCTACAGTCCCCTGATTGGTCAAAAGTTATAACGCACCAATGCAAATGAATGTACTGATATAGATGACCAATGAGGAGGCTGCAAAGGGTGGAATTGACCACTCCTTGAAAATATAGGTTACAGTGTGCACGTGGAACTGCAGCGATGAAATATGCCACGTCCACTGTTAACACGTGAATGGAAACAGGAAGGGCCCTGGGAATCTTGAACCAAAAGAAGGTCGTTGCTCGTTAACAACAAGATTGCGTTTGCTAAAGGTCATGGAGAGTGCATCATACTACATGACACTATTACTGAGTACGCTGCCCCGGCACTCATACAAACAAAGGACTCACACATAGAAAATTACGAACGCACACAACGATGGGCTTGTAGAATTGCCCACCACTTGGACAGAGAACACCTTTCACACGAAGTACTGGACATAGTGTCAAACAAAGATTTCAGTACTTACACCCGAAATTTCTTGTTAACTGCAGAAACAAAGACCGACAGACGAGAAAATTCATTAGGAAAGAACTTAAACTCCGACCATTATACCTTAGACAAACACCACTAGAGGGCTAACTAGGACTTGGAAATATTTAAATTGGAGGGCACATCACCGAAGGAAGACCAGCCATTGAAGAAGATTTCAGCACAGGAGCAGAATGGTAAACCCTTAAGAAGGGTCCCTGCCGAAGCATCCACACCGTAAGTTCAGTGATTTCAGTGATTTGAGAGGCTCCAAAACGGTCGAAAGTCTTATTCAAATTAAGGATTCTAAACTGTGAATTTTATTTAGGAGTGGAGTGAGGTAAGGGACGAAAAGAACAATGGCATTCGATTAAGGAGAAACATACTTTACCTTAATTTAAGGGGGCAAAGCCAAAATGATGAAGCCACTCAAACTTGAAAATGTGATTGATAATTTGAGACAGGCATTTTTAAGAGATCCAAAGTGTTTTGGAACATTTTATCAATAGGGAGATCCATTTAAAACCCATAGGCAATATGTGTAAGGTCCACTGGCCCTATTGCGGGCCCCTAGAAGCTCTGAAATTTTAGGCTTTTTAGTGGACTTAATGGAAGCAAAAAGTACGTTTGTATAGAAATTATTAATAATATCCAAAAAGGACATTGTTACTGGGGCAAATGTATGTTATTGGGGCCAATGAGGGGACTGTAGACATGCCCCTCGCCCAGTATGTTTTCAAAGTCCCTGATATGAGAAGAAGAAAGATAATTTGAGAAAGAAAGATAGCTTGCAAAATGTTTTGTTTTAAATGTTTGATGGGGGAAAGTAAATTCTACTACAGGTTATGGCTAATGTGGGGGTCCAGGGGACGAATCCTCTTGAAGCGTTGCAACTTTTGCACTCTGAAAAGTAATAATTGAGCCAAGGAATAGCCGAAATGTAATATAAGCAACTTAAAATTTATTTTTCCACTTTCGGTTATTGGGGCTATAAGCCCCAAATTTCATAAAAAAAGTGGGTGCAGCCCTTGCTGCCCCCGCTTCCGCCACCTGTAGACGAGCGTCTCGAGTGCCAGGTAAGTCTTGTTCATTATGGTAGTGTCTGCATTTTGGAAGATTACTACCGTCGAAGCAAAGTCCCCATACCAGTGACTCGCAGCTATTTATTTTTTTTCTTAAATTTGATGTTTCTGCCGTCAGTTTTGACCTTCACCTTGGAAAATAACCTGCTATATCCCCACGCATAATTCGAAATGTTAATATATATTATATCTTCTTTGTGATGATTAAAAATTACTGAGTATAGTGGTTATTGATGTGGAAAGTGTCACCCAAAGGTAAAGATAGCGAAAATTTCCCTCAGAGAGTAATTGACAAATTACACCATATTACATTAAACGCCGTGCAGACTAATGGGACATCATATAAGATTTGCGATTCTTAATACATGAGTAGGTAGATGTGGTTGATGCAGGGATGGATGATATTATAACATGGAGTCAAAGAATAAGCTCCATGATTATAAGTACTTTCAGTGATCCATGTTCCCAGATACCAAGTTGCAATAGTAAAGACGAAATCGCAGTGCTCCGCCAATGTCCTAAAAATGAAAAGTCTGGCAGATCCAATGTCCTCAGAGGAGCAATATCCCTCCCAAGTAGACAGAAAATGGCCCTCCCAGCCCCATACATAACTTGTGGTGCTATACAGTATTTACTTTTTGGTCATCACCTGTCGTATGTATTGATGACTATGAAAAGAAATTACACATACTGAATAATTTTGGATATAACTATTCATTTTTATTGAAGCTCCACAATTAAATATCAGCAGGGTTGTTTGATAAACAAATTGATCACATCATCTTTATAGCTTTAAAGTTTTGTTTGCTGTCACCACATCGGACGGGACATTAACAACATTTCCTTTAACACTAAATTGCCCTCCTCGAGAAAGCTCACGTAACTGCATAAAAGATGTTCGTAAAGCGACCAACCTTTCTTCAAGACGATGTAACTGATTTCAACCCTCCTGGTATCTCATACATATTTATACTATTATCTCGACTTAATACGACACTCTACATTCTTTTATATATTTTAAACAGGTTTTACAGACCCATCCTTTATCTATACCTCCTTCCTGCTCACAAATACTAGTATATCCACTAAATCTAACTAAATTCACCACAGTGCACATTATTTATACCATAACTGCTCACAATAAAAGCAAACATGTGTAGGCCGCTCCATAATTTTATTCCTAAGGCGATGTTGCAATCCTCTAATTGGACTCTCTTCTTCTTTTCTAAATTAATGCTTACGTATTTTTTTCTCTAAGCATCATTTTAGTACTATCACTTGCATACCCACACAACCTTTTATCACAAAACTTTTATTTTCCCAACATTTATACCTATCTTCAGTCACTCCCATAGACCCTTGCACTAATATATGATTACTCCCCTCATTTAAACGAACATCTGCTTTCTTCACATAACTTTGCATTACATTTGATTACGCTCCTCTTCAAATAAAATGTCTCCTCTCTTCAATATGTTACATTTAACACTGGAAATTTCTTCACTATGTACATTAACACAAGCCCCCTTCAACCAATTCTTTATAACGCTGCTCTCATGCGCAGAGTCATTATCTTCTACTTCCAATATTACGTCATAATGTCCTCCACCAGTATTGACTAAATAAATTGCACGTTTTTCCCGATTAACTGCGCTACTTAAAATACCACTTTGAGGATAACGTATCCATTTCCATGTACCATTATATTCTATAAAAGTATATATATCAGTTTCCAAAAGTCTTGCAGCTGCAATATTTCAACCTCTGTAGACCATATACAGCATCCCTATCCACTCCAGTAGAAGTAACATATTCTTCCTTAGTCATTAATGGTAGGTCTACCGGCAACTCACTCCTACATAATGAACTTACAAAGATTTGTATTAAATAAAAATGCTTTTCTTCTACCCCTGTAACCTGGTAACCAATAATGCCAAACACCGAAAAAAAAAAAAAAAAATCAGTTACCATCCCCTCGTACTTTTCTCACACGAATCGGCCTACTCTCAACTGAAACACATTTTCCTATTTCATTGAACGACAAATCAAACTCCCCAGTTTTCCCCAAAAACATGTTTGAATTTATCAACGCAAGCTTCCTAAACGTTTTTTCTCTCTAACAGCTATCAACAACCAAAAAATAAAATGTCCATGTAGATCTTTCGGAACGTATAAATAAATAATACATCACACCTCTGACTGTTTTCATATTCACTAGAACTTTTTTTTGTTCCCAACTCTGATATCATCATTTTTCTACCCTTCATAACTTCTATCTTGAAATTCATCCCCATACTTTCTTTTCCTTTGTTGCCAACCTTTCCTTTCTAAATTAAAAATCTTTGAACGGCCCTTCTTAGGCATTGTAATATTCTCCAGATAATTTTAAAATTTTAAAATAACAAATGTTCCATAACCAGACACCTTATTATAACACAAATTCTAATACTCGCCAACTCATAAAAATAATATTTAACTACTAATAACAATGTTTCCCTCCAACAGAAGCTTATACTTTATCAAAAATGTAGTTAATTTTGAAAATTCGCACAGCTCTTTAAAATCACAAAAACAGTGAACAAAACTACTCTAAACTATCAAACTTTTTACTCCATCGCAACCCCGACCATGCCGCTTGAAAAGAATAAATCACTACAAAGAAATTCTCATAAAAATACTCAAAATTCACTAAACACCAATCTGTAATATATATAATACAATGAATTGAAAAAAATGGTGGCGCTGTGTTAAATTAAACAACAAACTTTTTACCACAGTACATACAGACCTGGTTTTTCCGCAAGATTGTTACTAAAAATAGACCACGTAGGTAAATTTAACATGAAAAAAGGCGAATTTTACACTCTCACGAAAGTCATATTTCCACCGAAACTTAAAAACACGAAAGAGAAGTACCATCCCTACAAATTGCACTAAGCTATATTTCGATGCCACAAAGCATCTACAAGAAGACCGGAATAAAGTGCCGGAAAAGTTACACATTGACATCGCGATAGTAAGTTCATTAGTTGCGGTTGCCTGCAAGGCAGGCACCGCAACTAAAAACTAAAAAACCAACACATAGGCCTACACTAAATAAGTGTCTGCTGTGTGGTTGTACTAACTTCATATTGGTTAGAGGGCATCCATGGTCCTCTCCGTTTAACGGTTAGTGCGCTGAATGGAACAATTTACGGTAAGCACTATTCTAAACTCTTTGCTGAGGCTCCAACTGCGTAAACATCAAGGTGCTAAACACATCCGTCAAATTCTACAGCCATTTTTGTTAACAGTAAGGAATAGTAGGAGTTTAATTCCTTAACATGTTTAGACTTAAAATGTGTTTACCTAGTCGGAGCAAACAAGTGATCAATTGCTTAACGCTTTTGTAGCGTTAGGTTTTTGCACGAGTGACCGAGTTTCACTTTCAAGTTCGTGGTGAAAGATACTGTTAGTTGCAAAGCATATTCTCATCCGGAATTTCTGGAATTAAGAAAAACTTTGGGTCGGTGCACTATCTGTGGGCTTGTTCTTCTAAAAGGAAGAGTTTTCACATGGAACTTTAAGAGATGGAAATATAACGTATACCCCTCTCCTTGAACTACGCGCTTATCCGACTCTTTAAGTTTTGCATTTTCTGATTCCTGAAATTTCTTGAGATAATTGTTACTGTTATCTACTTCATCTGAGAGCGCACATAGCATAATTTCCCCCATTTGTACCACATTGCCAGCCGTCAAAGATAATAACATTTATTTCAATGTGAGCGGCAAGGTGCCACGCTGTAAAAGGTAAGATGTACCTCTTTATTGCCTTGGAAGCAAAGATACTTGTTATTGCTATTCCGAGAACAACATTTTGATACTGAATAATTGACTCCGGTACTTCCTTTTTTGCAAGTAGTTATGATGGGACTGTCCAACTTAAGTGGTCGAACAGTCGTTTTGATCAAAACCTGGAAAAACCGACGTTTCCCATATCAACTGATCATGAACAACTGCACGCACTATGATCAGAAGCAATATCTTGCCAATGATGAATGGTCTTGTTACAAGATTACTTCACTTAAATGAAGACAATCATAAAGAAGGTGATTCATCAAAAGTCAAAAATAAGAACAAAGTGATCTGCCAATCAAGTTCTGATACTTAAGAGACCATTCAATTGTCAAATTATCAAATTCATTGGCCCTGTCTCTGACTCTTTTTCACTCTTACAACCCCTTGATTTCCACAACAGTTTGAAAAAGATAGTTTTCTTGAAACGGCTGTTATAAAAATGCCGATAGTAATTGGAAGTTAAGCTATCGCGAATAATGAATAAGAACAATATACTAGCAACTAAATATCCCTACCTTTCCTTGAAGCGAAAAATGTAACAAGTCTTTGATTTCACTCGGAAAGCTTTGAGTTAAAACATAGAGCTACAACCTGTCCGGCTAACATAAACTTTTCTCAGAACTCGGTCAAGCTTTTTCATGCCGCGGTACGACTTGTTTTTGAGCAGTTGAAGTGTGAAACCAAATCCTTGTCAAACTAATTTCAGGGAAGACTACGAATAGCTACACTCTAAAATCAGAAGAGTGAACTAAGTCACTCTTTGATAGAGTGAACAGTGTGAATTCACTCCATTAGAGTAATAATTCACTCCAAGAAGATTGAAATTCACTCCAAAAAGACTGAAATTCCCTAAAAACGAGCGAAGTTTCACTCTTGATGGAGTGCCTACAGTGATCAGTCTTATAAAAGAGTGATTATTGCATGAACTCGTGAAAGAGTGATTTTCCCCTCTTCCTTTAGTGAATTTCACTCTTTTTGGAGTGAGTTTCACTCCACTCGGAGTGAATTATCACTCTAATGGAGTGAATTGACACTTGGCACTCTATCAAAGAGTGACTTAGTTCACTCTTCTAATTTTAGAGTGTATGTAACAAAATTATTATAGTACACTTTTTCTTGCCAATTAAAATGTATTTTTACACAATCCACATGAGTCAAATTTTACTGCTATATTGATCCAATTTAGTAAGTAATTTTACAATTAATGAATATCTATTTGGCTCAAGATCATTACATCTGCTCAAATCGTTTGACAATTAGCTAAAACCAAGTAATACAAAGGAAATGTAAGGTAGAAAAAATGAAAACAATAAGAGTAATGTTAAAACTAATGAGTAAATAAGTAGTGTAAACCAGAAAGAGAATAGGTTTGGTGATTCCTTGCTTTTATGATTCACTTACTTGTTTTCCCTACTCTTTTGCTTATGCTGAGCACCAATCATGATATGTCACAGAGCGGGTTCCAAGTAAAGTCTTCGGTGTTACCAGGGAGTCGAACTCCAGACCGGTCGATTGCAAGTCGGATTCTCTTTCAATATATATGAGATCCTTCACAGTTTCCTGTATTGATATTATGTTAACAAGGTTTTGAATTCTGACCTCTGATGACCCCAAGTAACCTTTGACCTCCACCAATTTAATGATATGGATGACCTAAAAACCCTACGGGCATTGCACAGTAAAGGTATGAGATCCATCACATACACTTCTTTAAATATCATGTGTGCTATGCGTTAACATTCTGACCTCTGTTGACCCAAATAAACTTTGACCTCCGCCAGAAACGATGGGAGTATTCCACGTAACATTGATAACTACTACATTAAATATAAGAGAGTAACTTTAAGCCATCTTTAGGTATCGTGTTCACAAGGTTTTGACATTTTGACCTCTCGTGATCAAAAAAGATCTTTGACCTCCTCTAAAGCAATAAAGTTCGCCTTCTTTATATGGCCAACCGACATGCCGAATATGAGATTTGTTACAAGTTAGATGGAAGAGTTCTGGAAGAGCCCTTCCAGCTTCGTGGTCACTCTAACTACTTCTTGAGATATTGTGCTTACAAGCAAAAGCGTCACATACACCCACACACGCACACACACACACATACACGCATACAGAACACACATACACAGGTGTTTTTCACATACAACTTGAAAACCAAGTTGATTGTTTTTTTTTTCCTTTGCCATTGCTTCCTAAACCCTAATATTAACAATAGACTCTTCGCCGTTCAAACAAAAGAGGAATAATGAAATCTATTGAATTCCCACAAGAGGACATGAAATCCCGGGTCCTCTGTTTAAATTAATACACATGACACCAGCATCGCTTCAGCCTAGATTCATTGTCTGCCTTCGACAAGGAATGAAAAAAGCGCTAAAAAAAAAAACAACAACAATAGACTGGAAACCGAATCAAACATTAACAGCAAGTTTACAATGTTGTTGACTAAAAACAGGGATTAAAAAACCTGCGGCCCCTGGAAAGTTTCATCTGACGGTGAGACCATTTGCTTATTGCAAAACAATCATATATTTGCTATATACAAAGCTTTCAATCTGCAAAACAAGCGACCGAGAACACTGAACAAAAAAGGAAAGAAATGTAAGAAAATTATGTGAGACATGTGGTCTTACAATTCTAACGAATATCATTACAGTTGACTTATTTAATGTAAGGCTGAACAGCGTTCCTAAACTTTCAGCAATCTAAAAAGAGAAATAAGTTATGTACATGAATGTCTTCTAACCCACCGGAGACATGATCTGACTAGTTAGAGTCAAAAAACGTATTAATGAACTAAAACACTAAGAGTAGGCATATCCCCAGCCAGAAAAGTTTCCCTCATCTTCCCTCTAATGCCCTATGGAGTATTGTAATGTGGGCCTTTATCGAGGGCTATTAGCCAGTCCCTAGACAATCTTCTTTAAAGCAAAATATTCTTCTTCGAAGACTTATTTTTTCACCTGGGAATAGCCCCCTATGGGCTGGGGGTCACGGTATTTCCCGCTGTCGTAAGAGGCGACTAAAGGGAAAACAAACTTGCACCGGAACCATACTTGAATATTAAATTAATTTTAAACCTTGTGTCCAGTTGACTGACACTATATAACACATTTGTGTTGGTGTGTCGCTAAATCTCATCTCGCTCACTCACTCACTCACTCACTCACTTACCCCACCTAGGAATATGATAAAACCTCAAAGCTCCCGTTGGTTCGCCCATCCTTGGTATTGTCCCTAGACCACACTACTGTATTTTGCCCCCTCACCCCTTAAGGTTTTGGTGAGGATGGCTGTATGTTATACTCAAAACATATGGAAATAATACCCCGGTCAGCAAATATTCGGTGGGGCAAAAATATTCTCTCCACCACAAACGAATTTACAAGGCAATTATGTCCTCTGTATCTCCCCCGTCCGTAGTCGAAAAAATCCCTTCTTGATCTCTTCTTTAATATAAGCCTTAGAGCATAATAGTTTTGACTTGCTTGTTGCGACACTACAAGTGTAGATCAGAGTGTCTCTTATTTCTATATCAAACTTTGCTAACGATTTTTATCGCAAATGCCAAGTTTGTTAAATTCGGCTTTTAGTCACTTTTGATGGTATTACTTGCGAATAATAAAGTGCACTCTAAAAAAAGTTGGGTGAAAAGCATTGGGCAAAATGCAAAGCGCTCAACATGGGCAAATTATTGCCTAACAAATAGGTAAACAATCGACCAATATTTGTTGGGTAAATTAAGGTTGGGTAAAATTCAAGTTACCTTTGGTAAAATGTGATGGACAATTTTTCAAGTACGCAATATTTGGGTAAAATGTAACAGGCCAATCAAATGATTAGTTAAAGATCAGTTAAGTTTTACAAATGTTTATTTTATGTTCAAATCATATAATTATATATGTGATTATGTGGGAGTCCAAACACTAAATAAGGCAGCTTTTTACCCAATTCCGGCCAGGTGGCTTACGGAACCAGCGGTTTTGTAATTTTATGCCCAGGTTGAGTAATCATTTTTGGAAGGTGTGTTTATCTTGAATTACTTTGTACAACTTCAATAGGCCTAGTACCGCTTGACGTCATTTGGAAGGAAAGCAATGCACGACGTGACACGCATTACTTGACAAATCAGCTGCCTGCATGCATTTATTGGTCAACAAGAGTTTTAAGCTTCCTTAAAGACGGGAGAGCACTTTTTGCTCTGCGACATCGTACTGTCTTAAGTCTATAAAGTATCGACGAACCGCCTCTTACACAGTTTCTTTTTTAGGGAGGTGCTAATAACACCTCCTTAGTTTTTAAAATCTTCAACTCGAACCTGCCATTTACAAAAGAACCACGAAACAAATTTCTTTATATAAATTTAACATGAAATTTACTTTGAAGCCATTTCTCTCACCCATTAGCTGTATTAAGGAAATAAATTTGTGTGAATGATTAGCCTATTGCTGATCTGGAAGCTTTCGCTGTGTTCTATCTATTTGCTCAAATTTTAACCGATTCTCATCCTGGGAAATTTACTAAATCAGACTCCTGGATTAGGGTCATATTTTTCGTATGAAGTAGGAATTCCTTCGTTCTTTGATCTTCTGTAGGACGAGACTTGACCTTGTCTATCACACAAATAAAGTTCCATTCCACCATCCCCAAGCTCTTTACAATAAATAGCAGCAGGGATTTCCACACCTTGGTTCCCGGAACCGTCCAATACCCCTAAATATGTATTTGTTCGCGTGCAATATTCTTTTAGGATCCATTTCTTGGACTCCACTTTACTCTTAGCATCAATATCAAAATATATCCACGCTACGAAGCATACAAAGGCAAACGTATTATAATTATTATTGTAATAATATTCATGTTGTTGATTTTGTTTCTCGAGGGTATAAGTGCCTTTCCTCAAACCCTCGTAAAATTTAATTTGTCCGTCTTTAAATTCGGGAGGAAGGGGTAAAGTAAGGAAAGACCACGTCCTATGCTGAAAAGAATATGACATTAGATTGCCTTGTTTGAACCCAAACAGGGCATCATATCCAGTAGGATACATGAACATTACATTGGGTGGTAATGTACACCCACTTTGTGGCTTTCGAAAATCGACATCCCACCAATCAAATTTGTTTTCATTGACACAAGTACATATCAGCCCATTATTTGGACAATATGCAATACAGGACAAGAGATAACCCTGCTTGCTGTCCTGAAAGATGTTAACCTCTTTTAAAAACTGTTTCTTTTTGGAGTCAAATACAGCAATAACCTTACCTAATGCAACGTACAAGTAACCCTTGCGTTGTGCAGTTACATTCAATTTTGCGCCCAACGGTATTTGGTGTTTCCAAGGATACGCAGGGAACATCTCAGACTGAGAGTAATTTGACCCCTGTGTTATAACACGTACATGCAACATTTTATTTGGAAGGTCAAAATGACAAAAAATGAAATTCCCGTTCTGATCTGTGGCAACCTCTACTGGGTAACCGCAAGTTCCGAGATGAACATCAGATGTTCGTTCCTCTGAAGTAAACAATATTTCTTGCTGCAGGTGAGACTCTTGCCATTCATGTTCCTTACTCTCGATTTGAAGGGCTTCAAAAGCGTTTGTTAGGTTTGCCGACATCCCAAGTATTTCCCACGGGTTGTCTTCCTTGATAACCTGTTGTGTTACATCTTGCGCCTCCTTCATTCTTTCAACCCAGCCTTCAGCGATTTGAATTTTTTTCTCTATATGTGCAACCATTTTGACTTC
The DNA here is from genome assembly GCA_037179385.1 of Holothuria scabra. Classification (NCBI taxonomy): domain Eukaryota; kingdom Metazoa; phylum Echinodermata; class Holothuroidea; order Aspidochirotida; family Holothuriidae; genus Holothuria; species Holothuria scabra. The sequence goes on from CM074188.1 coordinate 20,019,249, forward strand.
CTCACCAGACACTACCTTGATCAAAAATTGTTTTTGATCATCAAGCATTTTTTCGACTGCTCGTAACTTTTGATGACATTTATCTGATATTTCCTTTTTCAGCTTAGCAGAAGTTTCCTTAATTGCTTCAGAACCCTCCTTCCCACGCTGAATAAAGTTTATACCTCTGCTCAAGTTTTCGTTACTCTTATCAACCATGGTGGTCAGTGATTCTTTCATGGTAGGTACTCTAGTCACAACGTCAACGTAATCGTGATCTGGCTTTGAATGCATAACTATTGTGCAGTCTCTGCAAATCAGTTTTGAACAAGAATTGCAGAAAAAGTTTAAATTTTCCGAAGTGTGTAAATCACAAAATGGAGATACTGTGTTTCTCCAACCTGTCTGGAACTTGAAATCAGCAACATCAATACCTTCTGAAGGAACTACAGTGTGAGATCGAAGTGCAGGAAACAGAGAGTGCTGGTCCCTACATTTCGAACAAATTGCAAAATTGCAGTCAAAACAGAACGCAACAACCTCTTGACGTTTACAAGAGTCGCAAACTTGGGTCTTTTTCTCGGGAGAAGTAAGTTTTTCTAACAAGGTTACCTTTTCTGCTAGGTTTACTAGATAAAAATTGGTTTGTAAGCCTTGAACACCGGATTCTGGCAGAGTACATACCTTCCTACATGTTGGACAAGCAATGTTGTTACCTTTCTGTGTTTTGGCGTATTTCAAAAGGCACTCTTGGCAGAAACTATGAATGCAAGGAAGCATTTTTGGTGCTTTGAAAGGTTTAATGCATATGCAACAATTGAGAAAGTCGTCCCTCAAATCCTGCACCACCTTTTCCGCCATCTTGGTCAGTTAGTTTTCTGGTGAATATTGCCAAACGAACTGTTACTCATCTACTCTGTAAATAGGAAAAGACTCTAAAAAGTGTTTTAATTCAATTATTACGTGTAAGTAACACACAAACTATTTACGATGAATGAAGAATTATTTTACCATTTATTTTACCAAGGTTTCAATGAAACCTTTTGACCAATCATCCGTAAACACTAATTTTATCACTTTATATATATATATATATATATATATATATATATATATATATATATATATATATATATATATATATATATATATATATATATATATATATATATATATATATATATATATATATATATATATATATATATATATATATATATATATATATATATATATATATATATATATATATATATATATGTAATATTGAAAAGCTTGCAATAAGTTCTTACAACATAGCTTTACAGAACTGTTTCGTAAGGGCCAATAAAGTAGGTCCTCACTCCTCAGAAGCCTGAAGTAGAATCTACTTCAGTATATATTTATATGTATATTCCTGAGGTGCCATTATTTTTCAGAAACATCACCATACATAGAAAAAATGCTGTGCCTCTCTCCATCTGTTGCCATCAGATTGTCTAGTACTTTAGTCTAAATTAATACGTAAGCTGCTAATCAGGTTAAGTTGCATTGAAACAAATCCAAGGACGGTCACTCTTCCCAAAAGAGAAACACCACAGCGAGAAGATTAAGCTCATCACATTCAATTCATGCCTGTATCTTAGTACAAAGCAATGCAGCCTCGGAACTTGCTCTGGTCTATCATGTGCGCAAGTAGAGTGGAAATTTTCTACTTGGATGTGATCGTATATTTCCTTTATAATCAGTTTTTTTTTTTATTTTTATTTTTCCTTTATAGTCAGTTTTTTTTATCCACGTGTTCAGTGTGCGAATGTATGCGATAGATAAACAAGAAACATCTCAAAATGCACCAGAGCTGTAGCCAAGTCGCGTACTTCGGTCTCGTGTAACATTGTATCAGGGAGCTTGAAACTTTCTGATCAGCGTTTTACACACTCTGAAGCGGGTTTATTGAGTTGCTTTAGGCTATGTAATTTAGCAAATTTTTCCAAAAATTTTAAATGTTCGACACCTGCTAATGGTAAATGGTCAAACGTAGACAGACTGCATATCCTATGCAAACGTTTTATGGGTGAGAACTAAATTAAAGGTCAAGAGAAGTCGTCCCCAAATTATTTTGAAAACAACTACTAAATATGGCTATTTTTCTGTCATTTTCCTTCCAAGAAGCTTTCGGGATATTTTAAGGCTTAAACATTCATCATTTAGGCTTAACTAAGATATAATTACTGGTAAATTTCACAATTCAGTGAAAAAACATATCGTCACATGATTGTCAAGAGCCATTCACAAACTGGTATAGACTGTTATCCTTGTTCAAACTGTTTTTACTGCATATGCCCTTTAACGGTTCAATTCGGTTTTCCAAAATCCGTGACCCATGCCGCTTTTTCAAATTATGCTCAAAACCGTTACAAATCATGACACCACAAAATTACAAATTTTAACCTTTTCCGTTTTTATTGGATGTAAAACAAGTCTCATACTCATTACGCTAACAATAAGCATCATAGTGACCCTTTAACACTCTCATTAAGATATAGAAAATCAAATCAATGAGCTCATTTAAATAGAACGGTTAATTCCACCAGTATATGTTTTGCATTCCATCATTTGCTACAAATACAATGTATATACATCCGATATATCAACCCGTTCTCTCCCTTAAAGACTTAAAAATCCTGAACATTGTCTTACCTTGCAATCTTCTATACTTTGTGTATGTATATGATCGATGTACTAACGACATAGTGTTATGAAGTTTCGACTTTGCTCAACTGGATATTTTAAACTGTAACGAAGTTGCAACGAATACCTGTGACAGCAGATTTAAAATAAATCTGTGGAAACTCCAGACTTGTGACAAGAGTAATAAAAGGCAACTGCCACAACTATAGACTGTAAGAGATGTGTTTCTGTTTCTGTCAACTTTCTAATCAGGTCTAAACTGCGTAGCAGGCTGTACGGCATTATTCTTGTTCAGTCATGTCCCCAACGCCTGCCAAAGTGAGCACCAAACATGTTCTTTGGGATATTCATAGAAATATGTAGCCTCAAGAGTCCCACTGGTTGAATGTTAGTGAATATTCACAAGAAGGCAACATCTGGTCCTGTTTAAATCATGCAGTAGCCCGAAACTACGGAAGCTTAGAAGGGCCACTCAAAAGAAAAAAGAACTGCCTCGGCAAAGTGACAATTTTCGTAAAATTGACATTTTGACGACTTAATGGACTCCTTAAAAAGGTAAAATTCAGAAAATTGTCATTTTGACAAGATAAAACATCTCGTCAAAATGGCAAAATTCGGAAAATTTATATTTTGCCGACCAAACAACATCTCGTCAAAATGACAAAGTTCCCCAAATTTTTATTTTGCCTAGTCACAACATATTGTCAAAATGGCAAAATTCCGAAAATTGTCATTTTGCCGAGTTACTACATCTCGTCAACATGGCAAAATTTGGAATTTTGTCAATTTACCGAGTTAGAACATCTCGTCGAAATGGCAAAATTCGGAAAATATGACATTTTGCCCAGAAAATACATCTAGTCAAAACGGCAAAATTTGGAAGATTGCCATTTCGCCCAGTTAGAACCTTCAGGGCTCAATCGTATGGAAACGTTAAGGTGCCATCAAATTACGAACTTAGTCATCGCATTATCTTAACATTTTGCAACAAAATAATGAAATGAGTCTTATTATCTTAACATTTTGCATATAAATGATAAAATGCAAACGTACAATATTTCAACAGTTCAACATTTTTGCACTGAATTACTCACATATTGCAAGTAATAAATTTAGCATATTGTCAATTGGCAGAAAAATGACGAATTACGAATCTTCTTTTAATTCCTATTTCCACATTTTAAAGGCATATTCTGGAAACAAAATTCGTTAAATTCAAAATAAGGAGAAAAATTTTCTCTTTCAGAAGGTAAAAATGGCATCTCCATAGCTTATACCGTTTGAAAGATACAAATTTTTTAAAGTATTGCCAATTTTTCTTGGGATTTGATGCATCATGGGAAATCTGTGATGTCATCGTGGCACATTAATTTTACATTGCATTCAATTTATTCATAATTATGATGCCGCTGCAGGCAATATTATGCAATATTGTTGGTTGTACTCAATTTATGGTGAAGGGTAATGCTAGATCTACAGGAAAAGATATTCAAATATTCCAACAGTATCAAATTTCAAGGACAAACAGGATGTTCAATTATAAAGAAAAACAAAAGGAATTTGAAGCAATGTGCCCACATTACATAACTTTTTGTGGCTTTGTTGAAAAGCAGAGGTTTTTCAGCAAAAATAACCAATCTTTAAAGTGAGATATCTTGAATTAGGGAAATAGTATTATGGTAGGGTTTGAGGGCATGGTGTGGAATATTTTGGTTTTCCTTACAAAACAGAGGAAAAAATCCACAAGAACATGCCTTTAAAGGGGTAGAATAAAGCGCGCCGTCATTAAAACTAATACAGATGTTTTCATAACGAAACATTTCTGTTTATCTGTTTGGGGCAATCTGACCTCTTGAGGCAGGAAGCGGGGATAAAACTTTCAGACTTCAGCTTCAGAGAGCCCCTGAAATTCGAATTTGGGGTGGGGCAATCTCTTTCTTTCATTTTACTGTCTGAACAATTTTACCTTTTACTTTTTCCGGGGGCACTTTGCCCTTTCCCCTCTTGCCATGCTTCTAGTGTGATATGTGTACAAGGTGTAGCAAAATAAAAGATCTTACACTTCAATCACTTCCTTTCTATTCACTGCTACGTTCTCAAAAGGACCCATATAATAGCTTTTTTCGTTGTTATTGGGACGTTAATATCAGCAAAGTCTAAACGCCCTTAAAAATGGACACAACAGCTAAGTTTGTCATAATTTCTACCTGAATGCTATACAAGTCCGGGCTTGGTTTAAGACAAAAGCAACAACTGGGATTTAATTACCCTTATAGAAGCATGCAGGGTATCTGAACCAGTGTTTAAGTCGAGACCAGCATATCCAAGACCGAGCCCAAAACGTGTCGAGACCAGGGCAGAATTCGAGACCGAGACCGACAAAGTCCAAGACCGAGACTGAGACCGAATGTACATATTGCATTGAAAAATGAACTGTCCAAAATTTTGAATACTTTTTAGCATAATTTTACTACCTAATGATTCCACGGTTTACATATTTCTTCTTCTTGTTCGTAAAGCGCCTTCACTCATGATTGTACTATAAACTCACCAAATTGGGGAAAGAACGTAACTATGATACAAAAAAATTGGCATACATGAGTAATTCATTCTTTTTCTGCAAAACGAGGAATAGGTAACATTCGTTGAATGCGTAATTCATCAATTTTCTGTGAAATTTTGAATCGTTGATATATTGTAAGTTTGCATTTCATCATTTTCTGCAAAATGCTAGGAATATAAGTAAACACTTCATCATTTTGTGACTAAGTTCTTAACTTGATGGCACCTCAATGCTTCCATAGAATTTCGCCGTTTGAACATGACGATCTAATTCGGCAAGATGGCAATTTTCTGAATTTTACGATTTTGACAAAATGTTTAAACTCGTCAAAATGTCATTTTTCTGAATTTTGCCATTTTGAAGAGATGTTCAAACTCGCCAAAAGGACATTCTTCTTAATTTTGGCGTTTAGACGAGATGATCTATTTCGGCAAAATGACAATTTCCTGAATTTTGCTATTTTGACGAGATGTTGTAACTCTACAAAGCGACAACTTTCTGGATGTTGTCATTTTGTAGAGATTTTTAAGTCGGCAAAATGACAAATTTCGGAATTTTAACGTTTTAAAAAGTTAATCAAAACGCCAGATTACGGATTTTTGTCATTTTGTAGACATAATTTTAGTCCTCAAAATGTTAATTTTACGAAAATTGTCACTTTGTCGAGACAGTTCTTTTTTCTTTTGAGTGGCCCTTCTACGCTTCCGTACGAAACCACCCAAAGAGTTGTTTTGTCATTGTAATACTGGCGCGCAGGCGTTTACGACTGCAAAATTACACACACTCATTCGGAAAATCGACAAGCATGATTTATGAGATGGTGAGAACACATAAATAAGTCATATTATAGTAATGAAGTTTGCCTCTAAAATTGGACGCAGACCTCTTCGCTTTGGCGGACGGTGGTTTTGGAAACTAAAGGCCAGGTCACACTACAGCGATATCGCATCGGATTTCGTTCCGATTTTTGTGATTTTCAATTAATATCTCCTCCATCTTTTGTCGCAAAGAAACAAAAATTTGCCAACCTGTGTAGATATATGATTTGTATCAAAGGAGTACGAAATTCTAAGTTACACCAATTTTTCCGTGACGTCACACCCGCAGACAGCTTTTATCACATACACGAAGTCCGATAAAAGTTATTTGTCAATGTGACGTCACTTAATAAAAAGTTTACATTTCATTTCATTGGTCCTCACATGCCGATCATATATTTACAATATATGGCAAATTTTTTGCTTCTTTCTGACAAAGGGTGGAGGAGATTTTAACTTAAACTCTCAAAACGGACAGTAATCCGATCAGATATCTCTGCAGTGTGACCTGGGTTTAAGGGGCTGAGAAAACACAGTCCGCTCCCCAGGGTAAATCATGCAACGCTTTTAAAGGGTGGCCTGTGGTAATTTCCTAGCGCGTATAAATCAAACAAAACAGAACAGGGAAATTCCGCTGCAGTATACACGCTGAAGTGTAGAGTTAATGAAGTCACGTAAACACTTCCCTGGCATTCACGGCTACATGTTACTGTTAGTCTTCACAAATGAGATTTCGCGGCACTGTGGCTGACAAGTCAGCAGTATATGTTGAATAACGTATAAGTAGGCGTGATTGGCTACAATGACACGGTACGTGGACGTGTTATGTAGTATGGTGCACTCTCCATGACCTTTACCAGACGCCATCTTGTTGTTTACGAGTAACTCTCCCTTTTCTTTGTTCTAGATTCCCAGGGCCCTTCCTGTTTCCCGTCACGTTTTACCGGTGGACGTGACATATCATATTGCCATAGTTCCACGTGCACACTGTAACCCATATTTTCAAGGCGTGGCCAATTCCACCCTTTGCAGCCTCCTCATTGGTCATCTATATCATTACACTTATTTACATGGGTGCGTCATAACTTTTGACCAATCAGGGGACTGCAGGTGTTCGGATCTAGCACGAGGTTCTCAAGACCGAGCCCGCAAGCTGGACACTCGTGCATAACACTTCAGACGAGGAGCACTTGAGTGAGCTGTAGATATTGATTAATATTAGGCCGGCCGAAATAATTCAAGTTGATCATCTTTTATTTTGGAACCAAATCATCAAATACCATCATTTAAAATCAACTGGAAACTCTCTCCTTTTTTGTTTCTGGATACTACGCAGGATCCCCCACCTAAGCCTTCGTAATACGATTGGCCCATTATCTAACAGTAGAACGATGGTTTTGTTAGTTTTTGTGTCGTAGTTTAAAGATAAGAGCACAGGCTTTCTGTTGATATCAAAATTACCGTGTTTAATATACAGATCTTTTAAAAAACAAATGTTAAACCCGAAGCGATATTTACCATACGTACAATACAGTACGTATGAAGTATGTACTACTGTACGCATATATGGTCATATACAGATCAGTTTGTTTACATGTTGATGTTATATGTGGACAGCTCGATATCAGGCGATGATTCAAGGAGGGGGGGGGGGATTACAGCCTCAGCCCCACCCCCTTTTCGCCACATCAACAAAAACAAATTCACTAAAATAAGCATGATATTTCTACGAGAAACTTCAAGGGACTATTTCAGGCTCATCCCTTCCCCACAACACAAATTCAAATTCAAATACACGAACCACGTATGATATTAATCAAGCCCGGCTGAATATGATATCTGCTAACTTTCCAGCCGCATTGCCTTCGCCCCATCAGGGAGCTGCAGCTTCGTGACCACCACAACAAGATTTGAATAATGTGAATAGCTGTCGGCCAATAGGCCTATGTCATCACGTTATGAGCGTTACCGACTGAACTGTGTTCATACAGCCTCACGTGCCAAGTCTGAGATCATGAAAAAAACCTATCCAAATCATTCTAAAGCAATAAGAAATCATCCTAATCACTAACTTTCCTGTACGTAGAACTTAGTATCACCAGCAAACTTACTTATATTGGAAGTGAAAGGGCTATCAATATCATTTATGAAAACTAAGAAAAGAAGTGGGCCAAGAACAGAACCTTATGGTACACCACTTGAGACTTCTTTCCGAGAATAAAAATGGCAATTGACAACAACTTTCTGAGACCTACCATCGAGCCAACGTGACGAATTGATCCACTGATCACACTTGCCTTTGATGCCTTACCGATGCAATTTTGAGTCGGCCTAGAGGTACTTTGTCAAAGGCTTCCTGGAAATCAAGGTGAATCCCAGCTAACAATAAAACGTTTTTTGAACGTTCATCAAACGTAACCACTTACATTTTGAAAACGTTTCTAACAACCTTTTTAGCACGTAATTTTGTGGACTTCTTTTACGTTTTCAAAACGTTTTTAAACACGTTCTCAAAACGTTATTTAGACGTAGAAAACGTTCATAAAACCTTTGCTGGTCCGTACGGAAAACGTATGTGACGTAAGTAAAATGTACAGGACGTTCAGGAAACGTTTTAGGGATGTACAAAATTACCCAGGATATCCAGAGAACGTCCTAGAGACGTACATTAAGCTTACCCAAACTAAATAATGCCTAGTTAATTGTAGGCTTAACTTAAAGTGGCGGTGAACTGAGAACAAAGGAGGAAAATGAAGACTGCTCCCTTTCATCGAGGCGCTCTAAAATAGCAAATACTCTGTCGAATTAAGACCAGGACAAACTAAAGACAAACTACTGATGAAGTTCAACATCTAAAAACCAAGAGAGGAAACATATCTAGTTAAAGGTTTTAGAAACCTAACAGAGCAGTACTTCAAAGAATTGCGGTCTTCAATCGCACCTTTCAGCACAAAGATGCTACCTGTCTAACGACATGACAATACCCCTTAAGAACGCATAAATATTCAAAACTTGGAACAAGGGATCGCATACATAGTACCAGATAATGCCACCGGCTACCTATTTTAATTAATTATAGCTAATTAGTATCCAAATACGTATGACGTTACGAAACGTCATGCAAATGTAAGAGATGGAAGCTCTTTTCGAGCAGTTGCGATTTGACGGACTAGAACGGAGCCCTCTTTATCTCCTTGCCAAAGACAAAAGTTAAATCTACTTGTTTGTGTAAGTGCATGGGGAGGTTAGTTACAGTATATATCAGTGTTATTGTCCAAACCGTAATATTGGAGACCTAGACCAAGACCGAGACCAGAGGGTGTCGAGACCGAGACCGAGACCAGGGGTTAAACTCGAGACCGAGACTGACGAGGTCCCAAACCTAGACCGGATGTACATGTTGCAATAGGAAAAAATTTAATACCTTTTTACTTACCATAACCTTAGTTACTTTATGCCCTATAATGACATGTAGAACTAAAAGTGCATCATCACTGATTTTAAAATAGTACATGTTTTATTATATGCATGACTATACGCGACGGAACCCAGGGGGCCGTGAACCCTAATTGACCAAGACCTTGCTTTCTGAATCGGGCAGACTTCAGTGCCTCAGTGGGGCAGAAATTATGCCCTTTTGGGGATCTGGAAAAATGCAAAAGGTCACCGCCCTTGAGAAAAATTCCCTTATGGTTATGGTCATATGCCAGAACAGGGACCGTCCAGTTGTCTGCTGACCAAACAAAGGATGAATAACGTTTAAACGCTAATCAATTTTTTTTTTTAAATGTGACCATCTTTGCCGTACAGAACTCTTTCTCACGAAGAGGGGGGGGGGGGGGGTGACTTTTTCTCCGACTCCAGCATAATCTCAGCGCCACTGGGGGACCAAAGTCGGCCCGATTAATCGGGAGTATGACATTTGTGGGGTGGCAGATCCCCACCAGGCTCCCGCCCGGTACGGTCAGGGGGTCCTGGTCATCAAATCAGAGCCAATGAGTGCTACAGGTCTTTACTCACAGAATAAAGATGAAGGGCCTTATCTCCCACCCCAAACTACAATTATCATAGTAGCCTAGAGAAATTATCTATTGGTTCAGTTCTTTGATTGGCAGCTAGTTCAAACAATGCAGAGTATTAGAGCTTATATATCTTACACAGCATGAACTGTACTGTGTTTTGATTTATACACCTTCAAGTTGCCTTTTTATAGTCATCCTGAAGCAATGAACTGAGATTGCGACTGGAAAAGGATGATTTTTGGACGATTGTGTGGATGGACGTAAATAAGAATTTTATGAAAATTGGTGAGAGATTTGGACCTTTAAGCCCTGGCAGATGGAGTGTGCGGACTCATTTTATGAATAGCTTTTTTCCTCAATGATTAGCCTATACTTTTCAAAGCAATTGGTTTTTTGAAAATTAAACTCAGTCTATTAGTTTACAAAGGTAAGGTGAGGTTCAGTGAAGTAAGCAATTTTTTCTCGGGGGAGGGGGGGATGCATGCATTATGTTGAATGATTGCCGGTAGGAGGAGAGGTCTAAAGAGAGGGGGTTTCCCTTTCCCCTTAGCCCGCGGAGCGGACGAAGTATTTTCGTTCAGCTCATCGCTACGAAAAACCAGTCTAAGGGGGCTGCAGCCACAGGCGCTAAGCAGGCTACTTTCCCCTTCGAAAATTCTTGGTCTTTTCAAGGAGCTTAAATGCAAAATGGTGCAAGATTTCTAATTTTACAGGAATGGTCCTGAAAGTTGAATTGTGGTGGTTAATGGGGTGAAACTGAACATTTTTTGTCTGCACATGCAATCAGATGTCATGTACGCTATCCGTAACTATACGAAGTAAAATTTGTTTTTAAATTTGCATACTTTAGGAGTCAAATTAAAAGAGCATCAGTGATGGGCTTAAGGGAACGGGAGCATGTTATTTTTTTTTTTTTTTTTATAAATGAAAAAAGTAATTCTACCATAAGTAGAATACTACCTAAGTTGAGTAACACCATCAGTTGTTGGGGAGAGAAAGAAAATTTTTCAAAATCTTTACTCTTCAGATAGCCGAAAAGTTGTGTTATCATGCTTTTAAAAGTGTATCTAATTAGTGCTTAAATTTAGGTTTCCTCAGCATTAATAAAAAACCAGCAACTTGCTAAGAGATTTTAGAAATTTATCACAAAACGTACGATAACATTAGATGAAATTGTATTTAATCTTCAGGGGAGAAACTACAACGGAATTGGAAATATGCTTATGTTTCCCTATTGCAACTCTTGGTTAAATTCAAGATCCGCTGAATTGATGCAATTGTGTATATAACTGTCCGAACTCCCGACTATAAATGGTTTTGCTTCTAACACCAGTTGCACGATAAATGTAAGACTATTGTTCAACGGACCTGAACATCCTCCACTCCCCTGCCCCTTTCTCGTACGTCTCTACCGGCTGAAGAACGAGTCTAAGGAATGGCCCCTTCATCCTTTGATTTTTTTTTGCATAAGTTGGTGTCCTTATATGCAGTCTGGTGCCACTTGTATGCTACCTTCTGTGAGGAAAGGGGTGGGGTGGCATATGGCCCAATGCCCCTAACTGGGTACTTTACTGGTGGAGTATCCATCATAAAATAACAATGGACAGACAAAAACACTCACTTAAAACAATGAATAAATACATGAGTAACATTATCTATGCATCTTACAATGTACGTAATATTTATCTTATTTAAAACATAAAAACGACAAATTTTTGGCTGGTCGAGACCAAGACAATTTCCGAAACCGCAAGGGTCCGAGACCGAGACCAGGAAAAATCGGTCTCGAGATACCTGTCTCCAGTACTACAACACTGGTATATATGTGACAGCCAATATGCCTGTAAATGTGACGTGTCAGATAGGATCGATATGCTTTTTGCACTTGGTAATTGTTTCATATTGAGAAAAAGATCCAGTTAGTTTTTAATGACATCATAGCCGCATTAATAGGTTGATATAATATTTACGAACGAATTGGAAGGGCAGCACTCGTTTTGTGGCCTTGGTCACGAATCAGAATGTTTTCATTGTGTGCCGCATGGGAAGGGGAGGGGGAACTGGGGGATATCCTCCCACTATTTGTCTTTTGACAAGAGGATTATCTACACAATCACCCTCACCCCCAAGATTTTCACAGAAGTAATCAAAAATTGTATGTCACTCATCACTATACTTTTGTATGTTTAACACTGATTCCAAAAAGTATGTTCTTCTGGTCTTACAAAATAAAAATCTGTTCACATCTCCTGAACGATAAATCTACGAAATCTTCCCTTCATCCACAATCCGACCCTCACCGAGAAAATAGCTATTGTAAGAGAAACCCCCTTTTTCTTCAACCATCGTTTATTTTCAATTCTTTCGTGGTAAGTTTGATAGATATGTACAATTTAAACAAGTAATGCCAATTTCTTTCATTTCCAGACAAAGTATAAATACTTTAACCTTTGGAAAGCAAAAAACAATGGCTACTTTCTGTTGTTCGTTTTACAGTAAGAATGAAAGATGTTTTTAACAAAAACAAAGCAAACAACTAAACAACGAAAAATAAAATTCATCAATTTGAACAAAATGAAACCGCCTATTCCCTAGTCTTTATTTGCACAGTTTACGGATATGTGTTATATCATCTTTCAAAAATAATCGCTTGTGATAAATAATTGAAAAGAATAAACCATGCAGGCGTACAAGTGTGTATTTGTTTCGTTGTAATCATTATTAAAGTTTCCACCTGTAACAAGAACTTAAGGCTATGTATAAAATTATTCGATTATTAATCAATGTAAATGACATCAAAACTGTGGTCATAATCAAGTTACAAAGAGGTATCTTTAAGATAGCTCAATAAACTTAATAGTTATTCAAGATCTGCTTCGCAGGAAGACATTCTGATCGAGGCAGGAAGGTTAGTCAAATATTTAAATTTCATATGTGAAAGAGGAAAGAAATCTTAGCATTGTGGTGGAACTTCCATTCAAACTGACAGTGCTGTACTAGTCGGGTCCGAGTTACGAGTCAGGCAGCTTTCTATTTTCAAGGTTTTGAGTTCCTGTACTTTTTCAATGGGGAAAATCAACCTGCCTGACCGAGTCCCTCAAATTCTGGAATCCCGAGTCCGCACTCGAATACAGTCCTGCAAATCGGACCATTATTTTTTGAAATATCAGTTAATGAACTCACTAGATTGTTGTTCCAAAGTGAGCTTGAGCGAAGCAGAGGGTATACCACTTCCTCACATTTACAAGGAATGCTTTTTGGTTTCTTTTGATCTTCAGACTGTTGTATTGACCTTGAGGTTCTTATGCCACTTATCCTATCACATTCTGATAATATGGGTTTGTTGAGGAGAAAACTGGTCATGAAATTTAGAGAAAAAAAAAGAATCACCATTAATATGAGGATATAATATGTCATATCGGTTGCTTCGAGATCATATGTTTTGAAAGTGTAACAACTTTTTCCTGCTCATATCTCGAGAATCACACAACAAGATATCAATGCAAATTTCCTCCAAATGCTAAGAATAAATATCTCCTCTTATCCTTCTAACTACCCCACCGAAGTTGATTTTACCAGAATCCCTTCTTTTAAAGATATCATAATTTTTAGGGATGCACCAGATCCAAAATTTTGGATCCGGCCGGAAGCGGATTTTGCCGGAACCTACTTGAAATTCGGCTGTAACCGGATTTTTGCACTGCAGATGAATAAAGTGAAATTCAGAAAAGCAGAGAAACTCTAGAATAGGACAGTTTTGCTTTGTAACATAATGTTTGTGAAGGACTAATGGAAAATGTCTATAAATTTGTCTTCAAGTGTTGTACAAGTGTGTTTACCTAATATTTTAACCAAAAATTGCAGTATAATAGAAAAGGCATGATAAACTGTATTCTTACAGATGTATAGCAAAACTGCAGCAAAAAAAAAAAAAAAAAAAAAAAAAAAAAGGGGGGGGGGGCAGGTAAGAGCTTTTTGTTTTTTCCCTCCCTAAGTGAGTATTTGTAGAGAAAACTCCTGAGGGAATCTTGAAAGTTGCTTTGAACATCAGTTTGTTCTTTTCGAACTACAGTACATCACCATTGGCTCAAAAACTTGTACAAATTATGTAGACCAGTAATACTTGGCAAAGAGAGTCCTTGGATATTGATTACTGAATGGAATGCTCACATGTAGAAGACTCTAGGGTTTAGGTTTTTAACTATGCACAGCACCATTGTTTTACACACCATTTCTAGTATTTAAAAATGCCATGGTATCTATAAACTGAAGCACATTTGTCATCAAAAATTTTTTTTTTTGGCAGAAATATGTCACACGTTCTGACACTACTTATCATGTTTGATAACATCATATTGTGGATACTTAAGTGTGTGTGATTAATTATAAGGGACAGAAAACGTTGGTAGTGACCCCACAGGCAGCTTCAATTTGTAATGAGTAATGTCTTCTGAAATTCCAGATGAAACACATTTCCTGATTGTACTACACAACTTTAATGGGCAAGAATATGCTAAAAATAAAGGGAAGTAATGTGAATTGTTCAAGTGTGTATTTGTAGTCAACCTAATGCAATTAAACTGAAACACTCCCTTGAATGATATGACTTAGTTATTACTGTAACATGGATTATTCATTTTGTACAGTACTACTGTGCACTGCAGTAGACTTATTTAAATTACATGAAATGTCTTTTCATCCATTCAGTTATTTCACACAGATGGAGGAGTTTAAAGTCATATTTGTCACATGTTCCTACAAATGAAAGATGGAGGGATTTGTTACGCCCTAATCAGAGGGAGAAAAGTAGTACAATCCATACATATCTGAAAAATAATGGAAAGAGGAACTGACCAAGTCTCAGAACATTCATACACAATGGGTGGATGCTATCTAATCCATGAGCTTTACTAGACTTTAAACTCGTTAACATTTTACAGACGTGTGCCTCAAAAAATGACATTACTGATTGGAGCCATCACACAGAATGAGATTTACTACCCGCTCTGGCAGCCAGAGCTGTAGTCGAGTCCGGAAACTTCGAGTCACGAGTCCAGAAATTTTAAACTTTCTAGGATTCAAGTCCGGACTCGGACTCAAGTCCCTGTACTTTCTCAATGGGGACAAAATCAACAACCAATTAAGGACTCTGGCCAAGGCCGAGTCCTTAAAATTTCCAAAAAGTTACGAGTCCGAGTTGGGATTCAACTACAGCACTGCTGCAGACAGCCGGTTCCAATCATTGTGCCAAAGGCGGCGATTTATTCTCAATATTGGGGTGGAAAAGGGGGGATTTACATCATTTTCAAAAATTACGGGATGAAAAGAATCAAAGCAAATTCTCGATTTTACAGATATTGGGGACATGTGTCCCGGCCTCCTATCTGTCCACGGGATCGTCGCCCATATCATTGCGCAAGCTACTTTCATAAGTGTATCGGAGCGTTTCAGTTTGAGGGCAAACGATTTTATGCCCAAAAATGTTATTCTGCCCGGAGGATTACGGTATCAAGCGGAGCGCGAACATTGGTTTGCGCAGAACGTACAGAAAATTTTGAAAAATCGGACCCCTCAGAGAGCCAGACACTTGGGCATTTCCCAGACTTACAAGTAAAGGATCAAAGTAGTCACTATTTTGATCAGAAAATTACCCGATAAAATGTTCCACTACCATTAAACTAAATGGTATTGTATCTTCAAGTGTTCGGGTGAAAACTATAAAACGGATTTGAAAACAGATATAGTTATGAACTCTTGGCTAATTTCAATACATCTTGAGTTGATGACACTGTCTATGTGACTGACCGAAATCCCAACCATAAACGATTTTTTAATTCTGTTGTTGACACCTTTTGAACAAAATGTCATGTTTCGAGGTGGGTTGAAAATGATATCAGGCATGAAACGCCAAAAAGGCAAGGTTTGTTGTTGTTCCAAATGATTTCGTCCATTTTTTGTCGTTGTTCGTATCAATGCCGTTGTCATTTTTTGATTCCTTGCCGAAGGCAGGCAAGGAATCTATGCGATGGTGATGTCATGTGTATGTGTGTGTGTGTGTGTGTATGTGACGCTTTGGCTTGTAAACACGATATCTCAAGAATGGTTAGTGTGACTAACCTCGTATTTGGTGTGTAGGTTGGTCATATTGATCAGATGATCCCTATTGTTATTGGTGGAGATCAAAGGTCATTTGGGGTCACCAGAGGTCAAAAGGTCAAAACTTCGTAAACACGATATCTCGAGAACGGTACATGTGACTATGCTCATATTTAGTGTGGATTGGTCATATAGAGTAGATGATCCCTATTGATTTTCGTGGAGGTCAAAGGTTATTTGGGGTCACGAGAGGTCAACAGGTAAATTCCTTAGAAATTGCTTGTAAACACGGTATCTCAAGAAAAGTAAGTGTGACCAATCTCATATTTGGTGTGTGCATTGGCCATATTGAGTAGATGATTCCTATTGTTTTTGGTGGAGATCAAAGGTTATTTGGGGTCACGAGAGGTCAAAAGGTCAAAACTTCGTAAACACGATAACTCAAGAACGGTACATGTGACTATGCTCATATTTAGTGAGTTGATTGATCATATTTAGTAGGTGATCCCTATCGATTTTCGTGGAGATCAAAGGTCATTTGGGGTCACCAGAGGTCAAAAGGTCAAAACTTCGTAAACACGATATCTCCAGAACGGTACATGTGACTATGCTCATATTTCTTGTGTTGGTTGGTCATATTGAATAGATGATCCCTATTGTTTTTGGTGGAGATCAAAGGACATTTGGGGTCACGAGAGGTCAAAAGGTCAAAACTTCGTAAACAAGATATCTCCAGAACGGTACATGTGACTATGCTCATATTTCTTGTGTTGGTTGGTCATATTGAATAGATGATCCCTATTGTTTTTGGTGGAGATCAAAGGACATTTGGGGTCACGAGAGGTCAAAAGGTCAAAACTTCGTAAACAAGATAACTCGAGAACGGTACATGTGACTATGCTCATATTTGGTGTGTGGGTTGGTCATATTGAGTAGATGATCCCTATTGATTTTCGTGGAGGTCAAAGGTCATTTGTGGTCACGAGAGGTCAATAGGTAAATTCCTTAGAAATTGCTTGTAAACACGGTATCTCAAGAAAAGTAAGTGTGACTAATCTCATATTTGGTGTGTGCATTGGCCGTATTGAGTAGATGATCCCTATTGTTTTTGGTGGAGTTCAAAGGTCATTTGGGGTCACGAGAGGTCAAAAGGTCAAAACTGCGTAAACACGATATCTCAAGAACGGTACATGTGACTGTGCTCATATTTGGCGAGTGTGTTGGCCATATTGAGTAGATGTTCACTATTGTTTTTGGTGGAGGTCAAAGGTCATTTGGGGTCATGTGAGGTCAAAAGGTCAAAACTTGGTAAACACGGTATCTCAAGAACGGTACATGTGACTGTGCTCATATTTAGTGTGTGGATTGGTCATATTTAGTAGATGATCCCTATTGATTTTCCCAAAGGTCAAAGTTCATTTGTAGTCAGCATGTTCAAAGCCTGACAAGCTTTCCTGCACAGTCTTTCAAGAAAGGTCACTTGTAGGGTCCTGTAACTTGTCATGTAGATGGCACATAGTGAATACATGGTCCCAGAAGTTTTTGGTGGAGGTCAACTGTCATTTGGGTTCCCGACGGGCAAGGGGGATCTCAATGTAGGAAGATTGGATGCCTTGCATGTGTACTTTGTGGGCACATATGGAGCCATGTTAATTGAAAAACATTGCAAAGCAATGTCAATGTGAAAAAAGGCCTTACATTTCAGCAGCAAGAATCACTAAGCCTGTTGGCTTTCTGGTTAGTTTGTTTGTTTCTTATTTCGTTGTTTATTTCTATTTTGTTTTCAACTTCTTATACGTTAACAATTTTTAATTTATTGTCTGTTTCTATTTCTTTGTTAATTTCTCCATCCTTGTCAATTTCTAATCCGTTTTCAGTTTCTGAAGCGTTGCCCAGTTCTAATCTGTCGTTCATTTCCATTTCGTCGTTTCCTATTGCCTATTTATTGTTTGTTAGCAACTTCTAATCCGTCGTCAATTTCTAATTCGTTGTCTATTTCTATTTTGCTTTTAGTGAATATTTCGAAGGCAATTTCCAGTCTGTTCATAATTACAATTTCGTTGTTTATTTTTGTTTTGTTGTTCAGATCTTTTTCGTTGTCTGTTTTTGTTTCGTTATCAACTTCTTATCCGTTGTCAGTATCTAGTAATTTGTCTATTTTTGATTCGTTGTTTAAATATTTCTTTTCCGTTGTCTGTTTCTACTTCGTTGTCATTATAACTTTTTTACGTTTTTCTTTGCCATTTGGTTGTTACGATCCAACCTGTTGTTTTAACCCTTTACCGTTGTGCTCCGATCGGGGCATATTTGCGCGCCTCTGGAGTGGGCGGAAAAGCGGACGTAGCACGCCCCGCATCAGCTTCCGTAGGCCATTGACCCCGTGACCTTAAACTGTTGTCTCTCTCGTTGTTGTGGCCAAATTTTCGGGTAGCTACTCGCAGTTTCGAGCTTCGCGTGAAACAGTAAAGATGGGTGACAGCCGAGCTCTCCGTATGGGTCCAAAAGGACCCAAACAACGGTAAAGGGTTAACACAAGTCGTTGCACACTTCAAGTTTGTTGTTCAGTTTTCATCGGTTGTTTATTTTTAATCGGTTCTTCCCAATAGATGGCGCTATTCATGAAGTCTCTCAGATAAAGCTAGCTAAAAGCTGCCGTACGTATATACGACCTGAACCGTGGCGCAAAATTCATATTATCAAGTTTACAAATTCACAATATTTGAATATTTTACCATTTCGGGCAAATTTGTTTGCAAAATTGCACTAAGAAGGGGATCAGGAACTTAACTTACCAGCTACCCGAATGTGTCACAAACCTTCGTTATCACTTTTATTTCCCCAGCTTTGCTCTAATGTTTAGCGAAGTTTTAGAACCTTGATGACGTTTCATGAAAATTTTACGGCGACTATGACGATTCTTTCCTTTTGGGGCATATCTTTTGGGATACCCGGCCCGCATGGGATTTCTTTGAAATAAAATCCTGCCAGTTATTAAAACTCAATTATGTGACCGAAGTTTTTCCAAATTCCTAACAGAATTTGCCCCAAATCTCTCCCAAATTTTAGATTTTCGCGCCTCACCCCACCCCACCCGGCCCGGCCCCGTCGCTCGTACATCTATGAACTTCAAAGTGAATAGTTTCAACATTTTATATCCTAACAGCGGAGTAAGTTATGAAAGAAGGAATTCCATCAATGAAATAATGATTTTCCATTCTTAATATTTCAAAAACCGGCATATCGTACCCGCCATTTTCGAAAGAGTAGTGTTTTTCTCGCCATTCCCCCCCCCCCCCACATCTACCACCCCAGACAAGGCGCCATCCCTGCTCCTACATTCGTCTTTCTACGTGATCTTCATTGACTAATGTAGGACATTTAAAAGTATTGCCAGCATGTTTGTTCTATATATGGGTGGGTACAGTGGCGGAGCTTGGGATTTCGGTCAGAGGGGGCGAAAATGAGCTACAGGGGCGCTTCGTAGGAGTAAATACCCTTAGCCTCAGCACGATCAAAACCACGGCTTTTCAGACTTTCCATTTGATTTTCTGCATCTGATAGAAGACTCCTTTGTCATTTTTCCTCAGGAAGTTTTTTCTATCAAAACATGTTTAAATTTTCTATCCATGCCTGGCCTCCGCAGAAGAAAATTCGGGAAAGGGGACAAAATTCTTTTAGGGGGAAAAGCTCCGCGCCAACATGAGTTGGCGCAGAGCTCAAGAAAATTTTGGCTCAAAATGCCTCTCAGATCGCTGAAATGGCATTTCTTTTAAAGCCTATTTACAACATATAAAAAGAGATTTAAGATTTGAAAGTAGTGATGGGCTTCCTAAATTGTGAAGACAAAGATTAAACCAGCAATTGCCAAATAGCAAGCAACCTCACGGGGGGGGGGGGGGGGGGAGTTATTGAAATAAATCACCGTTAGGTGTAAATTTTTGGTATCTGGAAATTATGATAAGTACACGAAGAAACATTAATTGACGTACTTAACATCATGTGACAACTCTGACATAGCCATTAATTAAGTACATTGCAAAAAATATAGCCAAGACTAAGCTTCTGCTTGGCTCTCTAGATACCGAATTCATAATAGTAGCCGAAACCTAGGCTTATTAGATGCATTTTTAAATAAGCATTTTCATGGGATTATCGTGCAGTGTCAGAAATAGCCATTTATCATGAGAATGGTCACTTGAAGAAAAGGAAAGTGGAAACTGCTCATTAAAACTCTTACACCATTTCCACTATGACAATAGTTTTATTTTATTTTAACCTAAATGTTCTCTTCAAATGATTGTGAAAAATGTTGTGGAAGCTATTTTTTATTTTTATAAACTCTTTCTATTGTCTTTGTTGATAATTATCCCCGACAAAAGAGGGCTTTTTGCGCTACAATTATTGTTGCGCCATTTGAAACATCTTTTATTGACCGGAAGGGTGAATTTAATGTCAGTTTGTGTATTTTGTAAGCTTATAATCACGCCTGGTGTGGAAGCAATTAACGTAGCACAGCGAAAACGTTCATTAGTGTGTATGAAACATGAAGATACGTTTCGGCAAAACCTATCCCTATAATGCAGAAGATGACCCTTTTCATCAGAATCAAGTGCAGATAGTACAATTACTGGTGATTGTATGAGCATTTTGTTATCTGGGCCTATACTCTACAAGAGTAGAGTATGTTAAAAACCTGAACAGGGCGCCGACAGACGATTTTGGTCCGTCAGGGGAGCGACCGCCCCCTGACCTTATGGCAGCTCCGCCACTGGGTGGGTATATGATCTATCAAATATAGCCATAGTAAGCCTACACAGTATGGGTGGTCCTCCATTACCCTATTCCTAACTCTTGCAAGCCGTATAGCACAAGTAATCAATCGCGGTGCCTCTTGATTGTCGAGGGCTTGGAGAACCGTTTTAATAGACTATGAGTATTATATTACTCCAAGCATGGGGGTGCTAAGGTACCTCGGTGTTACTTCCATGCTCAAAGACCGAGGGCATTCACTACGATGGGATGCGTTCTTGTGTTATTTATATGCCAGCATTTAGATCAGTGGGTGAACGTCACTAGCGAGCATGCGCAAAGGTAAGTTAACGTCTGCAATGATATAAAATAGCACTCATTCGGTACATGTGTGAAATTGAAAAGAAAAGACACGTGGTCAATTCAACCTCATCATGGGCGTCCGCAGAAATTTTTAAAAGGGGGGGGGGGGCAAGGTCATTCATGGATGAATGAATTGTGTACACTATCCAAGCGGAGGGTCACCATTGGTTGGAGCGGAGCGTACGAGAAAATTTTGGGCCTTACAAACCCTCCAGATGGCCGGAAACGACACTTGGCTAGTGTTCTAAGCTGCATGTACCCAGCCTTGAAACAGGAATTTCATGTCTGTAATTTTTAGATTTTTAGAATTTTCAGTGTAAAAAATTGTTGAAGGGAAATCTGCCTCTCGGTCACGGCCTCGCACGCCTATGCACGATAAAACTTACAACTGTCAAACAGACTATATAGGCCTATGTACGTTACCTAATTATGAATCATACCCCCCCCTCCCCCATATTCACCTTTTATATCCCAGTTTCACCCGCTCGTCGCCACTTAATGGAATATCATCACGGGACCAAACCAAGACCAACGCATTCATCAATAGTCGGATGCCATAACCACACTACATACCTGACAACTAGGCTAGTACAATTTTGGCATAGATTTTACAAAAACAAATTTCCAAAAGATATCACGAATGATGGTTCCCAAATTACGATTTCACTATTCAGCTAGCATACCATCTTCTCTCTATTCCTGGTCAAATGTCCGCATATGTCACGAGTAGAAACCGACGCCGTGAGTGAAGATATCTTGATGAGTTATTTTTATTTTTTTTTTAATTTTTAATTAACTTTTTCACAAGTTTGATTTTCCAGGGGGCAAGTGCCCCCTTGCCCCCCCCCTTGCGGACGCCCATGTACCTCATCACACTGCACTTCAGGATTACATGAGAAAGCACAATTGATAGGCTTCAGTGTACAATTAGATCGCCAGGAGTGAGGACGTATTTGACGTTCTCTCTCCTCTCCGCTTCAGTAAACTATTATCCGTTTGTACTAGCTCTTGTTCCCTGAGCTTTCAGCTGCGTTTACTTTTGCTTAGTCTCACCAGGCTATTGTTAGGGAAAGCGTGTGTAGCAGCTCCTTCAGAATCGGTGATACATTCATTTAGCAACAGGTTTTCGCGGTCTCTGGCAGTCAAAAGTCTTTGGAAACTGAACCTCTAGCCTCAGCCTAACATAGTCCAAAGGTGGAAAAGTAGTGTAGTAAGCATAGCAGTACAGTTGGAGCACAGTGTCATTTAAGCCTGGCAGCATTTGACTGGCTATGGCTTTTATTGTCTGCCCAAGATCTCTACAACTTGTAAGGAAAGTTTTCCCTATTTTATACAAATTTTTCGCTCGTTTCCTTTATTGATTTTCAAGAACATGCACTTTCAATATTGTACAGAATAACATACATTCAAAATCCCGTTTGACATGCAGAAACCATTTCAAACCATCAAAATTAGAAATAAATTAGAATATTTTGGGGGGAAATTTTCCATTCAAAATCATTTCCATCTAAAACCGGTTAGAAACCAATTGAGAAAACCATTGGCATGTCCAATACCACTATTCCAACTAAGCCACTTAAAAGCATTGAAGACTCATTCGAGTCCGTGTTTTTGCAAATGGTCCCGGATGGAAGTGAGTCCTGGAGGGTTGGTTTGCAGGGGCTCACCGTCAGGGGTGGCGCCGCGGGGGAGGGGGGGGGCAGGGGGACATGCTCCCGTCGGGGAACACTGCCCCCTCGTCGGGGAAGGTCGGTGGTTTCGTCGGGAGGCCTAAAATGATAAAGAAATAATAAAAAGAACCATACAAAGACTGAAGTTACTGGATGGGTGATTTTGAACAAATTTTTTTTTTTGTTTTGATATACTATTTTAATGCATGTCGTAATCGATTTTCAGTCGCTTCTTCTTAGCTCCGTTATACCTCATTCCATGTACCTTGTTAATCTCCTCCCCCGTCGGGTTAAGACGGGAGAGGCAATTTCCTTCGGATTTTTTTCCTTTATGTAACATTCTTTCTTTTGTAACGCCACTTCAAAGCATATCTGAATCTGTTTTGATCACTTCTTACTAGCTCTGCTATCCCTCGATCAGCCCATCTTCAGTCCGTAAGGTCATGTCCCCGTTGGGAAAGGCTGCACTCCCCCTGTTGTTGAGAAAATCCAATTTCGTCGTGGAGCCTTCATCTACATGCCTACGATAAACTGATAGGAGATGCGGGTCTGTTAAACTTCAGCTACCTGAACGATACTCTTGATTTTGCTTACGAGAAGATCATATTCTTCAAGGTAACTCACAATTCCGAATGTTCCTTACAACCAGAATGCAAAAATGCAATGCGGTTTTGATGATACATAAAATTTCCCATTTCAAATAATGCCATCATGCATCATTATCTTCTCACTCAAATGTTAAACAAGCAGTTCAAAACACAATTTTGTTATTCCAGAGGACCTTTTGACCTAGCTCCATAAAAGACACACATAGATAGATAGACAAACATATAGACAGAGACAGACAGCTATTTTGAAAGATCACATTGGAAAAGGTTTCAGACTTTGACCCCCGCTGACCCCATATGACCTTTGACCTCTGCCAAAAACAATGGGGACCACCTCTTGACCATAATGCATCCACATACTCAAATATGAAATCTATCCAAGCTTCCTATCTTGAGCTATCGTGTTAACAAGATTTTCAGATTTTGACCCTTGGTGACCACGCAGATGACCTTCGACCTCTGCCAAAAACAATAGGGACCATCTCCTGACCATAACGCATCCACATACCAAATATGAAATCTATCCAAGTTTCCTACCTTGAGATACAGCGCTAACAATGTTTTCAGACTTTGACCCGTGGTGACCCCAGATGACCTTTGACCTCCACGTATAAACAGAAGGGTTCTTCCTCTTACTATGGTGCATCTATGTACTAAGTTTGAAAACTGCCAGACATTCCTATCTTGAGATACTGTGTTTAACAAGCAATTACGTGTCACAAACACACTGACACACTCACACACATTCACCCACATTAACGCCATGATAATCGCATTGGTTTTTCTTATCATCGAAACCAAAAATAAAAGAGAAACCATTCACCACTGCACAGCTTTGCCAGTTACTAGTTAGGCTATTGCAGATAAACATATGTATAGGAATAGGTTCAAAATGTACATAGGCAGGCTAGGCCTAGGCCTATGTGCAACGTTGGGAAATGGCAAAAGTGCCAAAACATCCTGAAGAAAATTACATCGTGGAGAAGAACGTTACACCTAAAGCTCACAAAAGTATTGTACACTATTGTAAGTACTCAATCCTGCTTTGTGAAAGGAATGTAGGCTTCTGCTGACTAGCACAAACGTACGCAGAAAGTACTAATGTTAGCTCACTTGATGAATCAAATCATACATTTTGGGCTTAAATTTCTCATTTCAGGGAGTCAGACACTTTGTGTTTTCAATTTTTCCTAAAGCCAAGAATTGCCACTGTAGAATATCGTTTATTTTAATTACCTTTAATT
The DNA here is from genome assembly GCA_037179385.1 of Holothuria scabra. Classification (NCBI taxonomy): domain Eukaryota; kingdom Metazoa; phylum Echinodermata; class Holothuroidea; order Aspidochirotida; family Holothuriidae; genus Holothuria; species Holothuria scabra. The sequence goes on from CM074188.1 coordinate 20,044,031, forward strand.
TCCACCCATATATAATGGCGAACTTTTTTTTCCGAGATTCCATTGCCGAAATTTGCGAGATCCTCTAGCTATGCTGTACACACTGAATTAGCAGTGAGTGTGTCGCAAGTTGTGATTGGCATAAAGTATGCAATCATTGGTGTATGGAACCAATCACAAGGTTTTTAACAGAGATTTCCTGTTGAAGGTTCACCTTGTCTTCTTGGCAGGTGTCGAATGTGCACTTCTCCTTCGTTATTACATAGTGCAAAATATCGAAGCAGTTGCCAAACACGTCTGCCAGGCAAGCTATATTTCAGCATGCATCTGCTCAAATTTTATGCCGTCCACATGTGTTCAAACTTCTAATTTTAGCTTTAGGCTTAGTGCAAGAAATTTTTTGTCCGAGCGGCCGATGTTTTTGTGCGGAGGGGTTGGGGCAATTTTAAGGTGGTACTAATGCAACTCTTCAAATTTTATCCTGGTGGTGCACCCGCATTTAAAAAGTGAGTGGGGGCATACGATGGCATTCATTCCAAGTTTCCTATCTTAAGCTGTCGTAACAATTAGGTTTTCGGATTTTGACCACTTGTGACCCCACAAGAACTTTGACCCCCACCAAAAGTTATATGATTCTTCCCTTGACAATATTGCGCCTACATACTAAGTATGACATTCATCCAGGTTTTCTCTCTCAAGATATTATGTTAACAAGGTTTTCAGAGTTTGACCCCTGGTGACCCCATATGACCATTGGCCCCCACCAAAACAATAGGGTGCTTCTTCTCTCACTGTGGAGCATCTACGTACCAAGTATGACATCCATCCAAGCTTTCTACCTCAAGATATCGTGTTAAAAAGGTTTTCAGAATGTGACCCCTGGTGACTCCATATAACACTTGACCCCACCAAAAACAATAGGGTTCTTCCTCTTGCTGTGGAACATCTATGTACCAAGTTTAAAAACATTGAAACCTTCTTTTCTTGAGATATCGTGTGAACAAGCAAAACGTCACAAACACACCCAAACACACCCAAACACACATACATACACACACGCCAACTTGAATGCATAGGTTTCTCTTTCATCGAAACCAAAAAACGGACGAGAGGCTGTTCATGTGCCCAATGATCTGCCATCTGGTCTGCCCCGACAGCCGACTTGAATTCTAGCAATGGTGATGCAAATCTGCCAGGTGGTTTCAGCTACACATAATAATTAACAGTAATGTGAGAACGTCTCCCAATAAGTATGACTAAAAATTCATTTAGAGCCACCTTGTAACGTGACATAATTTCAAATACGTTGGGAGTAAAATGATTTGTAGTCTGAAAATCTCTATTCAGCGGACCTTGAAACTGAATACAACGAAGATTCTTAATAGAGTCAAAAACAATTAGTACGGTATATTTTCAATTCCGTTGCATAGTTTTCTCCCGAAAAGAGACAAGAACAGTATACATCTAATTGAAGCATGTCCCAGGAATAAGATTTTTTTAACAGTTTTTTGTACACTCCGCGTCAACTGATGGTGGCGCTCTGCTCAGGGAGTGTTTTGGTCGAACAGATTATTAACAGAACAACGCCTGCTTGCAAATTATTCTTCGTTTTAGGGCGATATTATGAAGTGAAAACTTTATTGCGAAAGAAAGCTCCAAATGATGACTGCTTTGTTTTTAGTTACAAACCCGGGAAATGCCATTCCCTGCTGTCTGGGGGTTCTCAATTTTTCAAAATTTTCTGTGCTCTGCACTTTGTTAGTCTTTCCGACCGAATTACATTTTTCGGTCAAAAAAGACAATTTTGCCCCTTCCCAGACTGAAACGCTCCCGTACATCTTTGGCATTACATAAAATATAAAACCTCAAATACATGGGAAGGCAAACCTTTCCCGAGGGAAAATTTTCCAACATGGTCCGAGGGCCTTAATCTGCATGATGATATTCAATAACCCCAGCTACAGATCACCCCTACTTGATTTTCCTTAAAAGGAGATTAGATTCTTCCATAAAATTCCCAGATCTGTCATAAAATTACTGAACAATTTTTTTCCAGTCTAAGCTTAACATTGTTGAAAGTGGCAAAATTTTCCAATTTCGATGGATACTCCGTTACAATAAATAACCAAAGCCAACTCTGTTGATCACCCCGACATTCTACCTAATTTTGTTCTTGGATTGCATATCACTAAATAAAAACACAAGCTTTTCATTAAAACCGTAGCAAAAAAAAAAAAAAACAGATTTTCTTCCAATAACTTCAAAAATTTCTCCAATAAAATTAAGTCTTAATTTTCAAATCTTTGTTCTAAAAGGGATAAAACTTTTCGGACAAACTTCTAGTCTCGTGTTGGAGTTTTAGTACGTATTCCTAGTACGATTAAATGCGTACCCACAAAAGATTTTCAGCTGTCGCCTGCATAGCGTTTTTGAATTTGCCCATATAACGGACAGATTCTTCAATAAACACCCCAACGTTTTAATAGTCCTTACATAAGCCAAATTCCTTTCAAAAATTATAAATTTGTGTTCAGAATAAACTCCAGATCTTAAATTAATTGTTGAAAAGAAAGCCAAACATTTGCGTCAGTCCCACAGGCACTCAAATCCTTTGTCGGGGCCTTGAAATGCTGCCCCCCCGTGGGGGAGGCTTGTACCCCCTGTCGGGGAAATCCTTGCGCCACCCCTGCTCACCGTAAAGAAACAAAAAGGGAAGACATATTTAACACACAATAACTACACAAAAACAAAGAAAAGAAAGATAATTTCATACCATTCCAGGATTTTTAACCTGCCAGAAACTGGTGTCTTCAGTGTTACCCCTCCCCCACTACACCAAAACCCACTCTTGTATATACACCACTCCAGAAGTTAGTTTTCGGTATCGTATTTACACTAAAATTATTACTGCGGAAGGAGTTGAACTTATTAATACTTACTGATGTAATATATTTTAAGCTGTTCTTTCTTTAAAGAGTGTAAGTTGGCCTAGTGATCATCCGGTGAGGAGTCTCATGTTCACTCACTGAGTTACTGTTCGGTGCTCGTGGGGAAGGCTTTGTCACAAACGGAAGAGGGTGAAAATGTTTCTTAAAAATGAGTATGACGGGTACTGTGAGCATGTGTGAAACTATTTTGCTCGATAAAATGGGAAAAGTTGCCCTGTAAGAAATTACCCAAAACTTATACGTAAACCACCGTAAACCGAGATTTATGTATAAATCTGCAGTACCATGCAATTTTAAAAGATACGAGAACCTAAAATAAGAACTGATTGGATCTCTTTTGTTCTGTTCGCTCTACTTAACTTGCTCTTGTACACGCTACCAACAAGGTAACACTTGATCAAACACAGGCCACGACTATTTTCTTTCAAAATTTGAGGTCGCCTTCTCGTTATAGTAGTGATACGGCGCCCTTCTTTATTGACTATGTTCTCACAAGCCACGCGTTTTTTTTATTTATATTTTACTGTTTTGATTGATATTTATTTATATTTTACTGTTTTGCCATGACTAAAATGTTAAGTGCATGGTTGAACTTAAGATCGGATTTAGATATATTGTGGAAATATCATATTAACATAACTGTATTTACATTATTCAAATGCTGAAACTATGTATTTTGTAGGTGTTGTTGAAGTTAAAGTCATTGATTGTAACGACAGTACAGTCTGCCCCTGATGCTTATCGCTAATTCTTGAGTCAAAGAAGGCTTTCCAAAGCTCCTATCATAAGATGCTTAGCATAACCTGTGACTGTAAAAGCAGATAATATTTACGTTGTATATCATAACTTGTCAAACCGCAACAACTATTGTCAAGCATGGGGCTCTTATCTAAAGGTAGCGGACCACTAAAGATATTCATGATATATCCCATTGTTTTGCACACTAGGCTACTACTTTCGTGGCTTCTTTCTTCTTGTATAAGTTTTCAACCGGGACGTGCCACTCCTTTGGTCGGAGCTCACAATGTCGCTTTTATGGCACTTTCAAATTTCTATATCTGACCATTGAAAGTTTGAGCTATGTAGTCTTGAATGATAGACTACGTATTTCCCACCATAATCGCTACTCAGAGACAAGGGCGGATATAAGGAAATTTGTTTGAGGGGGGGGGGGCAAACTCAACTTGAGACCAAGACGTCTCAAGTAGTATCAGGGGATGTCGTGCAAAAATATATTTTTTTGTATCAGGGGATGTCGTGCAAAAATATATATATTTTTTTTTTGGGGGGGGGGGGGGGGGAGGGGCACGAGAAGTGGTGACTGACTGCCCGAAAGACTATCTAAGCGGAGCACATCGAAAAGTTTCGATCATAAACCTCTTAAATGCGTTACAATGTGCGGGCGCATTTTGCATTTTTAGGTTTTTCGCTGTATGTAGTATTCGGGGTTGTGTTTTAAGGTCTGGCTAAACTCAGGCTGGATTTGTGATGTTCATACTATTGCACATCTAGTGAATGCTTTTTTGACTGGACACACCCCTTAATTTTGTCGTAAATCATTAAATTTGGGATTTGATGTCTATGGGCTAAAAAGGCGTTTTCATCCCAATTCTACATAATTTAGAGGATTAACACTTCTAGCCACAAATATATAGACACGGCTAAATGCGTTTCTGAGAGCTGCATGTCACAGCTAACTGGAGGAGAAGAATTGGTTTTATTTGGGTCTATATTTTTGTCGTAAAATGCGTGAAGGAAAGGCATAAAATGGCTCATTATTTTGGGGAAATTCCCCAAGTTATGACGTCACAACATTTTGAAATCGACAAAAATCATGTATTTCGAATGGAAATCGTGATTTCATGAGTTCCTCTCACCTTGACATATCATTCCAAAGCATAATCGATTTAGCTTACCTTAATTAGAACATTTAAAAATTTTCGATATAGAATGAGCAAATGATCGTTTTTGTACAAAACTTTTCGATATGCGCCACCATCAGTTGGCGCGAAGCGTACAGAAAATTTTGAAAAATCGCGACCTCTCAGATAGCCGGAAATTGCATTTGCCAGGCTTGTAAGTAGAATTCAAGCAGTCATTATTTTGAGCTTTCCTTTGCAATAAAATCTTCATTTTAATAAAAAGAAAATCAAATTGCAAAATGATCAGAAAATTACCAGATAAAATGTACTGGCTCCTTTACAGGACGATAAGACATTTTATTATTTTCTTTGTCGCAAAGTAAAATCTCTATTAAAAAGAATAGACCAGAACCAAATTTTTGTTTAATATGTTAAAGACGAACATATTCTAAGCACTCTGGTGAAGTTTTCATTCATTTCTCATGTTCGGTTCTCGACATATTAGCAACTGAAGTTGACACATTTTCTACAAAAGGTAAACTTGAACCAAACAGGTGCTATGTCATGTATTCATATTTATGGTCAATGTTTTGTTTTTTATTTATTTTTGATCTTGAATTGATTAGGGATGCTATCTTGCCCTTAAGGCAAATTAAGTTTTTAAACTTCTATGCTCGGGATGCACTTATAGTTACAACATATCACAGTTAAATTGTATAAATATAGTGTTAAATTTTAGAGAAAATCAACTTAACATTTCCATCAATGTGAATACATGATATCACGTCTACTTGTTGCAAGTTCACTCTTTGTAGAAAATATGTCAACTTCAATTCTAATATCTCGAGAACCAAACATGGGAAATGAGTAAAAATTTCCCCAGAAAGCTATGCCTAGAATATGTTCCTCTTCAAAATATCAAATATAAATTTGTTCTGGATTTTTTTGTTTCAAGGAGCTGCACACCGTTGGAAATAAATTGAAATCATAACTTTTCGAATCATATTAATCCATATGACCAGTGGTCGAATGAGCCTGTAAACCTAAACCGGCCACACCGAAGCATTGGTAGCGCTACCAGCACCAATAACAGTATTGATTCAGTACTGCTATTGGTGCTGTTAGCGCTATCAACGTTTCTGGGCGGCTGGTACTGGGCTTAAATTTTGATACAATTACGAACTATATCCTTGACAATTACGCATTAGTTTATACTTTATAAATAATATATGACATTTGTATGAGAGAGAACGCTTGGATACTTTGTCCAGATTAAGAAAAAGGCTACTTTTAATTCATGTCATATCGAATAACGTTATTTTTGGAAAACTGAAGACCATGCTTTGGAAATGTTTGGGGGGGGGGGGTTGGAGGGCAAGTGCCCCCCGTGCCCCTATGGCGAGCCGCTAATGCTCAGAGATGTCATTTCACATAACAAAGTACAGTAATCCAATAAGAATGACACTATAATTAGTCAAATTGGCTTGACTTTGCACAGTCTGTATTTCAACTCATTGTCCACAAAATCCAAATGAAAAAATGATGACCCCTTATAATTAACACAGTCAGAAACAACACCCCATAAATTTTTGTTAACGTTCTTCATCTGCCAGTAAACATTTTGACGGGTACGAGAATGTCAGTTACTGGTCCGCTACCTAAAGTTAGCTAATTAGTTAATGATATTGGGTTTTACGGCACAATTTCCAACCAATTGATTCAAGTCGAGCCAGCCAAGGCCCTTTTTCCAGTTGTGGCTCACTGGCTGGTTTTCCCTATTCCATTGTTCATGCTGAGCAACACGTACAATGGCGGTAGGTTCCATTTTTAATTTCTTCGGTGTGACCCGGCCGGGACTCGAACTCCCAATCTCCCGACTGTAAGTCTGATGCTATAACACTTGAGGATTATATTATATTGTATTCTTAGTCAGTTATGATGACCTGTTTGAGCCAAGTGGCGGCAGCAGAAATGGAAACAGATCATGTTTCAAAATTGCGGTGGCAAACAATTGGTCTGTTGGTTTGTGTAATCACTTCACTCTCAAAACCCGTGGTGAGCTTCCCACAGATTCCAAGTCAGTAGTCAGAAGACAATGTTCCCAACTGAAGAATGTTTTGCTTAAAAGTTTAACAAGGCACTACCCAAGGATTGAAGTGTAGCAGTCGGGGATTTATAGGCGTGCTCACCTTCGCTTGGGATTTTTCTTAAGCAGCCGTCACACTTCAATGAATTCGGATTGGATTCCTATTTTATTTTGTGTGTTTTTGTTAAAATCTCCATCTCTGCTCGGGAAGAACCGATAATTTCCCAACCTGTGTAACTATGCCATTTGTCTCTTCATATAAAAATATCGGCACGCAGCTTTTATCCGACTACGCGTGTCCGATAAAAGCTGACTGTGATTGTGACCGACTAAATCATCAAATGGTCAAGCATCTGACCTGCAGTCGGCAGTTCGAGTCCTGGCCGGGTTATACAGAAGACTTTAAAAACGGAACCTACTGCCACTGTGCTTGATGCTCAGCATAAGCAATGGAGTAAGGAAAACAAACCATAACTTTTTCAATATTTGTTTGTCATTCCATCTAATTAACAACAACCGGGAAATAATCGCGAACCAATTCATAGAATTCTGGGCGCAAGGCGCGCCAAAGAAAACAGCATTGTGTGAGACTTTCTAAGCCTATTGTTTCTCTTTACCTTTAAATGTTGTATAACTTGTATTGTTCTTTAAATTACCTTTTTTTTACTTTACCTACATGTCCTTTCCATAGAACAGGAAATGAAAAATTATAGCATATTCAATGCTTTTTTGTGTGTGTGAGTGCTCTTATTTTGTTTTGTCGACTATCTGGAACAATTGCCCCTCATGATTTTATTACTCTAAAAAATAAAATAGTGTCGATTTTGATGGTGACAATGTATAAAAAAAAACCAATTAATGTGTTACGGGCAGTTTTTGTATGGATATGTTATGACGACATAGGCGGCGGAAGATGTTTTTTTTTTGGGGGGGGGGAGGGGGGAGCCCACAAGCTTCCGCAACCGACATAATGGTGACGCCATAAGGCGTCCGGTTTCGCGCAAAACCCCATCGGCGTGGGGTCCAGGGACCCGCTAAAGGACCCGGGGGGGTCCAGGGGCAAAGCCCGGGTGGGAGTCCAGGGGGAGAAGCCCCTGGGAGCTCAGCGATTTCAGTGATTTGAGAGGCTCCAAAACGGTCGAAAATCATATTCAAATTAAGGACTCTAAACTATGAATTTTATTCAGGAGTGGGGTGAGGTAAGGGACGAGAATGGAATCGTGAAGTACTATAGCATTTGATTAAGGAGAAACATACTTTACAGTAATTTTAGGGGGCAAAGCCAAAATGTTGAATCTACTCAAAGTTGAACATGTGATTGATAATTTGAGACAGGGTATTTTTAAGAGATCCAAAGTGTTTTGGGGCATTTTATCATAAGGGAGTTCCATTTAAAATCCCCAGTCAATATGCGTGGGGTCCAGGGGCCCGCAAGAGGGCCCATGGAAGCTCTGACATTTAAGGCTTTTTAGCGGACTTAATGGAAGCAAAAAAGCCTTTGTATAGGTATTATAAGTAATCCTAAAAGGGACATTATTACTGGGGCAAATGTGTGTTATTGAGGCCAATAAGGGGACTGGGGACATGCCCCTCGCTCAGTATGTTTAAAAGGCCCTGATTTGAGAAGAAGAAAGATAATTTGAAAAAGAAAGATAGCTTGCAAAATTTTTTGTTTTAGTTGTTTGAAGGGGGAAAGTAAACTCTCCTACAGGTTATCGTTAATGTGGGGATCCAGGGGACGAAGCCCCCGGAAGCTTTGCAACTTTTGCACTCTGAAAAGTAATAATTGAGCCAAGGAATAGCCGAAATGTAATAAAAGCAACTTAAAATTTATTTTGAGACATTCAGTTATGGGGGGGGGGGCATGCCCCCAAAATCTCATAAAAAATATTGGGGGCAGGCCCCCCTGGCCCCCCGCTTCCGCCACCTATGGACGAGCGTCTCGAGTGCCAAGAAAGTCCATTCACTAGTGTCTGCATTGTGGGAGATTGCTACCGTCGAAGCAAAGTCCCCATACCAGTGACTCGCAGCTATTTATTTTTTTAAATTTGATGGTTCTGCCGTCAGTTTTGATCTACACCTTGGAAAATATCCTGCTAGATCCCCATGCATAATTCGAAATGCTAATATATATTATATCTTCCTTGTGATGATTAAAAATTACTGGGTATAGTGGTTATTGGTGTGGAAAGTGTCATTAAAAGGGAAGGGTAGCAAAGGTTTGAAAATTATTCAAAATTTCCCTCAGAGAGTATTGACAAATCCCACCAAATTACATTAAACTCCGTGCAGAACTAATGAGACATCATATATATAAGATTTGCGATTGTTAATACATGGCTAGGTATTTGGTTTATGTAATGAAAAATGATGCATATTATAACATGGAGTCAGAGTATTAGCTCCATGGTTATAAGTACTTTCAGTGATCCATGTTCCAAGATATCAAGTTGCAATAGCACAGACGAAATCGCTGTGCTCCCCAATGTCCCCAAAATTAAAAGTCTGGCAACGCCAATGTCCTCAGAGGAGCAATATCCCCCCCCCCCCCAAGTAGACAGAAAATGGCTTTTCCAGTCCCATACATAACTTGTGGTGCAATACAGTATTTACATTTTGGTCATAACCTGTCGTATGTCATGATGATTATGAAAAGAAATTACACATACTGAATAATTTTGTGGATCATCTATTCATTTTTATTGAAACTCCACAATTAAATATAATCAGGGATGTTTGATAAACAAATTGATCACATTTCATCTTTATAGCTTAAACTAAAAACTAAAAAACCCACTCATACACTAAATAAGTTGCTGTTGTGTGGAGTTATTAACTTCATATTGGTTAGAGGGCATCCATGATCCTCTCCGTTTAAGGGTTAGTGCGCTGAATGGAACACTTTAAAACAGTAAGCACTATTCTAAACTCTTTGCTGAGGCTCCCACTGCGTAAACATCAAGGTGCTAAACACATCAAATTCTGCAGCCATTTTTGTCAACAGTACTGAATAGAAGGAGTTTAATTCCTCAACATGTTTAGACTTAAAATGTGTTTTCCAAGTCGGAGCAAACAAGTGATCAATTGCTTAACGCTTTTTTAGAGTTAGGTTTTTTGAACGTATGCACGAGTGACCGAGTTTCACTTTCACGTTCTTGGTGAAATATACTGTGAGTTGCACAGCATATTCTCATCCGGAAATTCTGGAATTAAGAAAACCTCTGGGTCGGTACACTATCTGCAGGCATATTCTTTGAAGTATAGGCGCTTATCCGACTCTTTAAATTTTGCATTTTCTGATTCCTGAAATGCCTGGAGACAATTGTTACTGTTATCTGCTTCATCCGAGAGCTCACATATATAGCATAATTTCCCCCATTTGTACCACATTGCCAATTTGCCAGTTGTCAAAAATAATAACATTTATTTCAGTGTGAGCGGCAAGGTGCCACGTTGTGAAAGGTACAATGTATCTCTTTGTTGCTTTGAAAGCAAAGATACTGTTTACTCCTATTTCGGGAACAACATTTTGATATTTAATCAATGACTCTCGTATTTTTTTGTTTTCTGCAAATAATATGATGGAATTGTCCAACTTAAAAGTGGTCGAACAGTCGTTTTGATCAAAACCTGGAGAAACGTTTCCCATTTGAACTGATCAACTACACGCACAATGATCAGAAGCAATATCTTGCCAATGATGAATGGTCTTGTTACAAGATTAATGCACTTGAATGAAGACAATCACTAAGAAGGTGAATCAGCAAAGTCAAAAATAAGAACAAAGTGAACTGCCAATCAAATTCTGATACTTCAGAGACCAATCAATTGTAAAATTATCAAATTCATTGGCCCTTTCTCTGACAGATTTGACCGATCTTTTTCACTCTTACAACTACCTGATTTTAACAACAGTTTGAAAAGGGAAGTTTTCTTGAAAAGGCTATCATAAAAATGCCGATAGTAATTGGAAGTTAAGCTATCGTGAATAATGAATAAGTACAATACTATAGCAAAAATACCTTCCCTTGAAGCGAAAAAGGTAACAAGTCTGTGATTTCACTCGGAAAGCTTTGAGTCAAAACAAAGAGCTACTACCTGACCGGCCAACATAAACTTTTCTCAGAACACGGTCAAGCTTTTACATGCCGCGGTATGACTTGTTTTTGAATAGTTGAAGTGTGAAACCAAATCCTTGTCAAACTAATTTCAGGGAAGACTACGTATAGCTATGTAACAAAATAATTATAGTACACTTTTTCTTGCCAATTAAAATGTATTATTACAAAATCCACATGAGTCAAATTTTACTGCTATATTGATTCAATTTAGTAAATAATTGTACAATTAATGAATATCTATTTGGCGCAAGATCATTACAGCTGCTCAAAGCGTTTCACAATTAGCTAAAACCAAGAAATACAAAGGAAATGTAAGGTAGAAAAGGTGAAAACAATAAGAGTAATATTAAAACTAATGAGTAAAGTAAGTAGTATAAACCAGAAAGAGAAAAGGTTTGGTGATTCCTTGCTTTTATGGTTCACTTACTTGTTTTCCCTACTCTATTGCTTATGCTGAGCACCAAACACGATATGGCGCAGGGCGGGTTCCATTTTAAAGTCTTCGGTATTACCAGGCCAGGAGTCGAACTCCAGATCTTCCGATTGCAAGTCGGATTCTCTTACAATATAGATGAGATCCCTCACAGTTACCTGTATTGACATTATGTTAACAAGGTTTTGAGTTCTGAACTCTGATGACCCCAAGTAACCTTTGAACTCCACCAATTTAATGATATGGGTGACCAAACCCTTCGGGCATTGCACAGTATAGGTATGAGAGCCATCACTGTTACACTTCTTTAGATATCATATGTACTATGTGTTAACATTCTGACCTCTGTTGACCCAAATAAACTTTGATCTCCGTCAAAAACTATGGGGATATTCCACATAACATGGATAACCACTACATTAAATATGAGAGTAGTAACTTTTAGCCATCTTTAGATATCGTGTTCACAAGGTTTTGACATTTTGACCTCTCGTGATCAAAAGTGATCTTTGACCTCCACTAAAACAAGTTCACCTACTTTATATGGCCAACCCACATGCCGAATATGAGATTTGTTACACCAGTTAGATGGAAGAGTTCTGGAAGTGTTCTTCCAGCTTCGTGGTCACTCTAACTACTTCTTGAGATATTGTGTTTACAAGCAAAAGCGTCACATACACCCACACACGCACACGCACACACACACACACGCATACAGAACAGACACACACAGGTGTTTTTCACACACAACTTGAAAACCGAGCTTATTGTTTTTTCCTTTGCCCTTGCTTCCTAAACCCTAATATTAACAATAGACTCTTCGCCGTTCAAACAAAAGAGGAATCATGAAATCTATTGAATTCCCACAAGAGAATATGAAATCCCGGGTCTTCTGTTTACATTAACACACATGACATCAGCATCGCTTAAGCCTAGATTCCTTGTCTGCCTTCAACAAGGAAATTTAATGAAAAAAGCACTAGAAAAACAATCGACTGGAAACCAAATCAAACATTAACAGCAAGTTTGCAATGTTGTTGACTAAAATCATGAATTAAAAAATCTGCGGCCCCTGGAGAGTTTCATCTGACGGTGGGACCATTTGCTTATTGCAAAACAATCATATATTTGCTGTTTACAAAGCTTTCAATCTGCAAAACAAGCAACCGAGAACACTGAACAAAAAAGGAAAGAATTGTTAGAAAATTATGTAAGACACGTGGTCTTACAATTCTAACGAATATCATTACAGTTGACCTATTTTATGTAAGGCTGAACAGCGTTCCCAAACTTTCAGCAATCTAAAAAGAGAAACAATTTATGTACATGAATGTTTTCTTACCCACCGGAGACATAATCTGACCAGTTAGAGTCAAATAAACGTTTTTATGAACTAAAACACTAAGAGAAGGCATCTCCCCAGTCAGAAAAGTTTCCATCATCTTCCCTCTAACGCCCTATGGAGTATTGTAATGTGGGACCTAATCGAGGGCTATTAGCCAGCCCCTAGACAATCTTCTTTAAAGCAAAACATTCTTCGAAGACTTATTTTTTTCACCTGGGAATAGCCCCCTGTAGACTGGGGGGCACTGTATTTCCTGCTGTCGTAAGAGGCGACTAAAGGGAAACCAAACTTGCATTTGAACCATACTTGAATATAAATTAACTTTAAACCTTGTATCCAGTTGACTGACACTATATAACACATTCGTGTTGGTGTGTCGCTAAATCTCATCTCGCTCACTCACTCACTCACTCAATCCACCTAAGAATATGGTAAAACCTCAAAGTTCCCTTGGGTTCGCCCATTCTTGGTGTTGTCCCTAGACCACAATACTGTGTTTTTCCCCCTCACCCCTTAAGATTTGATGAGGATGGCTCTATGTCAGACTCAAAACATATGGAAATAATACCTCGGTCAGCAAATATTCGGTGGGGCAAAAAAACTCTCTCCACACCAAACGAATTTACAAGGCAATATGTCCTCTCTATCTTCCCCGCCCTTAATCGAAATAAGCTCCTTCTTGATCTCTCCTTTAATATATAAGCCTTAGAACTCAATAATTTTGACTTGCTTGTTGCGACACAACAAGTGTAGATCAGAGTGTCTCTGATTTCTGTATCAAACATTGCTAACGGTTCTTATCGCAAATGCCAAGTTTGTTAAGTTCGGCTTTTAGTCACTTTTGATGGTATTATACTTGCGAATAATTAAGTGCACTCTAAAAACAGTTGGGTGAAAAGCGTTGGGCAAAATACAAAGTGCTCAACATGGGCAAATTATTGCCCAACAAACAGGTAAACAATCTACCAATATTTGTTGGGTAAATTAAGGTTGGGTAAAATTCAAGGGTTGGTAAAATGTGATGGACAAGTTTTTAAGTACGCAACATTTGGGTAAAATATAATTGACCAATCAGATGATTAGTTAAAGATCAGTTAAATTTTACAAATATTTACTTTAGTAAAAGTGGTTAATTAATTTCTTTTGCCCAACTAATGGATAAAATGCTTAACCAACTAAATAAGACAGCTTTTTACCCAATTCCGGTTAGGTGGCATACGGAATCAACGGTTGGGTAATTTAATGCCCAGGTTGGGTAATCATTTTTAGAGTGTGTGTTTATCTTGAATTACTTTGTACAACTTCAATAGGCCTAGTACCGCTTGACGTCATTTGGAAGGAAAGCAATGCACGACGTGACACGCATTGCTTAACAAATCAGCTGCATGCATGCATTTATTGGTCAACAAGAGGTAAAAGCTTCCCTTCAGATGGGAGAGCATTTTTTTGCTCTGCGACATCGTACTGTCAGAAGTCTATAAAGTACCGACGCACCGCCACTTACACAGTTTCTTTTTTAGGGAGGTACTAATAAGACCTCCTTGGTTTTTAAAATCTTCAACTCGAACCTGCCATTTACAAAAGAACCTCGAAATAAATTAAACAATCCTTTAACATGAAATTTACTTTGAAACCATTTCTCTCACCCATTAGCTGTTGTTAGGTAATAAATTTGTGTGAATGATAAGCCTATTGCTGATTTGGAATCTTTCGCTGTGTTCTATTTGCGCAAATTTTTACTCATTCTCATCCTGTCAAATTTACTAATTCAGACTCCTGGATTAGGGTCATATTTTTCGTATGAAGTAGGAATTCCTTCGTTCTTGGATCGTCTGTAAGACGAGACTTGACCTTGGCTGTCACACAAATAAAGTTCCATCCCTCCATCCCCAAGCCCTTTACAATAAAGAGCAGCAGGGATTTCCACACCTTGGTTCCCGGAATCGTCCAGTACCCCTAAATATGTATTTGTTCGCGTGCAATATTCTTTTAGGATCCATTTCTTTGACTCCACTTTACTCTTAGCATCAATATCAAAATATATCCACGCTACGAAGCATACAAAGGCATCATTATTATTATTATTGTTGTAATAATATTCATGTTGTTGATTTTGTCTCTCGAGGGTATAAGTGCCTTTCCTCAAACCCTCGTAAAATTTAAGTTGTCCGTCTTTAAATTCGGGAGGCAGGGGTAAAGAAAGGACAGACCACGTCCTATGCTGAAAAGAATATAACATTAGGTTGCCTTGTTTGAGTCCAAATAGGACATCATATCTAGAAGGATACATGTACATAACATTGGGTGGTAATGTACACCCACTTTGTGGCTTTTGAAAATCGACATCCCACCAATCAAATTTGTTTTCATTGACACAAGTACATATCAGCTCATTAATTGGACAATATGCAATGCAGGACAAGAGATAACCCTGCTTGCTCTGCTGAAAGATGTTAACCTCCTTTAAAAACTGTTTCGTATCGGAGTCAAATATGGCAATAACCTTACCTAATGCAACGTACAAGTAATCTTGGCGTTGAGCAGTCACATTCAATTTTGCACCCACCGGTATTTCGTGTTTCCAGTGATATGGAGGGATCATCTTAGACCGAGAGTAATTTGACCCCTGCGTTATTACACGTATATGCAACATTTTATTTGGAAGGTCAAAATGACAATAAATGAAATTTCCCTTCCGATCTGTGGCAACTTCTATTGGTTGACCGCAAGTTCCGAGATGAACACAAGATATCCGATCCTCTGAAGTAAACAATATTTCTTGCTGCAGGCGAGAATCTTGCCATTCAAGTTCTTTACTCTCGATTTGAAGGGCTTCAAAAGCGTTTGTTAGGTCTGCCGACATCCCAAGTATTTCCCACGGGTTGTCTTCCATAATAACCTGTTGTGTTATATCTTGCGCATTCTTCATTCTTTCAACCCAGTCTTCTGCAATTTGAATTTTTTTCTCTATATGTGCAACCTTTTTGAATTCCTCACCAGACACTACCTTGATCAAAAATTGTTTTTGATCATTTAACATTTTTTCGACTTCTCCTAACTTTTGAAGACATTTCTCTGATATTTCTTTTTTCAGCTTAGCAGATTTTTCCTTAATTGCTTCAGAACCCTCCTTTCCACGCTGAATAAAGTTTAGACCTTTGCTCAAGTTTTCGTTACTTTTATCAATCATGGTGGTCAATGATTCTTTCATGGTACGTACTCTCGTCACAACGTCTATGTAATCGTGATCTGGCTTTGAATGCATAACTATTGTGCAGTCTCTGCAAATCAGTTGTGAACAAGTATTGCAAAAAAAGTTTAACTTTTCCGAAGTGTGTAAATCACAAAATGGAGACACTGTGTTCCTCCAACCTGCCTGGAACTTAAAATCAGCAACATCAATACCTTCTGTAGGAACTACAGTGTGAGATCGAAGTACAGGAAACAGAGAGTGTTGGTCCCTACATTTTGAACAGATTGCAAAATTGCAGTCAAAACAGAACGCAACAATCTCTTGGCGTTTGCAAGAGTCGCAAACTTCTGTCTTTTTCTCGGGAGAAGTAAGTTTTTCTAACAAGGTCACCTTTTCTGCTAGGTTTACGAGATAAAAATTGGTTTGCAAGCCTTGAACACCGGATTGTGGCAGAGTACATACCTTCCTACATGTTGGACAAGCAATGTCGTCACCTTTCTGTGTTTTGGCGTATTTCAAAAGGCACTCTTGGCAGAAACTATGAATGCAAGGAAGCATTTTTGGTGATTTGAAATGATTCATGCATATGCAACAATTGAGAAAGTCGTCACTCAAGTCCTGCACCACCTTTTCCGCCATCTTGATCAGTTTGTTTTCTGATGAATATTGACGGACTGACTGTTACTCATCTGCTCTGTAATTAAGAAAAGACTCTTAATAAAGTGTTTTTATTCAATTTTTATGTGTACGTAACACACAAAATATTTATGATGAATGAAGAATTATTATACCTTTAACAATATGAAACCTTTTTAACAGATCACCCGCACACATTATTTTGGGGACCAATTTACGATATTCATATATATAGGGAAGAACAGCATTCAATGACGAGGATATTTTTGTGTTAAGTCTTCAATCATAGCAGTAGGTAAAAATATTTTATTGGTTAACCTAGTAGAGTGTTTTAAAGAGGGACCGGAGGCACAACCCCTCACATTCGAAGTCAGTTAGGGAAAATTACCCAGTGGAGGATTTACGGGTTAAGGGAAGAAGAAATGTTTGAAGAGTACCAAATCCACTCAGTATTGACAGTGCTATTCATCTTGTCGATATTGCCAGGACTAATTTACGACTGTCGTAGCATATCACTTATATTACATTAGCATGCCCATGGGGCCCCGCCAGTGGCCTTTTCGGGGGCCCTGGACCCCATGCTTACAAACTAGCGCTTTGTAATCGTGGTGCACCGAAGGTGCACTGAGGACTTTCTTTCGGGCCAGTCCGGGAATCACAGGTTGTGCCACACCCTCCAAATCCTGCACACGACGCAATTTATTAACTAAATGAGTTAATGAAAATAAATTATTTAGGGTAGTTGCTAGGAACACCAAAGAATCTGTCACGGAAAGAAGCTGAAGATCCATAATTGCTCAGAAGGTATCGAGTTAGTATAAAGACAGGATGTGTGAATGAATGTGAACATGTTTCGTGACGTTCTTGTTTTATTGTCATTACATTACCTTTGCTCTCTATGGTTTTCGATGATGATTACCCTATAGACGAATCCAATCAGCGCTTGTGTTTAGTGACTGTAAGCAGCCATTAGTGGGGTCTACCAGCCTTAAATCGTCTTCATTGTTTGTCTACATGAATTTCAATCCCTATATGTAGTGAAATTGACGAAATCAAGATAAAATTTAGTGTACAATCATCCATGATACATGCAGGCAAGCAAGGAAATTGAGAGTTGAAAAGGTGATAGACCCCAGTTATGGCCGACTGAAATCAGACCATCACTTGCTGTGCGGTTTCGTCTATGTTGGAGGAGGTCGTGAAAGTAAAAAATACTTATGGCATTTCCCTGGTACTTTGCAGCATCTTGACTCTTGGATTCGAGATAATACCCCTTTTTATGTGCTAAGGAACTCTTGCTAAATTTGAACTTCGGTCTTGTGGGTATCTTTGCGTGATGTTAGGTAGGCACGTAGCAAGGATTGTTGTTTTTGGGGGCACCGGATGTATTGATCGCCATTCTGGAGGTTGAGAGGTACGACTATAGGGGAGAGGTAAATTGAAGAATTAAAAATGGATCAGTGCTCTGTTTTGGGGGCACTTCTCCCCGTGCCCTCCCCGTGGCTACGGCCTAGGTTTTAGGCGCGTATAAGCTACGAATTTGTTAAGGGGTGGTAGACAGACCAGGGAGGTGTTACTACCTAAGCGTAGCGTCTTTACATGTATGGCGCTAAGCATACTGAAATTTTGCCCGAAATGCCTCCCAGATGCCGGAAGTGACACTTCGCATGCCTATAAATATGGCCAATAGGTGACCCCCCCCCCTCGACTACGCGTCTGTGTGGCATCTAGAACAATGGTAGAGCTAATTTGAGTACAAACATAAGAGATTAAACACCGAGTTGCGTAATCGGTTTGCATATATATGTCAGCTATTTTACCTAGCCCTAAAGCCATTTAAGGTTTTCAAAATAACACTACTCAGGATGCATATGACATCAGTTTACCAAAATGAGTTGCATACAGGTGGTGGTAAATGATAATATTTTGAAAACCGAAAATAGAAAATTAGTAACAATTTCACTAAAATATTGCTTAGAATATTCCCTCTTTAACATATCAAAAATAAATTTGGTTATGGATTATTCCTTTAAATAGCAATATCTGAGGTTTCAAGAAATTACTTTTACTTTGTAGATGCAGCATTTTAAAGAAGGGGAGCCATGTAGTGCCCAGTGGCACAAGTGCGCAAGGAGGGAGCAATGCCTTCCCGATGTGGGAACTATTTTGAATCTTGAACATCCCACAGTCTGAGTAAATTGTGCAGTTTTCACAGTGACTATTTTAGTGATTCTTTCAACGTAAATCACAGAAATTCAATCGGGCTGCATTATTTTGTCTCTTAATTCAGAAAAAGAGTCAACAATTTCCCTGTGGAGAAATTGTTGAAATTGGAGTCGTGAATGCAAAATATATAACCCAGAAAGTCAATACATTTGTTGAAATGCAAAGCGGCAACGAAGTGCTACAACCTACTGCTATGGTCTGCTTTCCAAAATTCTATTTTTATTCTTCTCTTGGTAAAACTAAAAACAGAAAACGGATGGTCCAGAAACGTGGTATGTAGAGTCCTAAAGGGGACAAGAAACACAGCTAAACATTTCAGGTTCATTTTAGGTTTATGTAACCCCAATAAAGTCTACTTTAAGCGTCCCTCCTTCACCGCAAATAGAACTTTGTAACGTAGAGGCATGGTACTGAGGTCGCAAGGAGTTTATCAATCTCTATATTATAGGGTGTGTAGGTCGGGTCGATATTTTCATTTACACTCTCAGTGAACACAACTGACATTTCAAATAACCGTTGACCAATCAGAATGAACTTATGCAGTGTGAATGAATGCCAGTCAAAATGCAGTCATGGTATTGTATTTAGAAAGTCAGAGTATTTCCATTGGTTGGAGAGGGAGTTTCTGATTCTGGTTCTGATTATATTCAGTTAAAGATCCGAGATTTTTCACAACATCAGAAGGGGGGGGGGGAGGGGGTCACAGTGATTTGCACTTGTTTGATCTGGGTGTCTGATTACGGGAGGGTCTAAGGGAAGACGGGTGTAGAAATTTTTTGACAACCTGAACCAGTTTCTCTTCAGGTGAAATGGTGCAGTTATGCGCTCTATTATTATTCACGCGTTTCACTCATACAAGAAATATTAAAGTAGAGAAGGCCCTAAGGCCGCTGAAAATTTGGAGCACGTTCAAGATAAACAATTAACGCACCGGCGGCGAACACGGGGTGGGCGGGGGACATGTTCCCCCAATATTTTTAAGGGTGACATCATATCAAATGTCCTTCAAATTTTTAGGCATAAAGAACTTTAACCAAATCACGAAATTATTGGGCAATACCTTGGAATAAATTATTTAATAAATCTTGTGCACACATCGAGCCTAGTGAAAATACCATATATATTGTTGCGGACTCTGTTCAAGAGTATCTTAATATTTTTGTATGAATTTCCCATCAGCGACGTACCATACGAAGAGCTTCACTTAAATATGTAAATTTCGACTTAAGGTTGCTTTTTAGAGCATGACGACCTACGGTGTGATGCAGCTATATATATAAATGTATAACAACAAAACCAAAAGTAATGGTGATCAGTGGCGTAGCCAGGATGGGATTTTTGGGGGAGCGTAGGTAACAAGTGGGGGGGGGGGGACTGGTACCTCCGAGGGTCAGGCACGGCAAGACTCTCTAAGCGGAGCGCCACCATCGGTTGGCGTGGAGCGTACAAGAAAATTTTGGGCTTTGAAACCCCTCCAGATGGCCGGAAACGGCACTTCCCATGTGTTTTAAGCTGGATGTACCCAGCCTTGAAATACGAATCTCATGTCTGAGACTTCTCAAATAATGAGAATAAAAAATCAATATATGTAAAATGGTAATACATACACTTTTTAGGGACCCCAAAACTGGGCACTTCTGATCTGTGGCCTGGGGGATGAGACTAAAGGGAACCGATATCTCCCTTTCCCTTGGGAAAAATTCTAAACTGCAGAAGGACGTAGATCGCAAATGCGGCAATATTTGAATCTAAGCGGAGCGCCACCATCAGTTGGCGCGGAGAGTACAAGAAAATTTTGGGCTTTAAAACCCCTCCAGATGGCCGGAAACAGCACTTCTCATGTGTTTTAAACTGGATGTACCCAGCCGCAAATGCGGCAATATTTGAATGGATTTCAGCTTACCTAAGGCAGTACCTTACCCTTTAACAGGAAAACCAAAAGTAGTTGTGTCCCCCTCTGAGAAACTTTCTTTGCGTTCGATTTCCTAGATGCAAAATGGTGCTATGTTTGGCAAAACTTTGAACTGATTATTGGCCTAAGTTTTAGGATTTTCCCTTTTTGGGGAGCATGAAAATATCAAAATATTTTAAGTTTTTGTAGAGATTTTACAAGAGACAAACATACTACCAAAGAAACAATGTGCAAAATGGTGCAGTATTTGTTCATCGGTACATTACGTAGTCAAAATTAAAATACTACGACTAAATCTCTCAAAATAATTGAACCGCAAAGCAGAAGTATGGATCATGTGGGAAACACATGAAATCCGGACCTTGTGGACATTTTACAATTCCCCCAGACGCCAGTGCCAACTAGTAAAAAAGAGGACTTGTCGAAAAAATCGTCCTATAGTGGCACTTGTCATGGGCAGGAGTGAGGCACGACATAGGCCTACTTGTTAAGGATGGAAGGGAAGAATTATCCGAAGGCAGAACCTTACCCTTACCTGCTTACGGCATATTTTGTGTATGATAAAGTATAGGAATGGTCGTGTAAGAGTGGTCTCCAGTGTAAGATTGCCTTATTATCAGTAAATCAATCAGCCATCCGAAAGGCAGAAAGAGTCCTAACCTAACAAAGTCACATTAAAGTTTGTCGTCGAGACTTTCGTTTCATCTTCGAAGTGAAATGCAATAAACGACAGTGCAGATCACAAACGGTATCTAATTTAGTGAAAGTAGGCATTTTGAAGTTATTACTTGATTTCCTACGTGCGCACAAAATGTGTTTTACACACATCCATTTTTTTTTTAATTTTTACACATTTTATTTATTTACTGTTTTGCAGGAAATACTTCAAAGTTTATTTTCATTCAAACATTTTATTTTTTTCAATTACTTTATCAGGACGCAAAAAAACTGGGGGGGGGGGGGCTGAAGAAAATCTGGGGGCCTAGGTCCCCAGGTCCCCCCCCCCGTGGCTACGCCACTGATGGTGATGCCTTATAATAGTATTGGACGTAGGTCTATAGCTACAAAATTTTCGAAGCCCTGCTTCTTTCTTAGCGTAAAGTACAGTGAACTTACTACCAGAGGGTTGTACAGTAAACACAGAAAGCTGGGAGTTCATCGAAGGCAATTAAAGGCACCCAAGTGCGACCGTTTTCTATTCAGACCATGGTGTATCGTGTTAAGCTTATTCATTACCTCACAAAAGAATAAAATACCAAACAGCAAGCAACAAGGAAACAAAACTAAGGAAAACCACAATAAAAAGAGGGGGGAAAAGGCACAAAATAAAACAGGACAATTAAAACAATAGTTATAAAAAGCCAGTAAATAGGGAGAAACCACAAAAAGCCCTGCTTCTTTCTTAGCGTAAAGTACTGTGAACTTACTACCAGAGGGTTGTACAGTAAACACAGAAAGCTGGGAGTTCATCGAAGGCAATTAAAGGCACCCAAGTGCGACCGTTTTCTATTCAGACCATGGTGTAGCGTTTTAAGCTTATTCATTACCTAACAAAAGAATAAAATACCAAACAGCAAGCAACAAGGAAACAAAACCAAGGAAAACCACAATAAAAAAGGGGGGGGGGAGGCACAAAATAAAACAGGACAATTAAAACGATAGTTATAAAAAGCCAGTAAATAGGGAGAAGCCACAAAAAATAAAACATAAAAATAAAAAACAAATTTTAAAAAGAAAAAACACTGGAAAAATAAAACAGTAAAGAAAACAAACAAAAAACACACAATAAAACCCAAACACCCCCACCTTGAAAACCATTTTTAATTTTTTGTGGTTTGTCTCTTTTTACTGAATTGGGGTGTAGGCGGTTCACTATCTGACGTTACCAAGTCGGTGAAATGCTTTATTTTTCGGGAATAGCACCCATCATGTCAATATATGCATGATTTAAGCAAAAACTTTAAATTCCACTCTTTTGGAGGAATATGAGTCGTTCGCAAAATGACATTTAAGCGGTTTTCTATAAGAACTTAGGTTTTCCATAGAACTAGAATGGATCTCATCCCGGATATTCCAACTTAACCAGCAAACTCCACAGACTCTGAAGAAGAGAAAATAACTTGTGGACAGTGAACCCCACCTCCAAAATAGACAAAATTCTTCTAAAAGAAGAAGTCTACAAGAAGGTTCGACAGCACGCAGAAAGCCTTGGATAGCTTCAAGCTGCCACCATCGCCCTTACGTTGGAGATAAAATCTCTGGATAGACATCTCGAAAAGAAAACCGTCGCACACCACCTCCAGGTTCACAGAAACCCTCCCAGATTACCAAAGTCACTTAACCACTCTCAGGATTTTAACGAGTCTTGAGACTCGGCGGTCCTCCGAGCGCGGCTGGGATTTTGCAAAGTCTGGCCCGAGCAGTTATCCCGCCAAGCAAAAAGACAGAAGCAACGTTTCCTTGAAATAGCAAAACAGCTCCTAGAGAAGCTACTTCGATCGTCGGCAAGGAAGCAAGAGGACAGAGTACGGCATAAGAAAGCCCCGAGAAAACACCCGTACCGACGTTGAGAAAGATTTAAAAATCAAACGGCTCTTTTCAGGGTCAGAAAGTCCTCCAGAAAGAGTGGGCTCCTTTCTCTGTCAAACATGCATAAAAAGTGTTTTGTGTTTTCTTCTAAGTCAGAGCTTACCGCTGTCATTCCCGAACCCACGCTAAATAAAAAGCGCAAATTTAACCGATCGTTAAAAGCTGCTAAAAGCAAACAAAGATCTCATACACGCCAAAGGGAATTCTCGGCTACACGTAGCCAAATAAAAACCCAAGCCCTTCGAAACGAAGCAAAAGCACTCCCCAAAATACGTTAAAAACCTTTCCGACAAACCTCTGTCAAATATCTAAATAGTTGCCTTGGAAAAAGGTTTAAAGTTCATAACAACGCCAGGAAAGCCCAAACGTAGCAGTTCACTCAAGTCAATGAAAAACCTTAAACGCAAAATGAGACTCTGCTACATTTTTCAAGACAAAGAACGAGGGTTTTTCTCAAAGTTCCGTTTACCATCTACTTGAATGCCTCAACCCGTATACAGTAACCGTCTTGCAGACTATCTTAAAGCGACTCTAACTGAAATAGCAAACCTCCAAATCCGCAATGCTAAAAACAACATAAAGAAAGCGGATATATATATGCACTAAAAGCAATTCGGAACGACCGTTCCCTCAATGATTGTCAAGCCATTTGATAAAGGCAGAGGCATTGCTATTCTCAACCGTTCAGACTACAAAGCCGAAGTTGAAAGGCAATTAAAAAGCCATCATTACGAACGAATCCCGAGTGACATAACTCATGAGACTGTGAAAATAGTCTATAGAACCTTTCAAGATATGTTTCACAGAGATGAAATTGACGAGCAAACGTTCAAGTATCTTAATTCACATAACCATAAAATCGGAACCCCGGTCATGTACGTGCTACCTAAAATTCACAGAGCCCGACGGCTAATTCAAAATTTGCCGGAAGACCAATAATAAGCGGTAACGGATACCCCACCGAAAAAATATCGGAATTCGTGGTTTACTTCTTGCTTCCCATTGTCACGCAACAGAGCACCTATGTCAAAGACACTAATCATATTCTAGAAATTTTGGGAACAACCCCCCTACCAAAAGGGTTTCACTTGCAACGCTTGACGTGGTATCCATGTACACCAACACTCCCTAAGAGGAGGCTTTAAATGCATCCTATGAAGCTTTCGGAAAGGCACTTAAAACACATACGGGATTGAACCGATATCCCCTATGTCCCTACGCAATCTCATTAAACTCATCCTCGAAAGGAATTGTTTTTGGCCAATTTTTCTTACAAAAAATTGGATGCGCTATGGGTAGCCAATCCTCACCGGAAATCTGCGATATTGTCATGCATAGAATATGCAGACTTGAAAATAAAATTATACCGACAGATTCCAACATAATCAAATGGCTTTGCTACAGGGATGACATTTTACTACTCTACAACGGAATAGACTTTTTTCTAAAAGTCCCCTCGACTCTCTGGCGAAGAGCCAATGGGCGAAAACAAAACGTTTACTCCCGGAGGAGTTCTGCTCCCTGAAGGAGCTACACGTCCCAAATGGACAACGGAATAGACTTGCCCAAAGTCTCTCAAGTATTCCTTCCATCCTCACGGTGAATTCATCGCATTGTGCTGCTCTGCAACTATTCAGATTACTTCTCACTACCCGCTTGCTGCAACTTCCACCTGTCCACGAGCGAGTGCTGTAACACCTGTTTACAACGCGTACGGTTCGCGAAGACTGTACACAGCTCACACACACGAGCCTGCTGCGTGGCCAGTTCAAACTTGCGGCTTGCCGTGAGAGACTTGTATGTTTTGCAACTGTTTACGTCATCATCTTTAACTTGTATATTGTTTTATTCATCTAAGAATCTAGATGAAAATATTCCAAGTCCGCTTGGTGATATGTGTAGAGCGTATAAACAAGAATCTGCCACACAAGATCCTTACAATGACTCAGTGTAGCAACGTTCGAAGCGGTGAGTGTAAAAACTTGTTAGCGGGTATTACCGTTTGAGGTGTGTTGGTTAGCACACTGTGTACTGGCGTTACAACGATTTGAAGTGGAAAGAGGAGAGTGTGAGAAGTTGGTTTGTCTGCAAAGGTGCATGGGAGGGGGGGGGGTCGTCCAAAGGGGTGACACGTAGCGAGGGAATGGTGACAGAGAAGAATCTAAACAGCTGAGATGGAACATCTCGAGAGACGTGGGGCAAGTCTAACAACGGAACGGCTTGTGAACTTTCGAGTTTAGAGGCTAAAATGAATTAAATTCATTCTTCTCTAAAATTCACTATGGAAATCTTTGATACCGAGGTTACTTACCTAGACCTTAACGTCTTTAAAGGTGAAAAGTTTCAATCAAGCGGCCTCCTTTGACACTAAAGTCTACACCAAGCCGACTGAAACTTTTCAATACCTCGATCGTAACTCAGTACACCCTCTTGCCACATTGAAAGGCTTGATAAAAGGCGAATTGCTAAGATATGCTACATTACGCAGCAACGAAACCGATTACCTAGGGAAAAGAAATTCATTTATAGAGAAGCTTCTCACTAGAAACTATACGAACGGCATTGACTTACCCGCCTGTTTCCCGATTATCCGATTATCGCCTACAAAAAGGTACCAAATCTAAAAGATTTGCTTGTTAAATCACGGTTCCACCTGACCAGGAGTCGGAAGAAACAAAGGAAAGGCACGGCGATATTTTGTTAGATGCACTTTTAGCTGCATTCTAACTCTCGTGACCAATCCCGCCATTGCGAAAAGGCCACTACTGATGACGTTCTGCCGTAGGCCTATAGAGCCAAGAACAGAAACCGGTCTAGTTGGTTTATAAAAAACCGCTTTAATGTCATTTTGAGAACGACTCATATTCCTCCAAAAGAGTGGAATTTAAAGCTGTTGCTTAAATAATGCATATATTGACATGATGGGTGCTATTCCCGAAAAATAAAGCATTTCACCGACTTGGTAACGTCAGATATTGAACCGCCAACCCCCACTTTACATTCCCCCCTCTTTTTATTGTGGTCTTCCTTAGTTTTGTTTCCTTGATGCTTGCTGTTTGGTATTTTATTCTATTGTTACCTATATAGGATTTAAGTTCTCTCCGGGTCCCTTTTTGCTTGTTAGTTTGTCTGCTTTCTGGGGGTTTTTATGTTTAGCTTTTAACTCTCTCAGCCTTTCACTATTTGTGTTCGTTTTCTCTGTTTTAATTGCTTGTGTAGGTTTTTTAACACGTCTTAGCTCAGTTCGTCGCCTGAGGAAGGACGCCTGGCGTCCGAAAATTTGAAATATACGTGTTCTACTGCACTGGACTTTTATTTTTTTATTTATATTTGTGTCCTGGTGTGATGCCTGTTACGTTTACATTTATGTACGTACACACACACACAAACACACACACACACACACACACATATATATATATAAATATATATATTATAACATAGTTATATGGATAAACATATACCGTGTGTTGGAAAATAAACTGAATAGTGTCAATAGGAAGTATAACGCTGTAATTCCAACGAAATGGTGATACACAAAGAAGAACACTGCACGAATAACGTTTCGATTGAGTTGCAATCTTCCTCAGAAATGACCAAGACAGTTAAACTTGACGGACTCGCTGAAGCTTTACTTATTGATTGAGTAAGGGGATGAAAAAGATATCCCGATTAAGGTCAGTGCTGTGGGATTGGAGTTTGTGTATTAGCCGCTGTTCGTACAGCTTTCTGTTGTTGCTACTGGTAAAACCTTGTTTGGCGATGAAACAACGGAGATTGAGGGGAGAGTGGCCTGGTGAATTAATGTGGGCTGCTACTGAAAAGCCGGGGATGGGGGGTTATTTCTAATGCTGTGTTTGTGATTATTAAACCGCATTCTAAAAAGATTTGCTGTTTCACCTACATAAATGGCTTCAGGACATTTTGTACAGTAAAGTACAAACACTGCATTAGGGGTACTGCAACCTACCCTGTCTGGGTAAATTTTAGTTTTGTTGCTAAATTCGATAGATGGGGTGATATCAAAATGCTCGCATATTTTACAGCGGGGATTCCCACATGGTACGTTTCCTGAAGGGGGCGAGTTTTGGTGTGAACCAGAAGGCTGTATAAGTTGGGAGGCTGTTCCTTGGCCAGAACCGGAGGACAGGAGAAAGTTTCAGCCAGAACCGAGTCACTTTTTAGGTTTATAAAAGTAGGTTTATAAAAGAAGGTATATATAGAGTAATCCGATCAGACCCTCCCGGTCAATCAACCTGCTCAATTACATCAATTACCTTAAGAAGGATTATCCTGTCACAATAGAGGTGAGACCATTGTCAACACCTTTAAAAGCTTCCAAAGTTTCTCACTCCTTGTCATTCTCTGACCAAGTATTGATAAAGAAGTAGTATTCCTCGAAAGCTCTTCTTCAAACCTTTTGGCTGTTTAATTTATCTAAATTCTAGCCTTCCGCTATTTGTATCTCCTCGGAGATCCAGCCTTTTGATTCTGTAGCACCGTTGATTTTACATTTTCTCCGTCGTGTTTATATATATATATATATATATATATATATATATATATATATATATACATCATACTCATATGAATAACATATACCGTGTGTTGGAATATAAACTAAATAGTGTCAATACAAAGTATAACGCTTTGATTCCAACGAAATGGTGATACACGTAGAAGTTTACACACTAGTTTCCATCCTCCACACATTAAGTCTTCGATAATCTTCAGCCAACTTTTGAGATTTAAACGCATTTGCTGTGATAAAGTGGATTATGACCTAGCTGTTTGTGGCCTAGTTAAAACCCTGTTGAAGAGTGGCTACCCATATAGACTAATTTCTAGAGAAATCAAACGGGCGTCATATATTTCCCGGGAGTCATCACTGCAGTACAAAAGTAAGGGGGCACACCGTAACCGTATTTCTTTTGTCACCCGGTTCAACCCATCTATCGACCCATTGTTACGTAAAGTGAAAAGAGAGTGAAAAGGGCTAGACATCTGTAAAACCTTCAAGGATAACAGCAGAAGCTAACAAGAAAATAGTTAATTACCTCGACGTTACCCTAGACCTGACCACATCAAGTCACAGACCATACCTCAAGCCAAACAACACCCCAGTCTACGTAAATATTAAGTCAAACCACCCCCTCAGGTACTGAAAAATATACCAAAAGGCATTAACAGACTCCTGTCGGAAATATCCTCATCAGAAACAGAATTCAACGAAGCTAAACACATCTACCAGAAGGCACTAAACGACAGCGGCTATGACTACAATCTCAAATACGAACAAAAAGCAAAAGAGCCAAAAAGAAACAGACAGAGAAATAAAACATGGTACAACCCACCGTACGACAAAACATGAAAACACATATCGCAGAAATACTATCAAAATTTCATACAGCTGCATGCCGAACATCAAAACCATCATTCAGAGAGAAAACAAAAGGAAAATCAACAAAGAGAAAAACGAAGAAAAAGTAAAGAAATGCAATTTTAGAATCAAACAAAATTACCCCCTCAACAGAGAATGCCTACAGTCAGGAGTTATATACCGGGCTGAAGTAACAAGTGAAAATAACAAGGAAACATACATCGGGCTCACTGCAACCGACTTCAAAATTCATTTAACGATGAAAAAAAGAAATCAGCAACAGAATTAAGCAAACACATCTGTGATTTGAATAATTCCAAAAAAGACTTCAGCATCAAATGGAGGATTATCACGAAAGCTAACCCATACAACCCCGCAACAATAAGATGTAACCTGTGCATAGCGGAGAAGTACTTTATCCTATTGAAGATGGATCTATGCATCCTGAACAAAAGAAACGGAATAATGACAAAATGTAGACACCAAAACAATTATCTATTAAGTGCAGTGACCTAAAACATGAAGTAGGTGTACGCAGTTTTACTTTAGGCACCGAGGAGTGCACTTACCGTGTACGTAACAGTCCGTCTGCCTTTCCTGTAAATTCCATCCTATATAATCATATATATATATATATATATATATATATATATATATATATATATATATATATATATATATATATATATATATATATATATATATATATATTTACCTGGATCCTACCTTTGGTCGACATTCCTTCCTCTAAAAATGTACATTAGGTCGACAATTACGATAGGTCAACATTTTCGTGTCGACCTAATGTTTGGTTCACGATTTCAACCCCTTCTGCATACATTCTTAATAAATTAAGTGCATGTATAATACCTTCGTGGCGCCCTCTTTATTGTGTCTGTATATAGACGTAATAAACACAATGTATAGTATGTAGATTTGCACGTGAAAAAAGGGGTGTTATATCTTGCGTTGTCTAAAAATGTACATTAAGTTAACACGTAAATATTGCAAAATACCTTTAATACTTTGTTTATTTTATTATAACTTGTGCGTACGTCATACATAATAATTATACCATACATATTATTGTTGGCGCTGTTGAAGTTTATGGTGGTATTTTATTTGAATTTTTTAGTGTCTGTATGTGCAGATACATTCAAATATGTGAAATATGTATATGTCGACTTAAGGTCGATGTCGACCTAAGGTAGGATCCAGCGTTATATATATATCTATATATATATCTTCATATATATATCTATATATATATATATATATCTATATATATATATATATATATATATATATATATATATATATATATATATATAGATATATATATATATATATATATATATATATATATAGTAGGTCGAAGTATGGTAAATCGAACGTTGAATGAATAGGTCGAAAGGAGTGTTAAAGTTCGATTTTGAAATTGAAAATTATTCCCAAGCATTGGCATTAGCCCTAATGAACAAGGGAAAATGAGAAATGAATTCAGAGAGAAAATTAAGTCCTGGTCGTGACTTAATTTTCTCTCTGAATTTATTTCTCATTTTCCCTTGTTCATTAGGGCTAATGCCAATGCTTGGGAATAATTTTCAATTTCAAAATCGAACTTTAACACTCCTTTCGACCTATATATATATATATATATATATATATATATATATATATATATATATATATATATATATATATATATATATTTATTTATATATATCAACATGACGGAGAAACTGTAAAACAACGGTGCTACAGAATTGAAAGGCTTGATCTCCGAGGAGATACAAATAGCGGAGGGCTAGAATTTAGATAAATTAAACAGCCAAATTGTTTGAAGTAGAGCTTTCGAGGAATACTACCTCTTTATCAATACTAGGTCAAAGAATGACAAGGAGTGAGAAATTTTGGAAGCTTTTTAAAGATGTTGACAATGGTCTCACCTTTATTGTGTTCTTAAAGCAATTAAGCAGGTTGATTGACCGGGAGGGTCTGGTCGGATTACTCGGGTGTAACCCGTCAACGTTAGGAAATCCTCTTCAAAGCAATTAGAGAATTTGTTAGGCCGGAAAGGCCTAATCGGATTATTTGGGTTTGTATCATCAGCAAGCTGGTAAGTCGCTTCTGATGTTCAAGCCGAAAGGCGATGTGGTTTTGAGATTGAGTTCCCAGAAATTTTCTTTAGCTTTTCTAGCTTTGTCGGTCCATGTATCGTTTTGGTCTATAGCAATGGCCCGTAATTTTTTGGTAGAATGATGAGGCAAATTGAAATGGTTTGCAACAGGTTGTTCAACCTTTTTGGTTTTAATTGCTGACCTGGGAAGTGCTGTGTCATTCTCATTCGAAGAGTATTTTTAGATTCTCCGACATACTGCACACGACTTATTGCAGTATATGAGATAAATGACATTTTTGGAAACACAATTAATTTTTTGTCTAATTTGGAAGGTGCGTGCATTTTGATTGCTCTGGAAGCCTTTTGTGGAATCAACCAGGGCGCACGTCTTGCAGTTGGAAGGGCAAGGTGAACAACCCATATTTTCGTTGTTTTCCTCGACTGAGGCTTTGTCCTGGAATTTTGCCCGAACCAAAATGTCCCGTAAATTTGAAGGCCGCTTGAAGGCAACAACGGGGGGTTGGGGAAAGATAGACCTTAGGCGATCGGTACTCTGAAGTGTGGGCATATGCTTTTTGATGAATTTGGATAGTGGTGGTAGACCAGGATGGTACTCAGTTACCAACGGCACTCTGTCGGAATTGCGCTGACGAGTTTTGTACGTCAGAGTTTGCGAGCGAGGGGTTTCTTTTGCCTTTTTGATGGCATTTTTAATTGAACCCCGAAAATACTGCCGGTTAAGGAGGTAACCAGATAGTTCCTTTGCCCGAATGTCAGAATCTGTTTCAGAGGAACAGATGCGTTTTATGCGGAGTGCTTGACTGTACGGAATGTTTTTGGTGCAGTGCGGAGGATGACAACTGCTGGGTAGAAGGTAGTTGTGCTTGTCCGTTGGTTTGTTGAACAAGTCTGTTTTGAGTGAACCATTTTCTATGGTTACAGTGGTGTCCAGGAAGTGGACACTGGACCTGGAATGGTCGGCCGTAAATTTGATGGTGGGATGGAACGAATTGATGTTCTCAATAAAAATTTTTAGACGGTCTTCACCGTGGGGCCAGATCATGAAGATGTCGTCAATGAAACGTAACCAAATTTGTGGTTTCAAATTTTGTCGAGACAGAAATTTTTGCTCGAAGTTGCCCATAAACAAGTTAGCAAATGAGGGAGCCATTTTGGTTCCCATGGCTGTACCATGAATTTGGAGGTAGTGGTAATCACCAAAGATGAGATTGTTGTTGGTCAGAATCAGATGCATGAGTTCGCCTAGGTCTTTCTTGGTGGGATTTTTGCCCCGAATCGGATTGAAGGCGTTGGTGCAAGCGGAGATGCCTTCATCATTTGGTATGTTTGTGTACAACGAGGACACGTCAAGAGTGGCCAGAATTGTGTCCGGTGGGAGATTTTTGATCTTCCCAATTTTGCGGATGAAGTCCGTAGTGTCCTGAACGTAGGAAGGGAGGGTTGGAACCAGGGGTTGGATAAGCAGGTCAACAAATTTTGAATTTTTTTCCGTGGTAGTCCCGTTGCCGGAAATAATAGGTCTGCCCGGACTACCCGTTTTGTGAATTTTGGGTAGAAAATAGAAACGGCCCGGTTTAGGATCTACCTGGAGGAGATTCGGGCCGGTTTCAGAGTCAATAGAGCCGTTGCGAACCATCTTTTTGATGGACGCCTCCACTTTCTTTGCAATTTCCGAAGTGGGATCTGAGTCTAGAAGTCTGTAGTGGTCGGGATTGTCAAGTAATCTGAGAGTTTCTTTCCTGTAAAATTGAGTCCCCATTGCAACAATCGCAGAGCCTTTGTCCGCCGGCTTGATAACAATATCATCACAATGCCGTAGACTTCGAATGGCCTGACGTTCACTTTTTGTGAGATTGTCTTGGAAATGAGGGGGAGGGGTGTGGTTTTTCACATCCTCTTCAATGGCCGAAATAAATTATTCCAGCTGCGGACAACGCCCCTTTAGTGGGTTCCAGGTGCTTTTTGGTTTAAATTGATACGATATATCGTTGTCCGGTGGTGAATTTAGGCCGTCTTCGTCAGCAAAATACTCCCGAAGGCGCAAGCGTCGGAAGAACGCTTTCATGTCTAGCGATAATTTCTGCTTGTCAGTCTGCCTTGGTTTGGGGCAGAAATTGAGTCCCTTCGAGAGAATTTTAGTTTCTCCTTCAGAAAGCTGACACGATATGGTTACAACCGCGGTGGTGGTGGTGGTGGAAGGCTCGGTAACCGGTTTACGAATAAATCTGCGAGACCTGCCTTTCTGAAAATTTGAAATCACTTGATCTGAAGTGACAGTCACTTGGTTTGAAGTGACATGATCTCTCTGAAACTTGCGTTGTTGCCTAGAATTTAGAGTACGAGAGAGTCGGAGACAGTCCTGAGAGATAAACCGAAGCTTGTTTTGAAGCTCGAATTTGGGAAGCTCTATTTTTAGCTTCCTGGTTTTGGAATCAATTTGGTGATTGAGTTCATTGATGGTTTTCCGACAATTTCCAATTTGCACTTCCATCAGTCTGAGGGACGTTTTTCTGAGTATACCTTTCCAGTTGGCGTGGCTTCCACTGTTGGAGAGTGGCAAGCCGGTAGGGACTTTAATTTGAAGCCCTTTCGGTACCGTATTGTTTGCTCGGTATGTTTTATAGTTGGAAAGGTGATGTCGATACCTGACACGTTTTTCGCACAGGTGTCGAAGTAATTTGAAAGTTTCCAAAGTGCTCTCCATGGGTGTAGCAAGGTTGGATCAAAATTGATGCAAACAGTGAAAGAAATATATAAACATGACGGAGAAACTGTAAAACAACGGTGCTACAGAATTGAAAGGCTGGATCTCCGAGGAGATACAAATAGCGGAAGGCTAGAATTTAGATAAATTAAACAGCCAAAAGGTTTGAAGTAGAGCTTTCGAGGAATACTACCTCTTTATCAATACTAGGTCAAAGAATGACAAGGAGTGAGAAATTTTGGAAGCTTTTTAAAGGTGTTGACAATGGTCTCACCTCTATTGTGTTCTTAAAGCAAGTAAGCAGGTGGATTGACCGGGAGGGTCTGATCGTATTATATATATATATATATATATATATATATATATATATATATATATATATATATATATATATATATATATATATGTGTGTGTGTGTGTGTGTGTGTGTGTGTGTGTACACCACCATAGAAAATGATTCTCTTTAGCTGTTATCGTCAGATTGGCTAGTACTTTAGTCTAAATTAATATGGTACGTCAGCTACTCATTAGGTCAAAGTTTTATTAAAACTAAACCAAGGAAGATCACTCTTCCCAAAAGAGAAAAACCACAGAGAGAGGATTAAGCTCTTCTCATTCAACACATGCCTGTATCATATAGTAAAATGATACGCAGCCTCTGAACTTGCTCTGGTCTATCATGTGCGCAAATAGTCTGCAAATTTTCCACTTGGATGTAATCGTATATTTCCTTTATAATCTAATAGAAATTGTCTAATGTGGGGCTCTCTTTATCATTTTTTTTTATCCACGTGTTTACAGTTTTTTGTGCGAATGGATGCGATAGAGAAACAAGAAACATCTGAAAATGCTCCAGAGCTGTAGCCAAGTCGCGTACTTCGGTCTCGTGTAAAATTGTATCAGGGAGCTGGAAACTTTCTGATCAGCCTATTGCACACTCTGAAGCGGGCTTATTGAGTTGCTTCAGGCTATGTAATTCAACAAATTTTTCCAAACCTTTTAAATTTTCGACACATGCTAATGGCAAATGGTCAAACTTAGACAAACTCCATGTCCTATGCATCCCTTTTATGAGTGAGTACTTAATTAAAGGTCAAGAGCAGTCGCCCCAAAATTATTTTGAAAACAACTACTAAATTTTCCATTTTTCTGTCATTTTCCTTCCAAGAAGCTTTCGGGATATGTTAAGGCTTGAACATTCAACATTCAAGTTTAACTAAGATTTTAGTACTTGTAAATTTCACAATTCAGTGAAAGCACATTGTCACATGATTGTCAAGAGCCATTCACAAACTAGTATAGAATACTATCCTTGTTCAAATTGGGGTTACTGCAAGAGCCCTTTAACGGTTCAATTCGGTTTTCAATAATCCGTGGCCATGCCACTTTTTCAAATTATGCTCAAAAGTGTTACAAGTCAGGACACCACAAAATTACAAATTTTAACTTTTTCGTATTTATTGGATATGAAACATGTCTCATAGTCATTATGCTAACTATAGCTATAAGCATTGTCATTTGGTTGTGACCCTTTAACACTCTCATTAAGATAGAAATCAACTCAAGGAGCTCATTTAAATAAAACGGTTTATTCCACAAGTGTATGTTTTGCATTTCATTACTACAAAACAAAGTCTATACATCCGATATATCAACCCGTTCTCTACATTAAAGACTTAAAAACCTGAACATTGTCTCACCTTTGCAATCTTCTTTACTTTGAGTATGTATATAGTCGATGCACTAAAGACGCAGTGTTGTTGTTGTAAAGTTTCGACTATGCTCAACTGGATTTTTTTTGTAACGAAGTTGCAACGAATAAGGCAGATTTAAATAAAAATAAATCTGTGGAAATTCCATACTTGTGACAAGAGTTAATATAAGGAAACTGTAAGAGGTGTGTTTCTGACAACTTCCTGATCACGACAGGCTTTAAAAGCCTCTGGTATTTTTCCGAGTATAAACGAAACAAAATAGAACCAGGAAATCCCACTCTAGAAGTCAAAGCCTCTTTGAGTCCATGCGAAAGACAAAACATAAATCTACTTGTTTGTTTAAGCGCATGAGAAGGGCAGTATATTTTTGATAGCTAATATGCCTGTAAATGTGACGTGTCAAGATAAGATCGATATGCCTTTCGCACTTGGTAATTAGATTGTCCATATTGAGAAAAAAAGGTCCAGTTGTTTTTTTTTACATTAGAGCCGTACTATACACGGTAGGTTTATGCGATATTTACGAACGAATTTGAAGGACAGCAGTCGTTTTATGGACTTGGTCACAAATCAGTATGTTTTCATTGAGTGCTGCATATATAGGCGGAATGTGGGATATATCGCCCACTTTTTGTCTTTTGAAAAGGGGATGGTCTACAGTCTACACAATTACCCCCACCCCCAAGATTTCCACAAGAGTGATCAAAAATTGTACGTCACTTATCACTTGTAATGTTTAACACCGATTCCAAAAAGTATGTTTTTCTGGTCTAACAAAATAAAGATCTATTCACATCCCCTGAACTATAAATCTACGAAATCTTCCCTTCATCCACATTCCGTACCCTCACCGAGGAAATAGCTATTGTAAGAGAGTCCCTCTTTTTCTTCAACCGTCGTGTATTTTCAATTCTTTCATGGTAAGTTTGAAAGATATGTACAATTTAAACAAGTAATGTCAATTACTTTCATTTTCAAACACAGTATGACAAAATACTTATTCATCAGTTTGAACAAAATGAAACCGCCTATTCCCCAGTCCTTATTTGCACACTTTACGGATACGTGTTATGTCACCTGTCAAATAATCGCTTGTGATAAATAATTGAAAAGAATATCCATGCAGGCGTCTTTCTAAACTTCAAGTGTGTATCTGTTTTGCAATAATGAATGTTTCCACCTGTAACAAGAAATTATTCGATTAATCAAGGTAAATGACGTCAACACTGTGGCCAGAATCAAGAGACGAAGAGTTATCTTCAAGAAAGCTCAATAAACTTAGTAGTAATACAAGATTCTCATCGAGACTTGGGTAAACAATCCTTTATTAAGAGGAAGGGTTAGTCAAAAATTGAAATATCATATGGAAAAGAGGAACCAAATCTTACCGTTGTGGTGTACTTCCATTCAAATTGGCAGTGCTGTACTAGTCGAGTCCGAGTTACGAGTCAGGCAGCTTTCAACTTTCAAGGTTTTGAGTTCTTGTACTTTTTCAATGGGGAAAATGGACCTGCCTGACCGAGTCGAACACAGCCCTGCAAATCGGACCATTATTTTTTTGAAATATCAGTAAATGAACTTACTAGATTGTTGTTCCAAAGTGAGCTTGGGCGAAGCAGAGGTTATACCACTTCCTCACATTAACAAGGAATGCTTTCTGTTTCCTTTTGCTCTTCAGGTTGTTGTGTTGGCCTTGAGGTTCTTATGCCACTTATCCTATCACATTCTGATAATATGGGTTTGGTGAGGAGAACATTGGTTGTGAAATTTAAAGAAAAACAAAAGACTCACCATTAATGTAAGGATATGATATGTCATATGGGTTGCTTCGAGTTCCTTTTTTTTTTGAAAGTGTGACAACTTTTTCCTGCTCATACCTTGAGAATCACACAACTAGGTTTCAATGCAAATTTCCCCCAAATGCTAAGAATAAATATCTCCTCTAATCCCTCTAAGTACCTCACCGAACTTGATTTGAACTAAAACCCTTCTTTTAAAGATGTCACTAGCGTAGCCAGCGGGGGGCAAGGGGGCAGAGTGCCCCCCTCCACAGAAATTTTGGGGACGCGATGGGCGATGTTGAAAAAATGAAGGAGAGCAAAAAAAATAAAAAATAAAAAAAAAAGATAAACGGCAAGAGGAGGGAGGGAATTGGGGGTATTATTTTTACAGTTTTTCGGGGGGGGGGGGGGACTGTTAGTCGTTACGATGAAGTATGCAGTCCCAGACGACTAGTCTCCCGATGGTTTACCTGTGTTTTGCTCTAAAGGGACAATTTACCGGATGAGAACCCCAAATTTTCGGCGCGCTACGCGCGCTGTAGATCACTCCATTTTTTCAATACTTCCATTCCACATATCTAGAGGGCGTTAGTCCTGTCAACCTTACCAAGTAAGGAAGGCAGAGTACACAGGTTATGTAGAGGTCGTAAATTTCATCCCATATCAAAAAGTTAAGTTGCGGTTCTCTTGTGAGTGTCATGCCATATGTCAGTTGGTGAGCAACTCACGGAGCATGGTTTGGCTATTATATTGGGTATTCCAGGTGGTTTCGACACAATGTATGTTATCCCCGATACGGTCTACAACCCCTACAGTTTCTATTTTTTTCTTTTTGTTCTTAATGATTACATAGGCTATGTTATTGTGTAACAATATGTAAGCCTACCAAAACTTTTCGCGCGCTTTGCAATTCCATGATTCAGACATAGAGAGATTCAGACAGATTAAGTGATATTGTGCAAAATGTGCCCGAGGCTGCAATGACATGGGATAATTATGGTTCCTTCATATGCCCTTCTCACCACCCCCTCGACATAAGGGCTGTCGGAACTTGTGGTCGCTGACATGTCCCGCCCCCTGTTGGGAATAATCCGTCGCCTTCCCATGGTCGGTTTAGTTATTTTGGCTTCCAAAAGAGTTATTTCTTCGATGAAACCCAAAATGTTCGGTACGCTTTGCACACTCTTCCTCAGTTCCGTTACCTAGAGCTAATAAAGTACAAACCCTTCAAATCTTTTTCAATTAATTAATAAGTAGAATAAATGGATTAATGTACATATCGGAAATTTCATCTCATTTCGCTAAACTTAGTTAATAATCTCTTGTGTCAGTCGTGCGGTACGGACTCGAAGAAGGAAGTACAATATAAGTTGTGCCAGATAGGGCCCAATTGCCGGGACGATTGATCTATATAAGCTGTAAACAAGTACAGATTCTTTTAAGTGTAGGCTAACCCCAAAAATTTGTACGGATAAATCAGTGCGGA
This sequence comes from Holothuria scabra, assembly GCA_037179385.1. Classification (NCBI taxonomy): domain Eukaryota; kingdom Metazoa; phylum Echinodermata; class Holothuroidea; order Aspidochirotida; family Holothuriidae; genus Holothuria; species Holothuria scabra. The sequence goes on from CM074188.1 coordinate 20,082,570, forward strand.
AATATCTTTCTCCGGCATATACAAATTTTATGTCGTATGTGACTCGCAATGACAGGTATAGTGCACAGGTTTTCTTCAAATCTCCCCCATCAACTCATCGACGGCATCCTGGCTGTCGGGGCTTGGGGTCGCTACCCACCTACCCCTCCCCCGTTCGGAGAGTGGCTCTTCATCGGGAAAATCCTGGCGCCACTCCCGGAAGGAAGACACAAGGAAGACACTTTTTATCAGTGATGACTTGTATATGTGTAATGAAGCAATGAACTAAAAATGGAAGCTGCATTTTTTGGAGAGCGGCAACTATTTTGGAGGGGCGGCCAATTTCACTAGGAGGGCGTTTCGCCCCCCTTAAACCCCCTGTGGAGAACACTGGAATCTAGTATCAAAAGAACAAAATATAGCACCATATTGCATCTAAGCTCTTCGAGACAGCAAAAAAATCGAAAGGGGGAGGGGGACACCCAGGGAGACAGGCCCGTAACCAGGGGGTTCGTACTTTCTCCCGCCCAGACCTAATTTTTTTATTTTTTTTATTTAAATGGAGTTTTGGCGTTTTCAGGGCAAAATGTCAATTTCCGCTGATTTAGCCAATGTAAGCCTTATGAGTAGCTGTTTTGTTTCAGTACAACACAATTCCCTAGGGCCCCATTGATTCGTACAGTAACCCTCTAACAGCCACACACTAACTCTCGAGGGAATAAGGAAAACATTGATACAAGACTGAAAATGTTCAAAAATTCCAGCTTAGGTGTTCACCAGATCGCTCAATTTTGATGTAAAACTGCAAAATCTCCTTGGGGTAGAGGGGAAAAACCACACCCTCTCCCCGGTCGTTCGCTCGGCTCCTTACTTGGACGCTTTGCTCCCTCAAGAAAATGCCGCACACCAGTGGCGGCAATGAAAAATGAAAAAGTGGGGGCTAAAGGTATGTTTAGCCCCTCAATATTTGTCAAGTGCTCTAATTGAGAAGCGGGGAGAATTTCGAAGTTGAGCTGAACATATTCTTGCTTAGAACACTCGGGAAGTGCCGTTTCCGGCCATCTGAGGGGTTTGTAAAGCCAAAAATTTCCTGGTACGCTCCGTGGCAATCGATGATAGAGCTCCGCCTGGAAACATGTAGTAACATTTTTCATAATTTTTTTTTTTTTTTTGCATTACTTGAGAAATTTCAGAAAAAAAGATCCATATTTCCAGGCTGGGAACATGCAGCATAAAACACTCGGGAAGTGCCGTTTCCTGCCGTCTGAGGGGTTTCTAAAACCAAAAATTTTCTTGTACGCTTCGCGCCAACCGATAGTGGCGCTCCGCTTACATAGTCCTGTCGGTCAATTTTGGGGACGATGATTCGAATTTGCCCTCCACAAGAAAATCCTGGCTACGCCCCCAAAAGATGTCATAATTTTGCACTCGCCACTGCTTAAACTGACTCAGTCTGTATTTGAAAGACAATCTCCGATCCCCTTTTTGAAAGTTGGAGGTATTTGTTACGCCCTATTCAGAAGGAGAAAAGCAGTACAATCCATCCATGTCTGAAAAATAATGGAAAGAGGAACTGACCAAGTCTCAGAACATTGTACAATGGGTGGATGCTATCTAGTCCATGAGTTTTACTAGACTTAAAACACATTAACATTTTCCAGACTTGCGTCTCAGAAAAAATGACATCACTGATTGAAGCTATTGCACAGAGTGAGATTTACTACCCGCTCTGGCAGCCAGAGCTGTAGTCGAGTCCGGAAACTTCGAGTCACGAGTCCAGAAATTTTAAACTTTCCAGGATTCAAGTCTGGACTCAGACTCAAGTCCATGTACTTTCTCAATGGGAACAAAATCAACCTCTCTGGCCATGGCCGAGTCCTTCAAATTTCCGAAAAGTTATGAGTCCGAGTTTGGATTCAACTACAGCACTGCTGACAGCCTGTTCCACTCATTGTGCCAAAGGCGGCGATTTATTCTCAATATTGGGGTGGAAAAGGGGGCTTTATATCATTTTCAAAAATTACTGGATGAAAAGAATCATAGCAAATTCGCGATTTTACAGATATTGGGGCATGTGTCCCCGCCTCGTGTCTGTCGGCGGGATCGTCGCCCATATCATTGCGCAATCAACTACCTCCATAAGCGCATGGGAGCATTCCAGTTTGAGGGCAGAAGATTCTGTGCCCCAAAAATGTAATTCTGCTCGGAGGATTACGGTATCAAGCGGAGCGCGAACATTGGTTGCGCAAAACGTACAGAAAATTTTGAAAAATCGGACCCCTGAGAGAGCCAGAAATGGCATTTCCCAGACTTACAACTGAAGGATCAAAGCAGTCGCTGTTTTGATCAGAAAATTACCAGATAAAATGTTCCACTACCATTAGACGACATGGTTTTGTATCTTCAAGTGTTCGGGTGAAAAATATAAAACGGAATTGAAAATATAAAGTAATTTACTCTTGGCTAATTTCAATACATCTTGAGTTGATGAAACTGTCTATGTGACTGACCGAAATCGCGACCTTAAATGGTTATGCTAATTCTATTATTGACACCTTTGGAACAAAATGTCATGTGTCGAGGTGGGTTGAAAATGTTTTTTTTTTCAGGCGTACTTATGCATAAGCGTACGAGTCGGGGGTGCAGGGGCCACTCGCCCTCCCAATTCGGGCAAAAACAGTTGTCCATTCGGGCAAAACATGATGAAAGGTGCCATTATTCAGGCAAAATTTTGCTCTTGCCCTTCCCACAAAAATTATCCCCGTAGGCCTATGGACTTATGGGAAGACACTCCACACTGTCGTTATATTATTGTAAAACAAATTAATATATTTTCATAACCATTGCCCGAATTTAGCCATAGGGACGGATAGATGGCGAGCTATTAAGCACTGTGACCCAAACATCCCCCGTCTGAATATTTTACCATTTCGGGCAAATTTGTTTGCAAAACTGCACTATGAAGGGGATGAGGAACTTAACTTACCAGCTACCCGAATCTGGTCACAAACCTTCGTTATCACTTTTATTTCTCCCAGCGTTACCCTAATGTTTAGCGAAGTTTTAGAATCTTGATGACTTTTCATGAAAATTTTACCGCGACTATGACGATTCTTTCCTTTTTGGGCATATCTTTAAGGGTACCGGACAAGCATAGGATTTTTTTTTTGAAATAAAATCCTGCCAATTATTAAAACTCAATTAAGTGGCCGAAGTTTTTCCAAATTCTTAACCTGTTAACAGAATTTTCCCCAAAATCCTGCCCGAATTTTATATTTTCCCGCCCCTCACCCCACCTCATACATCTATGGACTTCTTAGCTCCTTCTTAGCTCCGTTATACCTCATTCCATGTACCTTGTCATATCTCCTCCCCCGTCGGGTTAAGACGGGAGAGGCAATTTGCTTCGGGGAGGCCTAAACTAAAGGACTGAAGTTACTGGATGGATGATCATGAATTTTATCCTTTATGAAATATTTTTTTCTTTTGTAACGCTATTTCAAAGAATATCTGAATCTTTTTTAATCACTTCTTACTAGCTATCCCTCAGCCCATCTTCAATCCGTAAGGTCATGCCCCCGTCGGGAAAGGCTGCACTCCCCCTGTTGTTGAGAAATCCAATTTCGTCGTGGAGCCTTCATCTGCATGTCCACGACAAAGTGATAATAGATGCGGGTCTGATAAACTTCAGTCACCCGGACGATACTCTTGATTTTGCTTACTAGAAGACCATATTCTTTAAGGGAACTCACAATTCCGAATGTTCCTTACAAAAAAGGACGAGAGGCTGTTCATGTGCCCAATGGTCTGCCATCTGGCCTGCCCCGACAGCTGACTTGAATTCTAGCAACGGTAATGCAAATCGGCCAGGCGGTTTCAACTACACATAATAATAAACAGAAGTGTGAGAATGTCTCCCAATAAGTATGACTGAAAATTCATTTAGAGTCCACCTTGTAAAGTGACATAATTTCAAATACGTTGGAAGTAAAATCATTTATAGTCTGAAAATCTCGTCTATTTAGCGGACCTTGAAACTGAATACAAAGAAGATTCTTAACAGAGTCAAAAACAATTAGTACGGTATATGTTCAATTCCGTTGCATAGTTTTCTCCCGAAAAGAGATAATAACAGTATACATCTAACTGTAGGAATACCTTTTATCTGGTAATTTTCTAATCACTTAGCAAGTTGGGTTTTTCTGTTGAAGTGAAACTTTCATTTCAAAAGGAAAGCTCAAAATAACGACTGTTTCATTTCTACTTATGGTGGCGCTCTGCTTAGGTAGTGTTTTGGTCGAACGGATTATTAACAGAACAACGCATGCTTGCAAATTATTCTTCGTTTTGGGGCGATATTATGAAGTGAAAATTTTATTGCGAAAGAAAACTCTAAATGATGACTGCTTTGTTTTTAGTTACAAGCCCGGGAAATGCAATTTTCTGCTGTCTGGGGGTTCTCAATTTTTCAAAATTTCCTGTGCTCTGTACTTTGATAGTCTTTACGGCAGGATTACATTTTTCGGACAAAAAAGACAATTTGCCCCTCCCAAACTGAAACGCTCCCGTACGTCTTTGGCATTAAATTAAATATGAAACGTCAAATATATGGGAAGCCAAAGTTTTTCCGCGGGAAAATTTTTCAACATGGTCCGAGGGCCTTAATCTGCATGATGATATTCAGTATCCCCAACAAAACTACAGATCACCCTCTACTTGACTTTTCTTATGAGAAGATTAGATTCTTCCATAAAACTCCCAAATCTGTCATAAAATTACTGAACAAGTTTTCTCCAATATAAGCTTCAGATTGTTGAAAGTGGCAAAATTTTCCAATTTCGATGGATACTCCTTACAACCAAAGCCAACTCTGTTAATCACCCCGATATTCTACCTAATTTTGCCCTTGGAAGGCATATCACTAAATAAAAACCCAAATTTTTCATTAAAATTGTAACAAACAACCAAATTTTCTTCCATTAAATTCCAAAATTCTCCAATAAAATAAGCTTTTCATTTTCAAATCTTTGTTCGAAAAAGGATAAAACCTTTCGGGCAAACTTCTAGTCTCGTGTTGAAGCCTGGGTTCGTAGGCCTAGTACGATTAAATGTGTAACCCTAAAAGATTTTCAGCTGTCGCCTGTATACCTTTTTTGATTTTGCCCATATGAAAGACAGATTCTTCAATAAACACCCCAGCTTTTTAATGGTCCTTACTTAAGCCAAATTTCTTTCACAAATTTTAAATTTTGTTTTCAAAATAAACTCAATATTTTTAAGTAGTTTTTTGAAAAGAAGCCAAAAATTTGCATCAGTCCCACCGGCATTCAAAGCCTTTGTCGGGCCTTGAAATGCTCCCCCCCCCCCCCCCCCGTCGGGGAAATCCTTGCGCCCTCCCTGCCCACCGTAAAGAAACAAACAGGGAAGACAAATTAAACACACAATAACTGCACAAAAACAAAGAAAAGAAAGATAATATCATACCATTCCACAATTTTTTAACCTGCCAGAAACCGGTGTCCACAGTGTTACCCCTCCCCCACTCTTGTATATACACCACTCGATAAGTCAGTTTTCGGTATCGTATTTACACTTAAGTTATTACCGCGGAAGAGTTGAACGTATTAATACTTACTGATGTAATATACTTTAAGCTGTTCTTTCTTAAATGAGTGTAAGTTGGCCTAGTGATCATCCGGTGAGGAGTTCCAGGCCCACTCGCTAAGTAGCTGTCCGGTGCTCGTGGGGAAGGCTTTGTCACAGACAGAAGAGGGTGAAAGAGTTTCTTAAAAATGAGTGTGACGGGTATCGTAACCATGTGTGAAACTATTTTGCTCGAGAAAGTGAGAAAGTTACTCTGTAAGAGATGACCCCAAAACTTATACGTAAGCCACCGTAAACCGCGATTTAGCATAAATCTGCAGTACCACGCAATTTCAAAAGGTACAAGAACCTAAAGTAAGAACTGATTGGATCTCTTTTGTTCTGTTCGCTCTACTAAGCTTGCTCTTGTACACGCTACCAACAAGGTAACTCTTGATCAAATACAGGCCACGACTATTTTTACCCAAAATTTGAGGTTGCCCTTCTCATTATAGTAATGGTGCGGCGCCCTTCTCTATTGACTATGTTCTCACAAGCCATGCCAAGTTTTTTATTTATATTTGCTGTTTTGATTGATTGCTAGATTCTAGGTTGCCATGACTGAAATGCATGGTTGAACTAAAGATCGGACTTAGATATATTGTGGAAATAGTATATTAACATCACTGTATTAACATTATTCAAATGCTGAAACTATGTATTTTGTAGGTGTTGTTGAAGTTGAAGCCATTGATTGACACGACAGTACAGTCTGCCCCCTGATGCTTATCGCTAATTCTTGAGACAAAGAAGGCTTTCCAAAGCTCCTATCATGCGATGCTTAGCATAACCTGTGACTGTAAAAGCAGATAATATTTACTTTGTATATCATTCCACTGGTCAGACCACATCAGTCAATTGACAACTATTGTCAAGCATGGGGCTCTTATCTAAAGGTAGCGGACCACTAAAGATATTCATGATATATCCCATTGTTTTGCACACTAAGCTACTACTTCCGTGCCTTTTTTCTTCTTGTAGAAGTTTGCAGCCGGGACGTGCCATCCCTTTGGGCGAAGCTCACAATGTGGCTTATGACTCTTTCAAATTTCTATATCTGACCATGGAAAGTTTGAGCTGTGTAGCCTTGAATGATAGACTACGTGTTTCCCACCATAATCGCTACTCAGAGATGGCATTTCACATAACAAAGTACAGTAATCCAATAAAAATGACACTATAATTGGTCAAATTGGTCTGACTTTGCGCAGTCTGTATTTCAACTCATTGTCCACAATATCCAAATGAAAAATTGATGACCCCTTATAATTAATACAGTCAGAAACAACACCCCATAAATTTTTTAACGTTCTTCATCTGTCAGTAAACATTTTCACGGGTACGAGAATTTCAGTTAGTGGTCCGCTACCTAAAGTTAGTTAATTAGTTAGTGATAGTGAGTTTTACGGCACAGTGTTTTCAACCAATTGGTTCAAGTCGAGCCAGCCAAGGCCCTTTTTCCAGTTGTGGCACATTGGCTGGTTGGCTGGTTTTCCCTACTCCATTTGTCATGCTGAGCAACACGTACAATGGCGGTAGGTTCCATTTTTAAAGTCTTCGGTATGACCCGGCCGGGACTCGAACTCCCAATCTCCCGACTGCAAGTCTGATGCTATACCACTTGAGGATTATACTATATTGTATTCTTAGTCAGTTATGATGACCTGTTTGAGCCAAGTGGCGGCAGCAGAAATGGAAACAGATCATGTTTCACAATTGGGGTGGCAAACAATTGGTCTGTTGGTTTGTGTAATCACTTCACTCTCAAAACCCGTGGTGAGCTTCCCACAGATTCCAAGTCAGTAGTCAGAAGACAATGTTCCCAACTGAAGAATGTTTTGCTTAAAAGTTTAACAAGGCATTACCCAAGAATTGAAGTGTAGCAGTCGGGGATTTATAGGCGTGCTCACCTTCGCTTGGGATTTTTTTTAAGCAGCGGTCACACTTCAATGAATTCGGATTGGATTCCTATTTTATTTTGCGTGTTTTTGTTAAAATCTCCATCTCTGCTCGGGAAGAACCGATAATTTCCCAACCTGTGTAAACATACGATTTGTCTCTTCATATAAAAATATCGGCAGGCAGCTTTTATCCGACTACGCGTGTCCGATAAAAGCTGCCTGTGACTGTGACCGACTAAATCATCAAATGGCCAAGCATCTAACCTGCAGTCGACAGTTCGAGACCTGGCCGGGTTATACCGAAGACTTTAAAAACGGAACCTACTGCCATTGTGCTTGATGCTCAGCATAAGCAATGGAGTAAGGAAAACAAACCATAACTTTTTCAATATTTGTTTGTCATTCAATCTAATTAACAACAACTAGGAAATAATCGCGAACCAATTCATAGAATTCTGCGCGCAAGGCGCGCCAAAGAAAACAGCATTGTGTGAGACTTTCTAAGCCTATTGTTTCTCTTTGCCTTTAAATGTTGTATAACTTGTATTTTTCTTTACATACTTTTTTTACTTTACCTACATGTCCTTTCCATAGAACAGGTAATGCAAAATTATAGCATATTCAATGTTTTCTTGTGTGTGTGAGTGCTCTTATTTTGTTTTGTTGATTATCTGGAACAAATGCCCCTCATGATTTTTATTGCTCTAAAAAATAAAATAGTGTCGATTTTGAAGTTGACAAAGTATACGAAAATTTAAAAAAAAATCAATTAATGTGTTACGGGCAGTTTTTGTATGAATATGTTATGACGACATAGGCGGCGGAAGATGTTTTTTATTGGGGGGAGGGGGGCCACAAGCTTCCGCAGCCGACATAATGGTGACGCCGTAAGACGTCCGGTTTCGCGCAAAACCCAATCGGCGTGGGGTCCAGGGACCCGCTAAAGGACCCGGGGGGGGGGGGTCCAGGGGCAAAGCCCGGGTGGGAGTCCAGGGGGAGAAGCCCCCGGGAGCTCAGCGATTTCAGTGATTTGAGAGGCTCCAAAACGGTCGAAAATCATATTCAAATTAAGGATTCTAAACTATGAATTTTATTCAGGAGTGGGGTGAGGTAAGGGACGAGAATGGAATCGTGAAGTACTATAGCATTTGATTAAGGAGAAACATACTTTACAGTAATTTTAGGGGGCCAAAAGCCAAAATGTTGAATCTACTCAAAATTGAACATGTGAGTGATAATTTGAGGCAGGGCATTTTTAAGAGATCCAAAGTATTTTGGGGCATTTTATCATAAGGGAATTCCATTCAAAATCCCCAGGCAATATGCGTGGGGTCCAGGGGCCCGCAAGAGGGCCCGTGGAAGCTCTGAAATTTTAGGCTTTTTAGTGGACTTAATGGAAGCATAAAAGCCTTTGTATAGGTATTATAAATAATCCTAAAAGGGACATTATTACTGGGGCAAATGTGTGTTATTGGGCCAATAAGGGGACTGGGGACATGCCCCTCGCTCAGTATCTTTAAAAGGCCCTGATGTGAGAAGAAGAAAGATAATTTGAAAAAGAAAGATAACTTGCAAATTTTTTTTGTTTTAACTGTTTGAAGGGCGAAAGTAAACTCTCCCACAGGTTATCGTTAATGTGGGGGTCCAGGGGGCGAAGCCCCCGGAAGCTTTGCAACTTTTGCACTCTGAAAAGTAATAACTGAGCCAAGGAATAGCCGAAATGTAATAACAGAAACTTAAAATTGATTTTGAGACATCCAGTTATGGGGGGGGGGGCATGCCCCAAATCTCATAAAAAATATTGGGGGCAGGCCCCCCTGGCCCCTCGCTTCTGCCGCCCATGGACGAGCGTCTCGACTGCCAACGAAGTCTTGTTCACTAGTGTCTGCATTGTGGGAGATTGCTACCGTCGAAGCAAAGTCCCCATACCAGTGACTCGCAGCTCTTTATTTTTCTTAAATTTGTTGGTTCTGCCGTCAGTTTTGATCTTCAACTTGGAAAATATCCTGCTATATTCCCCTGCATAATTCGAAATGCTAATTTATATTATATCTTCCTTGTGATGATTAAAAATTACTGAGTATAGTGGTTATTGGTGTGGAAAGTGTCACTGAAAGGGAAGGGTAGCGAAGGTTTGAAAATTATTCAAAATTTCCATCAGAGAGTATTGACAAATCCCACCAAATTACATTAAACTCCGTGCAGAACTAATGAGACATCACATATATAAGATTTGCGATTGTTTATACATGGCTAGGTATTTGGTTTATGTAATGAAAAATGATGCATATTATAACATGGAGTCAAAGTATTAGCTCCACGATTATAAGTACTTTCAGTGATCCATGTTCCAAGATATCAAGTTGCAATAGACGAAATCGCTGTGCTCCCCAATGTCCCCAAAATGAAAAGTCTGGCAACGCCAATGTCCTCAGAGGAGCAATATCCCCCCCCCCCCCCAAATAGAAAGAATACGGCCCTTCCAGCCCCATACATAACTTGTGGTGCTATACAATATTTACATTTTGGTCATCACCTATATTATGTAATGATGATTATGAAAAGAAATTACGCACACACTGAATAATTTTGTGGATATAACTATTCATTTTTATTGAAACTCCACAATCAAATATCATCAGTGATGTTTGATAAACAAATTGATCACATTTCATCTTTAAAGCTAAAACTAAAAACTAAAGAAAAACACACATACACTAAATAAGTTGCTACTGTGTGGAGTTATTAACTTCATATTGGTTAGAGGGCATCCATGATCCTCTCCGTTTAACGGTTAGGGAGCTGAATGGAACACTTTAAAACAGTAAGCACTTTTCTAAACTCTTTGCTGAGGCTCCCACTGCGTAAACATCAAGGTGCTAGACACAGCCGTCAAATTTTGCAGCCATTTTTGTTAACAGTACTGAACAGAAGGAGTTTAATTCCTTAACATGTTTAGACTTAAAATGTGTTTACCAAGTCGAAGCAAACAAGCGATCAATTACTTAACGCTTTTTAGAGTTAGGTCTTTGCACGTATGCACGAGTGACCGAGTTTCACTTTCACGTTCGTGGTGAAAGATACTGTGAGTTGCACAGCATATTCTCATCCGGAAATTCTGGAATTAAGAAAACCTCTGGGTCGGTGCACTATCTGCGGGTATATTCTTTGAAGTAGGCGCTTATCCGACTCTTTAAATTTTGCATTTTCTGATTCCTGAAATTCTTGGAGACAATTGTTATTGTCATCTGCTTCATCTGAGAGCTCACATAGCATAATTTCCCCCATTGGTACCACATTGCCAGCCGTCAAAGATAACATTTATTTCAATGTAAGCGGCAAGGTGCCACGTTGTGAAAGGTACGATGTATCTCTTTGTTGCTTTGAAAGCAAAGCTACTGTTTACTCCTATTTCGGGAACAACATTTTGATATTTAACCATTGAATCTCGTATTTTTTTTTGACGGCACTGTCGTTTTGATCAAAACCTGGAGAAACGTTTCCCATATCAATTGATCAACTACATGCACAATGATCAGAAGCAATATCTTGCCAATGATGAATGGTCTTGTTACAAGATTAATCCACTTGAATAAAGACAATCACTACGAAGGTGAATCAGCAAAGTAAAAAATAAGAACAAAGTGATCTGCCAATAAAATTCTGGTACTTAGGAGACCAATCTGTTGTCAAATTATCAAATTTATGGCCCTTTCTCTGACAGATTTGACCGATCTTTTTCACTCTTACATCTCCCTGATTTTCGCAATAGTTTGAAATGGGAAGTTTTCTTGAAAAGGCTATCATAAAAATGCCGATTGTAATTGCAAGTTAAGCTGTCGTGAATAATGAAGAAGTACAATACTGTAGCAAATATACAGTACCTTCCCTTGAAGCGAAAAAATGTAGCAACTCTGTGATTTCACTCGGAAAGCTTTGAGTCAAAACATAGAGCTACTACCTGACCGGCCAACATAAACTTTTCTCAGAACACGGTCAAGCTTTTACATGCCCCGGTATGACTGGTTTTTGACTAGTTGAAGTGTGAAACCAAATCCTTGTCAAACTTATTTCAGGGAAGACTACAAATATGTGTATTAAAATAATATTACAGTACACTTTTTCTTGCCAATTAAAATGTATTATTACACAGTCCACATGGGTCAAATTTTACTGCTATATTGATTCAGTTTAGTAAATAATTTTACAATTAATGAATATCTATTTGGCGCAAGATCATTACAGTTGCTCAAAGCGTTTCACAATTGGCTTAAACCAAGTAATACAAAGGAAATGTAAGGTAGAAAAGATGAAAACAGTAAGAGTTATATTAAAACTAGTGAGTAAAGTAAGTAGTATAAACCAGAAAGTGAAAAGGTTTGGTGATTCCTTGCTTTTATGGTTCACTTTCTTGTTTTCCCTACTCTTTTGCTTATGCTGAGCACCAAACACGATATGGCGCAGGGCGGGTTCCATTTCGGTATTACCAGGCCAGGAGTCGAACTCCAGACCTTCCGATTGCACGTCTGATTCTCCTACAATATATATGAGATCCCTCACAGTTACCTGTATTGATATTATGTTAACAAGGTTTTGAGTTCTGCCCTCTGATGACCCCAAGTAACCTTTGACCTCCACAAATTTAATGATATGGGTGACCTAAAAGCCCTACGGGCATTGCACAGTATAGGTATGAGATCCATCACTGTTACACTTCTTTAGATATCATGTGTACTATGTGTTAACATTTTGACCTCTCTTGACCCAAATAAACTTTGATCTCCGTCAAAAACTATGGGGATATTCCACATAACATGGATAACCACTACATTAAATATGAGAGTAGTAACTTTTAGCCATCTTTAGATATCGTGTTCACAAGGTTTTGACATTTTCACCTCTCGTGATCAAAAATGATCTTTGACCTCCACTAAAACAATAAAGTTCACCTACTTTATATGGCCAACCCACATGCCGAATATGAGATTTGTTATACCAGTTAGATGGAAGAGTTCTGGAAGTGCCCATTACGGGATATTAGCCTTTAAGGGGATCCGTCGCGGCTACCACAGTTTTTAGGGGAAAACTGCGATTCCCAATTATAGTACCCAACCACTAGTTCATTACTCCTATTAGCTGCTTCAATGAACAGCAGATTTGATTACCATTCTGGTACAATAGAAGCCCAAGAACTTCGGGGTTCAAATAACAACCTACAACAAATCCTGAAATAAGTGCTACCAAAAAGGGAATCAAATTACTTAAAGAGCATTGAAGGGCTACATCCCCTTTCAGCTTAATCTGAGATAAAGTGCTATCAAATGTCAACCTTCATGGTCATTTTCAAATGCTTAAAGGCCATATAATTATTACTGACAACATTTCTTGACGAGATGGTTCTAAGGGTACTTTTTCCGACATGTGTTCTTCCAGCTTGGGTAGTCACTCTAACTACTTCTTGAGATATTGTGTTTACAAGCAAAAGCGTCACATACACCCGCACATGCACATACACACATACACGCATACAGAACAGACATACACAGGTGTTTTTCATATACAACTTGAAAACCAAGCTTATTGTTTTTTCCTTTGTCCTTGCTCCCTAAGCGTTTATATTAACAATAAACTCTTCACCGTTCAAACAAAAGATGAATCATGAAATGTATTGAATTCCCACAAGAGAACACGAAACTGGGTCCTCTGCTTAAATTAACACACGTGACACCAGCATCGCTTAAGCCTAGACTCCTTGTCTGCCTTCGACAAGGAATGAAAAAAGCACAAATTATATCGACTGGAAACCGAATCAAACATTAACAGCAAGTTTACAATGTTGTTGACTAAAGACGTGGATTAAAAAACCCTGCGGCCCTGGAAAGTTTCATCTGACGGTGCGACCATTTGCTTATTGCAAAGCAATCATATATTTGCTATTTACAAAGCTTTCAATCTGCAAAACAAGCAACCAAGAACACTGAACAAAAAAGGAAAGAAATGTAGGAAAATTATGTGAGACACGTGGCCTTACAATTCTAACGAATATCACTACAGTTGACCTATTTTATGTTAGGCTGAACAGCGTTCCCAAACTTTCAACAATCTAAAAAGAGAAACAATTTTTGTACATGAATGTCTTCTAATTACCCACCGGAGACATGATCTGACCAGTTAGAGTCAAATAAACATATTAATGAACTGAAACACTAAGAGAAGGCATCTCCCCTGTCGGAAAAGTTTCCTTCATCTTCCCTCTAACGCCCTATGGGGTATTGTAATGTGGGATCTAATCCAGGGCTATGAGCCAGCCCCTGGACAAGCTTCTTTATAGCAAAATATTCTTCTGCGAAGACCTATTTTTTCACCTGGGAATAGCCCCCTTTAGGCTGGGGGTCATCATTCGAACAAATTCTGCGGAGTCGTAGAGCCTGGCTGTAAGGGATATTCCTAGTACAATGCCTAGGGTGACAACTTGAAGGGTGCAAATACAAATGAGAATCGGTAGGTTTAGTAAACAAATCAGTACCGATGTTATATATATATATATATATATTTGCCTAAATCCTACCTTAGGTGGACATAAAGTCGTCTAAAACGGCACCTTAGGTGAACATCATACTTTAGGCAGACATTTTGGAGTCCAGCTAATGTTTGCATCATAATTTGTCACCTAGTGCTCATGCTAGGTTAAAAATTTAGATACCTTTGAAATAGTTGTATGGACCTTGACATTGGGTTACTGTGTGAAAACCGTACACAAAACGCACTGCGTATAGTACACCAGTGGAATATTAGTTATATTGTTAAAAATGTCCTGTAAGGGACACGGACGTATTAAATATTGAAGTACATATAACATGTACTATTTTGTTTATTTAATTTCATGTTCTACATAGGCAATTTACTTAAAAGACAAATACAATAGGTTATGACCGTTATGCAAGACTATTATGGTATATTAATTATAAATTTCAATGACTCGTATATGCAAATATATGCAAATATGTGATTTTAATATATGTCCTAGGTCTCATTTTAACGAATGTCCGCCTAAGGTATGATTTAGTGGTATATATATGTATATATATATCCTTATATATATATATATATATATATATATATATATATATATATATAAATCAAATTGGTAAAACTGGAAAATTTGACTGAGGTGAAAAAACGATGTTGACTTCATTGGGATTCGAACTCGGGACCTCCCGCTTTCTAGTGCGGACGCTCTAACCACTGAGCCATGAAGCCAAGTTGGTTTGGCCTTTGTTCAAATGACAGATGAAGCAACTCGCAATTCACCTCCTGAGCAGGCGCCTAATTTTTTGGAACAGCACTAGTTCTCGTTTGACGCAAGCCCAACCAAAGATCAAAGTTGATGCTATCCAGCTATCCAGCTGAACATATATATATATATATATATATATATATATATATATATATATATATATATATATATATATATATATATATATAATATATACATAATATATACATAATATACATAATATATATATATATATATATATATATATATATATATATATATATATAGTCCAAAAAGACGCATCATATCAGGCACTTCAGATAAAGTAAAACAAAAACCCAACACACGAGGATTCAGTTTAATTTTCGGGCAGCACAGTACCCTTGAACACAACTCGTACAACACTAAAACAAAAAGCGAACACTACAAGCCTTAAAACGGAAGAACACACAAGTCTACGCACATACAGACAAGATTACACGCCTTAGTGAATAAGAAGACCTGAAAAGACGGGAACTCTACACTGGAAGAAAACTCGACAACAAACAATAAAAGTTTTACCAAGCGGAGAAGAGAGATTGAAAAAGAAAGCTCAGTTACGTTTTTGTCTGCTGGAACGGTTTTGGGAGTAAAAAGTGTCGTCAATGTTACAGCCATGGGGAACCAAAGTGTTCAATTTCCAAATCCGTCGTCTTTCTTTTTCATCTAATAATCTATCTAATTTACGGATATCCAATTTGTCAAACCCTTCTGTTTTCAACACTTCTAAAATCTGAAATTTAAAGTAATCCCCGCCATGAGATTTAAGATGCACATAAAGTGCAGATGTTCCCGATTTAGAGGTTTCCCCGTTAACAAATTTGCGAAAGTCAGATTTATGACCATTCATTCTCAACCTTATGTTGTTGGTTTATATATATATATATATATATATATATATATATATATATATATATATATATATATATATATATATATATATATATAAGGAAGTATTGGTGTGACATTGCGACTTTCTGACATAGAAATTGAAGGAAGATGATAAGAAGCGGTAATAGTCGCATTTTTAAATTTTTGTAGAATTTTTACATCTAACATTGGCAACTTTTGCCTTATTATGAAAGACGTTACTACCGAAAGATGATGGAAAAACTGTGATATATAACGCAAATTCCCACCTTAGGGGGAAATTGTTATATCTGCGCGTACATATGGCGAAAAAATATCAATGAAATACAAAAGAAAAAGTATTCTCCCTAACGTCTAAAAATATAAACAACGTTATTTCAATGGCCAGCCATCCGTTCGTGTTAACAGCTAGGTGTCCGTTAATTTGACAACTTTGAAGAATTGCATCTGCTTCGTAAATCTGGGAGGGCACCCTTGTCCGTTTACGTATTCCTATAGAAAAAGTATGTAGAAACGTTACGGCGAAACTTATATTTCGCCCCAAAAAACTTTTCCCTTTAAGGTCGACTTTTCAACAACAGCTTTCCCCCTAAGCGCCGAACTAGTGACATATATATATATATATATATATATATATATATATATATATATATATATATATCACTAATTGTGCTCCTACTCAAAATGTTCAGTCTACGAAGGGGTGTGTGAAATGTAGTAACAGTCCATGCCGAACATGCCGCCATATAGAGTAAACTTCCTCACTCACTCCACCTAGGAATATGATAAAACCTCAAAGTTCCCTTGGGTTCGCCCATCCTTGGTGTTGTCCCTAGACCACACTATTGTACCCTTAAGCTTTGTTGAGGATTGCTGTATGTCAGACTCAAAACATATGGATATAATACCTCGGTCATCAAATATTCGGTGGGGCAAAAAAATGTTCTCCACACCAAACGAATTTACAAGGCAATATGTCCTCTCTGTCTTCCCCGCTCTTAATCGAAATAAACTCCTTCTTGATCTTTCCTTTAATATATAAGCATAAGAACTCAATAGTTTTGACCTGCTCGTTGCGACACAACAAGTGTAGATCAGAGTGTCTCTCATTTCTATATCAAACATTGCTAACGGTTAACGGCTAACGGCAAAGTTTGTTAAGTTCGGCTTTAAGTCACTTTTGATAATATTACTTGCGACTAATTAAGTGCACCCTAAAAACAGTTGAGTGAAAAGCGTTGGGCAAAATACAAAGTGCTCAACATGGGCAAATTATTGCCCAACAAATAGGTAAACAATCTACAAATATTTGTTGGGTAAACTAAGGTTGGGTAAAATTCAAGGGTTGGTAAAATTTGATGGACAAGTTGTAAAGTACGCAACATTTGGGTAAAATGTAATTGACCAATCAGATGATTAGTTGAAGATCACTTAAGTTTTACAAATATTTATTTTACTACAAGTGGTTAATTAAGATCTCACGGTTGAGTAAGGTTGGATTTGGTAAATAAATTGGTAGCGGTACAATAGCAGTAAAAATCTGACCGAAATTACTTAAAAAGCAATGGTCGTATAGAAAAATATCTTTTCACCACTACGTAATCAATGGGACCGGAAAAGTACAAACTGCACGATTGGAATTATTACTTTAAACACTTCACTCTATATTAACCAAGTACAATGTCACTGGTGTCCCCAACCACTCCTGGAGGGCAAACGATGTAAGTTCAAGGGTACTTTGTTACATCTCCCTTTTGTTCAAATCATATATTTATATATGTGGTTATGTGGTTATGTGGGAGTCCAAACACGCACCCAACAGTACAGCTGTTGGGAAAATGTGTTGGTGGTCAAACTTATTTGGTTGAAATGGTGGGTAATTTTCTTTGTCCAACTAATGTATAAAATGCTTAACCACCTAAATAAGGCAGCTTTTAACCCAATTCCGGTTAGGTGGCATACGGAACCAATGGTTGGGTAATTTTATGCCCAGGTTGGGTAATCATTTTAAGAGTGTGTGTTCATCTTGAATTACTTTGTATAACTTCCATTGGCCAAGTACCGCTTGACGTCATTTGGAAGGAAAGCAATGCACTACGTGACACGCATTGCTTGACAAATCAGCTGCATGCATGCATTTGTTGGTCAACAAGAGCTTAAAGTTTCCCTTCAAATGGGAGAGCTTTTTTTTGCTCTGCGACATCGTACTGTCTTAAGTCTATAAAGTATCGACGAACCGCCTCTTACAGTTTCTTTTTAGGGAGGTGCTAATAACACCTCCTTTGTTTTTAAAATCTTCAACTCGAACCTGCCATTTGCAAAAGAACCTCGAAACAAATTAAACAATCCTTTAACATGAAATTTACTTTGAAGCCATTTCTCTCGCCCATTAGCTGTGTTAAGGAAATAAATTTGTGTGAATGATTAGCCTATTGCTGATTTGGAATCTTTCGCTGTGTTCTATCTATTTTCTCAAATTTTTACTCATCCTCATCCTGTCAAATTTAGTAATTCATACTCCTGGATTACGGTCATATTTTTCGTATGAAGTAGGAATTCCTTCGTTCTTTGATCGTCTGTAAAACGAGACTTGACCTTGGTTATCACACAAATAAAGTTCCATTCCCCCATCCCCAAGCCCTTTACAATAAATAGCAGCTGGGATTTCCACACCTTGGTTCCCGGAATCGTCCAATACCCCTAAATATGTATTTGTTCGCGTGCAATATTCTTTTAGGATCCATTTCTTTGACTCCACTTTACTCTTAGCATCAACATCAAAATATATCCAAGCTACGAAGCATACAAAGGCATCATCATTATTATTATTATTGTAATAATATTCATGTTGTTGATTTTGTCTCTCGAGGGTATAAGTGCCTTTCCTCAAACCCTCGTAAAATTTAATTTGCCCGTCTTTAAATTCGGGAGGCATGGGTAAAGGAAGGACAGACCACGTCCTATGCTGAAAAGAATATGACATTAGGTTGCCCTGTTTTAGTCCAAATAGGACATCATATCTAGAAGGATACATGTACATAACATTGGGTGGTAATGTACACCCACTTTGTGGCTTTTGAAAATCGGCATCCCACCAATCAAATTTGTCTTCATTGACAGAAGAACATATCAGCCCATTAATTGGACAATATGCAATGCAGGACAAGAGATAACCCTGCTTGCTCTGCTGAAAGATGTTAACCTCCTTTAAAAACTGTTTCGTTTTGGAGTTAAATATAGCAATAACCTTACCTAATGCAACGTACAAGTAATCTTGGCGTTGTGCAGCCACATTCAATTTTGCGCCCACCGGTATTTCGTGTTTCCAGGGATGTGAAGGGAACATCTCAGACTGAGAGTAATTTGACCCCTGCGTTATAACACGTACATGCAACATTTTATTTGGAAGGTCAAAATGACAAAAAAAGAAATTTCCGTTTGGATCTGTGGCAACTTCTACTGGTTGACCGCAAGTTCCGAGATGAACATCAGATGTTCGTCCCTCTGAAGTAAACAATATTTCTTGCTGCAGGCGAGAATCTTGCCATTCAAGTTCTTTACTCTCGATTTGAAGGGCTTCAATATATATATATATATATATATATATATATATATATATATATATATATATATATATATATATATATATATATATATATATATATCTATATATATATATAAATATATATGTTGAAGTACGCGTACTGGATTTTCAATATAATGAAAAGAGAGGGTAACGCCTTCATCATATCATAGAAAACTCGTAGTTCAGCTTGTTGACTTCCATTTTGTCGTTAACAACTGAGGAAGAGCGAGGTAGCTTGAAATATATTGTTTTCTATGATTTACTGGATATGATGAAGGCGTTACCCTCTCTTTTTTTCATTATATATATATATATATATATATATATATATATATAACACTAGATTGAACATTAGGGGGAAATTTGTATATCTTGATACGTTTAGGCGAAATAAAAAACAATAAAATACATAACTGTATATTTCGCCTTTAAGGAAAAACATATACATGTACGTCAATTCAATAGTCCATTAGTCGTACGTGTTAAAAGATAGGCGTCCGTAATTTGGTCAACATTGAAGTAATTAGGTATATTACGTACCCCCATAAGTATATTACTATACACTAACGTATTCCCATTCAAACAGTGTGTGAAAACGTAAAGGGGAACGTAAATTTCCCCCTAACGGTAATTTCCCCCTAACGTTGATATTTTGCTCAAAAATTTCCCCTTATTCCACAATTAGGTATATATATATATATATATATATATATATATATATATATATATATATATATATATATATATATATATATATATATATATATATATATATATATATATATATATATATATATATACCACAAAAGGCTTCCAGAGTAATCAAAATGCACGCACCTTCCAAATTAGACAAGAAATTAATTGTCTTTCCAAAAATGTCATTTATTTCATATACTGCAATTTATGTGGTGTGCAGTATGTCGGAGAATCTAAAAATACTCTTCGAATGAGAATGACACAGCACAGGTCAGCAATTAAAACCAAAAAGGTTGAACAACCTGTTGCAAACCATTTCAATTTGCCTCATCATTCTATCAAAAACTTACGGGTCATTGCTATCGACCAAAACGATACATGGACCGACAAAGCTAGAAAAGCTAAAGAAAATTTCTGGGAACTCAATCTCAAAACCACATCGCCTTTCGGCTTGAACATCAGGCGCGATTTACCAGCTTGCTGATGATACTAGCCAAAATAATCCGATCAGGCCATTCCGGCCTAACAATTTCTGTAATTACTTTGAAGAGGATTTTCCTATTGTTGATGGGTTTACACCCGAGTAATCCGATCAGACCCTCCCGGTCAATCAACCTGCTCAATTGCCTTAAGAAGGATTATCCTGTCACAATAGAGATGAGACCATTGTCAACACCTTTAAAAGCTTCCAAAATTTCTCACTCCTTGTCATTCTCTGACCAAGTATTGACAAAGAGGTAGTATTCCTCGAAAGCTCTACTTCAAACCTTTTGGCTGTTTAATTTATCTTAATTCTAGCCTTCCGCTATTTGTATCTCCTCGGAGATCCAGCCTTTCAATTCTGTAGCACCGTTGTTTTACAGTTTCTCCGTCATGTTTATATATTTCTTTCACTGTTGTATTTCTTTCACTGTGTATATTAAAAATTGAAAATCTGCCCCGACGAAAAATTGACCGTCTACACCGGCACTCGAACCCAGACCTTCTGCTCCACGTGCAGACGCCTTACCAATTTGGCTATGAAGGCAGTTCTGGCCGTTCGAGTTTAGAGAAAGGAGTCAATGATTCGTCGGGAGGGCGCTACACAGAGTTGTGGACATATATCCATTTTAAACTCCGATCGGCCTTTTGACAGAGATCACTTCCGGAAACCAGATTGATGCAATCAGTTTGAATCACCGCATAATATACATGGATCTCACGAAGAGATACGAAACTGTAAAGAATGAAGAGTGAAATATAAACATGTATTCAAAGTGAAATAATTTAAAACATAAAGAATAAATCATTTTTTCAGTTTGATTTATCGTGATTTTTGAGAATTTAAAGGGTGATAGACCCAAGTAATGTCCGCCTGAAATCAGACTATCACTGGCTGTTCGGTAGGCCTATAGGGGAGAGGTAAGTTAAAGCGTTGGAAATGGATCGGTGCTCTGTTGGGGGGGGGGGGGTACTTCACCCAGTAGCTACGGCCTTGGCGTTAAGCGCATATAGCTAGGAATTTGCTAAGGGGCAGTAGACAGACCAGGGAGTTGTAACTAGGTAATAAAGCCTCCCTGGACAGACTACCTAAGCGTAGCGTCCCTATTAGTCTGGCGCTAAGCATACTGAAAATTTATGCCTGAAATGCCTCCCAGATGCCGGAGGTGACACCTCCCATGCCTATTCGCACACGAATATGGCTAATAGCTACGCACCCGGCCCCCTCCCTGCCTTCCCGTCTGTGTGGCATCCAGAACAAGGGTAGAAAAGTACGTACATAAGAAATTAAACAACGAGTTGCGAAATCGGTTAACCTATATATGTCAGCTAGTGTACCATGTAGGATTTATTTACAGAGTCAAATGAAGCTTCGAACAGTTCACTACGGTTTCATAAGATATGGGAATACCGATGGGTTCGGACTTGAAAAAATGTACTGTTTCTATCCGATTTAACTACTCATAGTTGGGAGTGTATTCTCCCATTGAAAACACACGTGTTACCATTGCATACGCAAGGTAACCAAAACTGATAAAAGGGTATAAGTATTCGAGAATAAAATCGTATCAAATACTTGTCTAGTGATCCAAAGGCGTTAAAAGAACTTTCCAGAACAAATTTTATGCAGTTGATACATTTAATGTAATAAGGAAACTTGAAAAAGCAGGTGTGATGTCATGGATTCACACATTGTTGGCCAAAGTTTTGTTTTCGTTTATTTTTTTTATCCCATTATTTTAACCTAGGATTGATATGGATCGATGCCCTAGCCCTAAAGCCATTTAAAATTTTCAAAATTACACTACTCAGGAAACATTTGACATCAGCCTAATACATCAAAAATGAGTTGCATTCACTTGGTGGAAATTATAATATTTTAAAACCGAAAATGAAAAATTTGTAAATGTAACTAGAATATTGCTTAGAATATGTCCCTCTTTAACATATCACAAATTAATTTGGTTATGGATTATTCCTTTAAATTGCAAGATCTGGGTCGCGTTTCCCTAACCTGTTGTGGATGCAGTATTTTAAAAAAAAAGGGGGCCACATAGTGGTGCCCAGTGGCGCAAGTGAACAAGGAAGGAGCAATGCCTTCCCAATATGGGAACTCCTTGAATCTTGAACATCCCACAGCCTGAGCAAATTGTGCAGTTTTTACTATTTCGATGACTCTTTCAAAGTAAATAACAAAAATTCAATCGTGCTGCACTATTTTGTCTCTTAATTCCAGAAATACAGTCAACAATTTTCAGTTTAAGAAAAAAGTTTAAGCAAAAATTTAATTTTCGTCTGTGAAAGAGAAACCAAATCTACACAGTGTTTTGAAACTCCCATCTAAATGGGACATGTATACAAGTAACTATAGTCACTAGATTTTTATTCCAAAGTGAACTTGGGGGCAGCAGAGGTTATATCACTTCTTCACATTGACAAGGTTTGCTTTGTTTCCTTTTGTTTTTTTTTCAGACTGTTGTGTTGACCTTGAAATTTATAGGAAATGCAAAGTTTGTAAAGTTCTCATGCCATTTATGAAATCATATAATATAATCTGATAATATGGGATTTTTGAGGAGAAAATTGGCTGTAAATTTTAAAGAAAAACAAAAGACCGTCCATTAGTGTGGGCATATGATGTAATATCTTATTGCTTCAAGTTCACTTTTTGTTGAAAACGTGACAAGTTTACCTGCTCATATATTGAGAACCGCACATCGGATTTCAATGCAAAGTTCACTGAAATGCCTAAAATTAGTACCCCTTTAACATATCAAAACTTAATGCGACATTTAGACCCTTCTTTAAAAGCACTGCGGGCGCCGGGATTTGATGATTGATGGGTGCAGGATGCAAAAGATATGTAACCCAGAGAGTCGATGCGTTTGTTGAAGTGCATACTGTAGCTCTAACGTAGCGCCACAACCAACTTCAATTGTCTGCTTTCCAAAGTTCTGTTTTTATTCTTTTCTTGGTAGAAATAAAAATAGAACATAGATGGTCCGAAAACGTGGTATGTGGAGTCCTATTAGGGACAAGAAGCAGAGCTAAACATTTTAGGTTCATATTAGGTTGACGCAACCCCAACAAAGTTTACTTTAAGCGCACCTCCTTCACTGCAAATAGAACTTTGTACCAAAGAGGCATGGCACTGAGGTCGCAAGGAGGTCACAAGGAGTTTTAAGTGAACACAACTGACAGTTTGAATAATCGTTGACCAATCAGGATGAACGTATGCAGTGTGAATGAATGAAAATCACAATGTAGCAATCGTGTTGTATTTAGAACGTTGTGGTATTTCCATTGGTTGGAGAGGGAGTTTTGATCCTGGTTCCGGTTATATGCAGTTACAGATCCGAGATTTTGAACAACATCACATCAACATCAAATTTACACTTGTTCGATCTGAGTGTCTGATCAGTGGGGGGTCTAAGGGAAGACGGGTGTAGAAATGTTTTGACAACCTGAACTAGCCTCTCTTCAGGTGAAATGGTGCAGCTTTGCATTCTGTTATTATCCACGTACATTCCACATAAAAAATGCGAAAGTTGAGGCCACTAGATCGGTTGACATTTCGGAGCACGTTCAGGACAAACAATTTACGCAAGGGCGGCGAACACTGAGGGACGGGGCAAGCAGAGGACATGATCCTCGATATATTTTGAGGGGGACATCATATCAAATGTCCTTCCAGTGTTTGAGGTATAAACAAATTTGACAAAATTACAAAATTATCGGGCAATACCTTTGAATAAATTATTTATAAAATCTTGTGCAAAAATCGACCCATCAACCATATTGTAGATACTATCGTGATATTTTTGTATTAATTTTCCCAGTAACGTACCACACCCACAGCATCACTTAAATATGTTAATGTTGACTTAAGGTTGCTTTTTTGCTGTGGCTCTCTGTTACCATCAGATTGTCTAATATTCAGTCTAAATAACCACGTCAGCTGCTAGTTAGGTCAAAGTTTTATTCCAACTAATCCAAGGAAAATCACTCTTCCTAAAAGTGAAAAACCACAGAGAGGGGGTTAAGCTGATCATTTCACTCCCCACGTGCCTCTGTTTTATTAATAAAAACCATGCATTTCAGTTTCTGAGCTTTCTCTGGTTTATCATGTGCGCAAAAAATCTGAATCTTATCTACTTGGATGAGATCGCATATTTCCTTAATAAACTTATAGAAATTAATTTGTCTAATGTGGGGATCTTTTAATCATTTTTTTTCATCCACGTGTTTACAATGTTGTATTCGAATGAATGCGAAAGAGAAAAAAGAAACATCTGAAAATGCGCAAGTGCTGTATCCAGGGTCGCGTATACTTCGGTATCGTGCATATATTGTATCATAGAGCTGGAAACTTTCTGATCAGCCTAAGTATTACACTCTCTAAAGCGGCTCATTGAGTTGCTTCAGGTAATGTAACAAATTTTTCCAAACCTGTCAAGTTTTCTACACATACGAAGTAGTGATAAAAGGTCAAACTTATGCAAACACCATGTCCTATATGCAACTAGTATGTGTGAGTTCGTATATCAATTCGATTTTCAAAAATTCGTGACCATGCTACTTCTTCAAATTATTGGCAAAACCATTTCACTTCAGAACACCATAAAATTCAAAACTTTAACTTTTTCCGTAACTATTGGATATGAAACATGTGTCATGATGCTAACTAAAAGCATTGTCATGTGGTAGTGTCCCTTTAACACTCTCATTAAGTTATTGACATCAACTCAAGGAGCCCGATTAAATAGAACGATTTATTCCAAAAGTATGTGTTTGGCATTTCATTACTACAAAGCAAAGTCCATACATCCGATATATCAACCCGTTCTCTACATTAAAGATTTGAAAAAACTGAACATTGTCTTACCTTTGCAATCTTCTCTGTACTTTGAGTATGTATCTAGTCGACGAACTAACGGCGGAGTGGTATATGAAGTTTCGACTATATATGCTCAACTGGATTTTTTTTTAAACTGTAACGAAGTTGCAACGAATACTTGTGACGGCAGAATAAAAATAGATCTGTGGAAATTCCAGACTTGTGACAAGAGTTAATTTAAAGCAACTGCCACAACTATGTAGACAATGTGGGGTGTGTTTCTGACAACTTCCTTTAAAAGCCAGTGGTATTTTCCGAGTATAACCAAACAAAATAGAACAGGGAAATCCCACTAGAATGGATCCTTCTTTAAATCAATGCCCAAAACGAAAGTTAAATCTACTTGTTTGTTTAAGGGTAGTATATTTGTGATAGCTAATATGCCTGTTAATGTGACGTGTCAAGATAAGATCGAAATGCTTTTCGCACTGGGTGATTAGATTGTTTTTATTGAGAAAAAAGATCCAGTTGTTTTTAATTGACATCAGAGCCGTATTAATAGGTTTATACGATATTTAACGAGGAATTGGAAGGGCAGCAGTCGTTTTAAGGACTTGGTCACAAATCAGTATGTCTGCATTGAGTTGACGGCTAATGATGGGATAAGTATTCTTCACCTAAACAGTAGGAGCCTAAATAAGAATATGGATGATATGAAACAATACCTATCCGTACTCAGTCACAACTTTTCAGTATTAGGATTTACTGAAACATGGCTAAGTGATCATTCCTTCCCATTCATACATATAAACGACTTTACTATTGTTGAAAACCATCGCAAAGATAAAAGGGGCGGGGGAGTGTTTTTCTTTGAAAATAATAAGTTTAAATTTTTGCCCGTTATGATTTATCTATCTTCAATGACTTTATGGAGTCTGTCTTTATTGAAATCACTTTCCCCTATCAAACTCTAAAGTGTGTAATTGGTGTTGTTTATTATAGGCCACCGGCAAGTAATTTCACTTGTTTAAAGATCTGTTTCTAAACGTCCTAAGCCAAATTAGGAGTGGAGTTGGCTCGGTGGTTTGAGCGTGCCTTGCGTGTTGAAGGTCCCCGGATCATATCCCGGTGGAACCACTTGGAGATTTTCCGGGGTCTAAAAATTAGCTTGTTCAGCATAACTTTTTACAGTGATGCTGAGGGGGTTTAAAAATTGGTGAATAACAAAACTGGGTATTTGGTTGTCCTTTTCAGGAAGTTGTCCGACTCAGGAAGTTGTGGGCTTGCTCAGTTCAGCTGTTGAGCAGTGATGTATGCAAGTAACCTCCACCCCCACCCAGCCTTTGGGA
This sequence comes from Holothuria scabra, assembly GCA_037179385.1. Classification (NCBI taxonomy): domain Eukaryota; kingdom Metazoa; phylum Echinodermata; class Holothuroidea; order Aspidochirotida; family Holothuriidae; genus Holothuria; species Holothuria scabra. The sequence continues at coordinate 20,109,226 of CM074188.1, forward strand.
AAATTGCTAAAGACTGGGGATATGCTCACGTCCGTCGGATGGGGACTTTAAATGGCGGTCCGGGAGCAGGATTGGTAGCGATTAGTACACGCCTGCCTCGTTACCTCTGAGAACTAGTCGAAGTTCGCCGGCGGTGTTCATTCACGTTCACTCTGGCATAGGGTCCTCGATGACCCAAATGGCTTCCTGAACCTCAAAACGTTAAATTAAATAGAAATGATGACGAAGATAAATCTTGCTATATCATGGGCGACTTTAATGTAAATATGCTCAATCAGAGTAATAATTTCATGGTGATATCATTTCGTGTCTATCCGAACATCTCGGAAGCTACCAGAGTTAACGAGAGGTCATGCTCACTTATTGTGATATGTTTTCAAATGTTACCCTACCAGGGACAACCTCTAGTTTCAGCGTCTCTGGTGTTCTCTTAACCGATCTCACTGATCAATTCCCAATTTTTGTTACCACCCTGCAAAAATTTGACGTCAATCATGACGTATTCATTCGAAAATATTCAAATTTTAATATCGCAAACTTCATAACCGAAATTTCTAGAACAAACTGGAATAATGTTTATTGCGAGTCTGATGTTAACTCTGCTTATAACGTCTTCATTAGGATTTTCAAAAAAAATTATGATAAATGTTTCCCTAATATTCGTCTAAAATGTAGAAGGCGGTATTCAGACAAACAATCTTGGATCACTTCTGGTGTAATCACATCTATTAAAAGAAAAAAAAAACTTTGTAAGGTTAAGCTCAAAAATCCCTCTCAGCATACCAAATTTAAATACAGAACTGATAGAAATAAATTAAGCCACATCATACGCATATCCAAGAAAAATTATTTTATGAATATGTTTGAAAACTGTAAGTACGACTCCAAGCAAACTTGGAATAACATTCATAATTTGTTAAACAAAAACAAGCAAAAGCCAATCAAACCTGTTTTTGTTTAATACACGGGGTGAAACTTACTGAACCCGTTGCTATAGGAATAATCTCAACAAGTTTTGTGCTAATGTTGGCCCGTCTCTTGCTGAAAAAAATCTCTGCAAATCATTCTCCCTCTGATTATCTTTCCGATAGAAATCCATCTTCCGCTTTCCTTTTTCCCACATGTGAACATGAATTTATCAAAGTTTCAAACTCCTGTCTAAAACCAGGCCCGTAGCCAGGGGAGGGGGGGGGGGGTCGGAGCGTTCGAACGACCCACAGCAACAACTTGAGGGAGGTCCATTTTTCCAGCCATGTGTTTGAAGGGTCAGCTATGAATTTTTTTTCCTGACATATTGAGTACGAATTTTCGTTCACTTCTTTAAAAGTGGTGTACTGTAGTGTAGAGTTCCTGGGGAAAAGGGACTTCTGTTGTGTTCAAAAGTCCTCTAAAATACTCCAGATAGCATGAGATCTGCGGATTTCGAATTTTTCCGGGGAAGCCCGGACCCCTAGCAACTGCATGCTTACGGCACTCGCCAGCCGCCTCCGTATTTTGAAAAAAGGTCCACATTTTGGTAAAAAGACCCACCCCTCCACATGGTCTGGCTACGGGCCTGAAAATCAGCAAGTCAACTGGGTTTGATGAAATCAAGTCTGGTGTTGTTACCCGCATTATCTGTCATATTTGCAAACCCCTTACTTATGTTTTAACATGTCTTTATCGACTGGGGTTGTCTCTGATAAACTCAAAATCGCCAAGGTAGTCCAAAATTTTAAGAAAGGTGATCCAAACTGTTTTGTAAATTATAGACCTATTTCTGTTCTCTCATGTTTTTCTAAAATTCTTGAACGTATTGTTTACATAAGGCTCTCAAAATTTCTAGAAAAGCACAACATTCTCATTGATTGTCAATCTGGTTTTAGACCTGGTCTATCTACTGAAATGTCTATTATTGATGTAACTGATAATTTTACAGAGGCCCTTCACAAAAACCATATTGCAGTGGATGTATTTTTTTATTTGTCTAAAGCCTTTGACACTATTGGCCATACCATCCTTTGTCATAAATTGTTCCACTACGGGATCCAAGGAAGTTTTCTCACTTGGCTTATTCATTATCTTTCAAATAGACAACAATTGATCTCTCTTCAAGGTGTTAACTGTCACGTTATTAATGTTCAGTGTTCAAGGTTCTATTCTCGGACCCCTCCTTTTAATTATCTGTATGAATGATGTCACTTAGTAAAATCACTTCTAATGCGGCCGTCATTTCATTCGCCAATGATACTAATATTTTCTTTTCTGACAGTGATTCTGCAAAAAAATAATAAAAAAAAAAAAACCAACAAACAAAAACAAAAAAACATTAACAACAACAACAACAAAAAAAGAAACATTCACAATGACTAAAATGCTTTTCTGATTGGTTTGCTGCAAACAAGCTTTCGTTTAGCACTGAAAAACCAATTTTATCGTTTTTAATGCAGGTAAAGATGTGAACGACTTTAGTATTGGTATCATAATGGTAAACTGCTTCAAAGGGTGGATTGTTTTAAATTCCTTGGTGTCTACATTGACTCTTAACTTACTTGGTGCAACCATATCATGTCTATTTCTACTCTTGTCGCTAAAGGAGTCGGTGTCCTTTCAAAACTGAAAGATACTCTTCCTAAAAGCATTGTAATGTCCCTTTACCAGGCACTTATTCTCCCTCATTTAACTTACTGCTGTACTGTTTGGTCAGGAACAAGCAAGTGCTTGTTAAACAAACTGTCCATTCTTCAGAAAAGAGCAATAAGACATATCAGCCAGAGATCATGCTAATGGTCAAATTAAGTCCTTAAGTCTACTAAAAATTACCGACCTCTTCAACCTAAATGGGGATAGCTTTGTCTACAGCTCTCTACATGATTTGCCTCCTAATTGGTTGCAAGCTTACTTCACACATAAATCACGTATTCATTCACATGATTCAAGACAAGCAGACCACCTGCACACTAGGGATTACAAAGTACTGCCAACATCTTTGTCCGATATATGGGTGGGCATATGCACTATTAAAGGTGGCCATGATAATATCTTATACAATATGAGTGGTCCTCTACTACCCTATACTATGGGTCTATTCATAACTAATCAGTCGCAGCGCCGCTTTGACTGTCGAGGGCATTCATTGTGACGTGTTGAGGAAAAATTTGGCGTAGCGGCAGGTTGTGATCATTCTTATGTTGTTTGCATGCTTCCACTTGTGCATGCGGAGAGACTGGAGACATGATATCAATTTACTACGGAGATGTGCAGATATCTTTCGCAGATCATGACATTTTCATATTATAACTTTATGCAGAACTGCGTCGTTAAATAAGTTGTGAGTAAGAAGTTTGTAGTCATTATGAGACATTGAATTTGAAACAGGGGCCTGATTTAGTTGTGTCGTAGGCCCACTGGAGTGTTTTATCGTGGAACTAGGCCTTACGTAAAAGCGCCCTTTAAGACTGGAGCATGGAATGCGGTAATCTGGCCACTGTAGGGTAGTGTACTGTAGGTAGTGCTACTGCTAGTATATCATTGTGTTACCATGAGTCGGCCAATTAATGTGTTGTACATGGTGTACATGCCATACGTTTTGTACGTAGTGACAGACTCAAGATCATCCACTATATACCATATCCAGGATAATACTCTGAAAAAGAGAAGGTTTTAGCAGTGCCAGAAGGAGGGTTTGAAGCCAGGACATACAGTATGCCTTCTGCATACCTCCCAAGTGACCCACATTCTGCAGGTTTGACCCGCAGTTGAAAACCCAAACCTGATGACCCGCCCATCCCTCTGAAAAACCCGCATTTCAAATGTCCGAAGTATTCTTAAGGAACCACACAAATTAATATTAATTCAGCTAACAGAAAACTACAAATTCAGTAATCTTATCTCACAGCACATTCAACTGTGCTGTTTTGTATACAATGCATAGGCCTATAGGTACGTATGGAACCATGTACGTATGCTGTCACAACATCCCTATTGGCTAACCTTCACAGCAGTTATGGAATATATTCCTGTCATCACTGTATAAATGCTTTCGGGCCAAGTCGTCCCCAAACCAACTCGTCCCCAACCAACTCGTCTCCAAGCCAACTCGTCCCCAAGCCAACTCGTCCCCAAGCCAAGTCGTCCCCAAACCAACTCGTCCCCAAACCAACTCGTCCCCAAACCAACTCGTCCCCAAGCCAAGTCGGCCCCAATATGAGAAATTAGTGAAAAATTGGTGGAAAATAAAATTATCTCATTTCAAGAGACCAGCTAACACCGACTTTGCATTTGTTTTTGGTTTGTTAATTAAATTTTTTTTCCTCCCTTTTGCTAGTTAAAAGGGAGATTTCGTGACACATAAATTTTTGAAGCCGTGATTTATGCATATATAGAGAATGACAAGTGGTTTAAAATAGAGCATGATAACTTTATTGTCGCAATTTGTCTACCCATCATAACCAATAACATATATATTTTTGGAGTTTGATAACGTATATTTTAAACACAACTGATGGCGTCATATGTTTAGTTTGGAAAATATAATTAGTCTTGCAAATAAATGTTTTGGCAAAAGTAATGTTTCTTGCAGATACATTTATATTGCAAACTTATTTCTTTTTCTTGAAAATATATTTCTGGTTGGAAGAATATTTTTGTTGCAAATAAAATTTTGTGGCGAACATGGTAACTTTTTGAAGAAAGATATATTTTCTTGCAAATATATCTTGGTGTAAACATAATTTTTCTTTACTAATATATTCCAAGTGTTGGAAACAAAGTTCTCCTAAATATTTTAGAGCAAAAGTATATTTTTGTTGGGAATATATTTAATTGCAAATATATATCTTGTTAAGAACATACTCTTTCTACAATTGTCCCTTTTGAAGCTACTATATCTTGTTTTGTCACATAAATATTTCAGTTTTGATTATGTTTGGTTGGTAATATTCCCCTTTCTCGCGCCATAAAAATCACAACATTTTTCATATTGGGGACGAGTTGGTTTGGGGACGACTTGGCTTGGGGACGAGTTGGTTTGGGGACGAGTTGGCTTGGGGATGACTTGGCTTGGGGACGACTTGGCTTGGGGACGAGTTGGCTTGGGGACGACTTGGCTTGGGGACGAGTTGGTTGGGGACGAGTTGGTTTGGGGACGACTTGGCCTGCTTCGGTATAAATAGTGTAATAATGTCGTGCTATGCTGCGTTCAATAGCAAAAATGAATGCCCACTTTGTGGGTTAGAGGCGGGCCACAGGGAGGTGGGGATTGTCTCAAGAGTTTCCCATCAAATGAATCTCTGGACTCTCTTGACAGTTCTTGACATTCTTTACTGTGTTTTTATGGCTAGAATGCCATGCGAGATGCACCGAAAATATACAGTACAGTATATTGGAAATCACTTGCAGCATGATACGACCATCGGTGACGCATCAAGTTGATGTTTGCAAACTGTACTGCACCAAAATTTTCGGCAACAATAAAGATTGAATATTGTGATTAGGAAAGGTTTTAGTAATTTGGCATTTGTGAGTATCTGACATCTGTATAATATTATCTCTACAAATCTCTTAATTTAATATTTTTCTAGGTTACCTCTAAAAATTCAGTACCGTTGGCATACTGAACTACTGTACTATTGACGGTTATTTTCCCATAGAGGTTCAATGCTGCTAAATTTTCAATATTCAAGTAGGGAGTTGAAATTGCTTACGCCATCTCTCTGCTTCAAATAGTTCATACTGAAAATAACAAAACAGTGAAAACATCAGTTTTTGATTTCTTGCCGAAGGCAGGCAAGGAATCTACAGTATGCAATGGTGATGTCATGTGTATGTGTGAGCTTGTAAATGATACCTTGCCGGGTACAAGCAGCTCACGAGAGCTGAAGCCTCGCACGTCTTTCCTCGCTCACGCGGAGCTCGTAACTGGCACTGCAACGAGCTCTGTCACGTGATATGCAAGAGCCCGCCCTCGGCTAAATGGGAATTCCGACCATTTCCTTACGGGGAACAGTTCTGTGTACCCCTTAAGGCATTGAATACGAGTATGTCCTGTGTGTGTGTGTGTGTGTGTGTATGTGACGCTTTGGTTTGTACACAGGATATCCGAAGAACGATACATGTGACTATACTCATGTTTGGTGTGTGGGTTGGCCATATTGAGGACATGATCCCTATTTTTTTTTGGTGAAGGTCAAAGGTCATTTGGGATCATGAGAGTCAAAAGGTCAAAACTTTGTAAACGCAATATCTGAAGAATGGTATATGTGACTATACTCATATTTGATGTGTCAGTTGGTCGTATTGAGCAGATGATCCCTACAAATTTTCGTAGAGATCAGAGGTCATTTTGGGTCACGATAGGTCAATCGGTAAATTCCATAGAAATTGCTTGTAAACACGGTAACTCAAGAAGGGTAAGTGTTGCTGATCTCATATTTGGTGTGTGAGTTGGCCATATTAAGGACATGATCCCTATTGTTTTTGGTGGAGGTCAAAGGTCATTTGGGGTCACAAGAGTCAAAAGGTCAAAACATGGTAAACACAATATCTGAAGAACTGTACATGTGACTATACTCATATTTGATGTGAAGGTTGGTCATATTCAGTTGATGATCCCTATCAATTTTCGTGGAGATCAAAGGTCATTGGGGGTCATGAGAGGTCAATTGGTAAATTCCTTAGAAATTGCTTGTAAACACGGTAACTCAAGAAGGGCAAGTGTTGCTGATGTCATATTTGGTGTGAGTGTTGGCAATATTGATTAGGTGATCCCTATTGTTTTTGGTGGAGGTCAGAGGTCATTTGGGGTCACAAAAGGTCAAACGTTCAAAACCTTGTAAACATGATATCTGAAGAATGGTACATGTGTCTATGCTCTTATTTTGTGTGTGGGTTGGTCGTATTGTGTAGATGATCCTTAACGATTTTTGTGGAGGTCAAATGTCTTTTGCAGTCCCAATAGGTTAATTGGTAAATCCTTTAGAAATTGCTTGTGAACATGGAATCTCAAGAAAGGTTAGTGTGACTAATCTCATATTTCATGCATGGGTTGGTTTTATTTAGTAGATGATCCCTAGATGGATTTTCATGGAGGTCAAGGTCATTTGGGGTCATGAGAGGTCAAAAGGTCAAAACCTTGTAAACACAGTATCTCCAGAAAAATGCATGTGACTAAGCTCATCTTTAGTGTGTGGGTTGGTGGTTTTGAGATGGTGATCACAATTGGTTTTTGTGAAGGTCAGAGGTCATATGGGGTCAGCAGTGTCAAAGTCTGACAGACTTGCTTGCATAGTATTATAAGAAAGGTAACTTGTAGGGTCCTCATACTTGCCATGTACATGATGTACGTGTATAGTGAATGAATGATCCCTATAGTTTTTGGTGCGGGTCAACTGTCACTTTGATTTACCAGGGGTAAAAGTCACAATATCATATTTACACAAATTTCCCATGGTTGGAGTCTTGGATACTGCAAAATTTCACACATAGTATGTGGATGTGATATCGTGAGCGTAACCCTAGTTCTAGGTGGTCAAAGGTCATCTGGGATCTCAATGTAGGAAGTTTGGATGCCTTGCATGTATAATTTGTGGGTACATTATGGAGTACTTAGGATTTGAAAAAAATTACGGAGCACTGTCAGTTTGAAAAATAAAAAGATAGGCTTGCACTTCAATGGCAAGGAATCACTAAGCCTGTTGGCTTTCTGGTTCTAAAGAGAACCCCAATGAGATCATTTTGCATTGGTTTACCATGTAATTGCCTGTATATAGTACATACACAGTGTGTATAATACATAAAGGCCTACAGTACAGTATGTACAGTATTATGCATGTGTATCTGGGCTCTGTATGCCATTACGTTCGTAGGCTATGTGGGCAATTATATGGTAAACCAACACGGTAGCATCACATAAGGGTTAATTTCCATTCTGTGTTAATTCCATGTGTTTTATTATGTTCAAGGCTAACCTTTAAATGCATAGCCTAAAAGTTTTCAGCTTGATACCTCGATATTGGGAAAAGTATCTGCAGGGATTCTATGGAAAATGCAACGAGCGAACATTGATGTACATCAAGAAAAATAACGGGTCTAACATAATTGACATATACAGTACCATACAAATGGCTATTTTTCAGAAAGTCCATCATGTTGACAGTTTTTGGTATTCAAGGATGATATGTAGCAGTACTTCATAAAAAACCAGCTGGAATCACCTCATGATCAATGTGAAGCTCATGAGACCGTAAATTATAAATGTATGTCAAGGTTACACCCGTTATGAAATTGTGTTTGCCCATTATAAGAACAATGCTGAACCTCAAAAAATTTGCCGTGTACATGGACCTTGCCAATGACTTAGGTTGATGCTGTATGTGATGATGGTTGATAATAAACAAGGTAACATCAAAGTATGATGAACCTTGCACTCATGGAGCACATTTGAAAATATTTGACATACATTTATGTGATTCATGTGTATGTCAAACAATTTTAAATTACCCTGAGAACATCATTATTTGGTGTTACCTTGTTTATTATCAATTATGAAAGGCATATAAACCTCTAGGTATATAAAGTAAGGACCATATATGGTAAACTTTTTTATTCTTGCAGTTCATCAGCATTTTTTATAATGGGCGAACACAATTTCATAACGGATGTTACATTGACTTGCACTTACAATTTATGGTCTCCCGAGCTTAATATTGATCAAAGAGTGCCCCCAATGGGTTAGTTAAAAAGTGTTGCTCCATATTATCCTCAGAAAATGTCACAAAGTATATGCATAATAAAATATCTGGAAAATAGCAATTTCTATTTTGTATGTCAGTGTGTAAAATGACTAAAGATGATAATGAAAAGGCTGAGGTCCTAGCCAAATTTTTTAGCAGTGTCTTTAGTGCTGAACCTGGGGGTCGAGTTCCTTCTGTGGAACCTGTTCAGGTTGTTAGTCCCTGTGTGGATAAGATGGTGAAGGAGTGCGATGTTTTGAGTTGACTTCAAGATTTGTTTGTCAACAAATCACCTGGTCCTGATGGGCATCATCCAAAGGCATTAAAAGAATTAACCCAGACTATCACAAAGCTGTTGACTAAAATATTTAATTTTTCTCTTTCCACTGGTAAAGTTCCAGGTGTTTGGAAAGTCGGCAATATTACTGCATTATTTAAGAAAGGTGACAAAGCTTTTCCAGGAAATTATAGACCAGTCAGTTTAACAAGTGTAGCATGCAAAATACTTGAGAAAATAATTCGATCTATAATGGTGGACCATATGAAGACGGATAATTTGTTTAGTGACAGACAGTTTGGTTTTATTTCTGGGAGATCGACTACACTGCAGTTGTTGAAGGTTATGGATGTGGATGAAAGTGATAGACAATTGTGGTTGTGCTGATACTGTATACTTTATGAAAGCCTTTGAAAAAGTGCCACACAGAAGACTTATGGAGAAACTCAGGGCATATGGCTTTAGTATTCAAATCAGGTGATGGATTGAAGATTTTTTAAATGGAAGAAGCCAAAAGGTTATTGTTAATGGAGTTGAATCTAGTGAGCATGCAGTTACTAGTGGTATTCTGCAGGGTAGTGTTTAGGTCCTATCTTGTTTGTTATGTATATTAATGATTTACCTCAGTGTGTCAATGGAACGGCCTATTTATGTGCGGATGATACAAAAAATTTTTAAAGAAATTAGAAGTATGGACGATATTGAGAATTTACAGAATGATCTTGATCAACTCCAGAGTTGGTCAGACAAGTGGCTTTTGAAGTTTCATCCTGACAAGTGCAAAGTTTTAACTGTCTCTTTAAATAGGTACCATGATTGTCTTCCTCGGAGTTACCACTCATATGGTGATAGTGGGGATGAAGTGTTCCTGGAAAAGTCAGATTTTGAGAAGGATATAGGTGTTCTTGTGGACAGTGGTCTTGGTTTTTCAGAGCACATTCAGCACCAAGTAAATAAGGCTAATAGTATTATGGGCCTTATCAGACGTACTTATACATTTTTGGATGAGTAATGCTTCAGGCTTTTATTTCAGGCCCTTGTTAGGCCACATTTAGAATATGCTGCTGCTGTTTGGTTGCCTCATTATCAACGTGACATTGATGCTATTGAAAATGTTCAGAGGAGGGCAACTAAGTTGATTCCATCCTTAAAGGGTTTAACTTATACAGAAAGGTTAAAGAAACTTAAGCTGCCAACTCTAAAGTACTGTAGATTAAGAGGAGATATGATTGATGTTTTTAAAATTGTTTCAGGTGTGTATGACAGAGGTGTTACTGAAGGTTTTCTCAAGTTTAGTTCAATCACTCATAATCGTGGTCATAGTCGGAAGCTACTGTACTCAAAGAATTTTGTAGGCTCAACATTAGAAAATTTAGTTTTGTCTGTAGGATTGTAGATATTTGGAATAGCCTTCCTGAGAGTGTAGTTTCTGCAACTACTGTTTTTCAGTTTGAGAAGGCTTTGGATAGGTATTGGGCTGGCCATGAGATGTTACTGTATATATTAAACTACAAGGCAGACTTTTTGTAAGTTTAGTATGGCAGTCGCCCACAGCTCTTTGATCGTTACTACAGTTCCAGATCATGAAGATTAAGAAGATGCGGACATAGAGGTCAATAGACCTGCGTCCACTGAGGTTCCTTAGAGGTTACACCCGTTATTTTTCTTGACGTATGTCAACGTTCACCCGTTATATTTTCCATAGGACCTACAACGAAATATTTTTCAAAATTGGGGGAGCAAGTTGAAATTTTTTAGGCTATCTCTATACATCTAAGAATTAGCCTTGAACATAATAAAGCATATATGGAACTACTTAACAAAACAAAATATGCATATGTGATGATTCTGTGTTGGTTTACTGTGTAATTGCCCATACTGTATACCTAATCCTGTATACCTGTGTGTAAATGTGTATGCCTGTAGGTATGCCTATTCACTTGATGTCACTTATGGGCAGGGATTTAAAATTACAGCTGAAAATTCTTCCCAAAGCAAAGCACTTTCTGGGCTGTAGAATTGTCTAACAAATTGAATACATTGTTTTAGTCCACAATGAAGCCAAAACAGGTTGGGTCCCTTTTCATCAGAAACTACTGTAAACCCAAATTTATACCTTCACTGTAACTGACATTTGTTCATAAATTGCTGTTAGTAGAGATCACATTGTTTGCAGCATTGTTCTCAGCTGCTGTTAATGGGGGTGGACCACTGGGCTAGTTTACTTTTACCAAGTACCAACATTATGGAAATCCGTAAATTGTGCAAGTCATGATACTGTAAATTGTGACATTACTTTGATTTCTTATGATCACAACAGACTGCACTTAATTAGGTAGTTTTTTAACTAACAGCAACCATCGTTTGAGTCAACATGATATCATGATTTGAAGGTAAAGTTCTGAAAATACATGGGTTAGCCATGTTTAAAAGATGCTCCCTATTATTTTGAGTAAAGTTTAAAGGTCATTTTGGATCACCAAAGTTAAAAAAGTAAATACCCTTAATATAAATTGCCTGTTAACATAGTACAGTATCTCAAGATTGGTAAGTGTCAGGGACCTCACAGCTTGTGACGTGGCATGTCGTAGCATGTTAATTGCTTATACGTTGTTTAGGTTGAAGGTCATTTGGGTTACCATAGGTAGGAAAGTTTAACCTATTAAACATAATATCTCAAGAAGGGTTATAGTTATTGGTCATACTTGTGAATTACCCATGCTAATAGCGGATGAATCCTGTTGGTTTTGGTGCAGGTCAAAGATCCTTTTGAGACGCAAGTGGTCAAAAGGTAAAAACCTTGAAAACAAAATAGCTCAAGAAGGGTAACAGTGAGGGATCTCATATTCAGCAAGTGCATAAAATATCCATAATTAGTGGATGAACGCTATTGTATTTGGTTTAGGTCAAAAGATCATTTGGAATCACCAGAGGTCAGAAGGTTAAAATTTGTACAGATATCTCAGGAAGTGCAACAGTGAGAGATCTCATACTTAGCATGTGCATTGCCTATATTTTGAAGATAAACCATATTATTTTAGGTGGAGGTCAAAGGTCATTTTAGGTCACAAGTTAGAACTCAATCAATACAAACTCTCCTGCTTAAAAACCAGAACACTCTGACCAGATGTCACACAGGGGGAGGTCTGGTGTAATAAAATTCAACAATATCAACATTTTTTGTGGTGAGAAAACATTATCATTTAGATGTACACTTAATTCCTGGCCAGTGAGAAACTTTTGTTCTGTGAAGTGATACCATTTTGCAGTAGTTCATGCACCAAACAATCTTCCATAAAACCATGCTACTCCATGGCGTACAATACTTCAGTCCTTGACAAAACAATTGATACAGAATCACCAAAACTGTGACAGTTCTCATGCTTTCAAGAACAACTCACACCCTTACAGAAACTTGCTACATCTTATTTTCTTGTCGAGTGTAGCCAAGGTCAGAAATAGGTGCTTAATACTGTATTTTAAAGTATACAACTACAGTATAGAAGAATCCGATTAGCGCTTGTTTTCAGTGACTGTACGTAGGCAGCCATTAGTGGAGTCCATCAGCCTTTAATCGTCTTCATTTATTGTCTACGTGAATTTCAAATCCTCATATTCAGTGAAGTTGAGAAAATCAAGATACACTTCAGTGTACAGTACAACTATCCATGGAACAGTTAAAGAAAGGAAATTTAAAGATTAAAGCCGATGGACCGCAGTGATGGCCAACTAAAATCAGACCATCACAATTTCTCGGGATTCGTCTGTAGAAAATGTGTAATTTTCTTGTCAACTATGTATTCCATTTTGATTGCATTATAAATATTAGCCTATATGGGTCTCCAAAATAATAAGTTTGCTACTTTCAAACTGTGTTTTATAGATGAGCTGAACACAAATCAGAAAATGGATGCATTGGTGAGGCATTATCCAACTCAACTGCCTTCAAATTCACAAGAGATAACTATTTCAGATGGATTTGGTATGCTTGGAATGTTTGACATCCTGTCTGCACACGGTGAAGATGGTCTTGAGACTACCAGTTACAGATTCCAGAACCCAAGAAAGGTTCCTCAAGAAATTTTAGTACCATATGAGCCTACCATACCTCTCATGCCACCAAACGAAAGTAAGATTATTTGTTTTGACACCATTAGTTCAGACCAGGACGGGCACCCTACAGCCCTCGAACCGCATGCAACTGCCAGTGATTGTGAAAATGAAAAGAAAAACCACCAAACATATAAATATTAGTTAACTTGCAATCCATTAATACCTGAAATCTCAGTTGGCTAAATGCTGTCAGGTAACCAGCACAGATCCCAGGAGGAGTGGGAGCTTTCCCAGTCTTATCTCCCCTTTGTAATGCCACATCAACAATAAGAAGTCTAACCTACATGAATATTTAAGGGCTCATTTCAGACTCACATGCTTTTATTTTCTTTATGAAAAGTGTCATATGGGGCTGTCCTAAGGGTCAGGATTGTTTGAAATTTTCTGTACACTCTGTGGCAAGAGATGGTGGAGCTCCAATCAAATTGTCTTTTGGACAGGATTACTTTTATTTGGTACATAACTGTATCCAGCACATCCACACTGTCTTCCTCTATTGAGTTCAGTCACCCAACCTTCAGAATGTCTTCAGCTATGCCTGGGCAGGTCTGTTTATCACCATTACTTATCATCAATACCATAGTTTAACAACAGGTTTTGTGGATAATAAGCAAAATTGCAAAATACCAAATTGTTGGTCAATTGTGGCTGAGTCAGTTTTGTATTCCTCATGTCTGGCCTAGCTTTTCAACCAAAAAGTTGCCAACCTCTGGTCCAGACATTTTTTATTTCAATTTTTCTAATTTTAAGGACTCATGTGTTATTTCACTTTAAGCACACTTTTCAATTTTCAGAGGAAGTATCCTCTTTAAGATCTTGAATTCTCAGATTTTGAAATATTTTTTGCTGTATAAAATCAAGGTTGTTGATTTTGCATTTTTTAATTTTAAAGGGCATAATTAGTCACCCCATTCTGGTATAGTGTAGCAGTCTATCCTGTTTTATGGATGGCTCTTGAGAATCACCAATCATGTGATATCAATTTTTTGCCTGTATTTTGATATTGCAGAAGTGTCCTGATCAGGGTTGTCACCAGACCATTTTGAGAGATGGGTAATTTTTGATCATTTGTGTCCCACCCCCTTTAAAAAATTTTTGCAGGTTAAAAGAGTTCTCACAAAAAATGATTAAGTGTCAATCAACTCTTGAGATGTAAGAATTTTATTCAGTTAGGGTAAGAAATTTGTGTGGGGCGGTGATGCTGATATTGATGACAAGTACCGCTGGAGATTTTGAGAGTTGTGTAGCACCACCCAATGCCGCCCTGCGTGGTGACAACCCTGGTCCTGATGTATCATGAAAGATACAAGGAAGGGAAATAAGAAGAAGGATGGTATCTTATAGTTTTCAAGGGCTAAAATTTTGTGGTTGTCATGGACAGCAAAAGTTCGACATAAACCAATAGTAAAAAAAAGTTGGTTGTGTGACACACAACCATAAAACTTTAATACTCTACTTTTGGTTATAATGCAGAATTTTTGTTGTCCATGACAAAGACAACCCCAAAATTTGAGCATTTGAACACTAAAACATTACATCATACCTCTGAATGCATCTGTCTTTCAATGTCAATGTACACATTTATGTTCATGCTTTCCACATACGAAACCTCAAGTAAAATGCTTGACAGACTTAAAGGAAGTTGCATTATATGCCACTTCAGGTTTTAAGGCTCTTTACATCCAAAATACATGGAGGCCACTTTCACTTCTCATGTAACCAGACCAGTAACTTATTATTATTAATTTCACAAAGTTCTTCTTTAACTCTTCCTTTTTTGTTGGTGGCAAGAACTTCTGCGCTATGTAAGACTTATTATTATTATTATTAATAAGACTTAAAAAGCAACTTGCTTTTATCTGATTTAAGACTGTTGCTTACTGCTCAACTCTTTCAACTTTAATCATGAGAACTTTAGTATTTATAAAGTTTAATCTCTCAAATTACAAGACAGGGAATACATGAACACACATGCTTTATTAAATTCCAGCAACAAATCATCTGAATACACTCTCTTGTAGTTTGGAAAAAATGTTTTGGACAACCTGATGTCCTTGATCTGCATCTATCGAAAATATTGATATATCCCACGCCAAACAATAAACTACCTGATAAGTAACTGAAATATACTTTACAAAAAGTTCACAAAAGAAATGCTTATCCTGTGCAACACTATATGTTCATATTTGTTTTTTTCATTTATAGTCAAGTTGTTAACCTACAAAATTTTCAACTTCTGTTCTGTAGAAGTTTTTAAGAATATATCTCCAATGTTTCTTTCCTTTGTGAATTTAACTATTATTAACATACAGTATGGTGGCAGGTCATTACAATGCGTCAACAGAAGAAAAATGATGATTTTAATGAATTGGTAGTTCGAAGTACAAACCTTGCCAATGTTATTGTTGTTCCAAACGCCCTTAAATACTTGTGGGCTGCATGTGCCTTGAGGCCATATCAGGGGAGGTGCACTTGAGCTATTGGAGATTTTGACCCTCCTTTAAGTTTTATATACTCCTTTGTTTTGCAACTTTTGCTGTCAACTTTTTTAAATTCCATTCATAATTTTGTTTTGTCTCTGTTTTGACTTGTTTCCCTGTCACCATTTACTTTATGGTTTACAATATATGTTATTTTGTAAGGTATGAAGGCACCATTGGCATAGGTGTACAAGACTGGGGTGCAGGGGGCACTCCCCTTCCCAATTCGTGCAAAACCATGGCAGTTGGTCCATTTGGGCAAAACATGATAAGTGGTGCCATTTTGGGGGCAAAAATTACTCTTTACTCCTCGCAAAAATTATTCTTGTATTCCTACAGTATTCTCATTGAAGACAAGCTCAAGCTTAATGAGTTACCCTCAGTGTACAGTTGGAATGCAGAAACTGTGTGGTCTTCTCATTGGCTGGCACTTTTCAGTACGAAAAAAAGGGGAAAGCAAATTTAGCAAAGTTCATCCTCTAAATAAATTTTGAGGTCAATGTGGGTCCTAATAATTTCATTCATTTTGCAAGTAAAATGGTTCAAAACAGTTGGTAAGCTTTTAAAGGTAATTAATTATTTACCAACCCTAACTTCTTTTTTTCCCTGTAGGCTATGTACCTGGAATGACTTTGACAATTTCTGATGCCTTGACAAGACTGGCATATCCAAATGTGTGCCCACAGGTGACAGAGTATATTGTTTAGTACTAACCACCCAAGCATATTTATACACATTATCTTCAAAAGAAATTCACACTTTTGTTTATTGCTTTGCTTTGCTTTGAACATGTTTAGTAGGCAATATAATATAAATCACAGCTTATGTATCGAAGGATTCCCGTGATCATGCTAGAAACGTAATATTTTAACACTTGGTTTTCAATTATGGTACAGTAAAACTTTAATTTCATAGAAGGGGGTATTCATAAAATTTTACAATGAAAGGAGTGCAAATAAGTGGTGAGGATGTATGTATGCACCAGATTTAAACCATGGTCTCAAAATATTCAGACATAGATTTCAGCTCCTGGGCCTTTTTGCTCCTGAGTTGTGATACATTTTAAATATAGCAGTCACTCTCTGCTGTGATTGTAGGTTAGTTTGTAAGATGTAGTTTTATGGCTCAGTTTTTCACCAACTGGTTTATTTCAGGCCAGTCACAGCCTTTTTTACAGTTGTGGCCCACTGGCTTGTTTTCCCTACCCTGTTGCTTGTACTGAGCCTTAGCACCAAGCACAATTCTCTCAACAAAAACATCTCGTGAAATATTACTTAAGGGTCAAAGGTCATTCATTTCTTCCATCATTTTGACAGGGGTATAGGGTGTTTGATCTAGTGGCAAAGCATTCAACTCTCACCTGGGATGTCTAGGGTTCAGCTCCCAGACTGTGTCAAACCAAAACCTTGAAAAAGGAACCTACTGCCATTGTGTGTGATACTTTCATTGCTTTGTTTGAAGGCCGAATTCTCTCACTCCAAACAGTACCAATTTTCGTAACCTTCTTTACTTAAGTCCCTCCCACAATTGTTTGAAGTTATTCTCATCCAGACACTATCTCTGTTTAAATGGCTGCAGGGTGAGTATAGAAAAGCTCAATGTATATTATTAAAACACTCCCAGTACAGGTCATACTGTGTAATATTTAAGCTTTGGTGCTCTCCTTTGTTTGAATTACAGTAGCAGTCAATCAAAAAGCTGGACCAATTGAGAGTTTCTGTTACTCCTACAAGAAGTGTGGTTTGTGGTGAGAGGATTGGCCCTTTAAGCAACAGAGTAGGGAGAACAATTCAGTGCCCTACAACTGTAAAAAAGTCTGTTATTGCAGTTTAATAGACCTTGTGATTATTCTTCTTTGGGGGCAAAACAAACCAACACAGACAAATGCAGACAGCTGATTTGTCAACCAGTTGAATACCCCCATAGTCTGCTACACTTCCAGGGTGAATTCTTATGCACACAGCCACATGTTCCATTGTTTTGCCCCGAAGGATGACATCAGTGTGATGTCAATGCGCGAGGTCTATTGAAGCAAAAGGGTGTGTAAGTTGATGCATCAAACTCCAGCAAAACAAAGAACATTGCAAGGGTCCATCTGCTCTCTTATTTCAATAGTCCCATTCTTTTATCACTGTAGTGATTAATTTTTTTCAATTTACTGTTTCAGATTTTTAAGTGCTCATTGTAGTTAAACTTAAAAAAAGATGATCATTTTGAATCCTTTACAATTTTGTTTTCGTTTCTCTCTTTTTTAAACATTTGAGTGAAAATTTTCCTTCTTTTCTGGTATTTAAGCTTGACTGGAAGGAGATATAGGGTTCATACAGGTCCTAGAAAGTCATGGGAGCCTAAAGTTTGAAATTCCAGACCTAAAAAGTCATGAAAAATGAGCAATTTTCCAAAAAGGTCTAAGAAATATCAGGGAATGTTGAAAGTGAACTTATCATTCCAATTGTCTTAGTGTGTAGATCCATTATTTTGTGGAAAAAAAGACAGAAATCTGAAATATGGGTTATGATTATTTTCAAAGGTCCTGGTTATTATATCAGTCATGATCCTTTGATCACCATGGAAAAGTGGGGGAAATTTGTCAATTGAAATGTGTTCAAACTCTTTATGGAATTGTTTATTGTTAAACAATGACATACAGTAATATTCACAGTATTGCACTTCTGAACTTTTTTTTACAACAGTTTGCCAAGTTTTGCGACGACCACCCTTCATTAGTTTTTGGGTCCTTAGCAAGCATGCATCCAGTCAAAACTTGTCTGAAATCAAAGGTAGGAGACATGCAGATATTTTTTATTGAAATCTTTTTGTAATGTTCCTCATTCTAATTATTATTTATTTAGCTTCCCCCCTCCTTATTGCTTTAATGTTTGTGTATTTGTTTTTGGGGGTTTGTGGTGGAATGTATTTTTTTTTTTTTTTGTCAGTGGAAGTGATCAGGACTGGATCAGGCCGCTGTATTATTGACTACTATTTAAAAAATTCACTATCAAATTAACAATGATTTCTATTTCTCATGGTTACATTAACTATTACTTTCACACCTACAGACTAGGATGAAGTTAATGACATCATTGGAGGATGGGATCTATTTAGGATGTCCGCTGGATCTGGTCATGGATGAATTACATAACGAACTGGACTTTCAAGGAAAAGAGTTGGTAATTTATTCCCCTCATTTTGCTACCCTCCTTTAGCCACTCCATCTGAGTACCTTCTGTCATCCGTGTCTTAAATAATCAGTACACTTCTATTGCCCTGATAGGTCCTTAGTAGGACTTTGAACTGCATCTGGTTGAGGAATTTGCTTAAACCTAGGAAGAATGAGTTTTACACCTATTATCACAAGTTCCTTCCGTGCACCCTTGGGCAGAGTCACCCTGTGTGTGCCAGATGCCTTTGTTGAACTGTTCCCCCTCACCCCAGTGGATCGGGGGCTGTAGAATATGCCTACAATATTCTCCACCTATCATAAGAGGCAACTTAAGGGAAGGACTTGAAACCTGTTTGCACAATTTTTGAAACAGTTTATGAACTTGGGCCTTTTTTTCTTGCTAACACTGCGACTAAATAGCAACTACCAATCTAAATAACTAACAAACTCCTTGTCATGATGTGTTACTTTGTTGCAGTCAGTGTTTCTTGAAAGGGAAGGACTAGCTTGGAGGAGGGGATGTAGTATATATGTATAGAAAAAGCTATTTAGGGGTATGTTCATTTGTTCCTCATCTATAGAACAATCTAAGCAGCCTAGTGAAGTGGGCCAATGTTTTTTAAAAAATTCACCCTATCAATAAATCAACTTGTAAGCACTACAGTGGTATATTTAATTCATTACAAATAATAAAATTTCAATTGTCCCAAAGGTTAAAGCTTTAAGAAATATATTTAGACATTTAAAAATAATCTTATTCAACTCACGTTGTCATAGCTTATTCCATTGCTGAGTGGTAAAATGATAAAATTTATTCTCCTAATTTTAAATTGGCAATTCTTTGTGTAGAGTGCTGTCATGTTATGAAACAACTGGTAAGCTATATTCCTACTCCTGGGCAATAATCAACTGTTTTTCAATGCAGCATTGATGAGCAGTCACACATAGGTCCTTAGCTGTTTCTCAGTTAGCTACACTACAGTAGCTACAATCCTCGACAAAAATACATCCATGGGACAAACCCCACTCCCCGAATCAATGTTAAAGTTTCAGGAAACCTTGGGCTTGCACAACATCGAATGGGGGAGTGGGGGATGGTGATCCATTCATTGCTTGTTTTGTCCCATCATTTTTGTTGAGGATTGTCAGAAGCCTGTACAAATGTATATGGAGAAGTTTTAGGTCTTGGGCGATGCATGACAACTTGTAGATAAAAGTTGTGTATTTTGAAAGGAGTGATTTGATCAAAAATGTCATTGTGTAAGCATTATGAAGAACAGTTGCTGCATGACAACACAATAAAAGTGGCTTTTAAATATTTCACAGGAAAGAAGGGTTACTAATTACACATTACAAACTTCTTTCCATATTTGGTCTTTCTAATTATTACAGGGAAGTGATCAAAATCGGGTACCCATGGGTGGTTTACTTCATTAAATTTGGCATAATCTATGCAGAAGACCCTTTGCCAGCTTGTTACTGAAGGGGCGAGGGATAGCTTTCAAGGGAGAAAGATTTCTTGGGGGAGGGGACAGTCCAAAACAACCTTCAGGGGAGGGGGAGAACAGATTTATTGATTCCTTGCCGTAGGCAGGCAAGGAATCTATGCGATGGTGATGTCGTGTGTGTGTGTATGTGTGTGTGTTTGTGACACTTGCTTGTAAACAAGATATCTTAAGATAGGAATGTCCGACACTTTTCATATTTGGTATATAGATTTATCATGTTGAGAGGAAGGACCCTATCGTTTTTGGTAGAGGTCAAAGGTCATTTGAGGTCACCAGCGGTAAAATTGCGACAATTTAAAATATAGCTTGTAAACACGATATCTTCAGATAGGAGTGACTGACACTTTTCATACTTGGTATATAGATTTGTCATGTTGAGAAGAAGAACCCTATTGTTTTTGGTAGCGGTCAAAGGTCATTTGAGGTCACCAGCAGTAAAATTGCGATAACGCCGAAAATGGCTTGTAAACACGATATCTTCAGTAGGATTGCCCGACAATTTTCATACTTGGTATATAGATTTGTCATGTTGAGAGGAAGAACCCTATTGTTTTTTGTAGAGGTCAAAGGTCATGTTGAGAAGAAGAACCCTATTGTTTTTTGTAGAGGTCAAAGGTCATTTGAGGTCACCAGTGGTAAAATTGCGAAAACACTGAAAATGGCATGTAAACATGATATCTTCAGTTAGGAGAGGCCAACACTCTTCATATTTGGTATATAGATTTTTCATGTTGCGAGAGAGAGGCGTATTGTTTTTGGTAGAGGTCAAAGGTCATTTGAGGTCAATAGCAGTAAAATTGCGAAAACTTCGAAAATGGCTTGTAAACACGATATCTTCAGATAGGAGTGACCGACACTTTTCATACTTGGTATATAGATTTGTCATGTTGAGAAGAAGAACCCTATTGTTTTTGGTAAAGTTTAAAGGTCATTTGAGGTCACCAGCGGTAAAATTGCGAAAACGCCGAAAATGGCTTGTAAACATGATATCTTCAGATAGGATTGCCCGACAACTTTTATACTTGGTATATAGATTTGTCATGTTGAGAGGAAGAACCCTATTGTTTTTGGTAGAGGTCAAAGGTCATTTGAGGTCATCAGCGGTAAAATTGCGAAAACACTGAAAATGGCTTGTAAACACGATATCTTCAAAAAGGAGTGACAGATACTCTTCATATTTGGTATATAGATTTGTCATGTCGAGAGAAAGAAGCCTATTGCTTTTGGTAGAATTCAAAGTTCATTTGAGTTCACCAGCGGTAAAATTGGGAAAATCCCGAAAATGGCTTTTAAACATGATTTCTTCAGATAGGAGAGACCGACACTTCTCATGCTTGGTATATAGGTTTGTCATGTTGAGAGGAAGAAGTCTATTGTTTTTGGCTGAGGTCAAAGGTCATTTGAGGTCATCAGCGGTAAAAATGTGAAAACACCGAAAATGGCTTGTAAACATGATATCTTCAGATAGGATTGCCAGACAATTTTCATACGTGGTGTATAGATTTTTTATGTTGAGAGAAAGAAGCCTATTGCCTTTGGTAGAGGTCAAAGGTCATTTGAGGTCACCAGCGGTAAAATTGCCAAAACCTCGAAAATATTTTGTAAACACAATATCTCCAGATAAGAGTAACAGATCCTTTTCATATTTGGTTTATAGATTTGTCATGTTGAGAGAAAGAAGCCTATTGTTTTTGGTAGAGGTCAAAGGTCATTTGAGGTCATCAGGGGTAAAATTGCAAAAATTCTGTGCCTAAAATTTAAAGAAAAATCTATCACGCACTGTCAATTTGAAAGCAGGTAAGGTATTTGATGGCAAGGAATCACTAAGCCTTTTGGCTTTCTGGTTAGATAAATGATTTACTAGATAAATGACAGGCTAAGAGCGGCTTTTTAAATTTCTTAAACCCAACTGCTACGGAAAGCCCTGAAAGTGGGCTTTATAATGTTTAATTTATTCATTATTCCAATGTAGACCTTGTCACTGCCCCTTATTTCTCAGAATGTTTAATTATCACCACGGTTTACATTTGACCTCACCAGTGTTAACCATTGACCTCCACACTATTTCAATGTATGTCAAGGGTTGGTGCAAATAGAAGATCTCTCTATTTATAGAAAACTTCCATTGTGCAACAATTGGTAACCATCTCAATATGGTCAAATCTTTATGTAACTTGTCATGTTAACTACCCCAAATGCTTACATATTCATTTCGTCTTTAACCATATTGTAGTCTGAATCATCATTCAGTGTTTGTTTATGCGAAAAAAAAGAGAGAATTTTGTGGTTAACTGTTGGGTACGTCAAGAAATACATTACCTCACCCATGGACTTTCTATACATTGGCAGATCATACTGCACGTTAGGTTTGCACTACCATAGTGCGAGAAAAAGCCCACCAAGATGGCCATTTGCTTTGGTTTTGTGTGAAAGTTTGGACTTGCTCAACTAAATCAACATATTTCGCAAGGAAGTACGTATTGTTATTGTTTCTCATTGAAGTTAAAATTTTGTTTAAAATATTACAGAGTTGTTGTCAAGTCATACAAATTATGGCTTTATGGCAGCCATCTTGGTGCACATTTTCTATCCCAGTCAGTGATGACAATCTATGGGTAGGACCTACTTGTTACATGCTCTGTCCATGTATAAAGGAAGTCTATGCCCCTCCCCCTATCACGAAAAATAAGCTGGAAAAAATTCTTTGGTTTTCCCCATAACAGTACATTCAATTTTTAAAGTAAATGGAGCCTTTCACCATCCAGAGTACTATTTTCCCCTCCCCTTCCCTCGTATGAGCTACTTGAGGAAGGCAAATCTTTATTTGAGCTCCCAGCGCTGATCTGACACGCCAGTATACTGGTCTGACAAATTCAACTTTGACTACTTTCCTGTAGCTTGAAAAATAAAATGGCAACCTCCTTGATTCAAAGCACTTAAAACGAAAATTTGGAAATTGCTTAACCTTTATACAGGCTTCTGACAATCTGCAACAAAAATACATGGGACAAACTCCACTCCCCATTTCAATGTTGAAGTTACAGGATGCCTTGGGCTGCCGAAACATTGAATGGATGCATGGAGGATGGTGATCCATTCACTGCTTGTTTTGCTTGTTTTGTCCCATCATTTTTGTCAAGGGTTGTAGCATACTTTACTAAGTTTTGCTCATCAAACAGGACAGGATTTATGAGGTAAGTGAAAGCATTCTATTCTATAGAGGAAGTGATTTTAGATTGTTTTCTAAATGGCAATTACAAAGGATTGTGGTTTTGGTACTTGTTGTTTTTGACAATCCTATTTGACTAAAGCAAAAAATGACACATACTACCATTCTATCCCACAATCCTTTGCAATAGCTGTAGAAGGGTCTATTGATCATACTTGACAAAAGATGCAGTAGCCTGAAACAAAGACAAAACAAACACTGTATGACAACAATGACTTAAGAAATTATTGTACAGTGTACCATTTTAGATTAAGTGAATAAGGTTTAGCATTTTATATTCCATCTTAGGAGTTAGGACTGGCCTGTGAAGTTGGGGGGTGTTGTACCATCAAGGTAATTGGTTCCAATGCTTTGTTACATAAAGTTTGGAAAATTTGACTTATGGTGCACTTTTAGTGGTACTTAACTACATAGTAACTCATGATGGTCCAATGTACTACGGTACCTTTCATATTATGTAAAGAGAAGACATGCTTCTACTTTTTGTTTCTTTCAGCATACAAACCATCTTTTCCATGGAGGTCATTTAAGTTACATTCCAATCAATACCAGTAAAGTAGCAGGAGTTTTACTCTATCCTAGTGGTGCAGCAATGGACATTCTTAGTATCCTTACATTGTAATTGCTCTGAGAATGTAGTCACATGATAAATACATGAAGGTGTTTGCTTTATAATGAAGAGCATGTGCAGTTGCCCCAGACTTTATTTTAAAAGAGCAGCTAAATTTCAATCAAATGTCCTCTCATTTCTCTTCCAAGTATCTTTCATAATGTTACAGGACATAATATTACATAGCTTGTAGTTGATTGTCATAATTTTCAGATTTCAGTGAGAAAATCATTTATACGTCATTCATAAGAGTCTGTTATAGTTCAAGTTCAAGAAATTTATATGGCGCATTATTTAAAATAATTATAAAAAAAGATAGTCTGCTATCCTTATGCAAATTAGGATGACTACTGCATATCACCCTTTAGGGTGAAGTAGTGATGGTGCTTGGATAAACTAACTATCTACATTTCAGCAATCACCACAAAATCTCTGTAAAAATAGGTGTGTGTGTGGGGGTGGGGGGTGGGTGGTATCTCCTCTTCTGGCATTTTACTGCACGAACAAGTGTAGCTTCACACAAACAACCCTTCCATTGTCAGACTGGCCATGTTTTACTGTCACAGAAGAAGTGCCTTTCATTAAAGAACATTTTCAAATTCATTTAAAGGTTCACATTCATTTCCTCAGAATTCAATTTTTGAGTTGTTTAATGAAATCTTTAAGTTCAATTATTATGAAATTTTTGTCAATCTAAGAACAGATTCATTTAATGTTTAGTTTGTTTGCTGCAATGAGTTTCAGTTCAGACAAACTTTTGAAGTCTTGAACAGTGGGAACCTGAAGAGGGAAAAATATTTTGTGTGGGTGGTATACTTTGTAGATTTAAAGTTGACGGTAATGCCCCTGTCACACTGTTCTGTGCAAGCTCTGCATGCAACTTGGGGGTGACAATTTTTGCTGCTCGCAGCTCCCGCAGGTAGCACAGACCTAATGAAATGTCACCCGTATGTTGCCTGTACTTGTGTGCAGGTGTGCACAAAAGTGAAATTTGCCCGCAGCCAAGTTTGGAACATGCTCAAAACATGTTCCGGCTGTTTGCCGGCAGAGGTCCCCACAGAACACTGAAAGGAGACTCGTAGTGGCGGCAAGTCACCAGCAATTAACCCGCTTGAAGAATGTATATGGATCATGGACCATGTGGCAATTTTGCACAAGGGTGTATCAGATGCAGGCATGGAGTGTGCATTTTGGGGGCAAGGAACGGTGTTGGGTGTTGGTACTGCCAACTTGGGTTCATAGGGTCAATTCTGGGGGTATGGAGGGAGGAAAGTGAGGGTATGTTGTGGGCGAGTTACTGTCTCCTCGCTGGTAATCCAGGGGCTTTCTTCAGGCAAGTTGCTGGTGTTCTGTGACTCCCTCTTCCACATAAATATGCAGGCCAGTCGGCACGCATAAACCACACGCGTTGCTGGCAATTCGCAGGTGACACGTAACTGGCACACAAGTAACAAATAATCCGCAGAGCCCGTAAGTGTCCTTGAGCTAACACAGAACTCTCCCACGTGTTGCATGCATGTCACACAGAGAACGTGCAATACCCATTCAAGTATCATGCATCAAACACACACATTCTATGTGAACCCTCCCAAATCTTAACCTGCCCGCAGAAATTTTCTTGCTGCAACAAAAACCTTGCCCGCAACAAGCCCATGTAGTCTGCCTGGAATAGTGTGACAGAGGCTTAAAAAATGTAGGTTTTGTAATAAAACATCTATGTTGTGGACCTCATATTGTATTGAAGGTTTCAATACGATGGGACAAATGGGAAAAGTCTGGAATTTATTTATGGTCTTAAAATTTCTGGAACTTCTTAATTGTTTGTTTTGTAAAAGCTTGCCATATGGCCTGGAAATTTGCAAGCTTAAGCTCACCCTTTCAGTATTTGTGAACATCCAGTGCTGAGAAAGGTGTAAAAATAAAGGCTATTTTTGTGTGATTTTTTTTGGTACTTGACATTTCCACTTACAGGTAAAGAGCAGTCCCCCCAAACTTATTTTGAAGAAAAAGCTAAATAACACAATTTTAATCGTATTTCTCTTCAAAGTATCTTTTATTACATTTGAAGACTTTACTATTGCATATTCAAGGTAAACCAAGCAGTTATTTCTGGTAAATTTTACATTTGAAGAGAAAAAACATTGTCACATGACTCCCAACAGCCAATCATCCAACTGGACACTACTGCACTTCTTATATTTGGGATGACTGCTCCTGCCCTTTAAGTCTTCAAAAAGTCAGGAAAATGTTTTGTCTTTCAATATTTTAAAGTGTAAGGATCCTGTGTAAAGGTACTATCTAAAGTGGTAAATCATCCTTTAAATTGCTATATATTTCATGACGTATGTGTAGTTTTCCATTTGCAAGAGTCACAGTTGCATAAAGTACAAAATGTATTCCTTGACCTTGGTATCCAGCTGTTACAACATTTTACCCCATTTCAGATGGTAGACATGTCCGTTTAAGCCCTAAACCAGAAAACAAAATTGAGAGGTTTCAATTATCTTGGACCATTCGACAGATTGAGAGCTTCACTTACCCCAAATCTGGTATTTCACATCTTTTCTTATAGATTTTGTCTGTTTACAATGGTTAGATGACCAGACTTGCATATTTTCTGAAGATATTCCTTTTGAAATGAAACAAATGTTGCAAGGTGGTAGCTTCCTAGTGTTGAGGAGGTTTGATCTGAGATGAATACCTATATCTTTAAAGTTATTTTATGATGACAATGATGACAACGTCAACAACAAAGAAAAAACCAAGCCTATAGGGGCAGTTGTTTTATGATGATTAGCAACCACAGATGTGGGGTAAAATTGAGGCTTAAGTATTACAGCTTCACATTGGGTGGCAACCATGAATCACAGCTTCACATTGGGTGGCAACCATAAATTAAAGCATCACTTGGGTAGCAAGCATGAATAATCTCTTCACCTGGGGTGGCAACCATGAATTACAGCTTCATGTTGGGTGGCAACCAATGCAACAGATGAAATCAAATGTTGGTACCTTTTGAAAGGCCATTGAGATGTAAAGATGATAGATTGCTCTTGGATGAAAAGCCCATCTTACTGTGACCTGGCCAGGAATCGAACTTACATCTCCTGGTTGCCAAGCTTCTTTATTTCAAATACCACCAAACTTTATCTACTCAGCCACAGCAGTGGTTATGGTTTTACAATATCCAAAATAGAATATTTCATTAAAAATTAATAAACCTATTTTTTTCCAAAGGAGTTAAATTTTTCCTGATCAGCAGTTGAAAATACATGTATGAGCAGTCAGGGTGTTATCTCACATGAACACAATTTGTGTGTCTTGTTCAGATCAGCCTTGCAACTTTTTTAAAATGTTATATTGAAGTCTTTAAAGGTCATGTGACATGGAAATGACAAAATTTGGTATTTGATGTAAAAAGCATATAAACCAAGAAAAAAGTTGCAATTCTCATCAAAATTTGTCAAAAATTAACCATTTTACAGGTCAATATCTGATTCCCACTTAATCATTAATAAATATGAGCTCAATATGCAAATTTGGTGATGTCATGAGAGGGAAGTGTCATATATGGCTAATGTTGTACTTTGTTTTTGCAACCTTTATTTCAAGGACAGTTGTAACATTTGTTTGTCCTGATGGTTTCATTTTTGAAGTTAAAATTTTGTGCTTGAAAATCATCAATACCAGGTACCAAATCATAAACTGTCTGCTGAGTAATTTAGAGATAATTAATATAGGGTTAAAAAAAGAAATGTTAACACTTTGCAACACTCCACATCATTATTTTTGCATAAGCCAAGGTAGATCTAGAAACATTTGAACTTTGATGAGGTATATCCTAGGAACCGTTAAAGTTATTGAAATAATTCCAATGGTTTTTCCTTAGAACAGATCACTCCATAACTGCCAAGTGATGTCATGTCATTTTGCTGACATTTCACACTACTTTAAGAGAATAGTCTAAAGCCAGGTTTATTTTTGATATGTTAAAGAAGAACATATTCTGGGCATTTTGGTAAAAGTTTCACTCATTTTCCATATTCAGTCCTTGAGGTATTAGCTATTGAAGTTGACACATTTTCTATAAAAAGTGAACTTGAAGCAAGCAGATGTAATTTCATGGATTCACATTGTTGCCAATCTTTTGTTTTCTTTTATTTTTCATTCTATTAGTATGACCTTGAATTGATGCTAGTTTCACTCTAAGGCATGTTAAGTTCTTAAAATTCTATTGCTCAGGATGCACCTATGACATCAATGTATCAAAGTTTAGTTGGGTAAAATCAGTGGAAAATTATAATTTTATGCCCTCTCTTACCATAACTAAAGGTTACAAAAGGGTGGACTTGTGTATTAAAACAGGAAATGGCATGAACCTCTACATCTGTTGATAAAAGGTTATTAAAAGTGCACAAAAACAAAATCTTAAGACCTATTCATTCATATTTTTACCATACCTAGTAATAATCTTCAACTTCCAGAAATGAACTCACCGTAATGGATAAATAAACTTATCTTTGGCTTAATCACTTGTCCCAGGGTTGCCCTGTTTTAATGTAATTATTTACAATGACATATTGATTTCTTGGTTGTCTTCAACATGAAGTTATTGTTTTGTATGAATCAGCAAAGGTTAACCAAATCTGGACCGTGTGCATTAAAATACAATAATGCATCCTTTACTGAAGGTGCTCGCACTGGCCCTGATTAGGTCATTCTCATATTATATCTAAGACTTCTATTATCTTCTTCTGTTTCAGGTCAAAGCTACTGTATTGTTAGAACAGATTATACATGCCTCTTACTGAAAGTGTCTGTGAGTTATGATGAAAATACCACAAAAGTTGAACTTGTTGAGGTAATCGAAACCCAGCAAAGAATTATGTCCACTGTTCTCAGGTTTGTACTTCAACAAATTTGATTTGAGTTTAAATTTTGGGTGAAATTTGCATTAAGTGTCATGCCGTAATGACTCCCCTAAAAATGTTTTTTTTAGTCTTTTTTCATCTATATTCTATTGTCAAAGTGGAGTTTATAATGTAGCCAACCCTGGAGCATTTGCTTGTTGCAATCACAGAGAGCTCTGGAATTTTGTCTTCATGAAAAATGTTTGAGGCAATAACATGTGTGTTTGTGTTGACACCTTTGTCTGAACTTGTTAGTAAATCCAGGAAAGTGAATTGATTCTTTCAAGGAAACTGATTCATCATGGCCTATTGAGTTGATGAAAATTTTGGGATGATTAACTCACATTATTCGTCTAAAAATAATTTTTAACTTACATGATATCATTCCCTCTCATTAATCAAAAGTTTTTGCTTTTGTCTATTAACTTGACAGCTAGCTTCATCTTCAATAATGTCATACTTTAATACTGTGAACATCAAACAGTTAGCATAACTAAACAGAACTGCAAAGTTTACATAGTTTCCAGTTGTTCTGTATATATCTGTTTCAACAATAACAACCAAGTGTATGGTGTTAAGCTCGGGTCGCAGTGCAGTGATATCGGATTGGATTGAGTTCCAATTTTGTGAGTTTTACTGAAAATCGGCCCCATATTTGGTCAGAAAGAAGCAGGAACTTGTCAACCTGTGGAAAAATATGAATTGTATCACAGGACTTCGAATATCAAAATAATGCTTAATATTTCATGCAGTCACATCCACAGGTAGCTTTTTTTCGGATACGGACAGTCCCATAAAAGCTGTTTATCAATGGGACCTTACAAAATAATTGGCTTACATTAAATTTTCATGGTCCTCACATGCAAATCATATATTTACACTGGACGGCAAACTTTTGTTTCTTTTTGACCAAAGATGGAAAGAGTTTTTTCTTAGTAAAAAAAGGAATGCAATCTGATCTGATATCGCTGTAGTGTGACTTACTCTTAATTGATAGAGCATGTAAATCTCACTTTTAAGGTCTGGGTCCAATACCCAGGCCAGGCAAAACATAAGCAGTGGAGTAGGGATGACAATCCAGTACTCCACATAGACCTGTTTCCAAATAGCAGTTACAAAGGATTGTGGGATAGAGTTTTGGTGTTTGTCATTTTTGTCAATGGCATTTTACTGTGGTGAAAAATGACGTACACCCAAAACTCTATCCCACAATTCATTG
This sequence comes from Holothuria scabra, assembly GCA_037179385.1. NCBI lineage: Eukaryota > Metazoa > Echinodermata > Holothuroidea > Aspidochirotida > Holothuriidae > Holothuria > Holothuria scabra. The sequence continues at coordinate 20,139,446 of CM074188.1, forward strand.
TAATTGTAATTTAGAAATAGGTCTATTAACTGGAAAAGTGGTTATGGGCACCACTAGATTAACCAGAAGGTTATAAGTTGAGGTGTAAAAGTGTATCTAACATAGCCTTACCTTAAACAATAAAAACAAAGAAAATAAAGTTTATCAGTATCGGCAGGCGACACACTCCTGTTTACTTCAAGTTCATAAATTACAAATATTGCAGTTTCATCTCCTACAGACTCAAGAAAAGAATATGAATAGAAGTTCTTTAGAATGTTTAGATATTGATCCTTTTTGACATATCAAAAAGGCAAATTTTTGCCCTGCCATTCCTTTGCCAGGTTATAATTTAAACCAGGCCACCTGAGTCATGAAATTAGTGCCCTTGCACTTAACATGTGGAGCAGACTCTGTAGATGGCACTGTCTCAGAAATCTTAATGCATTCTTCATATGTACACACTTTATACAGAGTCTGCAGACTTTCATCCGTATTTCATTTATGACCATCCAGCCATTTGCAGGAAAAATTAGTAGTCATGAGATGGTCACATGGTTTCACTACTACTGAGTATTCATGTTAAACAATGACCAGTGCGGATGCACATTCTCGAATACCATGACACCATAGAAAGGTACGAAATTGCAACTGGGCGGGCATAAATATCGACATAATCCTAATTGCAGTAAAAAATTATTCAAGCCTAACATAGTAACGTTAGGCTTATTACAAAATCTCATTCTTCATCTGTTGGTAATATAAGCCATTAGCCGTGAGAAGGATATGCAAGTATCTAACTGATGTATGAATCAGTTGTTAGTATTAATAGTGCATATTAAAAAGATACCACTTGCTTTCAATGAATCACCGTCAGTCACATTCTCGTTGACTGTTATGAATATTGCATATTGGCCAGAAATACTACACCGTACTTGACCTGAAACCTTTGTTAGAACAAACAAATCCTCTCTTATTCTTGGCTTTCTCAAGGACAATAACTTTAAAGAAATTTCTGACATGACTCCGCCTTGCTATCTTTTTGTGGAAATTAATCCCCTGTTTTACTTTTTAGGAAGCAGCAGCACAACGATATAAGTTTGTCTAACTTGGTGACACTATATAACACGCTCCTTTTGATGTGTTGTTAAACCCCATCTAACTAAACTATTTACTAACTAACTGCTTCCTATGGAAGGTGCTTTGCCTGTCCTTTGGCATTATCTGCATATGTTCTGTATTACCTTTGTCTTTTTTTTCATTTCAGTCCCTTCATCCCTACTGAATATATGTATTCAAGAGAGACAAAGAAGGGGAAGAAGATAATATTGTCTGATTCAACTGGAGTGTGAGTATTATTTTGAAATTCCCATCAATTTTGCTTTTTTCTGAGGAGCCATTCTTATTGTTTGACATTGCTTAGGACTTAAGTCTGGAAGAACAAATATTGAAAGAAGTTCTTTATTAAGTCTGCTTTATTAGTGGCCTTTTTACACCAATATGAGGTTATAATTTTGAGTTATTAAAGAAGTTAATCTAAGATGTTAAGCAAACTAACTAATGAAAAAGTCTGTGGCTGTTTAATAGCAGATAATTCCTAAACAACCTTGTGTTACAAAGAAGTTTGCCAGGGACTAACTGCAGATATTGTCTTGTAAACTTTCTTCTGCTGTTTGTGGAAGTACTTTAATTTCCTTTTATGTAGTAATAACTAATAAAGTTCTCTTACCTTACCTTACCTTACCCTTACCCTTACCCTTACCCTTACCCTTACCCTTACCCTTACCCTTACCTTACCTTACCTTACCTTATCTTGTTATTATAGTATAAAAAGGAGGTAAAGGAGCTGCAATGTAGATTCCATTGACCAACCTGGCAATTTATATCCCATGTAGATGCTTTGCGCTCAAAGAGTTATTTCGGTTGGTGAGGATTGTTTTCAGATGAAAAACAGTTTTAGCTATGGTTGTGCTGTATATTATACCCTGTCCGCTGAGTTGCTCAGGACAACTGCTTCATCAATTGTCCTCTGTTTACTGCTGGACTTGTGGTTCAATGTCCTGCATTGTTTATATCTGTACATATTATGGTCCAATATCATCGCTCTTATGACCATCAGTGAATGGTGACTCCATTTCTACAGAAATGGAGTGACTGTCCTTTTTATACCTTGAAAAAATCTATTCATAATTACCAGACTAGACAAGCTGACCAGCTACATACCCTATTCGTTGATAGAGAGGCTTGCAAGAAAAGTCTCAAGTACACATCTATTATCGCCAGGAACACACTTCTTCAGATTTATCAGCTTAACCCTTCAGTTGCCTCTTTGAGGAAAGGTTCATCAAAATATTTTGTCAGTACTTCTTAATGTTCCTTGGGTATGATAGGTTGGTGGGCAGGGAGTGTAGAGGGAGGCCGTACAGGGTGATTTATGTTGATCTTCTGTTTATATTGTGTCCACTCTCTTTGTGAGTGCTTTTGTTTCTCAAGCCCAGAAGGGTTTTTAAGAGTACTTCTATTCACAACTATTATCTTTATTAATTTCTTCTTATTTGCTTATATTATCTTGTTCAGTTACTGTTGTGATAAAACAGATACATGAAATAAAATGAAATAAAATGAAACAGTATTTGGGAAAAGTGGTTTACTATTAGCAGGAATCTTTTTTCTAAATGCAGGATATATCTTTATTTTCAAACAAATTTCATCTTTTTATTTTGTTGCAGAACACACTCATGGAAAGAATTTCCAGTTTCTGAATGTGAAAGAGACCCATTATTCTGTCATTTTGGAGCTCACCCCAGAGAAGCTTTTGTTCATGATCATAAGGAAGCTGTCCTATATGACTTCAGAGTAAGATTAACATTTACTGTAGAGGAGGGATTAAGCAGTTACATGATTCTGAAACATTAGTTAAAAAATCGTACAAATATTTCTCATGTTTTTATTACAAAAAATGTTTTGTTATATTTTAAAACATAACCATTGCATTTCAGAGATAAATTAAGAAAATATTGTGCATGAATTTTATGAACAGATTATTACAAAATTGAAGTAATATTAGTCGATGATAAAACATCATTCCTACCAGGATAAACTGTGTCATATTGAGATGGTCGCCACTTCCCTTTAAAGTTACTGATATTACCAATGATCTCACAATTGCATCAAAATATGTACAAATTATGATCTACATTTAATTGTGCAAAAAAAAAAATGTAAGTGCAACTCATCAACCCAGTTCAACCATTTATTTGTAAACATTAGCGAATTTATAGCAGATTTCATTTAATATTGTGATGCTGTTCTTAAGTTCAGTGTAGATATGTGAGTTAGTCAGGTAGATGGAGTTTTAGGGCTTAGTGTATAATCAATTAGCTTTTTCCCAGTTGGTGCTCACTGGCTTGTTCCCCGACTCTATTGCCTATGTTGAGTACCTGCTAAAATGGCAGAAGGTTCCATTTTTAAAGTACCCAGTCAGTAGTCAAATTTCATACATCTCGACTGCAAGCCATATGCTCTAACCACCTGACCATGCAGTCAGTATGTAAGAAAGGATTACATGGCAGTGTTAAGTTAAGAAAATCTGATTACCGTATGTTTTCTAATAAACACCCTTGTTCGAATTACATTTTTGAAAAGGGAGGGGGGGGTTTATTTGAGGGTGTATTTTAATCAAAAATTAACTTACCACTAGAACCTACACTTGTGTCTTCAAAACAATCTATGAGTTTCTTACTAGTAGATGTACAGGTGAAAGTTAATGCGATACTGTTATCGGAACTTATCTTAAATTGTGATTGGCATTTTGTTACATAAGTTGGAAACTTCTATGTGGATGTAACTACAAGCTGTGTTCATTTTGGAACCTTTTTTGTGTGATGACTGCTAATTTTGTGTTTGTAAAACTTTGATGTGTCGTGCGTGGATGTACATGTACAAAGGTAAACTGTTTTTAACATTAGACTATTAGGCTACTGTTGTAATGTTAACAATAGGCTTAATCTGTGGTTTGGGCTTGTAGCGTGAGGAGACCTTGGCCTAGGCCATTGTTACAAATTTTGAAGGGACTGTTTATTAGAGGGTGGGAGTGTTTATTAGGGAACATATGTACTTGTTTTGGCACAGCATTAAAATTACAAGTAGAAGTTGATATTTTGTTACAAACAGATAAATGGGATGATCTCTTTTAGAATTTAAGTTCAAACCATGTTTAAAACTGTCAGAAGTTTTACCAAAGTTGAGATTGATGTATATCTGCCTATGTCTGGACTGCAAGCATGGTAATAGAGGAATGAACTGGGAGTTGGTAGGGCTAGGGCCTGTGTCAGTAGCCTGCCAGGTGGGCATTGCTAGGCAATGAAGGGAAATGCATCTGTCATTAGCAGGTAAGGAGGAGCGAAATAAACCTACCTTTCCAATCTACACTACCCCCTACCAACCTGCTTCCCTCCATTCTAACTCCATGTTCCACCTCTTTAGTTAACTACAAGATACACATGCATGATATCATCTGGGCTATGTTCTCTTAGCAGACAGTTGCCATATTGAAGAAGACCATACTTGTCAATTCTGTTCAGCAGAGGAGACATTTTACCCAGTTATGTTATAGTAATGATAGCAAATTTTAAAGAGATGAAAAATCATTTCATTTGTCAAATGAATGGTGCAGCATTTCTAACCAACTAACAACCTGTTTTTATTTCAGAGTCCACCTGGTGTATATAAACCAATTTTTCAGCTGCCAAATCCATGCATGCCAATAGATCAACGTTTTTGTGTTGCCAGGCAACACCCAACCGATCACTTTTACCACTATCTTGCCACCCAAGATGTCTTAATGCTCTTAGATCAAAGGTTTCCACAACATGCTGTAAGTTCGGCTACTTTTAACAGCTGTTCCCTTTCAAATGAATGTCATTTCTTTCTCTGTTTATTGTACCTTGAATGAAATTGGCTTCATTTACATTTGCAGATAAGCAATGTACTACTCCAATCTTGAGTCTGGCATTATGTCACTATGTGATGCATGCTAGGGCTTTGATTGTATCGAGATTCATTGTAAATTACGACACATATGATTAACGATTTCGTAAAATGCTCCTTACCACTAATTACATATGGTGTCCTTCCCACACCCTTCTTCCTATAGTTCCTATTTTCAGGCTAGTCCACTATCCCTGCAACTATTTTCTACTAAAGATTTAGTGGTTAAAAACCCAAGTTTACTGTTGGTTGACCCATTAAGTCTCCCATGTTGAAACATGTCTTTACTACATGCATATATACTTTGCTGTAAGCTAGCAAGTCTTAATACCATTTGGAGCTTTTTGTGCAGACATGGAAATACATACTACTCAGGAATTGACCAGGGCGGATCCATGGTGGGGGGCTTGTGAGGCCCTAGCCCTTTCTTTTTTGCCACATTAACAATAAAAAGATACAGGAAATTAGCAGTGCAACACCCTCACACCCCTGATTCCTCTATAGTCAGCCCCCCATTTTGGAATGCCTGGATCATGCCTGTTGACAATTATGCTGGTACAAGCTGTCAATTCTATACTGTTGGAGAGCATCAGTATACTGTACCAGTAGGCTTACTCAACATTTTTCTAAAACACTGATATGCTTAACTGTGATATCAAAAAGTAGTGGCCACCAGAGAAGAAAATCTTGACTGAATGTAGATAAAAACTCAATGAACCTGCAGTGTTATATTACTTTATTTAAACCTATGAACTGGCACAGACTTTAACTAAGAATGTACATTCTTTGCATATTTTTGACAGTGTTGAAAATTCACAAATGAAAATGAGGTGGTTTGGTGATTCCTACCCAAGAATTTAAATGTGGAAAAGTGTAGGGCAACAGGCTCCTAAACCTTGTATCCTGATGAAACTGATTTTTTTATATTGCCAAAAGATATTACATATACTAAGTAAAGCTGTGTATTACTTCATGGCCTATTTGCAATAAGTCTGCCACTTTTTCAACACAGAACTAAAAAAGACAACACTTCCTTGCTGTAGTAACTGTGGTTGGAGTGGCTAAGGGTCAGGAGAGGTTTTAAGAGTTTTGAATTTTTTTTATACAAGTTAATTTTTACTCCATGAATGTACTAGAAAAATAGCAACAGAAAGCACTTCTCTGTTGTTTTGCCTCCTGATGTGAAAAGTTTTTGTAAAAGGAAAACATTCCCCTTAGATTCCTTCCCCAGGAGAGACCAATCCTGTAAAACAAAGTTTTGATAGATGGACCTTAACCCAGCAATACATATTTAAGGGAGAGAAATTTTCCACGTTAATATTGCTTCGATGTGTGTTAGTTAAACAGTTAGAGTTTTACGGCCCAGTTTCCAACCTGTTGGTTCAAGTCACGCCGGCCTCTGCCTTTTTTCCAGTTGTGGCACACTGGCTTGTTTTCCCTACTCCATTGCTTATGGAGAGCATCATGAACAAAGGCAGTAGGGTCCTTTTTTAGAGTCTTTGGTATGACTCGACCTGGGAAGCGAACCGGGGCCTTCTGCGTGATAGGGGGATTCTCTTACCATTAGACCAAACATGAGGTCTGCATCTATGTGTGAAACTGAGTGATGATGAAATGAACTTAGCTGACATTACTTGATAAGTATGCTTGAAAAAAAAATAATTTGAGGAAACATTGTGTGTAGGTGTTACTGTGTATCACATTCAAGAGAATATGTGTGGTTATTATGAGTTATGATATCATTAAATATGGCATCCCTCTCTTAACCATTGTGACATATGTTATAGCTGGGGTGCTTTAGAATTGAATTATATTAACTGCTACATTTAAACAAAGTAAAAGGCTGCCATTTCCTTATTCAGTTCATGTAGTAGATTTTTTTTTCTGGGAGAGAGTGCAAGTGTAACTATACAGTCCCTTTAAAGCAAAATTTGAGAGCTTCCTAAACTGTGTTCTGCATGATATGGCATGAGAAAATCTGTCCGCGTAAAGAAGGGCAGAACGAATCGGCCGATCAGGGAACGAACTGGCCGATTTTTTGATGTCATTTAACCACAAGAGTTGTTTGCTTAGTCAGCGCAAATATTTACCCTGCACGAAAGACAAGAACTGACCATTGTTCTCTTACAGTTTTGGTGCTAAATATTTCCTATAATTCCATCAAACCAGGACCGATTTTTCTGGTTTAAATTTCGTTTTAATGTCAACCTGTCCATCAAGTTCAGTTTTAGCGAATAATTCTCTATAACTCCGAAACTTACGTCATTATGCTTCAAGCCACTTTTTGTCCACTGCAAGTGACTTAACTGCAAAAATGTGACATCTGGAGATATAATCCCTAAAGCAGGCGAAGGCAATTTTGTCTTTCCTTCAAGGGGACGAAATCTGTAATGGATTATTCAGCATAAGATAGATTTATGTAAGAGGAAGAAATACACTTTTAAATAATATTGGTAGAAAATTTATACCCTTCCTGTTTGTATTAAAGTTCAATGGAACTTCTTAAAAACATGAAACTGAAGAAAGTGTTTTTGACCATACACCTTTCCCAAACCCAACCTGTCATCCCCTCCTACGATCTACATTGATCTGGGTTTTGAGAAACTCTACAGAATATGGTTATGTGATTGAAATATTTATTTGCATCCTGGTGCAATATGTCCCTAAAAAAAGTGCATCTGTGCATTTGAAACAAAATTAAATAGTTTAATGACATCTTAATTTATTTACAGGTTCTGCAAACCGTTCATAATGTGAAGGGAATGCCTAGTTACTTGGAAGTTAGTGCTTATGATGGAGCAGAAAACTGCAGTATTGTAATGGTTGGAGACCATTTTGAAAAGCAAGTTCACTGTTATTTTGTAGAAGGCAAGTATTCATCTTTGGGAGAATGAAAAAGTTGCGCTTTGATAGGAGAATGTGATTAAGTTAGAATTTTGAAGCAACTGAATAATTCAAACTGGTCTTGGGGATTGTTTCAAACTCATTTAAAAAAAAACTAAATAAATACTGTAAAACAATTTCTTCAAGCCTAGTTGGGACTATAATTTCTAAAAATCTGAAACATTTTCATAATTTAAACAATAGCCGTTGTTTGCTTGGAAGGGTTTGTCAATGCAATGTGATTTTCAACAGGATAATTTAAATTAATTATGGTTTGCAATATCAAGTCTAATGCATTATCTGCACTAGTAATATGTCAATAAGCTGTGAACCTACGCTTAATGCTACATGTTTTCATGGCAACGTTCTAGTATCCTGTGAAGTCTTTCCTTCCTTTTTACAGATAAAATGAAGTCAGTCCCAATATTGTACTCATTACCTTGGAAAGTAACCCCATTTTAGTGAGTATCCATTGCATTTATCCATCCAGAATTCTAAGATATTTTTAGTTGATCATATGTACATGTTTAAAGTGACTTACTCAAGAAATTGTCCATTTTAAAATTCATCCCCCTAACATACACATTACATTTACTTCATTGGATGCTGTGTTCTCCTCAACAATATCCCCATGCAATTCATACCATTTTTCTGTGCTGTTTTTACAATGTCCTAGTGCTACTCTTACAATGTCTCTGTGTTACTCTTACAATGTCTCTGTGCTACTCTTGCAATGTCTCAGTGCTACTCTTACAGTGTCTCTGTGCTACTCTTACAATGTCCCTGTGCTACTCTTAACTTGTCTCTGTGCTACTCTTACAATGTCTGTGTGCTCTTCTTACAATATCTCTGTGCTACTCTTAAAGCGGCTGACTGAGTTGGTTCATTAAATTCAACAAATTTTTCCAAACCTGTTAAGTTTTCTTCATATACCAATGACAAATGTCCAATCTTAGACAATCCCCATAGCCTTCTTACATAAAACTGTTTTAAGAGAGAGTACTTAAAGGTTCAAGTCTGTTTTCAAAAATTCGTGACCAGACACTTTTTCAAATTTTGTGCAAAACCGTTACAAGTCAGGACACTAGAACATTCAAAATTTTAACATTTTCTGTGACTTTTGGACTTGAAAGCTGGCTTCTTATGCTAACTGTAGGCATTGTCATGTGGTAGTGATCTTTTGAGACTCTCATTAAGTTATCAATATCAACTCAGTGAGCCTCTTTTAGTTGTCTCTGTGCTAGTCTTTCAATATCTCTGTGCTCATTTGTCTCTATGCTACTCCTACAATGCCCCTAAAATGTTTCTGTAAAAATACCATTGAGTTTGGTGGTCAGCAAAAGCAACGGGTAGGGAAAACAAGCCAGTGAGCCACAACTGGAAAAAAGGCCTTGGTTGACTCAACTTAAACCAATTGGTTAGAGACTGGGCTATAAATCTCCATGTAATTAAATAACTACAATCAATGTCACTGTGCTTCATGTCTGTGTGCTACTCTTATGATCTCTCTTTTCACTGGGCTACTATTAGCATAACCATAAAAATAGATAAACTGTTTTAAAAAGTTATGTGATTGTTTCCTCTTTGAATGGGTTTCAAACATGAAAGAAAACATTTTTGGCTGGGTTGATATCTCTGGTTTATTGACCAGTAATGACCAACTAATTGGTCATAGATTCAAAATTAACCTTGACTATGAAGAAATGGTTGAAGTGATGACATTTTGAAGTGATGAAGCTTACAAACTGGAAGTGTGTGGTCCTAGGTGTGGCAAGTGTTTCATCCATCTGAACCAACCTTTCAAAACAAAACCAGTTTGATGTAAATTGTTGGTCTGGTTTGCATAGGCTTATCCAAAATATGAAGCATATTGTTGCATGAAACAGTGTGAATATAAGAATATACAGGAAAGAACTGTTCCCACCCCCGCCCCAACTGAGGATTCTAAAATTAAGTAAAATACTTTAACACAGATTTCACTTCCAATGCACAATAGGTTGCACCAGGTTGCATATAACTTTCAAAGTGGCTGAGCCCCAAGGCTGGCTGTCATCCAGCATATTGCACCCTCCTGACCCCCAGGGTGAAATCCTGGATGATCACTGGGTAGAAATTTGGTATTAGTTGTAATCATTAGCAGTTCTCTGTTATTCTGATATCCATTTCTTACCTTACTGTTATTTTATGTGAAATTTACATGCATCGGACTTCTATGTGAAATATATTTGAAAATTATTAACTGTCTAGTATGCTAAAGAAACTGAAGTTTCACATTCCTACCCACACCCTTTATTAGGACTGCATGAAGTTATTTGATATTTACAAAAATGCAACACAAATAATGATTATCTGCTCTTACTTTTTTCACTTGCTAACTCCTGGTTTATGCAATAGGACTTTCTGATTACTTCTTTTTATTGCTTGTGCTAAATTAGACAATTTGTACCGGTGTCTTATACAACTGTAATGGTATTGTGGATTTGCAAAATAAAAAATGCAATACAAATATGAAAGTATGTATGAAGTTTAAAGAGTGTTAAAGAAGTTCTTGCTAAAGCTTAATCTTTCTTTTACACAATAAAGGGAGGTTTCATGTTCAGTTTTCTGTGTCAGTGAGTTCTATTTACACATATGCTTTAAAATGAATGCATCGTAGGTTGCAGAAAACATATCACAACCATCTTGGAAAAACAGTAAATAAAAAATAAAATTAAAGAACCTCATCCTTCTATTTGTGAACAAAAAACAATGTAAAATAAAACATGTTTTGTTTTACTTAGCCTTATTTGAATTTGAAGAAACAGTAGTTCCAGAATTGATTTTTTTTTTTCATGTTTAGTGAATGGGTAGAAGTGATTGATGGGATCAGTAAATGTGGTAATCCAAATATTTGGGAAAGATTAGATCAACCTTTAATGGGATTAGCTGCCTGTCAGGTGTCCTTAGAAGACAAGAAAAGTTGGAATGTTATTCAGGTGAGTTTGTTTAAAAGAAAAAAGATAATGTTCTTTGGTAATTTTAAATGTTATTTCATAAATTATGTTTTATTTGATATTGTTGTTCAAAGCTACAAGAATAGATTACTTACCTTCAAGTGTAAGCAAGAGTCATACCAATGGAATAATGCTGATCTGGTTAAATTCTCACTCCACACAGTAACAATTGTCTTTACTACTCAAACTTTGGCCCCGTGTTTATAGCATTATGTTGAGTGATTACGGGATTGCAGCAGCTGTTTTCAAAATCCCTACAAAGGAAAGTGCAAGCAGGGAATTCTCCCCTACAACTTATTGTTTAAAGCAATCATTGACTGGACAGTGTGAAAATTACATTGCTTGAATGTCAAAGTGCAGTTATCAACTGTATTTAGAGCTATAGGGCTAGGGTCAAATGTGTTTGGATAGACAGTTGAGCATAACTACTGAGCTGGATTGATCAAAAAGAATTTTATGATACATTCAATCAATGGTCAATCAATCATTTAAATAATTGGTTTTATAATAATAATATTAAAATTATGCTAGGTTTTGAAAACCCAAGAAGAATGTAGATTTATTGAACTATGTGTAAATTGGGTTTGTGATTTTTCAGACATTTAAGTGAAATTCAGTGATAATGGCTCATGTGTTGGATTAGGGTTTCTTAGGTGCATGAAAGTTGGAAGCAAAAATCCTGCAGTTTGGCAGATGTTGTGACTATCAATACAATTGCATCTGGTAAATGTTCAGGGAGCAGTCAATAACTATTCACAATACTTTCATTTGTCCACAATGCTGTGAATAAGACACAGGATATGCATAGATATATACAGTAAATGGGAGAGTAATAATTTTTATAGAATTCACTATCATGTGATCAAATATAATACCATTGAGCACAGAAATAAAATCATTTCTTTCTATGCCTTTCTTCTTGACAACTCTTCGTACATCTGTCGATGATTTTGCATGGAAGTTTAACAAAGTTGATTAAAATTTCACTTGGAATGCAGTGCCTAGACACTGTTAAATCATTATAGAACTTAGTTTTACCAAAGCTTCCATGTTTTAAAAATGAATTTCCCCAGAATTTGCCAAAATTTTTGTTGAAATCCAGTGACTATTTTCTTGGCATGGATTGGTCCAATGGTTTTAAGACTTTTAATATTACTGCAGAAATCAGTCCCAGATATGTTCTTCATCAGTACCCACAATTTCCAAAATATTGTTCAAAATTGTCTCAGATTATTAAAATTTACTGAAAGTGAGAATATTTGAGGTCATAAATGAAAACAAATTAGCCATAGATAGTTTATTATGACAGATGACTTTTTTAAAGGCAGTAAACTCTCACTTCAAGCTGCAATTTTCCGTTTTGGTCCACAGAAGTTCTCAATTGGCATAGCTCTTTGATTGACAGCATGTTCAAAAATGCATGCATATTGTAGCTCATATCATATTATACAGCATGTACTGTACTGAGAGTGTTTAAATTGTAACATTGGTGTTTTGTATATTCACTCTGAAGTGATAAATTGAGATCGTATCTGGATGGGATGAGTTTTAGACATTGTGGGAGTGGGGGGGGGGGGGGGGGTGAGAATTGGAACTGTTTGAGGTGAGAGGGTCAGTCCTTTAAAGTCATTACATGATTACACCAATGGGTTTATTAGTTATTTTTTCTTAAAATTTAACAACAGATTCAATAATTAAATTTCATTCATACTTGGTAATAATCTTGAACTCCTATTGGTCCATTTTGGTCAGGTGACTGTGCATAATCCGCAATAAACCCAAGTAACCCTTCTTTATCCTCCGTTGATAAAACACGAACGAACCATCGGTGGAGGAATACAATAAACCCTGATACTACATAATACAGTACCATTAGGGTTACAGGCTTACAAATCATTTGTCCACTACTTCCTATCTATACAGACTCGATTATGCCTAGGCTGCATGCATATGTGCTGTATTTATACCATGCTATGCTATTCAGTGCTTGCTTCATGCTTTGCTTGCCCGCCCCATGCTACTGATGCCCTAGTAATATACAGCTAAGTTACAGGGATAGTATGGGTTAGGATAGGTAGGCTCTTCTTATGATTTTAACTTGAGTAGTCAAAACCCAAAATGATACAACACAACAAAATATAATAAGAAGTAGGCCTAAAGATTCATGGAAAAGATTAAGTCCCCAAATATAAGTGTTCAGATCAATTACTAATGTTAGTACTAACGTTAATGCAAGTGCGACTGTCAAGTATGCCATGGTAGTCCAACTAATGTGAATATTGTAACAGTGAAATGCTGTCATTAGAGTTAAACCTAAAACAATAGTCATTCTAAAGTTAGCCTAGAATTGCCTCAACATGACAAGGTCTAGACGGCTTAAGGCTTTTTTCAAATTTGCGTATTAGTTAAACGTTTTTAGCCTAGGCTATCTAGCCCTAGGTAGCTTACTGTACCTTGTTCAACTTCCTCTGATGTCTTAATCTGATTCCTAGCTTAGGAATTGTGCAGTGCAGACTAGCTTGCATTTGGACCCAAATTTTTAATTTTTGTCCTTGTTTGGATTGCTGCAGTTCTTAAATATTAGCAATATTTCCTCTATGTAGTAACATAGCTGTTACATTCTATGGTTTATGGATCTACCGAATCCAGTTTGTACAATGGTATGCATTGTTCATTGCGCTAGAACATTTCCTGTAATGGTTATCAGGGTTTTAATGTTTCCACTTTTAGTGGAAAATGCTGTTTTCTAGAAACATTTTCTCTCTTTTCAGTCTTTTTTAATGAAAATTTTGTTGTGTATGAATGAACAAGGTTAATCAACACTGGACTGTGCATTGAGTACAGTATAATGCCTTCTCGGGGGTTAATGCTATCGCTGGATGTACTCGGGCTATGCCCTCGTGCATTGCTTGCATTAACCCCCATTCATTTCGTTTAGTTTCGTTTATTTGTTTTTCTACATCATCAAAATGTATAGATACACAAACGTAATGAATATAGTACATACATAACACTGAAGTAGATGGAAGTAAAACTAAAAAACCCTGAGGGGCTTGTCGAGAGTTCTACTCCCCAAAACAACAAAAGCAAGTTACCTAAAGTAGTTGTGTAGCAAACACAAATAAGCAAAAAGAAAAAGAAAAAAGGACAGAAAATTCAAAAAACTAAAGGGAAAGGTAATGAAAAAGAATACAAGACCAGAACCAACCCTTACAAAAACCCCTCTTAACAACCTGGCCCCTTCCCCCAGCCCCCCTCCCACCCATGAAAGCCCTAGGCTTCCCACAAACAAAATGTGCATAGTGACAAAAACATGTATGATGTATGCACTTGAACAGTATGAAAAGTCAACCATGAACCATTGGGCATTATCCACTACCAATGCACAGTTCAGGGTTGATTAACCTTTAGTTATAATACTGTTTATATCAAACACAACATGTCCAGTTAAACTGAGGGAATCAAGAGCTATTCCAGTTTGCAACCATTCACAGTACCATTGAAGCAAAGTATTTGAAAGATTGCAGCTGATGGCCCCAGTTATGCCTGGTTAAATCAGACCATCACTTGACTGTTCGAATTTGTCTACATCGCAAAGACCGTTTACATGGGGCGAAGTGCAATGGAGCATACTGTATAGGGCCTTGTTGAGGATTAATCACACCTTGAAATGAGTTTTATGCTGTAGATGTGAAAAATCTTGGGCATGAGCTGGCTGTGGACATTGTGGTGGTGTAACTTGGGCTGAGGGGAGACAAATATTTTCTTCCATGCTCCAACAGTTTCCCATAGCTAATTTCACACAGTATTTTTTATACCTGACAATTTTCATCTCTGTTAAAAATAATTCCATTTTTATTTTGTTCACTAGATTTCAGGTGCAGGGGACCTGTTTTGCCAAACATTCATTCCACCTGACACAGATGCAAGTCCCAAAGATCAAATAAGGGATAAAACTTCACTTCATTTGTGTGAAATTTGGTTGAAAGCTGCATCAGCAGGTACGGAGGGACTAGTATACGTGAATGATTCTTCAGAAGATCAAGCAGATATTAGAGACACATCAAATGCAAAGAAGTTGCAAGTAGTTAATTCTGTTGCTGCTAAGGATTTGAAAAGTGCTCTTGGAACAAAGCAACAAAAGTTATGTTGCCCAGAGAGATGTCACAAAAGATCAAGGTTTGGTAAGGTTCTCAAGACTAAATTTTGAAAATTAAGGTTACTGTGTTCCTGGGGAATTTTGCAAGAAGTATGATATTTGAACAAAAGGGAATTTCAGACTAAAACATGTCAAGAAAATTTACCAAGTGATTTCCAATTAATGAAAAAAAAATCATAATAAATTTTTTATAGCACAAAATTCATTTGCCAGAACTGTTGAGAGTGTTATGGAAAACAGGCAAGAATTATTCATAAAGGTATCACAAACATTTGATTAATGCTTTGTTGTAAAATTGAAATAACTATTGTAGGATATGCTTATGCAAAATTGTGAGCTGTCTCACTTCAGAAAGTGAACATAGAGGGTTCCCAAACTGAACAATATGGCCCCTCTGAGGGTGTTTGTAGCATCAGGGATGCAAGGTGGGGGGGGGATTATAGGTGCTACCAAAATTGCTCTGCAGTTGGTCAGTTAGTTAGATGGAGTTTTACAGCCGTTTCCAACCTTTTGGTTCAAGTCAAGCCGGCCACAGAATTTTTTCCAGTTGTGGCTCACTGGCTTGTTTTCCCTACCCCATTGCTTATGTGGTGCATCACACACAATGGCAGTAGGTTCCTTGTTTAGAGTTTTTATTATGACTTGACCTGGGCCTTCTGCGTGAGAGGAGGATGCTCCTACCATTTTGCTCTGCAAAAGTCATTAGTGTTGCATGTGGTTTAAAAAGAGTCATTTTATGTTTATATTTTTTTCTGAAAGCCTTGAAATCATGCAGCCACAGAAATGTGTCAGTGACCTGAATGAGGAACAGTACCCCTAAATTTTGTTAAGTCAGTTGTAACATAAAATGGGTATGCAAAGGCAATGAAAAGGCAATTGTCCTTTTTTCTCTGCAACCTTTTTTCTGTTTTATGACACTAAAGGTATCATTTATTCAAGGGTGCATACTCATAAGGATCATTTTTGTATTTAAAATGAGATCAGAATGGTCTATTTCCCCTCATTGTTTTTTCATGTTGTTTATTTCAATTGCCTTTGTTTCTTCCACCAATCAGATTATCATGGTCCATGTTCCAGGTGTTCAAATGTGGAATGCTTGTTTGGGACTAAGGAGGTACATGGCCTCAAGTACAGTGCATCAAAATATAGGAAAAATGTGGTATCGTTAGATCCAGATCTGTTGTTGGAAAGAAGTAAAAAACTCTATGACCAGTGGAAACCTCTGCTGTGTGAAAAATGCTGCGTGGACTGCGTGGCTGACATGGAGTCTTATGGAGATATAAGAGTTAAATCGAAAGGGTTCGTCAAGTGTCTAAAACTACCCTGGCAGGATGACCTTGAACAAGTAAAAACATTTGAAAAAAGGAAAAAAGAATCTCTGGAAAATCAGTTGATGTCACAGAAGGCAACTCCTGTAAAAGAATCTCCATCACACAGTGTAAGCATTTCTGTGATCTTCTATCTTTTATTGGGCTTTGAGATGTTGAACATACATATAAGGCACTATATAAATCCAACCATTATTATTATTATTTGTGGTACTTTGATGATTTCTTTTTTAAATGGTTTATCCTGCTTCAGTAATATTTCTCCAGTTCTCTCTTTTCTCATTTTTTTTAGTGAATTTGGCTTTATTACAAAGGCATGTTATCAAAATAATATGTAAGTGAAATGATATTGAATGTTCACTCACAATCTCACAAACACTCTTTCTTAGTAGAGAGTAGTTGGACCCCCAATTTTTTTTTTTCTTTTGTCATAAAATGCGTTTGCTATATTTGGGTATAAACCTTAGAGCTTGCAGTAGCTTGTAAAGCTTGTACTGGACAACCGTCCTTTAAAGAAAGGAAAAATTACAATACAACCTTGAAACTTAGAACAATAGTCTGAATATGAAGATCTTGATCTGTTAGAATTATTTAATTTGGAAAAACTAAAGTCAATCCCCATCAATTATCTATGAGATAGAAACTGAAGTATTACATCACATTTCCAGACCAAAGTGGACTGAAGGCAATCAAATAAGACATCAGTACCGAGTATTAGTCAACATATATCTTTTTTTCCACTTATCTCCTCCTTATTCTATATCGTCACATGTATGAGATGAAATAGAGATTTTATAACTTATGGGAAAGTTATGTCTCTCTCTATAGAACTCATGCACAGAATAGAAGTCATACCCTCAGCGGGCCGGAGTCACAGCTTATACGTACCCATGATGCATAGCTCTTTTGAGCTATTGTGATCTGCCACTGTCACTCTGTCTATCCATCTATCTATCATATCTGTTCACAATTGCCTTAAATGCTCTGAACTTAAGGGCATATTTGTCGGTGAATTTTAACAAAACTTGGACACATTGGTTTTTGAACATAGGGTTACATTTTGTGTTCAAAAAGTTGAGGTTAAAGGTCATCTAGTGGTCATTACTGGCTGTTTTGTGAATATTTTTTAAAGTGTATCTCCTCCCACAAATAGTGCTCAATGTCTTGAAAGTTGGCCATAACATTGTTTATGTAGTGGTTGTTGAGTCTTGAACCTACATTTGTTTATCCAAGGTCATTCAAGGTCATATGAGGTCAAAAGGTGTGACTTTTTTTGGCACATTGCTATTGCTTTGCACCTGTGAAACCAATAGTCACCAAACATGGCACATTTAATCGACTTTTGAAGGGTTTCTATCTGGTTGAAAAAAAATATAGGTGGTCATCCGAAGACCATGTTTTAAGGCTGTATAAGAAAATAATTTTGAGATATCCTCTTAGATGCATTGAAAAATTGTCCTCATAATTGCTCAGTAGGATGACTTGCATGTGCTAATTTCAAATTTCTTGTCCAATTTGGGATGAATAATAATTGTGATGCCTTTTTGACCAATTTTGTGCCACCTCTCTATTTTAACTAGTCTCACAAATTCAGCTTTAATACTTTGTGTGTCCCATTGAAGTGGACTCCCTTTAAAGCTGTCTTTGTACATGCACCAAAGCATATGACACTGCTTCTAAACTAGCCTTGCTTGTGGAAGGGGTGAAGGCGGCCAAATTTTTTTTATTGTGTTTAGGGAGAAGCTTTTACTTACTATTGTGTTATCACAGCCCATTAAACTTGCCTTCTGCCTTGCAGATTACCAACATGATGAATTGGTCAGGGTAAAAATATATACATGGTTTCCTTCCTTGCCCATTACACAATTTGATGATTGACAGACAATAATACCCCATTCATAGACATTTAATCCTCCTCAAGAAAGCTTAGCCACAGCATGCAGTGCATACAGGGGGAGTTTTCATTACAATTCTGCCCAAAGTACCGCATAATTTTTTGCAACCTAAGTGGAACAGAAGCTTGGTGAAGTGATGATAATAGAGCTCCAGCGGTGGGTTTGGAAACTTGAAATAACTCACTTGAACAATAGATAACTGAGGTCAAAAAATTTACTTTTTGACCAAGATCAAAACAGCATGAACTGAACTGAAAGTAATAAGCAAGGCAGTAGGGAGTAATCATTTTACCCAAGAGAAATTGGAACATTCTAAATTGTGGGTACATCCATTCAAGAAAAAACAGCCATGTGTGACAAGTACAGTCCCTGTAGTGATTAGAATATCCATTGCATGGAGAGTGATGTTCTTGGCATTGGAAGTCTTCACTCTGCAGAAATTCAACAGGTTTGAGCTCTAGCACCAATAGTGCTCTAGTTGGTTCCTTGCATTTGCAAAAGAAACCTTTGTAGTCAGGTCGGTGCATGTTCCTGTGTGTCTTTGACATTAGCTTGGGTGTGCTATAACTCAATAGGGGAAAGTTGGACTTGGATGGAACTTGGTATATAGAACTGCCATAGTTAGAAGGTGTGCCCTATTGTTTCCACTAAATGTCCAGAGTCTGTGAGGTCACCAGGGCTCAGACACTAAAAACCATGTTAAAATGATAGTATTTCAAGTTTGGAAGCTTGTATAGGTTTCATATTTAGTATGTTTAAGTGTAAAAGCAAGGAGAAGAATCATGCTGATTTTTAATTGTGGATGTCAGAGGTCATTTGGGGTCACCAGATGTCCAATAAGCAGTGCCGCCGGAAGATATTTTCGATTGGGGGGGCTGACTCGGGCTGACTATCTAAGCAGAGCGCCACCATCGGTTGGCGCGGAGCATACAGAAAATTTTGAAAAATCGCAACCCCTCAGACAGCTGGAAATGACATTTCCCGGGCTTGTTAATACTATCTAAGCAGTCGTTATTTTGACCTTTTGTTGTAATAAAATGTTCACTTCAAAAAAAAAAAAAAAAAAAACTATATATGGCAAAATTATTGGGGGGGCTGCAGCCCCCCAGTCCCCGCTTCCGACAGCCCTGATATGGAAAACCTTGTAAACCTTGGTAGATTTCATATTTGATACAGAAATGTTTAAGTGTTGTGGGAGACTGGAACAGGTAGGTGGCCAAATGTGGGGCTTGTGGTGGCCTGGGGCAAGATGTGAGATTGTGATCCCTGGGGAAGGGGGGGTGTTTATCCTATGAATACTTACACAACTCAAAAACATGAAATTCCTATATCAATATCATGCTCATGGAAAATGTTACGTCCAACATTCTTTAAGTATAACCTTAGTTTGACATACCCCAAAAAGTTGTGGTTCCCAAGGCAACTTTCTCTCCTTGCCCCTCACCCCAGCTATGCCACTGGTCTCTTCATCTCCATTACATATGGAAGGCTTATAGCTGGAAAAATATTATATGTGATATTCATTCCGTTTTTTTTTTTCTTCTTCAGAATTCCGTAAGTGCCATTGAATTGGATATTGATGGACAAAATACTTCCCTCGTTGTAAATGATGAATTTTCAGAACTTCCCTTGAGTCAGTGCAGTCAAGTAACACTATTTTCTCAAGATAATGATGATTACAAAATAGAAGATATTGACAGTGGTTTTGATTTGGACTGGACACCAATGACACAATCACAGAGCATAAAAAGGCATAGTCAACCAGGATCGATGGGATTTTGAGTCGTCCTTTGAAAACTATGTTTCATTTTTAAATGATACGGGTGTTATCTTTCATAATATTTAAGGACTTTAATGCAGCAGATTCAAGGAAGTGCTAGCAGTTGCTCCTCCTAAATTTCAATATTGAAGAGGAAAATTTATTTTCAAGTGATCCTTAAGAGTTAATGGCAAAACAGGATAGTCTACCATATTCATTCATGTTGGAATGACTGCATTTTCCCTTTAAGGTTTTATTGGTAAGGATTTTGATGAAAGCGTAAGATAATATCACTGATCAGTCTTTAATGACTAAGAAGAGAGACAGGGGAGCCTGTCCTCAGCTGTAGGAAGGCTAAAGCATAACAAATCTATCTCTAGAAATTAAATGTATTTTATGTTAAGCTATAGTATTAGCTTCTCAGAAAAAAGAGTGAAAATGCCTCTTGACTCTCTTTATTGCACAAAGTAACAGCAACCCATTTTGGAATCTGGGTTCTCTATATAAGGAAATACAAAAAAATCAGGATAACTGAAGAACCTGTAT
Organism: Holothuria scabra; assembly: GCA_037179385.1. Classification (NCBI taxonomy): domain Eukaryota; kingdom Metazoa; phylum Echinodermata; class Holothuroidea; order Aspidochirotida; family Holothuriidae; genus Holothuria; species Holothuria scabra. The sequence continues at coordinate 20,159,977 of CM074188.1, forward strand.
TTCTTATTGGCAAGGCTGAGATTGCACAGCTTTCATAGATCATTGTTGCTACACAGTGTTATCTAAGACCTACAAATTGAGGCTAGGCTGTACAACAACATTTTAAGGGTCAAGAGCTTGTATTAGAGAAACTTTGGAAGTTAATGATAGAAAATTCATCAAAGTAGCACTGTAGTTGCCGACATCACTTAGTGATCTAGTGATTTTGTCATTTCCAGAGCTTGGAAAAGTTTACTAAACTCTAGAAATATGACTGCAAGCACTTAATGAAAATTTCTTCCCTCTGGGAAAATTTTGCATGTTTGAAGCAAATAATTACAAGCAATATTGAGCTTTTACTGAAGAGAATTAGATATTTCATGAAGGAAGAGTTGGGAAAATCATACTGTAGTTGACTGATGTCACAAATGACAAATTTCTGAATTTTTTCGCTTTTTAGAGCCAGGGGGTCCCCTGTAGCGTTGCCACTGTCATTAAGTATCATTCATTTATATTGTATATCTTCCATTCCCATATTAATTTTTAGTAATTTCCAGGCGTGTTGATGCATATCACATTTTTTACAGTTTCTTGTGGACACTCCTCAGGCTCTTCATAGTTGTATGATGAATAAATTTATATTTTGTTCACACTGTTTATAATCATGTCTCTTTTAGTGTTCTTAATAAAGGCCTAAATGTTAAGTTATTGTTTACAGTTATCAGTCATTTTCTGAATTACAGTATTCTGAGGCCTAATGACGGCCTAAATATTCAGTTATTGTTTATGGTCATCAGTCATTTTCTGAATAAAACCATTCTGATATTTTTTGAAATGAGACTGAGAAAAAGTCATCAAAACTGAACCGAAAGGAATTAAAATAAGAACGATGACCTTCAAAGTAGAAATCACTGTACAGCTGCAAAAACAGTGTGGAGCTTTAACTTCAGTATAATAAAACTCAACTGGAGAAGAAGGAAACAAAGTTGTAACAAAATTAAATCATTCAGGAAAAAAAATTACGGCCGTGCATCGGGCAATCATGAAAAGTGATTTTTCCAATTTTGATGGCATTTTAAGGTAATCAGCAGCCCACCCAAACTTATTTTGAAGAAAAAGCTTAAACACAATTTTCATCTTATTTCCCTTCAGAGTATCTTTAATTACATTTTATGACTTTACTATTGCATATTCAAGGTAAACCAAACAGTTATTTCTGGCGAATTTCACATTTGAAGAGAAAAAACATTGTCACATGACTCCCAACAGCCCATCATGAAACTGAACAGTCTGCTACACTTCTTCAATTTGGGATGACTGCTCTTGCCCTTTAAATATTTTATATTCTTTCACTGCATGTAAAAGTCACCTTATCAGAATGTGTATGTAAGAAATGAATACTGTATTTATCTTCTATTTCAAGCAGGTGTCAGGGGATATAAGATACTGGTGCATGTGTGTAATATGTTTATGTTTTAGTTACTCCATTGGAGGGTGTACAGAACTGTCAAGCTGCATTCATGTTTCCTTCTATTTTCAGAAAAATGGATTTATGTTACATTTTAAAGCGTGGATTTTAGTAATCTTTTAGTTTTAATTTCATCTTATTTAAGTTTTCTCAATAACATACTGAATTTTTACATAGTTCCTGAATAGGAAGGTTGGTTTTCATGGTGGGGGTGGGGGGAATAAAGTGTAGAGTATCCCCCCATCATGGGCGTCTGCAGGTAAGGGCAAGGGGGACACTTGCCCTCCCTGGAAAATCAAAAATTTGAAAAAAACGTGTAAAAATCAAAGCAAAAACCTGAACAAAACGTGTTTTCCAAGTTTCTATGCCAAAAATAGGATTTAGAAATGCCATTTTCGGCAGGCTGGGAGGCATTTTGGGCTGAAATTTTCTCACGTTTCATGTCAATTCATGGTGAATCAGAGGTTTTGCCCCTGTCTAGGAATTTTGCCCCCACCTGACTTTTTTTCTGGGGACCCCCATGCCCCCCATCCAATTTCATGGGGGTGATATATTTCCCCCATCCCTCCCCCACCCCCACCAGGATCGCCATCCATGCTAGCAGGAAAAAGTTGTTCTTAGAATTCATGTCAAGCAATGTGCAATAACTTACTCTTAATAGAGATACAGGGATGTTACCAAGTATGTTTGGCAAGTTACTATAGCCCCTTTAATTCCAGTGTGTTTTAAGTCAAAAGTGTTCATAAGTTCATTCTCCTAAGTGTTTTACTTCTTTGACATACCTTTTTTGTCTCTCACTACCACAAGGGGACATAATATAACTGTTTGCTTGAAAATTTGCTTGATTTCAATCAATCATATAATGAAGGTGTGTGAATGGGACAGAAGAAATATTGGGTGACTTTTTCTCAGCTGCACCAATGAACTGTTTCCATGCTAGAGAAACCTATGCATTTATGACGATGTGTGTGTTTTTGTATACGTATTTGTTCTTGTGTATACTTAACTTACCCAACAGTCCATGTCTCCAAGGGAATGGCGTGGGGAAAAGCTTAAAGGTATGAGTGACCATCGATTTCTAATTTCCCCAAAAGGCGTATATTTCCTTGAAAGGCATATATTCCTGATGGTTTAGGCTATCAGTGTCTTTGACCAAGTAATGAGTCTATTGGAACCATGTTCTCAAACTATCATGGTGCTCAAACTGTCAAAAGTTCAGGGCATTCCAAGTGTTTTAGGTCTTTCAGACCTCAGTGTTGTCCATTTTATTTGTATCTTTAAGTAAGAATGCAAACAGAAGCACATCGAGCTCAAGCTAATTTGCAGGTCTTGAAATGATCTCAGAATACAAATTTTAATTGTCTGGAATGACCCTTTTGAGTTGATCCCTCTCTTTTAAGCTTTGCACTGTATAATGTCAATCCACTGTGCCGCTTATCTTGCTCAAAATAGCCTTCTGTAAATGTGTAAATACACTTATTCCAAAGAATATTACCTCCGTAACCTTTTTTTACCCAACAACATTACCTCTAAAACAAAACCCAAATTTTTCCTAGAACATAACCTCTACGATTTACACCAGAAAACAGTCTTCCATGAGCTTCTCGGACATTGAAACCTAGGAGCATCTCTCCCCTAGACCTTGACATAGGGGTTTGACTTATGACCCTGCTTGCATCCCTATGGTTGCATTTCTGGGTCTGTGGTAATTCATTCCCCAGAGTTGAAAAGAGATGTGACTGTGTTGTATAACCATGCACAAAGAAAAGTGCAGGATTTTTAAAGTAACATGCATTTCCTGATGGGAAATTGATGGGAATTTTTTTTTTTTTATTTTGGAGGGGGGGGGGGGGAGCAGGTAAGGTTGGAGTCAGCTGAAACCAGCTCTGAACCTGCCGAGTCAAGCTTTTCCCATAGAGCATTCATTATTTTGAGTCCAGTATCATCCATTCCATGCAAATTTCAGGTCCAGCAAAAATGGACAGGAATGAAACCCCAATTCCAGATGAGCTATTAAATTTCTGTTTAATTATTCTTTTACTATTTTTGTCTATGAATTATTCTGCGCATGCAGATTGGTCAATGTTTTGTCTTACATACCTCAATATTTACACCCTCATGCATTACCAGTTATAAAATGCATGCATGCCGTGTTCAATCAAGTGGCAGCCTCTTCTAGTAAAATCTTTTCCCTTAAATTTGTTTTATTTATGTGACAATATCAATTACAATTTGCATTCAGTCAAGCATGTAGGTGCCTATGTCTATTGTGTTTGCCTTTAGAGGGGCAATCATGGGGGTTTGTTTTTCATGATGTTAATTCTGTCTAAGGTCAAAGGTTATGATTGGCTAGAGTGAAGTGGAGACTGTCTAATCTTCCACCTGTGCAGAGTTTTGTTACCCAGTAAGTGTTGTACATACTATTTCTGACTGATAGGATGCAACCTTGAAGCAGACTGGACTGTGACACGAAATGGTAGGGTGGATAACCCTTCTGTTTGGGGTAGACACATACACACATCATAATAGGTGAAAAAATAGGAAGTGGTTTCTTTATGCTTCACCAAGTATCTGAATTCTTCCTGTCACCTCAAGGTAGCAAAGCACCCATTGATACAAATAGCCTATGTTTACTTTGAAAGATATTACTAAAAAGAGACATTGGGACAGCTTTTGAAATATAGTGCAGAACAAGAGGGGCTCTTTTGTCAGTTTGATATGAAAGTAGGCTAGATAAACTTAAATGGTCATGATGTTGCACCCCTTTGGAAACACTATGGACAGTCGACTATGAATATTTGGCCGTGAGGTAGGGAAACCCTGCCATATAGTACTTATCTCATGAAGTTTGGATGGCACATATTCATTGTACAGTCATAACAACCATACTACCCAATTCAAATTCTTTGGTTAGTTGGGCGAGGTACTTGGGTGCTTCATCCCTGCTGCTTGTTTGACGTAACTGTTCACATTGAATCAGAGGGAGTCTAAAATCTGGTGAATTTAATTTAGGGTTCTCATTTTACTGTTCAGTTGAGGAAGTTGCCTGAGAAGTCATCTCCTTTGCTTGGTTCAGCAGTTTCAGCTGTTGAGCAGTGGTGCACAGCAATAACACTCCCATCCATCCCTTCCTTAAAATTGGTAAATGGTTAAAGACTGGGATACACTCAATCCATATGAGGACATAGACCTATTTCCAAATAGCAATTACAATGAATTGTGGAATAGAGTTTTGGGTGCACATCAATTTTCACCACAGTAAAATGCCATTGACAAAAATGACAAACACCAAAACTCTATCCCACAATCCTTCGTAATTGCTATTTGGAAATAGGTCTATGGCAGCATGCTGAGCAATATTGGCAGTGAAACTGCCTGCCTCTTCAAGCTCTGAACACTATCAAAATGAGAACTCAAATTTTGCTAGTGAAGATTCACAAGTGTTCCTCCATGCTCACTCTGGTAAAGGGTCTTTCCTGAGTCAAGCAGGTTCCTGATCCTCAAATGTTAAACCTAAACATGTAAGTCTTATGCTGAACACTGAGTGTTGAAGTATTTGTGAAGGGTTTAAGCAGATAACTCTGCCTTCCCCTTCTTAAAAAAAAAAAAAAGACAAAGAATAGTTTGTGTGATGTTTCTTCTAGTCTTTATTTTACTTTATTTTATTTTGTCATTCGAAATGATTCAAAGCACAGCTACCAATTTCTCGATTTTATCTCTTCATCTGAAGTTATTAGATGATAGCATGAAAATTACTTCTTTGTCACATAAAAATAAATAATAACAAGAAATTATGGATCAATGGAAATCTTTAAAAGCTGAACACATTGTTTCTTTTGGATATTGCATATAAAGAAATTTGTCATGCATTGAGTTAAAAAAAACATTCCCACAAAGAAATGCTACTTTATTTTCAGCCATGCTGACTCCAGTGTCTAAAGAATGATAACCACAAAATGAATTTCAGTATCATCATCAATATAAGTGGAAGAGGATCCTGACACAGGGATAAAAAAAATGTTTATACAGAATAATCATACTGAAATTTATCTTGTGGTTGTCATGCTTTGTTATTAGAGTCAGCACTTGTGCAACTTGAGTAAATATTTCTTTATCGACTATCAGTGCATACCATTTACAATTCTATGGATTCTCAAGCAGTATTCCCACAAAGAGTAATTCAACAACATAAAGCTGGTGTACATGTATGAAAAAAAATTCCTTGGATTTCCTATAAATCAGATTGCATCATTTGAAAATAAGATTTCCACTTGTATTAAACAAGCCAAATGTATCTATTCCTGTAAATGGCAAAACCTTGGAAAACTTAGCTCAAATGACTCAAATAGACAACCTACTTTAATAACACTTACAGCAGTAGACACCATGAAAGAACTATTTTTCTTACTTAAAGACAGTTCCACTGTCACAAAATAGAGGACTGAAGAAAGTAAAATATACTCATACACTTAGTCACAATTATAGAAATGTCTCCCCCAAAAAACGTATCAAATGAACAATGTGCTGATGTGCCAAATGATTTGTGTTAAATTTTATCCATAGTATTAAAAAGCAAACTTGACTAAAAATTCCTACATTGTTAAAGTGAAAACACTGTTGCCTTTATTTCTCATGACAAAGAATTTCTTTTGCAAAACCACTCTCCTTCTGATTTGTATGCATACCATACTGCTAACATTAACTTTTCATACATACCCTGTCCATCCACCCAACCCAAAACCTGAATTTAATGATCAAATGCTGTCCTCATTTTATAAGCTTTCCAATTCATTTTAAAGAGCTGCCTTTATAAAAATTGACTGACAGTTCATTTATGTCCTTCTTATCTTTTCATTATGCAATTGGGTTACAGCCCTATTTTTTGACACCCCAAAATGCTGACACCCCCGCTTTCTAACAAATTAAAGTTCCAACACGGGCTTTTTTTCTGACACCACTATGTTCTGACAACTCAATCATAGATGGATGTAGATATTGTTGGAACATAGAGGTGTCAGAATATAGGCAAGTCACCTGCATTTGCTGGTTCAAGGGAGGGGCTGTTACTAGATGAAAATGAATTTTATAACACTCCATGCTCATTCATATCTACTATGACTACAAAAAATTTCAATCTGTTCTTTGAGATGCAGCAGTTAACATACCGCCCTTGTACTTAGTTTCCAAAACCTTTTAAGCTTGTCGCATGAAGAGATTATTGTCCACTAACATAAGAGGATGAAAGAAAGAGTTTCTGATGGATTTACTTCTAATAACACCTCACTGGTTCCATTTACATCAGGCAAACTCTTATTGAACCACCAATGTGACAGCAATCTCCCCTTTCTTACTCTAACCTCCATGGCAGTGGCAACTTGGGAAGGAAGAATTACCTAAATTAATCTTTGTTTACTTTGTGGTTTCTTCCTCACCACTGTTCCACTATTCAGGCCCACCACAACTTCCTATATTTAGGCCCAGCTCAGCTTTTCAGGGTCTCATGATGATTGATCTTTATTGATACATGAGCTCTCAGAAGTCAAGTTCAGGTTCATGTCAGTCAGAAAGTTGAGATAAGAGGATTAATTATGGTTGGAGTTCTTTTTTTTCATCCTGGCTGATAGGCATTTCGTCTAATGAACTTTTAGACTGGATAATTCACATGACACAAAGATAACTTGTCATTTTCCTCTATGAAAAACTTTGAACATCTTAATATCAACATAATTCATTTATGTTACCAACATTTAATTTCATGTTGAATTTGAAGGCTCTAAACTCTCACCCCATACCGTACCATTATAACTACTGTATACTAAATTAACTTTTGATATTTCAGGACTTAAATATTTTATATTCAAAATAATCAGCTCCTACTTTTAATCTACACAAATTAGGAGGTAACATATTGTCACATGATATTCATGATCCATCCATAAAACAGGATTGTCAGCAACACTAATTCAAGTTGGGGTAATGGCATTTTCCCTTGAAAAACTTACTAATGTTTGACCATTCGACACAAAACACCAAAAAATACAAAGCATGAAAAATGCTTGACAGGCTCTTGCACAAATCATATTCAGACATTGCCAAACAGGTTTTGGTTTAGCAGGCTGTTGTTAACTTTGAAGTATGTTGATTGGAGGTCAAATAATGAAAATTTCATACCATATTGCCAGCAAAATCTATAAACCCATGAGACTTTCACACCCTAGTTCTTTCAACAAAACTACTTATGGGTGGTGTAGTCATATTTCAAACAAACATAGCAACCCTATGTTGAATTTGTCCAATTTTATTGCATGCAGAGACAGTGTAGGGATTCCAAATTGAGGGAGAGGAGAACATTCCATTAAAGTCAGAATTAGTGCAAGATGGGCATCTGAGTTTAACCATTCCTCAGGTAGGATAGTGAATAACTTTGTATAAAGCCCAAAGACCTATTTGCTAACAATGTAGTTTATTTAATGTGCTTGTTGCAAGTATGTGTGTTAGTTAGCTGAGGTTTTACAGCTAAGTCTCAGTAGGGCCTACCACAGAATTTTTTCCAGATGTAGATCACTGGTGTGCTTCCCCTATCTAATTGCTCATGCTGAGCACCATGCATGATAAAGTAGGTTCCATTTTTAAGGTCTTCGGGATGACCTGGCCAGCAGTCAAACTACAGACCTCCCAGCTAAAAGTTGTATGTACTCTAGCCGATTGACCATGCAGTCAAGGTAGGTGTATTAATCAGTGGATTCAGGGGTTTCACTACTTAAATGCAAGCTTTTCACACTCATGGAAAGCCTGGAAACATTTAGAAACTTATTTCAAGGCTTGGAAAAGTCAATGGTATTTTTCACAAATTGACATTGTTTCATTCTCCCATGTGATACTGTAGAGACATGTTGTCTATTTTGGAATCCTGGAAATTCTTAAATGCTGGAAATAATCCACATTTCCATCATTTTCACTGAACCAATATCTTTGTTCATTCACTTCCTGAGATTACATTCCTGTTTCATAACACTAAATTATATAGGAATAGGGCTAACCTGGCATGGCAATTCACACACACCCACAATATCCTTTCAAAATTCTGCTGTACACGGAAATGGTAAGAGGTCTACATCCATGAATGACTCCATGTAGTTTATAACGGAATCTACTCTCCATATCTCCATAAAGCCAAACAAGACAATGATTTTCCATAAGGCAAGACCCATCTCTGATTAAGTTACTTAGTACAGTATAAAAAAACAAACTTGTAGCACAGGTCTGATTCAATCAGATACTTCCCCTTCCTCCATCTCAGCTTCTTCACTTTTAACTGCTAGAGAAGGATCAACAGAATCATCTGGCGGGACAGCCTTCCTTTCATCTGCATCACTTACTTCCTTGATATTTGCTGCACCTTCATCCCTTGAACTCTCTTCTCTGCTTTCCTCATCAGATGAGCTATCTTTGTCTACATTCATACCATCCTTTGGCTTTTGGTCCACCTCCATTGGCTTGTGTGCACGTTGTCGATGTCTTCTGCGCTTCTTCTTGGAATCTTGTTTCCCTTGGAAAAGACTCATTGCAAAGATAATGTCCTTCTTCTCTTTTGGAATATGTTCATCTGTTTTGATTAATTGAAAGAATACCCCACCTGGAGTTCTTCTTCTGCTACCATTCTGAAAGAAAGTTTTCAAAATTTTTAAACTTGCATGGCATAAAAGTATCTATCTCTCTAAAACTAACTCTGTGATGCTTGCCTTCAATCTTGCAATTTTATGCATGTTAAGCGCTGGTGGAACAGTGTCGATAACAAGTCCCGAAATAAAATTCATAGGCTCTTGACCAAGGACAATGACCTTTCTTATTGTTGTGGTGGAATTTTGAGACAGTTACTTGAAATTTTCAGCTTAGCATGACAACATAAAGATGTGCAAGCCTCATACTTTCCAGCTGTACTATTAAATGCTACAAAGGGCACATGAGGGATCACTAACAGTATACATTATTAGCGGTTCTACCAAATGTTTTTTGAAACAACATCTATATTTCTCTTCCAAGTACCTTTCAAGATAAGACTTGCAATGCATATTCAAGATTTAGAAAAAAATTGCTCTTTGTACTGTAAATGTTTAATTCTGTGAGAAATGAATTATCACATCTGGAGCCATTCATGATACGATAGACTACTAAAATAAATCCGGGTGACTGCTGATACAGTATGCTAAAAGCACAATTATTCCCATTTCCAAACAAGTGTGATTTACATTCAAATTGAAAGTGAGGTTATCCAGAGAGTAGAAGTTCAGTTTTTCATACAGTATTTTCAAGACAAAGTTCACTTAAAACAAGAACAAGAGTGATCATATCCTCACATTCATGAACAGTCAAATGATATCCTTCAAGCATTACAACCAATTTTCTCGTCAACCATTTCAACTTGGAAACCACAATATGATTGCATGAGATGTACAGTATGAAGAATTGAATGTACTTCACAATCTCAAGCAGTCTTATCCTGTGAACTTAAAGGTTAGCAAAGAAGAATGGACAAAAAAGAAAGAAATAAAGCACTCCTAATGAATGTTAGGAAATCTCAAGAATGTCCAATTTGACTGGATGTTTCATCAAATTATGTAAGTTTACAGTAGCATGTTTTATAACTTGTTTCCAACTGCCACCACTTACAGTATTGCAAAAGATAAATGAGCCCAAGCATGAACTTTGAGACACCACATCACAATCACAAGAATGCCAGCCAAATAAAGTTTCACATTAGGGAGAACTAACTCCCTTATGGCAAATTTCCAACTTCAACTGAGCACAGCCTCGATGCTCCCATAGCTAGGAGGGGGAATGGGAGTGGTTTGGCAAGCTTTGAAAATATTTTTTGTACTGGTACAGTACTTCCAGGCATTTAGCAATTATAAAAAAAAGAGTACATAACTAGGAGTCCTACAGTAGGTTTGGAATTGTCTCAAAAATACAGTGACGCTAAAAAAAAGAGAGGAATGTCACACAGAAGCAGCTTCCATGGCAGGCAATCCCATGATGCTACTTTGCATGCAGTTGGTTTTAAGATGTAGGGCTGAGAAAAACGGAACAGCCTGACAAGCATGTAAAATTTCTCAAAAATTCCGTGTTTCTTTCCTTTGCATAATGCCATCTATTTCCTTTCAGTCTCCAGAGATTGCCCCCAAACAACTACTGTAATTTCCCTGCAAGGTGTACTGTAAGCCTATCTCAAATTCCACACCCCCCTTCCCCCCCCCTTTTGACCAAAAATAAAAAGTACACACATAGTGAAGATATTGTCAGAAGTACTGTATAGGTGTACATGTGACAATAAATGATGGTTGTTTTGATAGTAATGTTTTTCAATGTTATACTTCACCTGTCTCTTACTGTAGGTACCCCGCACAGAATTCATAGCAGAATATTTTCTGGAATTTCTTTTTTTCAACACATTCTAACACATTTCTCCTGTAAAATCTTTACAACCTTACAAAATTTACTTACATTCACCATCAATCCACCTGTTTTTTCGATCTCACATGTTTTCTCCCAAATTTGAAGAGTCTTTTCTACTCCAAGTTCATAAACAGTTGTTTTGACCATATCTCTCTTTGGTTCCTGAAGACTGAAAGCTATTTTACCAGCTACTTCTTTATCATGCATTTCTGGGGTGATGGTGATGAATCTCATGTTAGTGTCATCATTTTTTTTCCAATTTTTTTGTCCCCTATAGTCAAGTCTATCTTTGGCTTTTTCAATGTCATTCCTTGACCCTAACCTGTCTTTGACACTACCACTAACACTGTTTTCTTCCTCGTTATCATCTTTCAGCCATGGATCTTCATAAGTCTCACCCAAAGCTTCTGGCACCCTCCTTCTACTATGATGTTGCACATTTTCCTCAAAGCTGACTGGATTTCCCAATAATATTGGCTTACTGACAAGGTCATCCTTGAAACTGTAAGATTCGACATCTCGTTCCTTACTTCGATCCATATCAAACTGATTGATATTTCTTGCAACCTCATCTTCCACTTGTTTTTGTACAACTTCTCCCCAAACATTGTTCCTTTTCCTTTTAACACCACCTTTGGAAGTGGAAGATGTTGAGAAAAGTGATGGTATTGATTGTTCCTGAGGTGGAGCAATGATCATTGGTTGTTCTTTAGCCACTGCACCTCTAGACTGTTTATGTCTCTTCCAAGGCTGGTCATCCTCACTTCCAGAGGATTCTGAATCAGAGGACTGCTGGGCAGGTTGGGAGCGATAACTGGTAGAGCTTGCCATGTCCTCTAGTTGTACAGTAGATCAGCTAAAGAGAAAAATGCAAGGACAGCTTCCAAGGGTCGGTGAGTATGATACAGTGGCTCAATGTGTGGTCTGGAAAATCTGAGGGGCAAAAAAGAATGTAACACAGAGTTTATGAATGAATACTTTAGCCTTCTAGCAAATAAGCCATTGTGATGCATGCACAGTTTTAGACTTGGCACACAGTGCCTGAATCGAACAGATCTCGTTACTGCACTCTGGACCTTTAATAACTACAAGCTAATCAAAGGATTCCCTTCAGAGAGAAATTTAACCAGAATGCAAAAATGCATTGAGGTTTCGATGATACAGATATGCTCTTTTTAATAAAATGCTACATTTCTTGTAAAAACTGGTGACTCAAAGTGACCTTTGACTCCACCTGTAAGCAACTGGTTTTTCTTTCAACCAAAACATTCCTATATTCAAAGAGCCAAATGTCATACTGTGCTTTAAGATATTAAGATATTCTCAAGCAAGGTTTTCAGAGTTTGATACCAGGTGATACCAGATGACCATTAACCTCAACCATGTAAAAACCAACTGGTTCAGTACTTTCAACTCACCATAACACCATCCACATACTAATTAGGAAATCCATCCCAGTTTCCTACCTTGAGATACCCCATTTTGACAAATTTTTCAAAGTTTGATCAATCATGACCCCAGATGTCATTTCACCTCCACAAAAAAACCTTATACAGACCATCTTCTCACCATAATTCATTCACATACTAATTATGAAATTCATCCACGTTTCGTACCTTGAGCTATCATAAAAAAAACTTTTCTGAGTTTGACGGCCAAGACCACAAATAACCTTTGAACTCTAACAAAATCAGTAGGGTTCTTCCTTACATCATAACGCATCAACATATCAAGTTTGAAATCAATCCAAGCTTCCTACCTTGAGATATTGTGTTAGAAAGGTTTTCAGGATTTGTCCCCTTCTGACCCCAAACGACCTTTGACCTTCACCAAAATAAATAGCATTCTTCTTTACATCATAATGCATCAACATATCAAGTTTGAAATTAATCCAATTTTCCTACCTTGAGATATAGTGTAAACCATGATTTCAGGGTTTGGCCCCATGTGACCCCAAATGACCTTTGACCTCCACCAAAATTAATTTGTTTCTTCCTCACATCATAATGCATTAAACATATCAAGTTTGAAATCAATCCAAGTTTTGTACCATGCGACATCGTGTAAACAAGGATTTCGGGATTTGACCCCAAGTGACCCCAAATGACTTTTGACCTCCACCAAATTCAACAGGGTTCTTCCTTACATCATTTGGAAATTAATCCAAGTTTCCTATCTTGAGATATTGTGTAAACAAGGATTTTGGTTTTTGACCCGCTGTGACCCCAGATGACCTTTGACCTCAACCAAAATAAATAGGGTTCTACCTCTCAGTATGGGGTATGTGTGTACCAAGTTTGAGAACTGTCAGATCTTCCCTTCTCAAGATATCGTGTAAACAAGCAAAGTGTCACAAACACACACACACATACACACGCACATACACACACACGCCATCATGAATGCATAGGTTTCTCTTACATCGAAACCAAAAAACCTTAGCACTTGTCTCCCTTAATCCTTCTCAGCTTCAAAGTGGTTAGCCCAAGTGGCTTAAGCCTTTGGGGATAAGGTTGGCAACCTCAGGTATGAGTCATAATTAGCTCTCTTCTGAGCAAGCTTGCTCTAAAAGCAATTCGTCCTTTTTAAAGACAAACTTTACAAATTAAGTACAATTTCTTTACTAAAACTCTTAAAATTCCTCCTGATCAACCCAAGCACCCCATTTGCTCTTGCAGCAGTAGCTGCACACTGCCTAGATGGCTTTAAATCACCTGCAATAACTACACCTAGGTCTTTCTCAAAAGTCACTTTATTCAAATTTGTACCATTCAAGTATAATCATAGCAGGAATTCTTAAAACCAAACTGGAGGAGTTTTACACTTATCAACATTAAAAGACATTTGCCAAGTCTGAAACCATGAAAATAACCTAGATCCAAATAATTCTGAAGTATAAGGAATCATCCTTATCCTAAGGATCACGACCAGATGTCCCCAACTTTCAGGGACAGTCCCCAATGATGGTGCTCTGTCTCCGATCAACAGGTGTTCACCAAAAGTCCCTGATTTGCAAAAATGTCCCTGAATTTTAAAATTTCACAAGATATTAATCATAATGTTATAAAATCAATATTTTGTCAAATGTGTAGTCTACTGTGCCTTGCGCAGATTTGGGATGGGAGATACAGTAAACATCCAGAGAGCCAAGTATATGTACTACATCACAACATTGTTGAGATATATACAGGTGTCATGCATGGTGCCCACCTACAATGTATGTGTAGGCTTATAAATAACAGTTACATACTGTATGCAATCACAGAGATGGAAAGCAGTGGAGGGCAGTACCTGAATTACTGCTATGGTCACACATGTACTGAATCCAATTACACACTAACGATGTACAGTGGCAGTGTTTTGCCTTACACGTTGCCGTAAGTCACAACTGGAAAAAAGGCTGTGACTGGCTCAACTTGAACCAAAAGGTTGGAAACTGGGCCGTAAAACTCCATAGCTAGCTAACTAACTACACTGTGCCTGGTCTTGTGTGCTGCATACCACCCATGTCTGTGTGTAGTTAAGAGTACAGTAACATGCATGGACCTCAGCAGTGCACATACAGTACTTTTTCCCAGGACGATTGGGGGCAATATCACTTATAACACATTTTTGAAAACCCAGGACCATTCCATCCAGATGTGGTTTTGAGAAGGCAGTTCACAATTATCCAGGAGCAATGTTCAAATGTACAGTAGTTCTAAACAAGGACATGACAGGAATTCCCCATTACCTACTCTTACCAGACTTGCGAATGGCAACTCGGGTATAAAGAAGGATTACAGGCCACCTTATTGATTTGTTGGGGGAGGGCATCCTATTGGCCCAGCACAGCTTTTCAGTGTGTCATGCATAGGTGACTTTCAACTTGTAAGGTCTCAGAAGTCAAGATGAGGTTCATGTCTGCCAGGAAGTTGAGCTAAACAGAGTTAAGAGGATCAGTTGTGTTGGACTTTTTCTAAATTCTGGCTAATGGCCATTTCCTGTAATGGATGAACTTTTTGATGAAATTACGTCTAGGAGAGTTTGTTTTACCCAAACTGAATGAATGGAATAATAGACCACGGACCATTGGATCAAATTCCACTTAAAAAAATAGGTTTTTCTGACCACCATTTAGGAACCTTCATGAAGTGATGCTCAAATGTACCCTTTGTAACCAAAGAAATTCACAAAGCCAAATGTTGCACACTTCCCAGAAATCTTATCGTAAGTATTTTGGTTTGTAAGGTATCAATTGATATCTCGAGACAGGCTTATTATGCCTGATATTATATTGAGATCAAGGTTAGGTTAGGGCTTAGGAGATGAGGTTTGGTTGGAGGTACCGAAGAAAGTCTCGAGACCTATTATTTTATGTGAAAAAATAATGATATACTGTGAGGATAGGGTGCCTATGGCTACCACATTACTGCATGTTTTTGTCCCACTTTATGGAATCCATTCTATATGATGCATGGTATGAAACTATGAAACACTTTGCAAAAGCTCAACAGGGTCTCAGCTCAGATACAGTGAAGCATGCACTAAAAGGAAAAACTTATGATTGCTTAATAAGTTAATATATAAATGTCCACATTACCCTATAAAATAAACAAAAACATGATTAACACCAGCATACTGCATGATGTAGATGTAATTATATTCATGATTTTAAAGATAAGCAGAATATTTGTGAAATTCTTAATGTGATATCAAAGGAGTGATTCTACAGGGATGAGAGCTAGGAGGGTGCTTATCCCCCGCCCTCCAAGAGAAAATTTCCTACCTTCCACCCTAATGAAAGTCACAAAATATCATAGCATGATGGTACTATGACCTGATTATTCAAAATAAATTTGACTGAAAATAGACACATTTGAAAGCAATATTTAATTCCAACTAATTTCTTATTCTTAAAACCATTCAAACATTGTTTCTCTTAAACAGTTAAAACAGTGAGTATTTAGTGCCCAAACATAAAAAGAGGAATACCTACCACACATTTTATATGCTTTACATTCAAGCGTATACTGCTTTGAGTCAGTTACTCAAATGTTGTACACCCCATAGGTTACCTGGTTAGTTAGATGGAGTTTTACGGCCCAGTTTCCAACCTAATGGTTCAAGTAAAGCCAGCCACGGTCTTTTTTCCAGTTGTGGCTCACTGGCTTGTCTTCCCTCCTCCATTGCTTATGCGGACCACCACCCACAAGGGCAGTACAGTAGGTTCCTTTTTTAGAGTCTTTGGTATGACTCTACCTGGCAAGAGAACCTGGGTCTTCGCGTGAGAGGCAGACGCTCTACTGTTAGACCAAACACGCGGTCCACAGGATTGATTCACTCAATGATATTGTCATAATAAAGAAAATCAAATAATATAAAGAACTTCTTAACACTGAGTGATTTGGAGCACTGGCAACATTTTACATAATTCTGGAGGCCACTTGGAGCATTTTCGAAGTCCCGCTTAAGTGTTAGAATAGCATTTGATGTAAGTCAGACTGGGTACATTTCCTCCATAAAGTGAAATTTAATGCTAATATTTGACAACTTTGGGGGATTTGTCACCCCTAGTTTCTTGCATA
Organism: Holothuria scabra; assembly: GCA_037179385.1. Classification (NCBI taxonomy): domain Eukaryota; kingdom Metazoa; phylum Echinodermata; class Holothuroidea; order Aspidochirotida; family Holothuriidae; genus Holothuria; species Holothuria scabra. The sequence goes on from CM074188.1 coordinate 20,176,444, forward strand.
AGATGTGAACTAATATAAGCCATGGTCCAATTTTCCTCCTAACTTGGACAAAATATCTGCTTCATTTAGTCAGTTTTCTGAAACTTACGGGTGCAGCCACCAGAGAGTACCGGGCCCATATGGCCATGGTGCCTGCTATCGTACCCACTCAGGACTGACCACTGTACAAAGGCATGGGCGTTTCATTTCCGTTGCAATCAGTTAAAGAAAATTTCCATTTTTATGAGTTCAAAAGAAGTTCGAGATACAGAATGTGGACAGGTGTATTTTCATGAGGGTTGGACATTACTCATGAATTTGTTAACTTACAGTATCTTGGTAGATCTGCCCTTAACCTGCAAGGTATTGTACTGAGTAAACCTGAAGTCCATAAATCGCAAAATGATACAAAACTCCCTGTAATATAGCAACTGGAGCCTCTTTACGTCCCTTAAATGCCCATTTGTGCCCTTATCCAGATTAAGCCTACTTCCCCGAACCAAAAGAAAAATGTTGTCCCTAGAAACCCCCCAAGAAATACCAAACCCAGCCCTGTTGAAATGTATCATTGAATAAATTAGTTAACAAAAGCTCAAATAAGTTTATGTAGGTTGACCAACATACTGTAATTATTTACAATCTCATTTTTTATTGTTAAAATGTTTAATTTTAGTATATACAGAAGGCTATGTTTATTTGAATATATCAGGTTGATACTGCATACTCTTGCGGGAAAATAATAACGATACAGAAAAAAGCTTATAAAAAAAGGAAAAAGAAACAGTACCTCAGTGTAACAAAGCAATTCGAACCACAGACAGACAAACCTCTCGCAAATTAACAAAAACTATTGTCAATACTGTAGCAATCAGCTACTGTATCGACCTCGGGAGAACAATGTGAAAAATTAAGGTCTAGAGAATGCAAGCTCCAAGGAAAATCACACATGATGGGGAGGGGGAAGAGGACAGGCTTGGAGTGATTACATCTCAATGTAATCGATTACGATTGCAATTACTCAATATTTTACAATTGCGATTATGATTACGATTACAGCTAAAATTGAAAGTAATTGATAGAGATTGCGATTACATTGCAATGTAATCATGATTGCAATCGTGATTACAATTTCTTTCCACATAAACAACGTAGCAGGCAAAACAATCCAGTGCCCACAACTGGAAAAAAGGCCATTAACATTGCTCTAGATAAGCCCGGACAGAACCAAGTCCTCCCAAAGTAGAGATTATTGAACCCATATACTTCTCACTCATTTTAAGCTGGAACATCCAAGAAAGGGGGACAATTAAATTTTTTGTCATTCCATCAGAAGAACCAAGCACTGAAAAAATTGTTTAGTAACTTTATTTCTTTGTTCAATTCAACTTCAATGTAATCAGAAATGAAACCACGATTGCGATTACTTTGCCACTGTGATCGATTACGATTGCAATTACTTTGCAATTTTCATCAAAGTAATCGACTGCGATTACAACTACTTCAAAATGTGTAATCGATTGCAATCGATTACAATTACTGATTACGATTACCCCAAGCCTGGAAGAGGACATATTACACTGTAATAGCTGACTCTGAAGGGTTATTAATGCTGTGAGGCAGTAAATGATTAGCTTCTAACCACAGGCCTGATGAAAATCTTCATTCAATAACATGTACAGCAGTGATATGTGCAATGCTACAGATAGTCTTTCTGCTGTTTCACTGCATGTTCACCCTCCAGATACTGCCATTGTGGAATACATCCCAGAAAAGTGCCCAGGTCTTCTGAGGAAATGGTAATTTTGAACCTCTCCCTGGGTTAAAGCATATGCTATAGCATGTGGTATCTGGAAGTTTTTCTACATGCCTGACTTACTGTAGCCCAGTCAGTGTTTAAAAGTCTGTAGTTTAATCATCCCTTATCATTGCATGTAGTGAAGTTCATAATGAACATTCAATATAGTCTAATATACAGGTAGTCTGAAACGAAGGCAAATAAGCAAGCCTAAAGTATATTTTGGCATTAGAAATTTAAGTTTTTAAAATTATTGGTGTTAATTAACATACCAGAGTTGAGAGTGTGAAAAGATACTGGTTGTTCTTTGTAATTTTATTGTTTAAATCCTACAAAGATTGAGCCTTCCCGTTTTGGTGGTTACGAAATGGCACGATTTTGAGGTTTGGCCACCTGTATTTAATTAAAATCCTTCATCAGATAATTTGTGGAATGTGGAATGAAGTACTGAAACATTTTCGTGCATGTCAATTAGTCCTGGGCATGCTAATTTGAACGTGCTGGACTGATTTTGTATCTTCCAGGAAGCAATGCTTCTGCAGAAAGGGTGTTCTCCCTTCAGGAATAATTTGAGTAGATCAGGCAAATACCAGTTGAAGGTTGAAACCGTGAAAGCCATGCTGACTGGTAAGAGCACATTTTAATATGTCTTGCGTTGAATTTAGCAGTAAGCTAAAGAACACCAATACTGTGTTGAAGAAAATACATTCTTCAGAAAAATATTCCATACAATACAAATGTGTAACTTTAGATATGAAGTAAGAAACAGACAAGCTCCCAAAGTAGCAAATGCAAGTAATGTAAGTACAGAGGACAAACAATTTTATTCCAACTTACCCCACGACCTCCAAAAACAGGAAAATGAAATTGAATTTAAGTAATAGTATCACCATTTTGCGTGCATCTATTAACATCAAGCACTCTCAAGTGTGAACAAATAAAGGGGGAGGGGGAGGGGAAACCCCATAGATCACTCTCTCATATTGTGACAACATGGACAGTGTCCCTCATTTAAATTCCTAAAATATGGTCACCTTACCTTTCTGTATCTGAAACCTTCCCATAGAACTTATTATCATCAGCAAAGTTACTTATACTAGAAGTGATAGAGCTACAGTATCAATATCATGTATTAAAGTTAAGAAAAGAAGTAGGCCAAGAACAAAACCTTGTGGTACACCACTTGAGACTTCTTTCCAAGAAGAAAAATTGCCATTGACAACAACTCTCTGAAACCTACCATTGAGCCACAAATTGAACCACTGAGGGCACTTGCCTTTGATACCGAACCTACTGTATGCAATTTTACCATGAGTTTACAGTACCTAGAGATACAAATGTCAAAGGCGTTTTGGAAGTCAGCGTTGGTAAATAACATCATCATTGGAACCAGAATCGAGAGACAAAGAAACATCCTCAAGAAAGCTAAGAAAATTTTTAATCAAAAGACCTACAGTACAGCGCTGGGTAGGAAACCATGCTGAGTTAGATTGCATAACCCATTTTCTAAAAACTGCTTAAACTAACATTCCTTGATTAAGGATCCAATAATTTTGCACACAACACTAGTTAAACTGACTGGCCTGTAATTACAAGGTGAGCTCTGATCTCCCTTTTTAACAAGAGCCCAATGGGCACTGTGGTCCCTTGCTGGATATTATAAGAACTAGTGTACAGCCAGTCTTCGAAATAGAGCGAAGCGAAAGCTCATACTCAATGTTTGTACTCAATGTTTGTAGCACCCCCTTGTACTTCTACGTTATTTTTACCTGCTCTCAAAAAAAACTTGCTATTACTTTAAAACAATGTACCATTTGTCTTGTTTGCTATCTCTACACAGAAACAGGGTTTATTCAACAGTTAAGCAGAAAGCAAGTGATTAATGGGGTGTGATAATAGAATGAGGATTAGGTTACCAGACAGAGCACAGCAGTATTAAAGAGACATACTGTATAATCCATGCATTGCTTCCACTGGCAGAGAGACCAGTTAAATGCAGTGTGACGTGTGCTCATTGAAATCTACAAGTTTTCAGTTATTGCCCTCTTACAACTTTGAATGATCCAAAATCTGTGTACAACCCGAAGCAATCATTACTGAACGAATGTAAAGGCCAAATTTTTAAGGTGTTTGGGTGTGTAAGCATGTAAAACTAGGTGAGATAAAAAATCTATTGAACCTATCTTTATCTAGCTTACAACATTTTCTTAATAGCATTTTCAAGTGGTTGACCTCCAGTGACCTTGATGACCTTTGACCTTAACTAAACACAGATTGTTTGAAATCTGTCCTTTTTACCTGGAAATACTGTGTTAAAACGTTTTTTAGTGTTTGACCCATGGTGACCCCCAGATGACCCCTTGACCTTCACCAAACATATCAGATTTCATCCTTACACAATAAAACACCCACACACCAAGTATGACATCTATCCAAGTTTCCTACCTTGAAATATCATGTTGAGAAGGTTTGTAGTTTTTGACCTCTGGTGACCCCAAATAACCTTTGACCTCCACCAAAAACGATAGGGCACACCTTCAAACTATGGCACTTCTATATACCAAGTATCAATTTAATCCAACTTTCCGTTGTTGAGTTACAGCATACCCAAGCTAGCGTCACAGACACACACACACATACACACACACACACACACACGCCAAGCTGACTACATAGGTTCCTTTTGCTAACACAAGGAACCAAAAATTGGAGTGACATTGGCAACCTGCCAGTCAGCAGCCTGAAAAAAAATTGAGTCAAGACATTTCTGAAAAATAATTAGTACTGTGCTACTGATAGCTGAACTGATAAAAACCTCTGAGCATTCATTCTTCTTACTTTTTTTTTCATTATTTATGCTCTTAGTTTTATTGTTTTTATAGTTTTCATTTTTAATGTGTTTTTGATTTTGTACTGGTTCTGTATAAACTGTTACTTTTTATTGTACAGAGCTTTGAGGCCTCAGCAGATTGCGCTTTATAAGTTGCCAATATTATTATTATGAAGGATGACAGGATGGATTCCATCTGGCCCAGGAGCCTTACTTGTCTTTACACCCTTAAATTTTTCCGCAACCTGTTCCTCAGAGAAAACAATGTCACTAATTGAGGAAGAGTTATTTGAACCCCTACAAATCCCCATGACAGATGACTCCTTGGTAAAAACAAACACAAAATAATCATTTAACAAATTAGCCATATCCCAATGATCACTAACTAATGAACCATTCTCACCATGAAGTGGCCCAACCCTCTTCTTGACATGCTGCTTAGAGCCTCATGTAGGCATGAAAAGATTTGTTAACCTCACTGGCCAACTGTTTTTCAAACCTAGCTTTAGTGTCCTTAACCAAATTTTTAGCTAGGACCTCCTGACTCTTGAAGGCAGTTAGGTCATCAGATTTCTTGCTGACCTTATAACGTCGCCATAACTTACGTTTCTTCCTTGCTGTCCTGACCACCTCCCTAGAAAGTAAAATAGGCCTATTTTTCACAACTGCCTTCCTGAGCTGGTATACATAACTTTTTAATGTCAGAAACAATACTGATCAAAAATTGCCAAGCTTTGGCAGGGCCTAAGTGAGACAAATGTGCCACCCAATCTATGTGTATGCTGAGCTCTTCTTTGTAAGACTATAGTTAGCTTTACTGAAGTCAAGAACAGTTTTGTCACTACTTTGGAGGTTTACTGAAACAACATATGTCAAAACTAATAAGATCATGGTCACTACATCCAACCTTACCACCACTACTCACATTTCTGACCATATTTTCATCAGTACTTAAAGGGAATTATTGTGTTTGTTTTACTATGAAATTTCATCCTTTTAAAACCAATATTTATTGGCAAAAAGTGACAACCAATTACAAATAGGGCAGTATGGTAGCCTTCTTTTCAAGAAACAAGTTCAGGCCTCGATTTTTAGGAAAATTTCTGGTTGTTCTTCGGGCAACCATTTCACTAATTTGAAGTAATTTCAGTTCTCCATAAGTAAAATTTGGTTGTCTGAAAAAAAAACACTTATTGTATTCATGTACTTATAGTCTTGAAGAATAAAAAGAGGTGATGTTTGAGAGACAGGAACACAAGAAATATGGTACGATGCAAAAGGTCAAAAGAGTTGGTCAGTCAGCAGTATTCGTTTTCAGTCCTAGAGAAAAATGGTTGTCCATCGGACAACCAACCTTTAACTTTTGGTTGCCCATATGAAATTTTAGTTGTCCCAGACAATCTGACAATGACAAAAATCAAGCCCCGAAGTTTCTCTTAGAGAGAAATTCAGTTGTGTGTTGCTCAAGAATAATTTGTCCACCCAGACTTTCAACATTTCAAAAGATGCAACTTCGATAACTCTTCTTGTGTATAACATTTTGAGGAGATGAAGCTATTGCTGGGGTTTAGTGTTGAGACCAAATGAATTGAAAATGACTAGAACTGTTTACTTTTAATGCTATGTTGGAGCATTTGAAATGCAATATCTCCCTTTAACACCAAATCCCAGACTGTAAAGTTTGGCCTGCGTGGGGAACACGTTCCCCGTGCAGCCAAACTTCCTTGTTTTTCCGTCCATGCACTTCAGCAGATTTAAGTGAGATCCAGGCTCATCTTCTACTGATTTTAAGTTGTTCCCCATGCAATTGTGCTGTCACTAACGTTAGGCCTAAATGCAAAGGCCAAACATATGTCACAGGCAAGTTTTTTTTAGTAGTATAGCTAAGGGGATCTACTATACAGTACATACACATACCTGTTACGTGTGGCATACAGTACCGATTCGTCGAGGTTAGCCGAAGTTGACGCACGATACGATGACTTACTATCAGAGACTAACTTTGACGACCAGCAGTTTTTCTCTAATTTTCTAATCGTCAAATATCGTCAAATCAACTCCAGTAATCCTTACCTAGAGAACATCTATTGATGAGAAGATTACATCGACTGCACTTCGGTCACACAATGAAAAAGATCGTCATAATCCCGACGGCTTGACGATCTATTGTGCGTGTTTTATAATCCTCTCAATATCAGCAAAACCGTACTCCGTAATCTTTGACACAATAGCGTGCATGAATGGACCACTAAACAGGCCGCTATTCAGAGGAAGTAACATCGTGACAAAAGAGCTTGCACGACACATTAGGCTTTTAATGCCACAGAAAGTTGACTAGGTTCTAACTTGAACAGATACAAGATCTTGCCTAAAATGGAAAATGTTACCCTAACAGGGAAATCAGAACCAAATTTTCTACTCGATCCAATCACACACGTACCGTAATTTACGTGTACAGCTTTTTAACGTGTACTGTACATGCAAAACCCTGCACTGCCTTCACAAACCCCTTCAACAAATCTTCCACAAATATTGTCCTACGGTATTCCTATGCAAGATCATTAAAGGTGTGGTTTCTTTTTTTTCAAAACGAAGATTTTCAGGAGCTACTGTAGTGGACACAGTGTTCCAAAGCGTAGGAAGCTTCAAACATATCAAATCCCGATCAACCTCAAATCTTCTAAATGATACGTACAATTTTTCTTTTTATCATAATGGAGATTTTCAAAAGTTAAGAAGGGGGTCTGAAAGTTGTTCTGCTCTTGAACCTTGTTAGTGCGTTTTTTTTTTTTTTTTCAAAACGGAGATTTAAGAATTTGATAAGGGTTTTGTTTATATCCCATTTTGTATGGAAGGATGTCTGCAGTTTTCCAAAGGGCAATGGGCTTCAAACATGCAGAAAAACATCATCAAGCTGAAATATTCCAAATGACTTGTGCGATGTTTCCTTTTTACAACGGAGATTCCAAAAGTTAAGGAATGGATCTGCAAGTTCTCCCGCTCGCGCAAGAATGTTTCCCGGTTTGGACATGACAAAAAATATCTGAGGAGTTGTTAAAGGTTACTAGTCACAAAATTGAGAAGATTTAAATCGCGCAGGCAGTCAAAGGAAGAAAGAGAATTCCGATCGAAAATTTTATCGTTATGTTTTAGGTGATACATTCTTCATCCCCCTAGCTGTATACCTTATCGTGAGAGACATTATCTATAAGGAGTAAAGATAGGCCGGTGCATTTGAAAAATTCAATTTCGATTTAGTATTTCAAATTTTTTTTGTCTTACATTCTTCCTCTGTAAGGGATGCTTGTGACATTTCTCTCTGGGTGTTTTTTCTTTTTCAAAACGGAGATTTAGGAATTTGATCGCGACTTTGTTTGGTTTGTTTTACACCGTTATTTATGGGGAGCTTTCCAAACTGCAACAAAGCTTCAAACAGTTAGAAAAGGCCTATGGAGCTCAAATATTCCAAATGACCTGTGCTGATTTTCCCTTAATCTGTTAATACAACAAAGATTTTCAAAAGTTGAAGAGGAGCTCTGGAAATTCTCCCACTAGCTCAAGATGGGTTCGGATTCCGACAGGAAGAAAAAAATCCGACAAGTTGTACAAGTTCTTAACTTTACGAGTGAAAATGTTTCCATATGTTTGAAATGACCCTTAACAGCCAAAAACATTTGAAAAATTCCAAACTCGCGTAAAAATTTTGATTGCGAGCAAATCCTGCTAAGCTTAAGAAGTTTTTTTTTTTTTAAGTATAAAGTATTCTCTCTTAAGGAAGTTGCAGCTCTACTAGTTCTTCCGATATTTATTGAAATGCTGCGAATTGTTTTAGGCTCCAACACATGCAAAGGAAAGAAGAAACCAAACGAGCCCTTAAACTGTTAGGTTTTCGTTATTTTCACAAGGTAAAAGAAGTTTGTTATAGTGCAGTTGTTCCAACGGGGAAAAATAATATAATAACAGCGTCGATCTTGTGATCGTTTTTCGAATAGAATCCAATGCATTATAATATCGTACCGACCCTAGTCTACTGAGAGTTTTTCGAATTAAGTAAAAAATGGATTAGTTGGCTTGTTATTTTAAGGGTAATGCCCCCCCGCCCTACGGGGCCTACCCGATCTTCCTGAGGTTCGATGTTCCCCGTTTTCGTATGTCTCAATGATTTGGCGATGGTTACAAGGTTCGTTATTCCCGGGGTTAGATGTTCCCAACAGTAAGCCCCAATTCTGGTGTCATTTTATGAAACTTAACTGCATTACTTATGCCTAATTTTTGTTATCGCCCCAGCTCTTGATTCCAACCCCCCCTTGACCGCAGTACAGTGTTCTGCCTCCGTACACTACCAGTGGCCCTACCGCAGGACTCTTAAATCCCACGCCAAGTGGGAGAAGGCTGAGCACCCCTGTTAAAAGCCTGGTCCTGGTGCGCCCTCTCCACGCTCTATCTAGTCCCATGTCCCCCGTCCAATGTAGTCCACCCAACGAGGGACCTTGCATTTCTTCCCGCAAGCCTAAACAAACCCGGGTTTATTACGCATGCTAAACGGAAAGTGTCTTACCTTTGTAAAAGTTTTTTATTCCACAAAGCTTATTACCAAACAACCGCAAGCTATTGTGCGGCTGTTTTTAATCTTGACGATTTTTGACGAACATTTCCAACATTGTCAAATTAGACGATCTCAGTTTGGGCATTTGGGAAACTTTGGGCTTTGACGTACATTGACGATCTTTGACTAACTTGGACTATTTGCAACTTGACGATCGCGCTAACCTCGACGAATCGGTAATGTACAGTACTGTACTTGCCCCACGGCATACATGTTTTGGTATGCTGGGTTTCTGATCCGCGCATGTTTTTCATTTCTTGTTCATGTTTTCCGCGCACAAAAAAAAGTTTACAGTCTGGACCAAATCTGAACAATTTTCTTCAAGGGTGGGAAACATCATGCTGAGAGAGGAAACAATCAGACACCACCTCAAGAAACTCCCTCCCATGTGGTCCATTAGTGCTTAACACTTCTCACCATTCCTCTAGATCTCACCCCAAACTACTATTCTTGTACAGGTGTACCAAAATGCTCCATTGGCTCAGCTCTTTGATTGACTGCTTATTCAAACAATACAGATTAGGCTACCAAAGGTTACATTTACACAGCATGAACTGCACTGAGAGTGCGTTGATTATACATATAGAGCTTTTCATAGTCACCCTCAAGCAATAAACCTGGATTGTGTCTGGATGAGGAAGAATTTCAGACAATTGTGGGAGGGGCTTAAGGAAGAAAGTTAGCATGAGGTTAGAAGCGAACAGCAAGTTTTAGCCATCTCAAGCTGGCAACTAATAATCCAGTCTATCAGAGAACTTCCTGTTCAAGTATCTTGAGATCAATAAAGTTAGAGGCATTTGCCTCCTTCAAAGACTAATTGCTCAATAGAGCAACAAGGTTGGTTTAAACGGGGTTAACTGCCGCAATTACAGAGACAAGCTTCACCTCAGGAAACGCCTTTTTCTCGGGTAACATTGGCTAAAACGTCCTATTCAATTCTAGCAGCATGGGAGAATTGGTACTGTTTGGGGTTAGAAAACTGTGCCAATCAATATCAGGAAAGTTGAAATCCCCAAACACAATCCAAACGGTAGCCGGTCGTTTCGCCCCCTTGCCAGTTCGCCCCCTAAATACCAGTTCGCCCCCTAAATACCAGTTCGCCCCCAAACATTAACCAGTTCGCCCCCTAAGACCTGCCAGTTCGCCCCCAAAGGCCTACCGGTTCGCCCCCTAGTCTTTCTGAAGCAGGTCCCTTTACAACAACTTAACAAGTGAATGTTTTAGAACAAAAGATGTCAACGAAGTCAAGTTTCTTATTTAATTGTCTTTCAGGATGAGATTGAGTTTTTTATTTTTAAAGGTGAAACAAGTTGTTCATTTGTACTAACTCACGTACGCGCAATTGCTGAGTGTTAATTGTGTTGATAGTACTGATGTAACGTAACGTTACACTTTCTATATGCGTTCTCGTTACTACATCGTTCTGGATCTGGAATCTGGATCTGGAAAAATACTGCACAACACTCCTGGTGGAGTCAAACGTGCAGGGTTGAGTGTGTGCATGTAGTTAGTCGTCCCGTCTGAGGATCCTCAAGGCTGCGCTCTTGAATTGCTTGGGGTCCTCGAGATCTGTAATGTTCTGGGGGAGTAGGTTCCAGTCTCTGACGGTCCGAGGAAAGAAACTGTATTTGTAGCAGTCCTTATTGGTTGCTATATTTGTAAAGCTATTAGAATGGTGATGCCTAGAGGGCCGCCGGGCCGGTTGTAGGTTGTTGATTGGCAAGGCTAGGAGGCCCAATCTGGCTTTGTGAAGAATTGCTAGCCTGTTGGCAGTACGCCTGTTTTTGAGACTATCCCACCCTAGGTCGTTTAGCATTTCAGTCACACTACTATGGGGGGAATAGTCATTATAAACAAACCTAGCAGCCCTACGCTGAATTTGCTCAACCTTATTGGATAGGGAAGTGGTGTAGGGATCCCAAACAGAAGATGAATACTCCAATAAAGGCCTAACAAGTGTGAGATAGGCATTAGCTTTGACACTCCTGGGGCAGGAGTATAAATTTCTTTTAATAAAAGCCAAAGACCTATTTGCTGACGACGTGATACGATTAATATGTCTGTTCCAGGTAAGGGTATTAGAGATGTCAACTCCCAGATAAGTGTGGCAATCGGCAGACTCCAGGGTATCGTTATCTAGAGTATAATTAAAAAACTTGGGTTTCCTTGAGTGAGTAATCCTCATAGAAAAGCACTTCTTGGTATTAAAGTGCATTTGCCATTTATTTTGCCACTCAGAAAGGGTGTTTAGATCATTTTGGAGCTGAACCTGGTCAAGATTATTCTTTATCTGTCTATAAATTACACAGTCGTCAGCAAAAAGTCTTACTTCAGAAGAGATATTATCAGGCAGATCATTAATATAAACTAAAAACAACAGGGGACCCAAGACTGTACCTTGGGGAACACCAGAGATAACATCCACCCAATCAGAAAAATCACCACCCACTACGACTCTCTGCTTCCGGGACTTAAGAAAATTAGCAATCCAGTTAAGGGTGTTGCCTCTAATACCATAGTTTTGTAATTTACAAAGCAGACGGTTATGAGGAACCGTATCAAAAGCCTTAGAAAAATCCATGATAATCATGTCAGTCTGGGATCTAAGATCTAGAGACTGCACTAGGTCACTGGTTGTTAAGATCAATTGAGATTCACAAGAATGGCGTTGTCTGAAGCCATGCTGCCTGTTCGTGATAACCAGTAACTGAGTGGTTATCAAAGTGATGCATAATATGAGAATGTATAATGTGTTCCAGGACCTTGCAACAAATCGAGGTAAGAGAGACCGGCCTATAGTTTGAGGCTAGGGAACGGTCACCTTTTTTAAAGATAGGACTAACGTTGGCACATAACCAAGAGGGAGGTAAATGACCAGTGTCCAGTGATTTTTAAAAAATGAAGCAGAGGGCAGGAGCAACCTCCTCAGCGGCCAATTTCAGAACATGAGCCGGTATACCGTCAGGACCTGTAGCTTTGTTTGGGTTCAACTCCTTGAGCAACTTCACAACACCATCTAAGGATATCTCAATATCAGACATGGTGGGTATGGTGTTCGCTTCAACTGGAGGCAAGGTGACATTCTCACGGGTGAAAACCTTTTGGAACTGCTCATTTAAGATGTTAGCCTTCTGCATGTTGTCCGAGACCAGTATCCCATCAGATTTCAAGGAAGGGATACCAACACTATCACATCTTAGGTTTTTAATAAAGGACCAGAAACATTTAGGTGAATCAGTACAAACTGTGTTGACATAATTTCTATAAGCGGCTCTTGTTGTTTTGTGAGTCGCTTTACGTTGGGTTTTGAAGTTTTCAAAAGAGGATGGAGTTCGCGTCTTACGCCATGTGTTATAAGCCCTTTGTTTCCTATTTAATAATTGTTTAATAGTTTAATAGTTCACGTGCTTCTTTGTGTAAACATTCGCTTATCATATGTTGTGGTTGTTTTGTTTGGTTCTATTTATAATTTCCAATAAATGGCGCAAAAATCGAAAATGGTTTAAAAAATGCTAGCTTACTTGCTTGTGAAATTAATTCTGGACGTGCAAGAGAATACCAGGTCAACTTAACATATGACTGGTTGGTGCGTCAGATAGCGCACCGCCTACCCTTACTTTACTAGGTTTTTGTCACACTCTTGCCTACTTTGAAAATTACTGTTATGACAACTACAAAACTGCATTTAAAGTCAGTTTATTCAATGTCATACTCATAAGTATTTGGGGGCGAAACGACCTCCTTTTTGGGGGCGAAACGACTTCCACTATGGGGTGAACTGGCAAGGGGACAGAACGACCAGGGCGAACTGGTTGGGGGCGAACTGGCAAGGGGGCGAAACGACCGGTAACCAATCCAAACCACATGCTGATTTGCAGCAAGTTTCACCTTTTGATTACTGATATATGTTGAGTGCAGAGCTTCTAATTGTTTTATAAAATAAAACAAAGTGGACCGGTAGCATAGACTGACAGATTGACAGCTCTAGCTATAGGCTAATTTTCTAATTAGGCCTAGGCCTAACATTACTGTGCATCAGAAACTGATATCGCACAATCGGCACCAACGTAACGATATCATAGAAAAGCATTCCGAATTTCTTCCACACTGAGAGCTCTCTAAACTCTGAAAGACGTCAGACAAAACAGTTTACCTTGTGAACTAATGGTTCTTCAGACTGATATTATTTGAAGATATTACGGAGATTTCTTCCTGTAATTTTCTGCAAACCATCTATTCAGAACGTGACCGCACTGCACCTTGGGTTTTGCCTTGGAAGTTGCAGTAATGCCGTGACCAGCAAACCACAGATGGTAAAGCGCCAAAACGTCAAGATAGACCACTGGGCCGAAGAAGCGTAAAGTACGTCGTGGTAACCACGGACTTCCTATAGAGGCTTTGCAATTACGTCACAGAACGGCCATGCTGGAGGACATTCATGCCAAATACACGTGGCTTTGTGCCGAACGCACTGCACAGAGTGCATTGTGGTATGCACAGCGTGTACACATTCAACGAGCAAGTGCTCCCAGTGTGGTTTACTACGTAGTAACATGTACTCCAACATGACCGCCGGAGAGTATTATGACGTCATGAGAAAAGCCTCTATAGTCGAATATACAGACCGCAGGTATGCCATGTAACTTAGTTGGACACGTGCAGCTGTTCAACAGTGAAGCCGTTGAAAGACTCATAGTATTATTTATAGTAGCGAAAGTAAGATTTTTGATATTGGAATGTAGTAGTTGAAACGCAAACACAAAAGCCTGCTTACAGCAGGCTAACGGTAGCTACATTCTACCGTGTACTAGTATGCTCTGTCCATGTATAGGAAGTTCATGGTGGCAACACTGTACTTGACGTAGTCCTACCACATAATAGCTTTTCGAATTTCGGTGGAAGGGGTCTATCTTGCGCCTTTTGCGCTACAGAATAATTGCTGTATACAGCTTCGGACAGGTAGTAGAGGTACTCAGTTGCGGCAACGATGATTTTCGTCCCCATTTTTGGCCCCTCGTCAATTTGACAGGTTACGTTGCATGTTGCATTTAAGCGTAAATTTCTTATCACTTTGAATGAGAGTCTAACTGTTAGACAGCTACCAGAGAAGGGTTTTCTACTGTGCCTTAGTCACGTTTATAGTCAGAGACCTAGCCTAAGTAACGTTAGGCTCTACGCTAGTACGTAACTTGCCATACAGTTACACACAGTAGGCTAGCGTTGGCTGGTATGAGACGAGTGTAGGACCAGTTACGCAAATTCATACTTCACAATTCACACCTAGGCCTATGTTAGGCCACAAGTTGTCCTAGCGTTATACAGTATATATAGTATACATATAAAAAGGAGAAGGTAAGTCACATCGCCATACACCAAAGCAGTACTTCGCGCAAAACTCTTCATGATTTCTCACCTCATAGGCCTAGGCTAGCCTACTATTACAGTATAATGGTTGGTTCAAAGTTCGAACAGGTTCTAAATGCGAACACCTAATTAAAATCATTCATATATCAGTCATAAGACAGTATAATCTTCAATTACTTAAAACACCATTAAGAAATAATCATGGCTCCATATGGTATGGTAAAAATTGACAATTATTTTGCATTGATCAGTGAATAAATATTCCATTTAAATGTGGTGTTCGAATTAAGAACCTGTTCGAACTTAGAACCAACCACTATAGCTACTACATTTTACTCCTTCAAATCTCTCGACAACATTCCTTCATCTTTTTCTGATGAAACAAAACAAACGTTGAGTTGTCTTAAACAACAAACCTCAACATCAAATGCAAAAAAATGCATTAGGAAATGGGAATGGGTACAGTTAGTTTCTGCCCTCGCTACTTTCCGCCCCTAAAAAATGTTTTTTTCCGCCCCTTTTATTTTTAGCAGAAAACGTCCGAGTCTTTTTGGGAGGCCGAAAGTAATGGAATGGAATGTGATATCAGTAGTACTTTTGTCAAATGAAGATTCCATCAACTTTTCTTTAATGTTTCAAACTTCATCGATGTCCTTTACTATTCAATGCGACACCTGTTACTGCCATGTTGACGTCTTTCCAAGCAACATTCTCACTGTACGTACAGGTATACGGTATTCAGTGCTGTGAAAAATTGTTCACACATTCAAAATTTCAACATAAGCCTAGCTATAGACAAGCTGACTACTTATATGTAAAAAATACAAGTCTGTGACTAGACTTGACATTTAGAAAAAAGGTTATACAATACAGGGTATGAATTTAAGGAATTTTCATTGGTAGTCCTGTTAACATTCCATACAATTTGGTTGTCCTCCATCAGTGTTGGTCGTCCTTCAAAACCTAGAAAAAAAATTGGCAAAACAAGTGTTTCAATAAATTTTGCATAAACTTTAATTGTTTGAGGCAGTTATGATGGTATGCCTGTGGTCATGATAACATGGCAGGCACAGCAAATTTAATTATGACCTAAGGAGTAGGACCGCTAGTGTTTTGATGGGACGCAGATAATTTGTGAAGTGGCAACTTGCGTTTTATTTAGTGTTTAGCCGATAACAGAGATATCAAAACTTGCTGACAACAGATAACTCAAAGTTAATATCGGCCCGATACTGACGACAAAAAAAAACACATATCTTCCATAAGCATAACATGATTTTGTTACCATTGCAACATTATGGTTTTAAAAACAAATTAAACTTAATTTGAAAAAGTCTGCATGTTTCCGTTACTCTGTCTCCGTGAAAAAATGTCGGTGTTTCTGACAAAACGTTCAGTAAAGCAATCAGTCATGATGTATTTGATGTAAATCACCCGCCAGCTAAGAACCCCGCTCGTAAGAAGCACATCCCGTTACCTATAGCTATCACTATAGACAACATTAATGCTAATTAGCACCTTCAGGAACATACCAAACATTCGTAGCTGCTGAGCGATATAAACTGCATAACTTGCATCAAAATACCTTGTCAGCAAATTACGTAACTAAAGGCATAGAAAATGATAATACCCTTATCCCACAGCCGGATGATCGTTCACTGGTTACGATACTTCATGAGATCGTGCATTTTGTTTCAGGGTCTCTTTACTTAGCTCTTTCAATCGAACGTTCACGATGGTGAACGTTGTGCATACTTTTCTGTTGTACACAGACTGCAGGAAATCCCCATTGAGTTACTGTTACTGCATGTGACGAAATTCTCACAGTAAAACTCCATTGAGATTTGTCACGCGATTCGGAGGAATCTGACTTACGTAAACGGACATTGGATTAGTGCTGTATACTGAATTGCTTGTAGATTGCGCATTGCGGTGCATGCACTGTGGTATAGATGTACGTAATTGTTGAAAGGACACTACAAGCAAGCACTTGGTGCACTTATTTGCTACAGATTTCTACACAGAAAAACATCGGGATTGCAGCAAATATTTTCACAGAAAGCACTGTTGACTATGCCTACCTTGTGCACTTGGTCGTCAGCAGGACGACTGGGCAAGCTTGTTTTGGTGCATTGTTGTGGTCCGACGGAAATTTCGCACGCTGATTCTTTTCGATGAGGATGCTGAAAAAGTTTTAGGCCCATCCACAAATGTCATTGTTGTCTTGAACTTGGATTTGAAATTTGAAGTTAACAGTTATTTTTCACACATGTAAGTTCAAACATTACTTTCCACTCCAAGATTTTTAGGGGCGAAAAGTAACGGGCGGAAACTACCAAGGGTGGAGACTAAGGGACCCCAATGGGAATTGCCCTGTGCGAAGCTGGTTTTCTCATCGTTGACAGATTTGAAAGCAGTTCGAACTATCGAATGGGAGAACCGGGAGTGCAGCACACTCAACCCTGCATGTTTGACTCCACTAGGAGTGTTGTGCAGTATTCATCCAGATCCAGATGAGTTGATCACTGGCACACTGCCTTCTAAACGCCAGTGCAATGTGTAGGTGCAATGTGTGTGCCAATGCTAGAATCATATGTGGTGTATATTCTTTAAAAACAGCTACTTTTTGGCCAAATAAAATGCTTTTCTTCACCCAAAAGACAATTTAGACACAATCCACTGCACTGAACCACACTTGAGATTCCTCCTAATGTTATGTATGGAATAATAAAGAATGATTTCACCAAATTTTCATGTAGACTCAAATTTTGGAATATGATTGTAGGTGCTGGGTTCGTTTGTTTATCCTGATGATTTGGAGGATATACCCATGTTTGTAGCCACCAAAACAAATTACCAAACAGGCTTATTGAAAATCACTCACCTTTTGAACTGAAGTACAACCATTTAAAGGGCCAAACCTCTCACCTCAAACTGCAATTTTGGAACCCGGGTACCGAAATTCTCAATTGGCTCAGCTCTTTGATTGACAGCTAATTCAAACAATGCAGAGTACCAAAGCTGATATTACACAGCATGAATGGTACTGAGAGTGTTTTGATTATATAAATTGAGTTTGTCTAAACTCACCTAGAAGCAATAAACTGAGATTGTATCTGGATGAGGATGAATTTCAGACAATTGTGGGAGGGGCTTAAGTAAGAAGGTTAGGAGGATTGGTGCTGTTCGGGGTGAGAGAACTGGTCCTTTAAAACAAAAAATCTGTACCTTTAAACCAAATTCAGATGCACTTGTTTTAAAATCATGTTTTCTTATGATGGTCAGTTAGCCACATGGGTAACCCTCCCATATATTTATACCCACAAATGTAATAAGTATTAAGTGGTCAGTTTTGAAATAAGTTGGTGGGATATTGTCATAAAAAGAACTTGCCCCCAAATTGTCTCTTCTTTCATTTAGTGGGGAGGCTGAAATCCACCCAACACTTTTCTATAAATAAGGCTATTTTCGACCTACTAGTTTTTACAATGCATTTAAAATCATTGAATTTACAGAAATCTGATCAATTTTAATTTTTAAAGGTATAATTAATGTTCATCTACCCAATGTAAAGAGTTACTGTCATTGTTAACTTTTATCACAACATCTTGGTAATAACCTTTTAAAACACTGTACAACCCTCACAAAATTTATTTTACCATAAATTTGCATGGTTTTTAGTAGGGAGGTTGAAAATAGCCAAAAAAAAAGCAAAAAAAAAAGGTTATGCACACTGTACAGGCATTGAAGTTGAGTACAGGTAGGGCTGTGAACGTGTAGCCATTAATCGCTAAACGATCGCATGTTGAATAAACGTTTAATACAAAGCCTCAAGAGATTAATCACAAAACCTGTCTTTGACATTTTTTTAAATCCATCTCTGTACTCTGATGACCCCAGTTTTTTGTTAAATGGAACATTCTTGGCACATTTGAACCTTGTGGGCTTCAAAGTTTCAGAATAATTTGATTTTACCATGCAAGATAACAACTGTTATTATTTGTGCATTACATTCAGTATCAATCCCTACATACTGAAATAATTTTTTTTGTGATAAAGTACACATAATCGCAATTAATCGCTAAACGATCGCATATTTTTGAGGTTAAACGTTTAGTTATTTTGCTCAACGTTCACAGCCCTAAGTACAGGCATTGAATTAAGTAAATACTGTACAGGCAAAGGTAAGTTCGTTCAATGACATTGCTTTAATTTTTAATTTTTTAAACCAAAACCCTTAAGCAGGCAAAAAAACCCTAATTTACCCTGAAAGTGAGAATGTCTCTTATAAAGTTCTAAGTAAGCATTCAAATAGAAAAAGAGATTAAATTCTGTATGATATTTTCAAAAACTTGTCCTAAATGTGGTAATTTGTAGAATTTTATTTGATTGTTTTATGGAGGGATCTAGTTTCAAGATCACTTTGTAAGCATTGCTATTTGTACTGCCACCTTTACTTCGAGATTCATTTTCTGCAAATTACTCAGTTGTCAATTCAAACAACAACAAAATACAGTAAAGTGACGAAGACAATAATTTATACAAAATGTTACTTTACAGTTCCATTGATATTTTTAGATGATGTTTTCATATTTTTATGGTCAGGAAGTTTGTTAAAAGATTAACTCATGATTAGCCCAGTATAGTAACAGAAAACAGGGCCACTCCTGAAGTTTCTTAGCATCCAGATGTGGGAATGCTCGTTGGAAGATTTGAATAATGGTAAGGTGGCCAAATGGATCAGTGGCTCAAAATTAGTGACAAAGTCCATAATTGATCTTTTTTGAGTGAATGCTTGCATGCGGAATCAATTTTTCCAAGCAATATTCTGGAGTGGATGCACAGATGCTCAGATGGGGGGTCAATTTTTTCAACTTGTCCTTATATAAGTTCTTTCCAAGCATATTCTGAGTGGATGCGCATATGCTCGGATGCTTGATCAGTGAAAGATTATAGGGTATAATGTTACAGCACACAAGTTTAATTTGAGAACATGGCATTGTTACCCATGCCTTAAATACCACAAGCATTTTTTAGTGGATGCATGCATGGGGAGTCAAGGTCCAGCCAAGGTAAGCCTAAACAGTGTCACAGTGCATCTGTGCACCCAAGTGCTAAGTGGTGTTCAAGAGTGGCTCTGTATTCTATTTTGTACTGATGTTAATATTCTTCAAAAGTTTGATGATTTCTCTTAATTTTGATGATATTATTTCATTGGATATATTTCCAAATCACTGTTATGGGCATACTGGAAGGTAGCGTTTGGGTGAGCAACTCAAAGAATACTTCTCTAATCAAAAGCATCTGAGACGTGTCGAGACTTCACTTCCTTCATTTTTTAAGTGTTTGCACTACATGTACTGTACAGTTGAAGTACACTCTTTCATGGATTATGGGAAGGAAGGTAAGTACATGGAATAAACTATGAATAAAATATTTCTTTTAAATACAATACAAGTAGAGAATATTTTTGGTGAAATATCCACTTAAGATTGACAGAGTCATGGTACTCAAAAACAACCAGCCATGCTACATAAAGAGCTACTGTACACATCAATTACACAGCCGTATTTAAGCACAACCAAAATTATGAGTACAGTAAGTCACACAGGTAAAAGAAAAGTGCACAACCAAAATTTGTAAATTAGAAATGCAGGTGTAGTTACATTCGCAATGTTCACTAACTAATTTCAAAATTTAGGCTTGATAGGACAAACCATAGCCTACACTTGTAACACTGACTCATGGTCTCTGTGCAAAATGTCTTAACTTGGTACTTCCCTCATGGGTAGTTCTGAACTTCTGAAAAAGTTTTGGTACCTTGCAATTGCATGTACTACGTATGTGAAAGCAATCCCAGCAGAGAATTCCTTTTGATATCATTTGTCCAAATTCCCATCACAAAGTGGTTTCAATGTGTTCCAAATGGTTCTAAAGGGTTTTCAAAAGGGTTTGGTTTATGCAAAGGGTAATTTTGTAAAATTCTCTTTGAGATTTGTCCCAGTTTCCCATCAACAACCAAACCAAACCCTTTGAATGCAACTGAAGGGTTTTTCCAAAGGGTACCATTTGAAACCCTTGTTTCAAAGGGTAATACTCCAAAGATTTTGAAAGGGAATTTTCAGCTGGGAATTTTTTTTTATAATGAATGTAAAACTTAAGATCTGCTTCTTTGCTGTTACTCAACAGATTTATGATAGTAGATTTCAGAGGAGTCCTTCAGAGTTGTTGAAGAATTGGAATGGAGTTTCATCCAGCATATACTGGCCAAGGTCAGTTCCATCCATCAGAGTATGGGCTACAGACAGATGGTATTCCCCTGGATCATTATTCTCATGAAGTTCCACCAGAGGTCATAGAACCATACAGTGGCACACATGGTTCGTAGTTTAAATTTTTGATTATAAAACGAAAAAGCACATTACAGCAGACAGTATGCATTGTAACTCTATGTTTGGAAATGTACATGGACGTACTGTACATTGTATTGAGCAAAATCTTTGCAGGAATACCATGAAGCACAGGTATGGTACAAATCAGAATCCTTCTCAGCTCATGGCTAGCCTTGAACCAAACGTGCTGAGCAGGGCACCCTTGCAGTAATGGTGAATGAATGAAAGAATATGAAAACCTTATTGTAATAGCATACTGTAATGAGGATAGTCATGCAATGCATACTGTACTTAAAGTAGCTTCCAGTTGTAAGCATGACCAAGTGTAGAACTGATTGATGCTGTCTTTGTGGTTACAAATTCTGTACCTGTGATTTTAAAGTCCTAGATATATTGAGTCAATATACTGTATAAACACAGTGAAGAGGGTGTTGGAGGATACTTCCACTTGAAATTGCTCATTTTTATAAAAATTAGGTTTGGAGTTTTGCATCCAGTAGTTATGCAAAAATAAAAACTACCATGGTTGCAAAATTTTTGAAACTGTTTTACGTCTATGTGTATGTGTAAGAACACAATACTGGCTACAAAAGTGGGACATTTGGGTATATTGCAAAAGATAAGAATGATTAATGATTTAAGTGCTGCAATTTGATGATAAATGTGCTGGGAAGTGTCATCAAAATGTAAAACATCATGTTTGTTAGATGACAAAATTTTGTATGTCACAAAAACTGGTTGTAATGTTTTTTTAGTTACAGTAAGACAAAAAAGTAGAATTAGGTATCAAAAGTAAAGTTAAAAGACTGAAATTGGTTTAAGTATAAATTTGTTCATATTACAAGTTACAATGGTATATTAATATATCTTGACTAAAGATCCTCACATTTTGCATCTCTGACCATGTATGCACCAAATCTAACATTAGTTACATACTGCAGGACACCATTTTGTCCCACGTTTGGTGTCCTCGTAACCAACGTTACATTTGCATTTAAACTTTCCTGCTCAGCCACCCATAGTAAAATGTTAGGGAAGAGTACAGTAGTTTATAAACATGGTAAATTTCTATTCCAACATATTTATAAGCAATTCACATCAAATTACATTATTGACTAGATTTTTGGTACATCAGTATGATTTGGTGCAAGTTTTGGTGTCTTCCTAACTAACGTTAACATTTTGTAGCCATCCAATACAGAATACAAAAGAAAAGATAAACATGTTTAATGTAGAAGTATAGACCTGCATATCACCAAATCACAGCATCAAAAATGAATCATGAAATTTTGAGTCACAGTCACATTTAAGCCCAACAAAAGTAAGGAATGTTATGTTTTTATGCCAGTATTGTGTTCTTGCACGTATATCTCATGTTACATTACTGCCACTATATCATGGACTTCCTATGGACAGAGCATATGGTACGGTAGATTGTCGCTACTGTACATGTGAGAAAAAGCTCACCAAGATGGTCGTCTGCTATGTTTTTGTGTGAAAGTTTGGACTTGCTCAAGTGCATTGCCGTATTTTGCAAGAAAGTAGAAATATATTTGAAATATGGCAAGGTAAGGTTGAAATCCCTTCACTTATTGCAGGTATATGATATTTTTCCTCATTAAAGTTAAACTTTTGCTTAAAATATTACAGAGTCGTCGTCAAATCAGACGATTTATAGGTTCACAGCGGCCATCGCGGTGCGCCTTTTTTGTCCCAGTCAGTGGTGACCAGCTACGGATAGGAC
The DNA here is from genome assembly GCA_037179385.1 of Holothuria scabra. Lineage (NCBI taxonomy): Eukaryota > Metazoa > Echinodermata > Holothuroidea > Aspidochirotida > Holothuriidae > Holothuria > Holothuria scabra. Next base: position 20,199,154 of record CM074188.1, read on the forward strand.
GTACACATTACATGCTATGTCCATGTATATAAGTCTGTGCACTATATATAGTGCACGGACTTATAATATAATTATAAAGTATGGCATTACTGGCATTACTGTATATATACAGTAATGCCATACTTTATAATTTTCTCGAATTTTGGAATCATTTCTGACAACTGGCAATATGATGCTTTCTGTATGATCAGCAGTTACAAGTGAGATCCATGTAATTTACATTTAAAGTGGAAAAAAATTTCAAAGCATGATTCAAGATCAGTTCCACCCACCACTGATCAAAGGACAATAGACATAAGGAATTGCCCAACCTGCTGTACTTCTGAAACAACAATCTAATCTATCAATTTTTTTATTTTTGTTCTATTTAGTATTGTATCTTTTATAATACTGTATTTTGGGACTTCAGTATTGAGTATTTAAGGTACAGTATACTAAAGTGATAATTTCACAGCTCAGGGAGAATAATGTTTTTGGTGAAAAATAGTGTTGAGAAAACTGTTGGTTTTCAAAAACCATTCATGAAATACTGTAGGGTAAACTACAATACTACCCTGATATAGGTCTACTTGGAGTGACTTCATTTTTCCTTTAAGAGGTATTGAGGGACCTCCTTAAAAATATGAAAATTTTGATGTTGAACAGAATTTGCAGTTGGGCAATTAAGTCACTTTCACAAACATTGTCCACCCTTTGGATCGAGGGAACGTTCCTTTTGTTTTTTTTTAGCTGAGTTAGGGGGAACCACTTGGTTCCGTTGTTACTGTAGCTCCAATAGTAGACCATTCACAGCATTGCTGCAAAGATAAAAATTTATGTAAGGACTTGAAAAATCAATGCTCTGTAAGCAGTCCTTCATTTGCCCTATTGTGGAGAGAATGTATTTCAATTTTCTTTCTTTGTCTTTTGCAGGTCACATAAATATGCCAATGGCTGGCTCATACCAAGAATTACATACTGCCTTTGCTGATGGTGGGGGAACATTTAGTGTCAGTACTCTACATTTTGACCCTTTTGAGGAACTGCTTTGGATGGGAAACCAAGGGGTATGTTGTAAAGGTCTTGTCTAGATGTAAACATGAGGAATTTCATACCCTGTTAGATATTTTACCAGAATCCCCATCAAAAGCGAGGTTTGGTGGGGTAATCAAATTTTACCCCACTTCCTACTTAACTCACTCAAGTGCACTCCAAGAAACCAAGAGCATCTGCCTCTCATGCAGAAGGCCTGGGTTCTATTCCCAGGTTAAGTCATACCAGGTACATTCATTCACTTAGGCCAAAAGGTGTGAATAGAGTTTTACAGGCGGGGAAATTCAACATGAAGGGAACATTTCTGTTTTTACCTCCAAGTAAATATTTTGAATATTTCCCAAATATTTGTCCTGAAAGTACTTTGGAATTTTCGGTAAACATGTTCTAACCTATTATTTGTGGGTAGAAGAAAGTGAAGTGTCCTAAATTTGAATCATTTAAAACATAAAGATTTTTTTTCTTTTTTTTTTCTCTGAGTGGGTCACTCACTAAGTTGTCACTGACATTAAAAACCTTGAAATTTACTGTAGTTTACAACTTTCAAAATTTTGGCCCCATAGTTTCTCTTATATTATATCATTCATTCAAAGCAGGCATGTAGCCAGGAATTTTTAAGTGGTGGGAGGGTGAAGTGGATTTGTTTTTATTGCAAGGGAGCAAAGTGACTGAGCCTGAGTGTGATTGCACGGGAAGAGGACGGGGGTGTTCCACTGTTACAGTGACATTTTTGGTTTTTAGTGTGAAAGTATGTGATATGGTGCATACTTTACAGGTATGTGGTATTTTTATGCTTAAGGAGACACATTATAATGTATTTTATGAACTATCTTGTCAGAAAACCATATAGAAATTAAAAACAGTGTATTTGTAACAAATAAGTTATCATTCTGAAAGTATGCAGATAGCTTCAAACAAGTTTAACATGTTGCTTTTGTTAATAGGCTTTAACTAGATACCATGTGTGCCTGATATGTTAGGCCTAAAACTTTTGTTGATACCTATACAGTATCAACAGAGTTGGCAATATGCTGCTTGTGCCACCATGGGTTTATGCAGAGCACAAGAAAATATTGGTCCAAAAGCCTTCTAGTTTGCTGGAAATGGCAGTTGCCAGCCTTCCTATTTACAGCATATTAGAAGGGAAAACACTAGTAATATTTTAAAAAAACGAAATATAAAAAATAGGGAAATTTTGTTCAAGGAGGGGGGGGGGGGGTCCAACTTCCTTCTTCACTAGGTGCCTGACACAAGCCCTAGTTAGTATTCGAGATTGAAGTCATGCTGTTGGTAATCTTATTCTCCAAAACATTAATGGCACAAAGATCTTTATCATAGTTTTTTAATGGTCCAAATCTTAGTTAATAATGAAGTGCTGAACCCAAGTCTTAATTATGCACCCTAAGCCTTTCAGCTCTACTTTTACAAGGTTTACCATGTAAATTAATTTACTACTACTTTCTTTCCCTTTCTGTTAACAATGCATTTTATCTTTTTGCCCTCCAATAGGGCCATGTTACTTCATACTATGGATCACATCTTCAGAAATATACTTCATTCCAAGCACATTCCACTCAGCAAGAGATTAGACGGCTGTTTGCTTTTGACGGTGGGATTTTGTCCTTAGCAAGGCAAGGTCTCCGATGTAATTCTCGCCAAGGAATGAAACTGTTTGACTACAAGTAAGTTTGCTTCCTTTGTTGCTTCAAATGGACAATCTCAAACCAAGCAATCTGTCTCAGCTCTTCTGTTCACTATCAATGTCAAGTGGATGTTTCTGTGGAATCTACCTTGTATTATCATATACTTTAAATGACTAGGTCCCCACAGCTGGAAAAAATGCAGGGTGTGCAGCACTAGATTAATAAAGCCAGAAGGTTGTAAATTTGGATCTGAAACCCCCTCATGTGTCAGATGTATACAACAAACCTGAAGGCCTTTTTAAGCCTAGAGACTCTTTTCTTTTCGTGGACTCTGTCAGGGAAAGTAGACCTTTACAAGAATTTTTGACACAACTCCTGCACTTGTTTTTTGTAGGCATTTCTCATTGAATTATGTCCCTTCTTCCCTTCAATTTTCATTCTCTCCAATTTTGCACCTTCTTAACTTGATGACACTATATAGCCCAGTGATGTTTGGTATTAAACTTCTAACTAACCATAGTTTAGTAGCTAAATAACGAATCATTTTTTTCTTTTCAATTCTTACAAAACAGAGGAAGTTCAATGGAGGAAATGAATGACATGATTATTTTAAATGACAGTCGACTCCTTGTAGGTGGACAGCAGGACAAAATAGTAGAGATCAATTTAGAGTCAGGCGAAGAAAAAGCTCTCCATCAGTGTGGCGAAGAGGGAGTTACAGTGATGAGAATGAGTAGCAGCTACCTTTGTCGAGCTGATACAACAGGGAAGGTAAGATAGTAGGTGCAAGTTGAGCGCCTTGAGACAGCTCAACTGGCTCAACCAGTTTCTTGACTGGAAGACATCTGATTTAAAATAAGTCACACAGCTCAACTAGACCACCTCAGAGGGTTGGTTATTTTGGTCATCTCAAGTTGTGACGTTTTGATGATGTTAAGATCACCTTTCTAAAAGATAGATTGCTGGCTGAGCCAGTTGAGCCGGCTTGAGCTGCCAAATCAAGTGCATCTAACATTAGTTCAAGGAGCAACGAGTCTCCCCCAAAAAAGTCAAAATTGTAACTGTTCACTGCATTAATATTGAACTTTTAGTCCCTCCTCCTATTGCAAAAAGAAAAATGTTGTCCAGTGCTCTTCTTCCTGGTGAAGCTACACAAGCGTACATGGCCTGGACTGTGTTCAAATTGTTCAAGGCCATAACAACACAATTCTGTGCCTGAGTGGGAGAACGTAAGTGACTCCACAAGCCATCATTGACCATGAACCAGAATGAGTAAAGCTGCTGTTTGACTTAATACCAATCAAAGTGCAATTACCAGTCATATTTAGAAATATGATCATACTGAGTCTCTTAAATTCTCTTTGGTGATTCTATAGCCATGCTGTACCGTATATTCTCAAGCCGAGATATAATATGTTGAAGTTTATTCACTCAACTTAAAATGGTAGGTGGCACAATAATTTGTGATGTCATTGTTTTACTCAAATTACAATCTTTGTATTTCTTTGTTTTTCTGTAAGTTCCTGCTCCTGGTACAAAGGTGTCATAGCACTCTTACCCTTATGGGGTGATGTAATTGATTAAGCCCTCTCTGTGCAACATCATTGCAAGCAAATAGGAAGTGTTCAAGGTCATAAAAGCATTTTTAATTTTAAAGGGACACAAGGCAGGTTATGTCAGTTGTACAACAAGAAAGTCACAAATTATTGCACAATGGACTAATTTATTTTGAGTGAATAAACTTCAACATTTAATATCTCAACAATGGAACAAGCTATGACAATGTGACTTGAATGAATATCATTTTGTAACCTCTAAAATGTATATTTTTAAAATTCTAGACTTGAGGTACACTTTAAGTCATGATCACTCTACAAAGAATTTGCATAGGCTTCCAATCTGATTTCTGTGAGTTTGCATTAAACCTTCTCAATCTTTGGTTGGAAAGAACTCAGAGTTTGCCAACCAGCCATAATCTGTGATTTGCATCAGATGTTAACAAAAATTAAATTTAGATATCCTATTTATTTTGTGACGTCACATCAACAGACAGCTTTTACAAGATTACAAGTATCTGATAAAAGCTGTCTGACCATGTGATGTCTGGAAAAATCAGCATTTCATTTTCATAGGCACATGATGTAAATCATATATTTGCACTGGTTGTAAATTTTTTTCTCTTTCTGTCTGGAGATGGAGACGATTTAAAAAAAAACTTAAAAAATTGGATCAGATTACAATCTGAAATAGTAGTAGTGGGATCTCTATTGTCATCAATTATCAGTGTTTTGACAGGCATTTGTGATCTATTGAGGTGCATTTTTTCAATAGATTCATCTTTGTGATCCATCATCACTGGCAATAAAACACACCCTAGATGCTCACTCTGCCTCTGTCTCAGATTTTGACATCAGAGAGAACCAGCTGGTGTCATGTGGATTCTCTACAAGGTAAGTGGTGAAAATTGAAAACCTTGGATATAGAACTGGAAAAATCATCACCTGGTTAGATTATATTTTTTCAAGCGATTTAAATTATAAGGGATGTTAGTGCACAGTAGTTGTAGAATTGTAATACCCTAGCCCATCTTTCAATTTTAATCTATTAGAAGTATTAAATATGCTAATACATATGAATAAATGAATATAAAATGAGCACTGGAGATTGACCTATGGCAGTAGTTTTATGATCAGGGTTGTTGATCTTTTTCTTTTTCGTGATTTAAATCAAATAAATCTATTTAAATCAGATTCTGTTGTTTAAAATTAAAATTACAATTAAAATCATGGTTTTACAGTTAAAACCATGATTGAAATCCTGATTTTAATCACCATGATATAAATCAAACATCCTGCAGGCAATTTTTAGTTTTATTCAGGGTTGTAGTCACATATCTCTTACAGTAGCAAAATGGCTGCCCCACTTTGAAGCTATAGTGATGCTATTTTGTTGTGAAATCTTGTTGCTTCATTTATTTTTAATTTACTTTCAGACATGGTAACTACACATTTGACCGTTTCCTGATGGTGTTTGACCTTAGAATGATGAGAAGTATGTCTCCGTTCCACTTACCCATTGAGCCCCTCTTTGTCCGCTATGTACCAACTTTTTCAAATCGAGTCATTGCAATGAGTCAGGTAAGCTTTTCTTGCAGTTACACCGTTAACAGTGTTTGCTGTAAATGTTGCCAGAGACTTTTAACATAAACCTCTCTTCCCCTGCTGCCGCAATTTTCTTTCCAAAGGTTTAGAGGGGTACTTTTAACCCTTTCTGAGCATAGTAAAGGTAAAAAAATTTTGAATGTGTTCATGGCTTAGACAGCGATGTGCACTAAATGTAACAAAGAGAATGATGGTTTGTATTTTTTTAGATACAGCTCCTTTCTAATGTATGTATTGGAAGTTGTCACATTTTCAACAAAAAGTGAACCTGAAGCAAACATATATGACATATCCTCACATTAATGGGCAGTCTTTTGCTTTTCTTTAAACTTTTCAACTAATTTTTTTCTCAACAATCCCTTTATGAGAATGTGATTGTATAAGTAGCATGGGAATTGTACAGACTTTGTATCCCACATGGGGAATTCCCAAGGTGCACACAACAGTCTGAAAAACAAAGGGAAACAAATCATCACTTGTCATAGTGAGAAAGTGATATAACTTCTTGACCCTCAAGTTCACTTTGGACCATAAATGTACAGTAAATTCATTTACTGATATCTCGAGAAATACATGTTCCATTGGAATGGAACTTTCACCACACTGTATAGATTTGGTTCCTCTTTCACATATGATTTATTGAATATTTGCTTAAACTTCCCTTTTCAGGTTTTCACACAATCTCTATTATTTGCTTTGATAACACGTACAGTAAGCAATTTTTTATTTACCCTTTTAAAGGGAAAGTGGGAATAATACCCCCCACCCTTTGTCAAAAGAGAGAAGTGGTTTTGAAACAATTAAAGATTTGTTCCATTTTATTTTTGTCACATTTATTGAACATACTGTGCCATCATTTAACAGGGGATGGTTTTTGTGGTGGCAATTTGCTACACAAACAGGCCAAGTTGCTACACAAATGAAAAAATGGGTAGCAATTTTTGGTGTGCATAACCCTTGCATTTTCACAAGCATCTTCAAAACTGCTATGCAAAATTTGAATGCTTAATTATTTCCTGATTTGAGTCAGTCAAGCTTTCATACCCCAGGGTATATTCAGAGAGTTGCAATAGAAAAGTGCAAGCTTTACTGTCATTGATTGCTGTCCTGGAGAGGGGTTCAAGACTCCTGCCCTTTTGATCATTTTTGCTTTTGATAGAGGGATGAGTTATCGTATAGTGCTGTATTTGACAAATTTTGAAGCTTATGTGATGGTCAGTGGGGAGGGGGGTTTGCACATGTTGTGCCTCACTTTGATAAACCAGTGAAGGTTTCTTTTGTCTATAAACTTACAGCAATAAAGTCAAAATATTTATATTAGCTATTGATTTGAACCCCCTTCACCCCTACTTGCAACTAGGGTGTGCCATCGCAGCTCTTGTCTCTATATTTAAGCTAAGCAATTGAGTCTTAACATCTATAAACTCTTCAAATGGATCCTATTGCACCTCTGCCTGCAGCCAGTATGAGTGAGTACTGGTGTCGCCTTTCTTTTAGCCTACCAATCAGACCTAAACATTTATAAACTCTTCAAATGAATCCTATTGCACATACTGTGGCCAAGTTGTGCTAGTGCAGGTCTTGTGTGTATAAGCTTCACAATTCAATCTAAACAGCTCTTCAAATGGATCCCTTCTTGCCCCCTGTCTCCAGCCAGGATAAGCCCAATGCAGGTTCTTGTGCCTATAAGCTTGTCAATAAGATCTTAACATTTACAGTATTAATTCAAAAAAGAATTCTGCACACTTTATTAAACATAGAAAAGTTGATGTAGGTAATAAATTGGAACCACTCATTTCTTATCATAAATGTTTTCAAATGGACTAAAAAAAGGTGAAAATCATAGGCAGTTTTTAAAAACAAGATTTTCTTTTGTTCTCATTTTAGTCTGGTCACTTCCAGCTGGTTGATCCAGGTGGACTGATGACGGCTGATGATATTGTACTCTACCAGGTCAACATCGTCGGTGATATGTTGATGTGCATGGATGTGTGTAGTACCTATCACTGCATGGCATTTGGTGATGTCGGAGGTATGGATAATACACTGTATATGAATAGACAAATAAGCCAGTTCAGTAATTCATTTTGGTGGCCGTGTGCCTGAGCACACCCTCCAAATCGTTGGGATAGACAAACCAATCTGGCAACTACAACACGTATTCCAAAATTTGAATTAACATGAAGATTTGGTGGAACATTCCCTTGTAATCATTCCATAACATCAGGGGGGATCTCAAGGGTGGTTTAGTGCAGTGGGTTAAAAATTGTCTTTTTGGTGTAAAAATTTGCATTTAAATCTACCAAAAAGTAGCACTGAGACTGCAGTGTTCATTCGACTTAGCTGAACAAATGATGTACTGATGAAAACAAGGAAATGCTGTGGTGAGCTTGGTTTGTATATCCTATGCTGTGCCCCACAATTCCATGTGGCAACAAATTACCAAACTAGCTTATTGGAAAATTCTACTCCCAGTTCATCATGGGAATGGGTCCTACTGTAGCCAAAGTGAGCCTTCAAGGCAGTTGTTGGCTTATGTTACCCTTTGCACTTATACACTTATACCCTTGGCATTTGTACATATTACCAAAGCGGCTCATGTATATGCATGACTACTACATCTGTGGTTGGAAAAAGTTGGGAATGTGAGATGTTCCTTCCTGGAAAATTTGGGTATTTGGAGGGATATGTTGGAAACTGGAGGAAAATCTGCTCTTGTGTACATGATTATGTTAGAAATTGAAGAAAATTTATCTCCCTTCCTGGGGAAAAACATTTCCCGCCCTGACTACATGCTTGCTGAGTCGTCTACTATAACTTCATGTATTTTCACACATGTAAGGTAGTTGTCATTGTATATTTGATCTTTATCCAAACTAGAAATACCAAGTTACCCAAATCATCTGTTGATCTTTTACAGAGCAACTAATTCACTTAAGATAGCAAAGATATTTTACTCCAAAAGTATCAACTACACCAGTGGTGAGGAATTTATAAAATGACATAAAAGATGAGAGGTTGCTTGGAATCTCACAAATTTTTATGAAATTTTCCTTAAGTAAATGAAATGAAAATAATGTGCTGATAGTGTCTGTTTGAAATGAGTCTATAAAAAGTGAGATTTTAAGTTTTAGGGAAAAATTGAAACTTTTGATAGGATGAACATCAATTAACTTTGCTGTTGATACCCTAGATGTCTGGCATCAACTGGAGATCTAGCCTGGGAATTATTCTTCAAAATTTCTTTTCCCAGGATACATTCACCTGTGGGCTGATGCTGAAGATGTTGTCTTTAACAGAATGTCCAGGGAAACACAGTTTGCAACTTCTGTAAGAATTTTTTGAGTTTTTGACTGTTTTTTGTCACCCTCCAGTAATTGCAAGAGAAATGAAGTTTGTACAGCTCTAAGATAAACTGACTAATTAAATTGATAAATGTTTTTCCTCTTTTACTTTTAGATATATAGGGTTAACATTTTAATAATTCATTAACAGGAAGTGCAAGGGTATGTGAATAAATATGAGGTTAATTGGTGGGCAAAGGGGGAAGCAGAGAGATGGTAGTATAAATCTGATACTTGTACACCCCCTTTTTACCCCACAATGCTTGAGAAAGATAAAGAATGCCAGGAGTCCTAGAAAACTTGGGTTGAATATGGGGAAGAAAAGTGAAAGAGCCAGTTTTATCATATGTAATGAAAAGCTGAAAAATAACACAGATGTAAAAATCAAAGTATAAATTTTTGTAAATGTTTTGAGGATATTAAATATTATGTAATAGTTGTGATTGCAGGGAACGTGCGGTCTTTACTAGTATTTATGGTAGGAATCCTACCTGTCCAAACGTTGTTAAGTGCCAACATAGTTTGTTTTGTGACTAATTTACCATTTGTTGTGTTTTTGTTTTAAAATGTGTATCTTTAATTGCAACGTACATTTTCCTTCATTAAATAGGTTGAACCGCTGCCAACAATTGATATAAACAACCATCTGGCATCGTTCTACTCTATACCACTTCCGTTTCCCCAGGGGGACGAACCTCTGCTATCAGAGTGGCCAAGTGAATCTTGTCGACCTGTCCATAGGTTAGTGTGTTTCCTCTATGTTAGAAAGTGCAGGCTGAGTGAAACATATGTGTATATCTTTAGGCAAATGGGGAGCTGGTTATGGCATAAAACATTTTGTGCAGCTTATACAGGGTCAAGGGGCAGACCACAGTCCGGCCCACTACAAGGTTGAATCCGCACCAGCCCATCAGAAATGATTCATAGTGCAAAATTTTTCAGATTTATTGATGACAACCTTAGGCTACGCCATTTCATAGCTACAGAATGCAGTCAACCATTAAAATCTACTATGAAACTAGGTAGCTTACATTAAAATAATATTGCTGAGCATTTTGTGCTACAATCTTCAAATCTGTTCAATAAAAAGTGAAAAGGAATCACTGCTTTGCTAGCCAAATGATTGCATTTTGTTGCCTCTTGCTTTGGACAAAAAACTGAAAAACAAGTATAGCATGTGGCCCCTCTGCCATTGTAATCAATACATGTGGCCCACTCCTGCCAAAGGTTGGACGAACTCAAACAAATATTTGATGTTTCAGTTTCCAGAATACAATATTCACTCAAGGAGTAAATCTTATGAAGCATCTGTTGAGTCCAAAAGCCCCCCACCTGTAGATGGTGAGATTTATTTTCTTTTTATGGAGTGTGCACTTTGGATGATAACTGGAATGTGATAGAATGGGAAGACTATCTGAGTATAAGAGAGAATAGCAAAACAGAAAAAAAAATTTTTAGGGAGGAGACATTAGATAAATTTGGCTGCACATACTCACGACCTAAAAATCCTTGGGATATTACATAATTATACAAGAAACTTCTTTCCAAAATTTAAGTTAATTTAAGAAAATAGTCAAATCTTCCCTTTCATAAAGATCCACCATAATTGTATGGTGTGTTCTTTTACATGATTTTTGATTGCATGACATTTGAGATACCCTCTCAGTATGAAAATGGATACTATATTCTTCCACAAATTATGTTGCTTGTCACATATGCTGAGCTTGAGATTTGTTTATACCCTATGTATCCCATAATTCTATTCAGCATTTAAATAATGGAACTTGCTTTATGTTAGCATATGGTTGACATATTGAGTTTAGGAGGCAGCAATCAGATCACAATTGGGTTAGAAACAGAGTGGATTGGCTCAGTCAGTTTAGGGTTTTGATGTGGAGTCATGGCCTGCCTAATACATTTCAAGTAATATGTAGGAAAAGTACTTCGCTGTGAGTAATTTGTCTCTAGCTTACCCATTTAATACCTGCAAAGGTTTATGTAACATGAATGAGGTTTTCCTCCTTTCAGCTAAACTTCAAGAAAATTCAGCTACTAACCAACCATAACCCATGTCTTGTATTAACATCTTACTTTTGGTGTCCGCAAAGCATTGTCATCCTAAAGTTAATTGACACAGACATTTCCTGCTTCCCTGGTGGGAAGGTACACTTAAATATGCTATCTTTCTGTATTGTGTTTAAAGTTGCATTGGCTTTTAACTACACATTGCATGCAGTGTGCATGGTGCTCAGCATAAGCAATGGAGAAAGAAAAACAAGCCAGTGAGCCACAACTGGAAAAAAGGCTATGGGCGGGTTGATTTGAACCAAATTGTTGGAAACTGCGCTGTAAAACTTAATGTAACCAACTAAATAACTGCAGACAATGTTATGTTATTGGCCTAGCCTATACAGTAGGTGTGATACCAACATCACCAAAGCAGAATTTTTACCATGTGTGCCTCTTATCTTTTTCCCTGATCTGCAAGGTAAAATTTGGGGATGCAATCCTTTAGGTAGTTACAGTAGTATGTGTTATGATTTACTTTTCTTGTTCTTGTTACTGCATAGGCAAACTGTTCCTGTTGATTCCCAAATTCTGAGTAACATGAAGATTGTCGATTTCATTGGCTACGCACCAAAATCCGGGAATCAACTGAGAAATCAGGTGGCTTACCCAGAAGTATTGGCTGAGCTCTGTGCTGACATTAAAGAGATGGTGCCAGAATCACCAATGGGAAGAGGTATGAATTGGAAAATTATGGAATGATCCTGTTCAAATTTTCTAAGGGGATATTTTGTTTTTACCACAAATTTTCAAATTTTTGAAACCAATATATATAGAAACATAATTTTGTCTATTTAGAAATGAGGACACCACAGTAGCTTCCTCCTTCAGAAATTTGAGCAATCTTTGCTCTAGATCAATTCTTTGATCCAAACCTTTCAAATTTTAAATTTTTCAACATTCAGTAACTCTTGTTGTGTGGCTTGACTGAGTTGTTTGATAATGTTGGAAACTTTCTTTTATGCCACCACATTTCAGCACTTTAGAGCAGAGCAAGTATTTCCCTTTAACACAAACCACAGTTGCAGTGAAAGTGGGCTGTGCATGGGACCATAAGGCAAAATTTTGGACCCTCTCAAATTCTGAATACCAAACATTGTTTATAATAAAAATTCTAATGGCTGTTGATTACGTAAAGAGATATCTGTAATGGGTACTGTTTTAGGGGAAAATTATAGTTCCAATAAAAGTACCTGACCACTGGTTCATTATTCCAATAAGGTGCATCAATGAGCAGCAGCTTTATAATGACCATTCTTGTACACTAAAAGCCTCCCCCCCCCAGGGGGTTTTTACTGACAACTTACAGCAAATTGTGAAAAAAGGTGCTTTCAAAAATGGGATCAAATTACTACTCATGGTCCTTTGAAGGTGTTAGATCCCCTTGCAGTTTAATCTGAATAAACTGTTATGAAATGTCAACCTTCAGGTTTTTCTACAAATTCTGGAATGTGCATCATTTTGGTATTGATGAAACATGTTGTGACAAGGTTAGGCATAGGATGAATTTTTTGAGATGTTAAATGACCCTTTGAAGTATTATTATGTGTCCAGTCAATACATAAAAGAACACAAAGCGATTTTTTAGCTGTTCTCCCCCTTTTCTACTCACAAATTGGTTTTACAGTTCTGTAGTTTAGTCTGGACTTGGACTCGTGATTTCGGAATTTGAAGCACTCGGCCAGAAGGGTCGATTTTTCCCCCATTGAGAAAGCACAGGGACTCGAGTCAGAGCTCTAGTTGGACTTGAGTCCTTGAAAGTTGAAACTTGCCAGACTCGTGACTCAAAATCTCCACTTCAGCTCATCCCACAACATCCATAGTCATTTTATCTACAATTGTTTAAGTTGGTGGTACCATATTGGCTGTGGTTTGAAATGGCTTAGGAATGACATGATTTTGGTAGAGATTTGTAGATGTGGAGCACCTTGAGGTCCATCATTGCTTAGAAGTAATACAATAATTTTGAATATTAGATCTACTATTTATCCTTGCTCGGATATCTTGCATAGTATGAAAAGTTTTCTGAAATGAATCTTAACTGAATTTTTTTGTTTTATGTAAAGGTGATGATGACCAAGAGTGCTTTGTACCCAAGAAATATAGGAAGGTTGAAATCAAGTATTCTGGCAGATTTGGAGTGGACGACTTCAACTTCCGTCATTACAATACAACAAATTTTGCTGGTCTAGAGCCTCACATTCCCAATGCTTATTGCAACAGCATGCTACAGGTGACTGATTCATTGCTATTGTGTCCCTATCATTGTAGGGTGATTTTCTTCATCCCTTGCAGTTCCAATTCTTCCAAACTACTTACTTCTAGCTCCTCCCACAGCTGTCTAAAACTCGTCATTATCCAAAATATCTGTAGTTTACTGATTCAGGGCATATCCTGATAAACACACAATGCCCTAATGTGTTATTATAATGTTCTTAGTAGTACTGACTGTGTAATATGGGCTTCTCTGCATTTATGAACTGCTTTAAATTGTATCATTAGAGAATTTTGCACCACGGAGGTGGATGTCATGACTTGGTCAATATGCCACAACTTTGTCGATTTTTCAACAGTAGAAAACTGCAAACAAGAATAGGTGTTCACTGGACCATGAAATTTGAAACAATATGGCTTCTTGGCAATTGATCAACAAGAAAGAAATTCAAGGATAGGTTAGTCTGTCCAAGTTTCAAGGGAGCAGATTTTCGAATGTATCCAGAGTATAAAGATTGTCATTCCGGCTGACAAGTGACTGGAATTAAGTCACATGGAAGTGTTATCTCTTTCTGGTCAGTTTCGCTTTTTTTCAAAAGATACACATTAGTAAGAATATTTTCAAGCTGAATTCACACCAAAGCAGAAATTTACTACATTTTGCAAGTTTTGAAATTTTTGTATGTTCATATGAGGGAAATTTGGTGTTAGTAGAAATTCCTGAAAATCACCCCTGTTTTTGCTGGGATAAAAATTAGACACCTTACTCAGTGATCTACCATTAACATGCAGGATGTAGACCAATCAGGATCTACATTTTATTGTGAAGAAATGTAAGCATACCTCATCAATTCTGTTGCCAACAGTTGTGACGTCATTTGTTTGTAAAGATGAATTAGTCTATAAAGAAATTATGATATGAGGTGATGATGATTTCATCACTGTCTTTCATTCCTTATTTGAAATAACAGCAGATGTAGATGAAATAATCTCTCTTTGTTTCATTCTTATACAGGTATTACACTTCATTGAACCACTCAGGTGCTCCCTTCAGAGTCATCTTTGTGACAAGGAATTTTGTTTGGCATGTGAGATGGGATTTTTGTTCTACATGCTGGATCACTGCAAGGGACAAACATGTCAGGTGGGTTTATGCAATTAATTTTCTTTGTAATAAAATAGTAATCATTGGATCAATAAAAAGTTTCTGTTTTATCAATCTATCGATCAATCATACAATCAATCAGTTAATCAATCAATTAGTCAGTGCAGCTTTCAATTTTGTCACTAAACTGAAAGCTGTGTTTAGTGACTGATTCTCCAACTAGCTTTTAAAATTCTGTACAACTTATTTTCAAAAGTAGGTGAAAGTTACCTTTATTTCTTTCAGGAACTTTGAACAATCATCCCCAGGAATCAAAATAAGATTCAAAAAGGGCATAACCAGAATGAGCTAAATTGCTATTGATCTGTGTTATGCCAATGGGGCATTTTGAGGGGCACCACAGCCATTAGGAAGGGCATGATAGCCATGGCTATCAATGCTATTGGTTATTTTGAGCCCTGTGTTCCCAAGTACGCCATTTGTTATCATCTTGTATGCTTCGGTGCTATCTGATGGGCAGGGGTGGGGCTGGTGGGTTGGTGGGAGTTCTGATTAGGCTTAAGATAGAGGAAACATGGAAAAAGGGTACAGTGTTAAGTCAAGTCTGAGGATAAGCATATGCTGTGTTCAGAATGCATCAGGTTTGTACTGTTCATATCATGCCTTGAATTTTGAGGCGTGTGAGTACAATTGCACACCATCACTCTCCCCAAGTCACCACGAAGGATGTGCATTGTAGCACTGCTTTATCAAGATGAGAACTCAGGTAAACCAATTAAATTTTAATAAAGAAGCCCACCTACCACAACCCTTACTTTCCCGAGGATTGCAGTTTGTAGCACAACTGGAAAATATAAATCTCAAGGCCTGTCATATGTTAATTTAGCCTAGTAAGGATGTATGTTTGGTATTCTTTCATTTGAATTTTTGCTGGTTTGTGAATTTTGTTTCTCTTTTTTGCTATCAACTGGCATAAAAAAAAGACAAAGTATTGGAAATGGTAAAAGCAGTTAGATGATGTTTTATTATGCAATTTCTAACCAGTTGTGTTAGATCAGGTGGGCAACAGCCTTTGCTCCAGTCGTAGCTCACTGACTTGTTTTCCGTACTCCACTGCTCATGCTGAGCTCAAAGAACAATGGCAGAGAGTTCCATGTGTAAATTCTTTGCTAGGAGTCAATCTCCAGATGTCCCCCTGCAATTCAGATGCTCTAACCTATGCTGCTAACATGGCCGATACGAAAGTTAAGCAAAATATCCTTTGACTGGCAGATTTCAGTAGAGACCTCCCTCAGCATTTACTTTGATCTTTATTTGTCACTCCCACCACACAGCTAAGACCCACTCATTTGTAAATAAACTGTCTCACATGTGTGCACACAGTGTATAAACTTGCTTCCATAGCACAGTTCAGTCTTTTGTTCACATGTTTCCAATGTTCCTGCTTTTATCAGTGAGCAAACAACAGACACACTCAAACAGAATTATACTCTTGGTGTTTAATGAAGCTTGAGGGGAATGGGCAGAGTAAACTGAGAGCTGTGAACACAGGTAGTATCGGGCCTGAAAGCGTCATGATTTGACAGTACAAAAGGTCGTTGAAATCGTCATCGAAATTTGTCAGCTTGTTTGTATGACATTTTTAGCCTAAAATATGTAATGATTGCTCCACAGGCCAGCAATTTTTTGAGAGCATTTCGAACCATTCCTGAGGTGTCTGCACTTGGCTTGCTTCTTGCTGATGTAGAAGAGTCAACTGGTAAAGCTAATTTTCCAAGATTAATTCAGAGCTGGAACAGATTTGTATTACAGCAAATAGTCCAGGTGAGATTTTTTTATGTTTTTCAGAGTTCAAAAATCTATGCTAGTCAGTAAAAATCTATTGCCTTCATGTTTAATGTCAGATTAGTGTTCAAAAAAGATTTTCAAAACTAGTTTGGACTTGGTTTGGTAAAAGTTTGCATGTCGATTCATAACCTCAGAAACAAACGTTTCTAACATACCTCAAATAAACTGTAACTGTCACTGCATGTGGGTTGTTGTGATTTTGTATGCAGACCTCATTCCAGTTATGGGTCTTCCTTGCTCAATCAGTAATGGAGGAATGAAACTTGATTCCAGATAAAGGAGTGCTCTCGCCATATGAAATTTTGCATTGCCCTTGAAAAACCTTCTCACACATTTGCCCATTTAATAAATTTGACTAGAACGACATCTTCAGTATCCACCTCTAGCTATGTTTACTGTTCAGTTCATAATGTAACTAACATATTTCATAACTACTGTGCATAGAATAATGTTATTTTATTGTAGGGACTTTAAATAAATTAAAGTTTTTCCTTTCATTTGCTCAGGAAACCCAGAAGGGGTTAGAAGGAGAGGGAGAAAGTGAGGGCGAAAGTGAACCTTCTCAAGTCGGCAGTTTGTTTGAGGCAAAGGTTCACATCAAAAGTAGATGCCGGTCTTGTTCCAAGGAGTCTGATAGAGTTTCTGCATCAAGTGTGGTGACTCTGAATTATCCAACAGGGGGTAAGTATAGAGTGTTTTTATGTGGGTCTTAATTGGCAAAATATCAAGTCAAACAACATGTCATCACTATGGCCCTTGACTGCTTCTCAGCTACACTCCCCGACAAAAGTAAATGAAACACCCTACCTTCACTCCCCTTTTCACTGTTGGATACAACCTTTTAACTATCAGCTAGGACACAACATTGAGAGGGGGAGAGGGAGTTTCAAGGGAAGTTTGTGAGTGCATTTTGTCCCCATACCAGCGATTTTGTTTAATTGTTTTGTGTGGGATTGGAGCTATATGTACTGCACAGAGTTTTTGTCCAGCAATAGGTTAAAGGGGGGGGGGACTTGTAAGGTCATTGAAAACCCTCCATATTGGAAAAAGCATAGACATGTCATTGACCTAAATGAGGAAGTAATGTTGTCATGTTTCATGATATGCCAAGGCAGTGATCCTGAAAATGTCAAAACAGTTATACTGGAAATTTTGAAAAATTGCTTTTAGAAATATTTGGTGTAATGCAGAAATGTTCCTGCATAAAGAAAAGTAAACTCTGTCAGTAAGATACTAATTTTTGTATGAAATGATTTTTGTGTATTGTAAAACATGTCCTTATAACAAAAGAATGCAGAAGAATCTAAAAAGAAGTATAAACAGGGGGGTTAAGAATATGCTCAAAGTATATTCTCTGCCAGTCGAGAGTGGCAACTGAAAGTCAGGACTTGAATCATTTTGGAACTGTGTTTGAGATGGAACTTGAATCCTGTTTGAACTTTTGGTTTCTCTAGCTGACACTATGTAACAACACATTCATGTTAGTTTGTTATTAAACCCAATTAAATCAACTCTCATGAAAAACTTTTATCAGGCCTTGAATTTTAAGGCAAGTGCAATCACACATTATCTCTTGTCTCATGTAACTTGTGAGGAGTGTAATTTCTTGCAAAGCTAGGTGAAGAATGGGAGCTGATATGAATCTATTTAAATTTAAACAAAACAACACACTTACCACGCCCCTTAATTTCCTGAGGAGTGTGATTTTGTAGCACACCTGGAAAATCTAAAACTCAAGGCATGTTATGTTGATATCATTTATGTTTTTATTGAAATGCTCTGCTGGTTGTGTTCACATGTTCATGTTTTTATTGTAATAAAATATTTTGGAGAGGCAGAAAAGCTCCTGGTTAATTATTTTTGAATCATTCACTTGTGGGTCTATCAACAAGTGTCATATTTTCTCTCTTTAATTCAGGACCTGGCAAACCAGAAGCCAAGATTGACTTTGCCAGTGTTCTGCAGAGAAGTATGTGCTCCGACCAGTCCACATACACCTTTTGTGAAGACTGCAAAAAGTATCAACCTTCGGTAAGTGAAGACTTTCTTATCGTTGTGAAAGTTGTGAAGTGACTGTGGAAGTTGAAAGATAAGGCCCATCTTTTTTGTAATTCCTTGTTGGTGACTATTGTCACACCTCTGTTACATTTCATATGACACACTGAAGGTCAGAGGTTCAATTGCCAGGTGGAAACATACCAAAAGAACTAAAATAGAACCAACTGCCATTGTGCATGGTGCTCTGCATAAGCAGTTCTTGTTGAATTTTCCTGCCTATAAAAACTCTGTCCACACCTTTTTGCTTCAGTAAATGAAGGTCAACAAACACCAGATAAGATGTTGCCCTACTGCTTGCCTTTCAAACCTTGCAAGCAATAGCACATCTGACCTGTATTACTCAGCCTTTGTTTACATATTCAGCTAGCTGTGTCTTATCTAGCTTGTGGTTTCTTGGAGTGTGTTTGAGTGAGTTAAGCAGGAAGTCAGGTGAAATTTTATTACGCCACCAAACCTCGCTTTTGATGGAGATTAAGGTGAAATATTTAATAGGGTAAGAAATTTGTCATGTTGAGTAGGGAATGCAATTCAGTGCCCCACAACTGACAAAAAGGCTGTGTCACCACTCTAGATTAAACCAGTAGGTCTTAAGTTGAAGCGTGAAACCCTTCCTCTCTAACTTTGTTCAGTATCCTTGTGAATATGAATGATTTTGATGAAATTTTCAAAGTTTACTAGCATGAAAGTGAATTTGCCATGCAGTGACTTTTTTGGATACCCTTTGTCTGATCTTGACACTACTCCTACATACATATTTATTTGGCAACATGCAGTTAGAAATGAATAACAAGTTTTAGCCATCTCTAGTTGATTACTCTTTATGCAGAGTCTGTCAGTAAACCTCCTGTTCAGGTACCTTGAGATCAGTAAAGTTAAAGGAGCTCTATCCACTTTAAGGACTGTTTGATGTATAAAGCAAGCTGCTTTGTAAAAGGGATTAAGTGTTGCATTATAGAGATAAGCTAAACACAGGAAAAAGCCTTTTTCTTGGATATAGGAATTGTTGTATTATAAAAATTTAAGTAGTGAACAAAAAAATGTTACCACCATACAACATTTTCTGTTAATTTTTTTTTTTATTTATCCTCTAAGGTACAAACTAGAAGTTACCAGAGACTGCCAGATGTTGTGTCCATTAATTGTCACATTGAGACTCAAGGAGATGAGGCATTCTGGAGAAAACAGTTGGAGGTAAATAGCCAAAGTACTCGTTTAGTATCTGACTCTTATGTGAAAAAACGAATTTGAAAGAAGTTGAAGCAACTATTGAGGGAGATTATTTTAAATTAATTCCAACCTTATGTTTTTGACATTTATGAGGGCATGTTGTGACATTGTTCCTTCATTAAATAAACATCCTATTACAAGATGCATAAGTGCTGGTAAGCTAAAGTAAAGCACTAGAAGTGTAGTAGACAGGTAGACAAACAAGTCTGTTGTTTCACTAAAAAGCTGTAGTAGCATGCTTATATCATGTTAAGAATGCAACTAAGACACCCCAGTAGGTCAAAGGCGGTGTTGGGTGTAAGTCATATCTGAGTTTGTTACGATCTGTTCCCTCAGGTGATCTTTGCTTTCATTGTGTGCACACAGCGTGAATAGCAATTAATACATACTTGACTGGCCTGTTAGCTAACCCCAAATGTTATGTAACATTTTGTATATTCTGCTATATTGGGTACTTCCACTCAATTTATCAGATGTGAAACTTGACCAAATCATGTGTATGTAGTGTGTTTCATTTCCTCCATGAGGCAATAAGATGTAATTAGGCAGATAAGGCTGTGGCCAGCTGGATTTAAACCAATGGGTTAGAAACTGAGCTGTAAAACTCCATCTAATTTACTGATTCACTAGGCAGAATAGGAGGATGTTTCTTAAAGTAAGAAGGAAAGTTTTGTCATGATAAAAAAGGTCAAGGGTTTGGAACAACAGCATGTGATAACATAGGTGTACAAGGCAGGTGTGCGTGCCGGGGGGGGGGGGGGGGGGGACTGGCCCTCCCAACTTGGGCAAAACAGTTGGTCTGTTCGGGCAATACATGAGCAAAACATGATAAAGGGTGCTGTTATTAGGGCAAAAAATTGCTCTTGCCCCCTCACAGAAAATTACCCCTGTATGTCTATGTGTGATAAATCTCAAGTGGAAAATTAAGGTAAGTTTCAAATGATGTAGAAAGCATAGATCCAAAGGACAATACCAAAAATTAGGGCTGTGTTATTTGAATTTTCAAAGACAATGTGACTAAACATTGATCAATCACCAAAAAGTAACTTTGTTTCCCTCATTAAATCACTACTATTGTATGGATTCTACTTTCATATATGCATTAATTGTGTGTACCATTATAATGCACATATGATACTTCCTAAGAAATAAATACACTGAATTGAATTGTATATGGTGTTAAGTAATTTTTAACCCTCTTGTGCCTTTTGCAGCACTTCTGATTCAGCCAGATAGCATGAAGCTTCCAAGGCTTTATGTTCTCATGGTGAACTCAAGACTGCAAGTAGCTACCCAAAAGTTCCATGACAACAAAAAAAAAGGTCAATGTCCTTTCTCACATGGTCACTAGCCTACTGATGGTTTGGGGCATGTTATTGCCACCTCATCGGCTCTCGTAGTTCACAAAATTTGCCTCACTGAAGGCAGGCACTACATGTTTAAGTAATGGCAGATATAATAAAGTAGAGTATTTGACGGTTCTGATTAAGTAAATGATCAAGTACAGTATATTCTAATAAAGACGTCTTCACTGAGAATAGAAGTACTGCTTTTCAGTATTTGTACACAAAACTCTTTATGCACTATAAGGCCTTGAGAGTAATCAAGGTTAAAACTGGTCTGTTGATGATCAAGTACTGTAACAAATACATTTGCTTGTTTTCTAGAACGATGAAGTAGCAACTGAAGAGAAATTATCAGATGACATTTGGGTCAAACCTTGTAAATTTGGTGCTGATTGCACAAGGGCTGACTGTAAGTTTGGTCATGAAGGACGTCCAGTCATCAAGTAAGTGTCTATCATTTCCTTTGTTCTGATTGCATGTTTTGTATCCTGTTTTAATCTTCAACCCTTGTGTTGGTGTTCAAACTGAAATTTTTTTTACATTGTTTTGTATTTTTGAGTATGCAAGGTAACATCACCTTCACTCTTTAAGTCCTTTTAGCTGGATACCAAAGTGTTAAAATCAAAGAGTTATCTCCCAAGATCTTTCAAGAGTTTCTGATCCCAGAAGGAGCGTACCTTCCCCCTCCTCCCCCTGCACCTTTACTATTGACCAACCCCTTGATCCCAGACCTTTTCATTATGGCCTGTCATGTGTGCTTGTTTATTTGAAATTGGCTGAAACAAACTGAATGCTTCAATTTTCTCTTTCTTTTGGAAATTTATTAATGTGTAAGAATATGATACTGGGAATACAAAAGTGGGACATTTTGGTCTTAAGCCAAAAAAGGAAGAATAAATATTAATTTAATTGCTTTAACTTCTTTATAAATGTGCTGTAAGATGTAAGTTTCATTTAAACATAGAAAAATATGTTTGTGGAAGGATATGGTAATGTATGTCACAATAACTGGTTGGAAGTTTATGTTAGTTACATGAGACACCAAAGTAGGTTAAAGTCAGCAACAATTAACTTTAGAAGACTGATATTAAGTGTAATTAACTGTCAAGTTGTTCATATTACAAGTTGCAACGATACATAAATATCTCTGAACTAAAGCTCCTCACATTCTGAATGTATCACCATGTAAATGCCAGATGTTACATTAGTTACGTAGGGCACCATTTTGTCCCATTTTGGAGTCTTTGTAACCAACATTATATTTGCATTTACACTTTGGTGGTCAGCCAACCTTTGCAAAATGTAGGGAATATTCATTTACAAACAAGTTAGATTTCAACTCCAACATATTTTTTAACAGTTCATGTCAAATTATGTTATTGCCTAGATTTTGGGTGTATAAATATGGTTTAATAGGTACCTGTTTTGGTGTCTTTGTAACTAATGTTAAAATTTTATAGCCAAGCAATACAGAATACAAAAGGAAAGACAAACATTTTATATGTAGAAGTATAGACCATAATACCATCAAATCAAAGAATGAAAAATAAGTCCATTATGAGTCACTGTCACATTTAAACCCAGTAAAAGTTAGGAATACTATATTTTTACCCCATTATTGTGTTCTTGCACTGATCATTTTGACAGTTTTATTCATCCATGATTCATGTGAAGACTTCATTTGTGCTGATTGGTTGTTATACTTTTAATTTCATACAGAATAAAAACAGCAAGTGTTTCGGAATCAGCAAAGTGGGTTCCTTTGAAAGTATTTATCAAGAGAAGTGAAGAAGGATTTGTAGATGTCAAAGAATTTCCTGATGAGGTAAGTCCACTGCTATTTTCGTGGAAACTGGTTTATAGCATTTCTGAATCTGTCAAGATTTTGAGATCAAAATGGCAACAATTTGAGAATAAATTTTACTATGAAAGAATTTGATGTTATGGGGTTGTTCTAAGACATAAGTAGCATTGTAAAACAAATTCCTTTTTATAAAACAGGCACCACATGAAATGTGCCTGTGACCTTTTAAACTAGGACTTGAAAAAAACTGAAGTAACAAAGACCATTGCTGTCAGGTTCCTTCTCCTTGCTTCAGTGCACCCTGAGAACCAGAAACACCAAAGACCATAACTGCTGTGATGCTGTTTTTATTATTTTTTTTTTATTATTATTTTTGTGCTTAATTATCCATGTTTTGGCCTACTGTTATACCTTGAAAAATGTTGCTATTTAAACCTCATTTAGTCTTACCCTTACCAATTCTTAAAGCCCATCAAGCCAGCTGTTGTTAGGAATAGACCTTGTGCATTGACAACATACTGACATCATCCGTGGGGGAAAACAATGGAATACATGGCGGCACACATAAGGATTCTCCCCGCACATGTAGCAGACTGTGCTCGCATTCCACTGGTTGACAATCAGCTGTCTGCATTTGTATGTTTGTTTGTTTTTTTATCCCCCCAAGCGAGGGCATACTTTCGGCTGTGTGACATCATATGCACAAGGTCTATAAGTAAGTGAACGACATAGTGATGCCTAATTGCTGCAATGTTTGTAATTGTTGTTATTCAGACATTTGTTGTTACTCAGACTTTTCATGTGATAAATTGTGAATGAAGAGACTTCACAGATGTGAATTTAGGAGGAAAAAGTATTAATAAAAGTCATTCTGTCAACTTGGTTTAATCCTGCAGAAACATGCTGAGGAAGGCTACCTACCTTATTCCCTCCATGCAACAGTTGCTCACATAGTAGACCAGAAGACTGGGGGCAACCTGGTGGCCCACATCAATGTGGGTAACACATACCATAAACGGAAAGAGGTAAGGTTTTGAAATGTTCTCACCTTTGGGCTCAGGCTTAATTGCAAGCTCTGTCATCATTACTTGTCTCTCAGGATAGCTGTTCTGTCATGTATTACGTTTTCTTGACATAACATGTTCTCTTCGAAGGGCACTGAGTTTGCATTTTCCGCTTGTCTTCACAAAACTGTCTAATCAGGCATAAGCTATCAGTTAGATGATCCTATATAATTAGCCGACTGTTCTTTTGGCAGTGAGTAAGCAACTTTTTCCCATCAGTGTGCGGAGAAACAGCCCTTTGTCTAGGTGAGGACAACCTCTGACAAGAGAATGGGGGTAAAAGTTCTTTGTGGACACTAGACAGCGCAAAAAGTTAATTCAGCTTTACAAGTTTTGCTAATGGAGAGAAGCTGGTGTGACCAAGCAGGTGGGATCAAAGTGCTGTTATCTGGTTCTCTGGTATTTGACTCAGTATTGGTTTCATTGTTTTTGCTAGAGAATTTTGTGTTAGGCATAACACGTCATGACTGCATGAATAACTAAACATCTAATTTTGAGGTGTCAGATTTAAATGGCTTAATGGAAAATTGGCCATAAAATTGGGGCACAAATTAGATCAGCAATCAGAATTTGACAGAGTAAATTAACCTTTTGCTCCAGCATCTTGTTTTTCCTTTCTGAACTGATTGTTTACCAGAATATTGAAACATTGAAGAGGTAGTTCAGGTTAGGAGATACATTAATTTTGAATTAATTACTGTTTAATAAAAATTTCTTAACTGTCTGCTATTTAAAACAAATTTCCCACAGATGCAAGACAGCCTCAACTGCACTGTAACCAATCACAATGTTAGACTGTGATTATGGATCATGTTTTGTCAGTTTTAAATCAATGTACCAATGTGATGCATAATTAAAGTTGTGAACAAATTGTAAAACAAACTTGAGTGGTCACTTAAAGGGCAGGAGCAGTCATCCCAAATTGAAGTAGTGTAGTAGACTGTCCAGTTTCATGATTGGCTGTTGGGAGTCTCGTGACAATGTTTTTTCTCTTCAAATGGGAAATTAACTAGGAATAACTGCTTGCTTTACCTTGAATATGCAACAGTTAAATCATAAAATGTAATGAAAGATAGTTTGAAGAGAAATAAGACAAAAATTGTGCTATTTAGCTTTTTCTTCAAAATATGTTTGGGGGACTGCTCTTTACCTTTAAACCAAATGCCTTGTAGCTTACTTTGCAATTCTCTTTTCAGTGTATAGCGAAGAGTGTGTTTGAGAGAGATTCATGTAACTTAAACTTTGTGCAACTTTCATCATTTTGCAAATGTTCTCAGAAACATCTATGCCATCGTTAAAATTACCAAAATGTTAAATAGATGACCAAAATTGCAAGGGAAGCCATAGGAGATGGATAATTAAAAGTACAAAAGAACAAAATAGGCACAAATGAAATGCCTGTAGGTTTAGGGAAAGTCATTTATCAACTTGGGCAGTATGAACAGTCGGGCACACGAAATACATAAGTGATTTGGCAATAACTGCCAGTTAGTTAAATGACTCTGCCTTTACACAAGTGGTACAAGTACAGAAGCTAGAGATATGTTGTCTGCATTTGGTAAGCCATTTAGGACTTGGCTTGGACTCCCATGCCCGTTTGGCTTAGGTCTTTGTAACATTATCAATTAAGACTTCCAAAGTTAAAATTCTGGCTAAAGACCCACCTCAGAATGACACTTAATTAATATTAGAAAGCTACCGTAAATTTGCTAGGTTTCTAATCTGCGTGTTTTCATGTTACTGAGGGAAGTTTATTATGGAGAGTTTTTGAAAGTACTAGCTTTTATCAATGTGGTGGTGTTGTAAAAGTCATTTCAGGGCTCGAATGAGAATTAAAAAGGGCCTAGCTAAATTGAGCAAAATGGCTATTGATCTGTGTTATTCCAGTGGGACATTTTAAAGGGGAACCGTGGCCATCAGGAAGGGCATGATAACCATGGGCATCAGTGCTATTGGTTATTTTGAGCCCTGTTATTTAAAAATGATAGTAGACTTCTATTTATATGTAAAGCACGTCAGAAAACCTTTGGTTGTGAAGTGCGCTATACTAAGTGTTATTTACAATTACAATTACAAAACAGTCTAATTCCAAAAACCAAAGAGATTAATTTAGCCATTGTACAGACCATGTTTTTTGGTCTGGCCATGGAACATACAGTCACTTCTCACACCTGAGAACAGGATTCAATTCCCAGGTAGAGTCTTACCCAAAACTTTAAAAAATAGAACCATCTGAGGTTGTGCATTCAATCCAGTGATACAGCTTGACCAGGCGAGAAGGTTGTAAGTTGAGGTGTAAAACCATATCCAACTAACTAAGTTAGTCATTAGAAGTTAGCATCTGAATGATCCCATGTTTGTCTCTTCCACCAGGGTGTCACTCACACACAGTGGTATCTCTTTAATGATTTCTCCATTGAATCAATCAACAAGAATGAAGCTATTGACTTTAACATGGACTGGAAGGTTCCTTGCATCCTGTACTATATGGCCGACAATGTCAATGAAAAATATGACCTCACCAGTAAGTTTAAACTTCGATAACAATTTTGAAAGTTGGCATTAGACTGGTCCTCCCATCCACATCTACTTTCCCCCTTCACAAGATTTTCTGCAGGATAATTCTAAACTTACTGGTGGAAAAAGATACCTGATGGGCAATTGTCATGGTTGCAAACTGCTCTGGTTGGAATTATGTATGATGAGAATTGTCCACGGTTTGGAATTGCCCAAAGCTGGGAATTGCCAAGTGCCATAGCAAGTGTGAAGACTAGGTTGACAATGTCCAGGATCCTAGAATGCTCAGGGTCAACCAATCGACCTGGACCTGGTGCAGTGGTGGGGATGGCAGGAGGGGGGGGGGGGGTCCTGGAGTTCAGTTCTTGGCCAGGTCATAACAAAGACTTCAGAAATGGAATCTATTGCCATTGTGCATGGGGTTCAGCATAAGCAATGAAGTAGGGAAAACATGCCATAACAGGAAAAAGGCTCAAACCAATTTGTTAGATATTGAGCCTTAGAATGCCATCTAAGTTACAAACTCATTTTTTTTTCCATAGGGTTGCTAGTGGTCACCCATTATACAACTGGAATTGTCTGTGAGGGTATTATTTCGGGCAGAATTGTTTGGATGGTATTTGCCTAAAAATGAGTCATCTGTGGCTTGTACAGACATTCGTTCACTATCTTCTCACACCTGGCATTTTTGGTTCATGCATCCTGTTTACTCCTATGCCTCCATCCAATAGCTGTCTAAGACTTTTCCTTTTGCAGACAAAATCCTGGTTTGTTGCTAAAGAGTGTACTCTGGGGGACATACAAGACTGAAACAAGATAAAATAGAAGACATACATTAAAATGTTTTTTGTCTATGCTAACAGTGGTTCAAACTCCTGTCTGTTGGCTGCCCAATTTGATGCTTCAGACCAAGGAGCTTGAGTTTGTTCATGTATTGGCATTACTTTATATTTACATTTTTTTTAACTTATTTGATAGAAAATATGTGGAAATTCCAAGTGATATCCTTCCTACTGTTTTAAGAGTAAAATATCATGTGAATGGCAATATAACAGAAAATAAAATGTAAGAACAATTTTCCCACCACCAGTGAGGGAAGCAAAATTGTGGGTGTTCTCAATTGTCACATCCAATTATTTCATAGTGTGGAAATGTAGCCCCAAAAACTTTTCTTCAGAGCCAGACAATATGACTGATGCTCTAATCATTTGGCCATGCAGTTGGTACATCATATAACAGTTTAAGGTCAGGGTAGAAGTCTGGAGAAATCTTACGTATGCAGGATGTCCCTATGTACAGTATGTGAACTACTGAAGAGAAGTCGTCAGTTCCTCTCCTATTTTAGTGTATGAATAAGCCAAGTTTGGTAGTTTGTTTGGGGACCATGCACATGTACACATCTTCCATCCTCCAAATCTTTGGCATAAACAAACCAGTCATGTATCTACAGTATAACACATGTTAACATGAAAACTGGTGAAATTGTACTTTCTTAATCCATCCACAATATAAGGAGGAATCTTAAGCACAGTTTTCTGCAGTAAACCGTGGCTAGAGTGTCCTTAAGGGGCAAAATTTGCGTTTCAATCTGGCATAAAGTGGGTTTGACTAGAAACTAAAATTTATGCTTCATGTTCTACAGTATGCCTATATTGCACAAAACAAGGGAATGCCATACATTATGTGGTGAGCTTTGTCTGTATACCCCACGCTGTGCCCCACAATGCATTGTGCCAAAGAATTACCAAACCTTCCCATTTAGTACAATGAAAGCACATTTAATACATGGCAGGCCTTTTTAAACAAGTACATCATTACCTTCGCAGTTGAAAATCCCAACAAAGTCAGCATTTTACAATCAAGGGCATCCTTGGCTGAACAGAGTTATGTAGCACCTCACATGACCTTTACCCCATTGGGTCCTGATGAAGTCATCACCAAGGGCTATTTAGTTGGATTGGATGCTGAATTTGTTTCTTTAAACAAGGTAAAACCATCTTTTACTTGCATTTTACAATCTGTTTTATTTGTTAATACTACAGGGTTATGTACATGTAATAGCCCTCTTTTTCCCATGACTTAATTCTTTCACTTTTCTTTTTGCCCTGGAATTGAATAAAAGTGACCACAAAGTTTGTGGTAAAACACAGTCCTTCATAATTATAGGAACAGAAAAGTTTTCTAGATTTGAAACAAAATTATGAAAGTCAAAGTGTTATAAAAGACACAGAACTTGCTGTGCTTCTCTCAATAAAGAAAAAAGATCTTTCAAAAGCTGCAAACTTTCTGTGTCTTTGTATCTTAAAGTGCAAGTTATATTATGCTTCTTTAGTAACAAATTCTAAAAGTTCACAGTATGACCATAAAAGTCATAGAAAAACTGTTAAATTGTTATTTCCTTACAATATTGTCAAGCTACAATTCTTGACAAAAATGATGGGACAAAGCAAGCAAAGCAAGCAATGAAGAGATCACCTTTCCCCCCATTCATTGTTGTGGCAGCCTAAGGCATCCTGAAACTTCAACATTGACAAGGGGAACAGGGTTTGTCCCATATATTTTTGTTGAGGATTGTAGCCTGATGATCATGTACAAACAGCTCCTACCAGTGTACAATGCATGTATTAAACATGCAGTGTACTACTGCACAAAGAATGCACTTGTCTTCCAGGATGGAAAATTTGTGTTTCAATTGCAAAGCCTCTATAGTGATGCACTGTTTACTATGTCTCTTTACTGGGTTTCATTGTGTGTAAGAAAATAATGGGTTCATTTTATACTTAGAGTTGGATAAACCCCCCTCCCTCTTCACCCCTTCATGACATGTACAACTCAGTCAGGGAAGTGAGGAAGCCCTGCCTGGGATTTCCTATAAAACTATGGGAAGCTTAAATTTGCTCATACATATCTCCATTCATGCATGCTAATTGATTTGTCTGCCTGGTTGGCTGGTTGGCTGCTCAAGTTGGAAGAAGTGGGCAGGACTCTTGACCACCGTGTCTAGCACTGAGGAGGTCAGGTAAATAATTGCTTAATCAGCCATGTCTAAGTTTATCTATGAAAAGGATTAAGTTTGACGATTGATATGAAGAAGCTGAGTTTCAAACTCTAACAGAGATATTCGCCCTATGGTGGGTTGGGGTCTTAGAATATGCCCCCACATAGTTGGCAAGGGTCTTAGAATATGCCCCTACATGGTGGGGTGGAGTCTTAGAATATGCCCCCACATGGTGGGTGGGGGGTCTTAGAATATGCCTCCACCTGTTGTAATAGGAGACTGAAGAGAAGATTTGAAGCTATTTGAAATCAAAATTGAGCCTGCATTTGAACTTAACCTTTCTATCAAGCTGACACTATATAACACGTTTGTGTTGGTGTGTTGTTAAATCAATTTTAAAATTAATTTAAATTTGTTTGCATTATGATGTATGAAGTACAGAATCCTCTATATACGAACTTTCATGCTTTCAGTATCAGAGTATTGGTCCCTGAGCAACGTTGTTTACAAATTATTCATGATTTGCACATTTTTCCTCAAAGTTCTAATGAAATGGCTGTTTATTTGTTTTTGTTTTGCTTTTTTGTTTGTTTGTGATTTTTATTGTTTTTATTTTGTGTTTTTTTTTTCATGTTTGCATCCTGTTTTAAATAAACAACTTTGTATTCTTGTATCTTCCCAATTTAGGAGGAAGCAGAAATACGTAGTGATGGGACTCGATCAACGATAAAACCAAGTCAGATGTCTGTTGCTAGAATAACCTGTGTCAGGGGTCAAGGACCTTTGGTAATGATACCCTTCATAGATGACTACATATCAACTCAAGAACAGGTACAATAAAGACAACTGTAATAGTCTGCAATGAGTATCTAATAGTGATTTCTCACAACATATCATTACAAGTTTGGAGATTGTCCATCTCTAACCTGCCTTGATCTCTTCAACCCTTAGCCTTAAGCCCCATCCACATTATGCAACAAGACTTATTCAACAAGACTGTCTTGTTGTGGTGAGCGACTGACAACCAGCTAATTTTAAGAGCATAGTGTCCACATTATGCAACAAGTTGCAGGTCCATGAAGTGATTCAGGCAAAATTCTAATGTTTAATACACTCTTTAATTGTTACATTGGAAGAGACAAGCTGGGTGTTCTGTATGTTTCAATTATCTGATCTCCGCGGGCTTCATTCCAGAAGTCCGTCATTGCTGTCAGTTGCACGTGTCAGTCTCATGCCTCTGAACAGGTTCGGTTGCACAAAACTAGGGTGGGCATTTGCTTTCAGCTAGTTACAAAGCATTCCACACTTTGCAACACATCTGAACTATTTCCTTGCAATGAGTTGCGTCGCATCAATTTGCAAAGTGTGGAAGGGGCTTTACTGTTAGACAAGATGCCAGGCATGATTACATGTCTCAAGACATTCATGTGACACCTAACAAATCAAAATGTAAGGACTTAGTGAGCTTCACTTAAGCAGCACCAACTATATAACTACACATTATAGCAATTCCTTAGTTAGGAGAATGCCCACTTTAGTTCCACTTTATCATTCAATTTTTCAGAGTTTAACAGTATCCTTGCCAAATCCTAATTCTTAGTCATATATATAATCTAACAATAAACCTTAGTCTGTTTCTAACCCAGTCTCTAATCATCCTTCTAGCCTTTTGCCTTAGTGGTGTAGTTGAGTTGGGGCAACTATGTGGATGACCAGTTGATTGAAAACATCTTTCTTAGAGATGCATCTCAATTCAAATTCTCTATTTATTTCAAACTTGAGTGAATGAGCTAGTTAGATGGAGTTTCTAAACGGATTGGTTTAAGTTGGTAAAGCTAAAGCCTTTTTGACAAGTGGTGACTCATTTTGCTTGTTTCCCCTACACCAACATGACAAACCGTGCCAAAAATAGACCTTGTGCATTGACGACACACTGACAGCATCCTTTGGACAGAACAATAGAACACGTGGACACACGGAGAAGAATTTGACTGGTTGACATCAACTGTCTGCATTTGTCATTGTTGGTTTGTTTTGCCCCCAAAGGAGGGCATACTTTCCACTCTGTGACATGATATGCACAAGGTCTATTGTGAGTTTTATTGTAGCCAAACTGAGTGCAGCTTGTTGTGTATCTTAATTGGCCATGAAGTGGGAGTGTCTTTTACAGCACCAAGTTCACATAATGTTTCATGTATCACCCCTTGAAAAGTGGCTGCACAGACAACATACAGTAATCTGAAAAGTTTGTTGCCTCAGCCTCAAATCAGGTAGCTATGATTACCAGACTTTTTACTGGTTGTATGACCTTGTTTGTACAACAATGTGCACCCCCATGTGATTTTGCATAATGATGTTGAGGGATTTACAAGGAAATGAGCAAAACTAGGTAGGATTTAGAGGTTTAGGGGGTATTGTGGGCTCAGTGATTAGGATTATAACCATATTGGGGACCTTGAAAGATAAATTAGAGACTGAATGGGAGAACAAAGAGACTGAATCTGAGAGGAAAGCAAGTGGAGCGAGTACAGGTACATCTTTTAGTACAGCGCTGTTGATTCTGAGAGAGATGAGCAATGTAGGAGCTGTTGATGGTGGTTGATCAATTATAGCTAATAATTTAGGGTCAGGGATCATGAATCTTACAGAAATGTAGGGGTCAGAGGTTTAAGAATATCAAATAGTTGCAATGAGACTGATTGTCATCCAAACATGTTGATCATCCTTCCAGTAAAAAAGGATAGCAAATGCTATACACCTTTGTTGTGTTTCCCTTACCTGTACTAGATAAATGCTGGTTTCTTTTTTCAGGTTGTGGATTACCTCACCCGTTTCTCTGGGATACATCCAGGAGACTTGGATGCTACTCTCTCTCAGAAGCATCTGACCACCCTGAAGGTCACCTACCTGAAACTGAGACACCTTGTAGACTGTGGTGCTACATTTGTAGGTCATGGATTAAGGAAAGATTTTAGAGTCATTAATCTCCTGGTGAGTATTTTTGTATGTGGATACCTTTTTTCTTTTGCAAACCTCTACTGATAGCTTTCACATCCTAAGCCATGACCCTAAGTTGATAGTTGAGGTTCATGCTATGAAAATACCCAAAACATTCCATCCCGAATTGTACCCCATAGCTTGGGGATAGGGAAGTAGCAGCCTGGTGGAAACTCTTCATCAGCAGTTTAGCCTTCATACCTATCTGGTAGGCTAATGACAAAGCAGGTTCTAGAAGGCATTGTATGTAATTTGTAGTTGAAGTCTGCTACTAAAAGTAATGCTACTTTGAACATAATACAGTCAAGTTGTATGCTTGAGTGTACTGTTTATGAGTGAATCAGGAAATGGCAATGAGTTAAAAAACTTTATGACCACATAGTTATGGTTTATGGACGCAAAAGATAAGATGTTGACTCAAGAGATAGGTAGTGGTAAGTTAGTCCCTGGATTTTCTTGAAGTTTAGTAGAAAACCCCATGTTTAACAGCTACATAAAAAGGTAGAGGCAGTTTCAAATACGGTTCAAGTTTAAGTTTTAATTACATAGCTCAAGTATGGTGCAAATCCTTCCCTTTATAGTTGACATTTGGACAGGTGGTAAATACCATGGGCAAGGAGCAAGTTTTAGCTCAAACTGACGTCATAGTGGCCTTTTCCATTTTTTATAGCCACACAGAAGACACCCAAAATATACATATCGGTTGCTGAGTATGTCATAGGAAATTGAACGTGTGACTCCCTGCCCCATCCAGCCTTGTATGGTTAAGTTATGACTGCCATCTTGGATTTTCCCCCTCCCCTTAGGGCCCTCATTTGCAATGTACTGATCCAACCTTTTGGCAGAATGCATAGTTATCAAAATATGGGATAGGTATAATATGGATTCATAACATGGTGTTATTAAAACAAAGAGATGTCAGAATATCATGTGGGTGATTGTATGGGCAATTGGATCAAAGGGCAAGTTGTACATTAAAATATATGTCTTTGCCATATATTGTGGCACTTTGCTCTCCCAAGTTGTGGAGTCATGGCTGTCCCATCCTCGGAGTTGTCAGAATAGATTTACAGTTTAGAGTTTAAATAGCAGGGTTTCCAAAGTAGGTTGGAATGTTGCTATGTGGGACAGTTATATACTATTCTCCTTATAAAAATGAACTCTGCTGAATTATTTCCAATGGCCATAACATGGAAGGTAGCCTCTGCTTTTCAGCTACCAATGATACTTGTTGTTTTGAAAAGTTTGCCATAGGTTTCAACAGTGTTTATTGAATAACACGCTACCATGCCTTATAGAATACACAACCCTGGTTGACAGTTGGGAAATTTAAAGACTCAGTAGTCTTGCCCCAAGACAGAGAAACATTCTCCCCCATGACTTTTCTTTAACAGGAAGGGGCCATGCTGGGTTTTTAACCTATTTAAAAGGGAGGGGCATTCCTCTCTCCACTTGTTCTGAGGTAATATTGAATATCTAGCCATGTCTTTCATTTCAAAATGTTATTAAGGAGCAAGTAAGTGGTCAGAACATGATTAGTATTCTGTTGCACAGTACTGTTGTAAATTTGTAAAGTTAAAGGGTGAGTTGAAAAGGATTTGCCTTCCACTGGAGAGGTCCATGTTTGATTCCCAGGTGAAGTCATTAGAAAGACTTAAAAGAACGGTTTAAGGTCACAACAGGATTTGGTTTGTTAGAGAGGTACTTATTTTTTAGCATTTTGGTGAAAGTTGCATTGAAATCAGATGTGTGGTTCTCAAGATTTGAGTTAGTAATTTAAGTTTTCACATTTTTAACAAAAAGTGAACTAGAAGCAAGCCCATTTTACATCATATCCCCACATTAGTGCACAGCCTTTTGTTTTTCTTTAAAGTTTAGAGTCCACTTTCTCTTCAACAATCCTGTAATATTAACATGTGATTGCATAAGTGGCAAGACAACTTAACAAACTTTGCATTCCCTATAGGGAGGTCCTATTCCTATTAACTTCAAGGTCACAACAGTCTGATAAACAAAAGGAAACAAAGCCTTTCTTGTCAATGTTAGGAAGTGATATAAGCTCTGCTGCCCTCAAACTCACTTTGGAACACAAATGTACTGACTTCATTTTCTAATATCTCAAGAATGACATGTCTGATTTGAACATGCTGTGTAGGTTTGGTTCCTCTTTCAAATATGAAAATTAAATTTTGACTTAAACTTCCCCTGTTAAAATAGAAGCTATTGCCATTGTGTGTGGTGCTGTGCATATTAAGCAATGAAGAAGGAGAAACAATCCTGTAACCCACAACTGGAAAAATGGCTAGAGAGCCTCTAGATTGCAGAGAGTTGAAAGTTGCCACATGGGACTCTAACAAGTAAAACCAAAATTAAAGGGACACTAGAAACTTAAAGGCCTGTTTGCATCTAACACATTTGCTCATGGTTTCTTTTTATATATTTACTCTAAATTTGATTCATTTTTACATCATTACAAATATTTAATTTCATTTATTAGGTTCCTCACAATCAAGTCATAGACACCGCTCATCTGTTTAATCTACCAAGGCAAAGAATTGTATCACTTAAATTCCTGGCATGGTACTTTTTGGGTGAGAATGTGAATTTTGAATATATTGTTTTGCTCTGTAAGCAATTGTTGTATGTAGCATTCATTATTTAAAGATTTTAAGTAAGGTTCATGGTTTAATAAAATATTGAATTCAAGTGGGCAGTTATAGAAATGGACGAGTGGTAACTTTTCAAAAATAAATCAACATGGTAGGTTAGGTGTTAGATGGGGTTTAACAGCACACCCAACTAAATCAACTAGGACAAAAGCAGTTGCAAGAGAGTGACATGTCAAGTGTTCCTGTAAAGGCCACTTTCCTTGAGAAAGCAGAGAGTAAGACAATTGTCCAGTGTATCTAAATAACCATTTTAGGTTTGGCACAGTGCAGTTTATCAGATCAATATGGGAATATTCACAACAGGTAAGGAAAATACGATTTTCATAAGTGTGATAATATCTTGACAACTAGCTTCAGGAAAGAAGCCCTGGCTTTAAAGGGAAATGTTGAATTTGTTTTACAGAAGTACCTCATACTGTATTGTCCAGTGTACCTAAATAACATTTTCATGGATAACACTTTGTATTATATCTGTTAACTATTCATAACAGCCAGTTAGAACGAAGTGTCTGTGGCTTTAAAAGTAGCATGGTAGAAAAAATTCCCACAAAGAGAAATTTGGCTCTTTGTTGCTCAAGAATAATTTGTTCATGCAAGCATTCAAATGATGCAACTGCCAAAAATCTTCTGAACCCTCTACTGCCCAGTGTTGCACTCCTGCTACAGACGAAAAGTGCAGCACCCACGTCTTTACTGTTTCACTCAGAGCTCGAAACTGTGAGTAGCTACCTTAAAATTCAGCCACAACAACGAGAGAGACAATAGTTTAAGGTCACATGGTCAAGAGTCTACGGAAGCTGCTGTGGGACGCGTTACGACCGCTTTTCTGCAGACCCCTGAGGCGCGCAAATATGCACCGATTGGAGGCGGGCACTAGAGGGTTAATCTAAAGTAACTGCACCAAGGAGCTATGCACACATGCAGAGGCAGCGCTGTCAGCTTTGCAGTAGATATACTCCAAAAGCTTTTATTAAGCACTCTGTCCTAAGGAAAAAAGGTTTTGCTGGTGTTTATGCACAAGGCTAAATGGTTAAGTTGTGATGAAAGGTATTTTCTTTGCATACATATTTGATTTTCCTTCAAGTGAGTCCTAGGTCAGTGCTGCAATAAATGTTTTATTTCCTAGTCTCTGTGCTCTGCTCGGTCTTTGTACTTGTGCATAAAAAGTAATGGCACATACCCTAGCAATTCTGTTGTACATACAGTATGTGCACTGTGGAAAGTCTTTTGTCTATTGCTTTATGTATATCAATTTTTGATTCCTTGCCGAAGGCAGGCAAGGAATCTATGGGATGGTGATGTGGTGTGTATGTGCGTGTGAGCCTGAAAACGATACCTTTCGGGGTACAAGCTGCTCACGAGAGCTGAAGCCTCGCACGTCTTTCCTCTCTCACGCGGAGCTCGTAACTGGCGAAGCTACCTGAAAATACTGCTATGAGTTCTGTCATGTGATATGCAAGAGCCCGCCCTCGCTTAAATGGCTAAAGGGGAATTCCGACCATTTCCTTACGGGGAACAGTTCTGTATACCCCGTAAGGCATTGAATACGGGTATGTCCTGTACAATTTGAATGCGTGTATGAGCCTGTAAACGATACCTTGCCGGGTACAGGTGGTTCGCAGGAGCTCAGGCCTCGGATGTCTTTCCTCACTCCCGCGGAGGTTGTAACTGGCGTCGCTACCCGAATATTCGAACACTGCAATGAGCTCTGTCACATGATATGCAAGAGCCAGCCCTTGCTTGCGGCATTCACGTGCTGCATGCCTTAAACGGCGAAAGGGGAATTTCGACCATTTTCTTACTGGGAACAGTTCTGTGTACCCCGTAAGGCATTGAATACGGGTATGTGCTGTACTTGCAGTGTGTATTAGCCAATTGGTGAGCATGTGTGAACCTACAAACCATACCTTGCCGGGTACAGGCCACTTGCAGGAGCTCAGGCCTCAGATGTCTTTCCTCACTCATGCCGAGCTTGTAACTGGCGTAGCTACCAGAAAATTCGGACACTGCAATGAGCTCTGTCACGTGATATGCAATAGCCCACCCTTGCTCGCTGCATTCACGTGCTGCATGCCTTAAATGGCGAAAGGGGAATTCCGACCATTTCCTTACTGGGAACAGTTCTGTGTACCCCCTAAGGCATTGAATACAGGTAGGTGCTGTGTGTGTGGGGGTATGTGAAGCTTTGCTTGTAAACACAATATCTCAAGAAAGGTAAGTGTGACCAATCTCATATTTGGTATGTGGGTTGGCCATGTTGAGTAGGTGATCCCTTTTGTTTTTGGTGGCGATCAAAGGTCATTTGGGGTCACGAGAGGTCAAAACTTTCTAAACATGATATCTCAAGAACGGTACATGTGACTATGCTCATATTTGGGTGTGTGGGTTGGCCATATTGAGTAGATGATCCTTATCGATTTTCGTGGGAGTCAAAGGTCATTTGGGGTCATGAGAGGTCAAAAGGTCAAAACATGGTGAACATGATATCTCAAGGACGGCACTTGAGACTTGGCTCATATTTATTGTGTGGGTTAGCCATATTAAGTAGATGATACTTACAATTTTCGTGGAGGTCAAAGGTCATTTTGGGTCTCCATAGGTCAAAAGGTCAAAATGTGTAAATATGATAGCTCAA
This sequence comes from Holothuria scabra, assembly GCA_037179385.1. NCBI lineage: Eukaryota > Metazoa > Echinodermata > Holothuroidea > Aspidochirotida > Holothuriidae > Holothuria > Holothuria scabra. The sequence goes on from CM074188.1 coordinate 20,236,883, forward strand.
GAACGGTACATGTAATTATGCTCATATTTGGTGTGTGGGTTGGCCCTATTGAGTAGATGATCCCTATTGATTTTCGTGGGGGTCAAAGACCATTTGGGGTCACGAGAGGTCAAATGGTAAATTCCTAAGAAATTGCCTGTAAACACTGTATCTCAAGAAAGATTGGTGGAACCAATTTCATATTTGGTGTGTGTGTTGGCCATATTGAGTAGATGATCCCTATTATTTTTGGTGGAGGTCACAGGTCATTTGAGGTCACGAGAGGTCAAAAAGTCAAAACCTTGTAAACCCGACATCTCAGAAACGATACATGTGACTATGCTCATATGTGGGGCGTGGGTTGGTCTCATTGAGTAGATGATTTGTATAAATTTTTGTGGAAGGGCAAAGGTCATTTGGGGTCACCAGAAGGCAAAAGGTCAAAACCTTGGTAACACAACTCAAGAACGGTACATGTGACTAAGCTCATATTTTGGTGTGTAGGTTGGTTGTATTGAGCGGATGATCCCATGTGATATTCGTGAAGGTCAAAGGTCATTTGGAGTCAGCAGGGTCAAAGCCTGACAAGTTTGCTTGTACAGTTTAACAAGATAGGTAACTTGTAGGGTCCTGATGCTTGACATGTAGAGGTGCACAGTGAATAAATGGTCCCAACAGTTTTTGGTCGAGGTCAAATGTCATTTAGGTTCGCAAGGGGCAAGGGGGATCTCAGTGTAGGAAGCTTGGATGCCTTGCATGTGCACTTTGTGCCCAGGTACATTACGGAGCACGGTCAATTGAAAAACATTATGGGGCACTGTCAGTGTGAAAAGTAAAGCCTTACATCTCAGCGGCAAGGAATCACTATGCCTTTTAGCTGTCTGGTTCATGAAGTTAAAGTTCCAAAGTTAACTTCATTAATGAACATCTCATTTTTTTTTTGCCATCGTTATGGTTTATTTATTTTATGTAGGACAATGAAACTATCTGTAACTGCTGAAATTTCTCTACAGATGGTCTGCTGATCCAGTCCGAGACCCATGACAGTGCTGAGGATGCCAGTACTGCAGTCAAACTGTACAACTACTACCTCCTGCATAGTGAAGGTGGAAACAACGAAAGCGCCTGGCAGGAAAAACTCAAGGGATTGTATGAGGAAGGTCGTCAACGAAAGTGGAAAGTGCCAACTTGATCTACCGAGAACTTTCATTCCTAAAATCCTTCCAGGAAGAAGCCAAGTTCTTGTCATTTTGCCTGTTTGAGGAAGGGGAATACAACTGATGATACTAGTACATGCATCTAATTGACACTATATGAAAGTCTCTGCCTGCGATTTAGGAATTATGACAGGGCTCAAGTCTGCCTTGGGCCAATGTCAGCTGCTTGCATCCAAAAGGTGCAAAATGGAGGTTTGGACTTGCGGAGACATTTTTGTGAACCCATTAGTGGTAGTTGTGACAGAAAATGCATTGGTGAAGAAATGGGGATTCATAGAATTTTTTTTTTTTGGGGGGAGGGGGGGACATTTTTGCATGAGTGACTTCCCCTTATGAAGTCAAAAATATGCTGGACTCTCTTTTCTGTAGGCTGTTGCCTCTTAATACTACTCAATTAAACAGGAATTCATGTGTAATGCCATATTTTGGCTTTTTCTGAAGGATAAAATGAAAGCAGAGGCTGAAAGGATAGTGCAACATTTCACAGCATGTACAACTTTGCCAGGAGTAAAACAACAATGAATTGTGCATTAGCATCAGATAATGCACAATTGGAAGTTAATGCAAGCATTGCATTATAGCACAACTCCAAGTGCATGCAGCAATAGCAATAACTAAATGAGAGTTCATTATCCTATCCTAATGCACACATACAGAATTGTTTAACCCTGTTCATTCATACAAAATATTTTGATTTATAAGACGGATAAGTCAAAATTTTGTTTAGAAGCAACCACATTAGAACATCATAACCCCAGAGTGCAATTATGGTATTAGTAGCCTGAGACAATTAGTTTAATCATTGCTGTGGGTTTCTTTTGGGATAATGCACTGCCACGTGACCATTATGGAACAACAGAAGTTGAGGGTTTTACAAATCATGAATGAACAAAGTTTATCGGTAAGGAAAGATGCTTTTCAATGACATTGTGTGTTGAGAAGGTAAATGAAATATTCCCATTATGGTTCAAGTAGCAAATGAATGCTAGAAAATACTAAAAAGAATTCACAAGCCCACATTCTGCACCCACCATCAGCAGTTTGAAAAATCAATGGAAATAGATTCATGTCTAACAAATGTATCAACCATATTGCACCTCTTACCCCTTACAATGCACTTCTATAATGGGGATTGACCCTACCCTCTACTCAACTTAGCACTTCCATCAGGTAGAATTCCAAAACTGGAAAGTTTCCACTTTTTTGGCATTGTAAAAATATTTTGATGTATTTTTCTAATAACGACAATGTAAATAGTACAACAGTTAAAGGTCTGTAAAATAAAGTTTCACTCTTTTAAATAAAAGTCATTCCATCTTCCTTAAGTGATATATTTTTCTTATGTTAAGTGAAAAGCTTAGACTAGAAGAGGCACAACGTTTTCCTTTCCTGGACATAAAGGGTTTTTATAAGTCCATGAGCTCCTTCCACCCCGTCAACACTATGTGACTTGAGATTACATTATTCACACACATTGCAAGTGTGCTTTGCTAAGGACTGTTGCAGTGACACAACCCAGTATCCCCATCTCTTCCACTGTTCCAAACTGACTAACAAATAACAAAACGTAACAAAATATAAAATATGGGGATGTATCTCCACTTATTTTATCTGCACTACTTACAACAGTGTGGACACATTGCTACATGAAGTAGTGAGCAGTTGCTCAGTGCAACGAGACAATCTTGCTGCACAAAGTCAGGGCAGGGCTTTCCTTTTTTTACTTTTAAGTAAGTTTTAAAACTGAATTGAAAAACAGTAAAAGAATGGAAAACTCATTTGAGATTTCATCATATTTATTCAATAAGAAAACTTGAAAATAATTAGAATGATAATTTTGTAGCCAAATTGCATCTTTTAACTTTGAATCACATCAAAACAAAAATGCTACAACTTTCAAAAAAATGGGAGATAAATTTAATGTGAAGACACTTTATGAAAGAAATGAAAGACAAGGCTCCAAAGAAATCCAACTTTAACAGACTTAGCTGATTAGTGGTTCAATTCTTTTTTAGATTAGCAATATGATTCATCACAAAGCACTTGCCAAGGGTAGGTTACCTTGCAAAATATATTTGTAAATATATAATACTGTGACTTTTTGCCTTGTGGCAGGGATACAATCTATCATTCCCTGAAATAAGCCTTAAAACTCAAATTACCACTTATGTCGCAACCCAACCTGTTGGGAGATTTCACTTGATGTTTGCACTGACAATTTTAGTCACACAATGCTTATCAATTTTTTAATACTTGAAAGGGGCAATCAAAGTTTGAAACAGAATATTAATCTTTTGTTGCAGGACCTTTTTTTTCCTTCTGAACTGAATGATAACCAAAGAAACATATAGAGGTCTTTCAGGTTAGGAGGTATGTTTTTTGTTAATTACTACTGAATCAAAATTTCTAAATATTTGTTGGGTAAAAGAAAAATCCACACAGATACTAGACAAGTCATCCTCCAATACGCTCTAACGAATTCAATTTTTGTTAGTTTCAAGTCAATGTACAAATGTGATGCAGAATTAAAATTGTGAACAAAGTTTAAAACAACCTCTGATTGCTGTTTTAAGTTGGAGTAGAGTTATGTAAAACTGTGAGAGCAAACATTAAGTCTTAACTTTCTGTCTACTCATGAGGCTAGGGTTTCAGACTGTTAAGTGGTAGATGAGTAAAAAATATTTCAAGCAAGGGATGGTTTTGAATTTAACTTACACAGGCATAAGAATTCACCCCAAATACCCCACTCCCCAACCATGCTTTATTGAACTTTCAGCTGACCTTTCAAATCTCCATTACAATATCAAAATGGCATGTCCAAAAAAAAGTGAAGAGTTTACTCCTTAACACTGTGTCTGTGTGACAAAACTTTTCATGCTACAATTAAAGTGCCATAAATTACAGATAAATGGAATGGTAGTCCTTTCATAAAGGTTCCTGAATAACTTCACTTTTAAGAAGTATGGTTCAGAGACAAAAAATCACAGCTTGAGGCTGTATACTCATATACAGGGTAAAAGCTTTTGAAACACTTGCTAAAATACTACTTTTTGGAAAAAAAAAGCTACTGTCAGGGTTATTAGTAATAATGAATTGCTAAACAATATGCAAGGTGTTTTCCATTTGTGCCACATTGGTCAAGATTGAATTCACACATTATTTCTATGTAAGATTTGTGGACAGTAAATATGCAAAGCATGTGAAAATAAGGATTTTCACATTAGAATATTGACTTAAATTTGGAGGATTACATTTGCCCATGTTTGCATTTTGCATGGTACCTCAAAATCAGTTCCCTGTCAGACAAATTATACTTATGTCTGCAGCCACTGTTGTTTCACTGTCCAGTCCAAACTTATGGAAGCAGTTTTATACTGAAGACAGAACTTTGGCAGAAATTAAGAAATTGAAGTATAATTTAGAAAATATAATTTCCATCTCAACGGAAGCAGATAGACTTTGAAATAAGAAGGAATGGAAAGATTCAACATTTGAGTGAAACATTAAAATATTATAAAAATTCACTATCTAAAAAATCATGAAAATCTTTAAAAAAATATTGTAGGTGACAAGAGTAACTTAACCAAAGGTAAAGTACATACACCCTGTCACTCTTAGTCACTTCTCCACAACATAAATGTATAATTTAAGTCAAAACTACAGTATGTTCAAATGATTTGGTAATTAATCCCACAATGGATGAGGAGGGGGGGGGGGGGGCTTGTGCCTCCCCACCTCTAGGAAGATAAAAGCTTTATTATTTTCTTCATGCATTTCAGCATAAATATATCTTGCCCACTAAAAACTCCTTGCAGATACAATACCTCATTCTGCTAGAGCATGGCTTCAATATAAGAAACACCTACTTTGGTGTCAATATCAATTCAAGACTACTGGGCACATGGTGAAGATTGGGTCATGGGAAAGATTTTAGAGCGTGTCCAGGGGGTACCGGTCCAAGAAGAGGGGACCAGTGTTTTTTTAAGGTCTTCAAATGCAAAATGGTGCAATAGTGTGCCTCAAATTGTAGTAACATTTCTAGTGATCATGACTTTTTGCCATTTTTGGCCATTGTTTTCTTTTAAAGGTTACAGGCAGAACCTTCCCCTCTCCTTGGCTACACACATTAACACTACAGTAGCTGCTTAAAGGGCGAGAGCAGTTATCTCAATTTGAAGTAGTTTAGTAGATGATGCTGTTTTATGATTCGCTGTTAAAGAGTCTGTGAGAACAAGTTTTCTCTTCAAATGTGGAATTTACAATGATTTACTGCTTGGTTCACCTTGAATATGCCAAACTGAAGTTATGAAATATGATGAAAGATACTTTGAAGAGAAATAAGAAAACTGATATTTAGCTGTTGCTTCTGAATAAGTTTGGGGGACTGCTCTTGACCTTTAACTTCATAAGCAACACACCTATTGAGTGTATCACCTTGGCAAACATTTAATATTTGGATAATTACAAAAGTAAAAATGTTAAAAGTAAAGAGCTTCTCTTTAAATAAAGATATTATTTGCTTATTGCATCTCCAATGTTTAGGCATAAACACTACTAATAATATTTTAAACACCCTTCAGTGTTTTGTATCAAATTTAACAACATTTTCAAACAACTAACTATAAAACAATAAAACATTACAGTTAAAATGCAAACTATTTTCAAGCATCCATTACTACTGTACAAAAGTGGTCTATGCTGAAAAATTAAGACAATATTGGAGAAGCAATAGCCTACCTGGCAATACACTCTTTAATTTCTTTCAATGCTAAAATTATATACAGCATCACACACAGCCAATAAATATGATCATTATGGCAACAAAGTGTGAATTTCATCAGAGATGAATACCACTATATCAATACATTACAATGCCATGCTATGAAAAGTCTGCTGCCCTACTCTATGCCACAGTAATAACTTGTCCTATCCTACACCTCCATAGAATAATTTCACTTGTTCTTTTTACAAAAGCTCTGATTGTTTTTAGATTGTAGACAATAAAATGGTACACCTTTTGTGGTCATACTGATATATGTATGTGGAATGGAAGGTGAGCTTAGTGTTGGGCCATCTTTGTGTAAGAAAACCCAACACTGCTCTTCAGAAAGATTTCCAAGGTCTTCCAGAAACCAGCCAAGAGAATTCGGTCTGGCTTAACACTGTGAAATGTTGCACACCCTCAGCTTGTGCCAACAATGCATCCTCATTCTTAGAAACTGCTAGGTTGAATGATTAAAGTATTTTGGAATGGAACAGACTGTACTACATTGTGCACCTAACACCTTCATCCTCTCTCAGTAAAATCTTGCCGTATATAACTATCTTGCTTTCAAAGTAAAAGAGGTCACTCCTGATACATACTTTTTGTCCCCTTCCCTCTAACTGTTCCCCCCCCCCCCTCCTCAGGGAATTCTTGGGCACCCATGGTGGTAAAAAGTATATATAAGAAGTGGCATTTTTCCACAATGATTTCACTCTGTAGTCAATTTTTTTTTAAACTACTGGTCTATAGGAATGTTGCAAATTCACTTTTGCCTCAAATCCAGCAGTAAATTTACAACAGAAACAAAGATGCACAAGACTGAAATGACATGCATGAAGCTCCCTCACTTACAAGACTGTCTAACTTTGAACACTATCTGACTTCAATATCAAGATATATATATTACTTCTTGGACTGGTAAGGTATGATTGTTCAATTTATTGCAACTAAAACTTCTAAAAAATTGCAGCTGCCAAAAGTTATTTCCCAGGAAGGGAGTAATTTTATTTTCCTAGAAAGGAGTAGAATGTCTAACAATTTACCCTGTATTTTTATGTACACAAAAAGGAATATTTCCAGCAAATCATCTAAATTTTCCTCCAGATGGTCTAATTTTCTGGAAAGGAGCCTCCCAGGTTCCAACTTTTTCCAACCATAGAAAAGGCATAGACTATACCACACAGACAGTACCATGAAAATATTTTAGTGAAGTTGTGAACTACACTATGCCTTCCACCGAACAAGTGGTTATTGCCATCAAAATGCAGGTATTGTAGGTTGGCAGAACTGGAAAGTGTGGGGCCATGAACATGTCTTTCAAAGAATAACAAAGACATGTTTAATAGGCACACTTGGTAATCACCTCTCATTGATAGCCTGATAACACTTAGTGCAATAAAAACTGGTTTTCTCTGTCCCATAGAAAGAGCAATATTTATTTCTACAAGGTCTAGAAACATCTCCTTTTGGACTTGGCTTGATACCCAGTTTCACAGGTGATTGGACCTCACTCTTGACAGGGGCCTGTCCTCTTGAATACAAAGAATGATTGCTTGGTGCAGATGGCAGATGCATTTGGTTTGCCCTCAAAGCCTTTGGGATGTTGGGGATATGGACACCATCTATGATTGTAACATCTCCCTTTATAGCTGCAGACTTTGGACTTTGGCCCAGTGAATGCTGACTGCCATCAGGATAGTCCCTTGGTCTTGAGGTACCATGCTTTGGAGGAACAGTCGGGGACCTGGATCCATTTAAATTCTTTGAAGAAGATGACCTCATTGCTTCCTCATAGGAGGGTAAAGAGTCAACAGACGATGGTGATGATAATGATGATGAAGATGGCACAGTGACTGGCCTCATCTGGGCACATTTCTTTTCTGCTAAGGTAAGGTAGTCTTTGATGACCACATCATACTCAGGATGTCGTTTTGTAGACAACAAGGCACCAATGATGACCTCTTTGGAAGACAAATCCCCTGGAATGATCTTACTTTTGATTATCTGTTTGTGTGGTGACAGTGGAATTTTAACCAAATCTAAATACTTCTCTATTAAAACAAGGTTCTGTTCCACTGAAAGTTCCACTGTTATGTCTTTGGACTCGTTAAACTTCCAGCTCACACCAGGATCCACAGGGAATTGAACAGGCAGGAGATTGAGATCTGAATCAGTAATTGGAATGATGCCTGCAAAATTTGAATAATGAATTAAGATTGAATAAAATTGGACTTAATTAGTGAAATGAAAAATTAGCCTGTTTTATCAAAAAAAACTCTCAGTCAAGTAATTTACTGCTGACCAAAAACTGATTATGCAAAATGCATTCTACACTACATTAATTAGGTTTAGAAGATTTCCTTTCCTTTTTTTTTTTAAGAGTAATTTAACTTTTAAACTCACCTGGCACTGGTGACTTGGAATTGTCCATTGGTACTAAAGCACAAAAATGAGATGAATCATATGCTAGCACCAGGGGTGATCGAATGCATTCTCCAGGAGGACATTCAAGGGGCAAGAATATTCCTCCGAAGGTGTTAGGAGCTAAGGGTTCCCCGTGGACATCTCGCAGGAACTTGTCTGCCACCACAATTATCGGTCTTAGTAATACATGGGCAAGGACAAACACGTGGATTTCTTCTAGACTTTCATAAGTAGCCTCCTCCATCTTTATGCTAAGGTTAATAATAAACAAAGACAATGGCCTGAAGAACTGAACAATGAAATTAAAACACTGGACTTTAATTACCCTTGTTTTAATTCACCTGCATCATGCATTTACTCCAGATCCTACTTAACCCAATTGGCTGGAAACTGAGACGTAAAACCCCATCTAACTCACTTACACAAAGACAATTTTTCTGCTCAAGATAACAAATGACATAGAAAACCACTGAAAATTAAACTTCATATGTTATATGATTGTTTAGATAAATATCAAAGTGAATTCAAAGTGTACCTCAAGTCTAAAATTTTAAAAATATACATTGTAGAGCAAGAAAAATAATTCAAACAGCTCTATCTTAAAAGGGCATTCCTAAGATGAAATATAAAAGAGATATAAAATGTTGAAGTTTATTCACTCATTTTAAAATGGTACAAAGTACAATAATTTGTGATTTCATTACTGCAGTACCCATATGGAGGTCTTTGTACTTCATTGTTTACTGGAAGTTGATGCTTTGACACTGTGGTAAATGCAAGTCCCGAACTGCAATAATGGTACCAGAACTATTTTAATAGATGACTTAAAATAAACTAGAAGTCTATAATAAGCATTCTCTTTGCTGCGACGGGAAGGAGGGTGGGGGGCAAGAGAAGGTATAGAGTAGTTGATTGGAAAGGTGGAATGGATGAAAAAAGTTAAAAGTACCTGCTATAATGTTAATAACAGGCCTTGAATTTTGAGGCATGCAAGTGTGATCGCACACCATTACTTGCCTCAAATGACTGGAAGGAGTGTGATTTTTTGCAGACCAACATGAAGATTGGGAGCTCATATAAATCAATTTAAGTTTATTAAAATAGCACACCTATAACACTCATTGATTTCCTGAGGAGTGTGATTTATAGCACACCTGGAAAATCTAAAACCTAAGGCCTTAAATAACTATGTCTTTTAAAGTATTCAATAATTTAACTTTTAATAGATCTTCTTAGCCAACAAAGGATTGCAATTTCAGGCTTGACTGATCCAACAGACCTTTTTCTAAAAAGCTACAACAAAGGATTGTGGGACAGAATGTCGGTGTGTGTTGCTTGTGCCACGGTAAAATTCCACGGACAAAAGCAACATATAGACGAATTCGATCAGCGCTTGCTTTTAGTGACTGTAGGCAGCCATTCCTGGGGTCCATCAGCCTTAAACCGTCATTTACTGTCTACACGAATTTCAAACCCTTATATTCAGTGAAATTGAGGGAATCGAGATACAATTTAGTAACCATTCATGATACATGTTAGCAAGGTAACTGACAGATTAAGAGGTGATGGACCCCAGCTATGGCCGACTGAAATCAGATCATCACTTGCTGTCCGGATTCGTCTACACTATACCAAACCCCTATCCCACAATCCTTCGTAATTACCCAAATACCTGTCTTGCGATGACCTTGTTGAGACCTCACCACTAGACATGAAATGCCTTGGTTTTGTGGATGACAGCTTCAAAACATTGTCCCATTCCTCTTCCCATTCTGCTGCAGTATACTCTAAACCAAGCTAAGATAAGGAAATTAAAAGTGATAAATACTGTTAAAATCAAAACAAACAACTTTTTACGAGCTAAAAATTTATGGGAACTGCATTTTGTTCATTCAAGCTCTCAAAAACTAAGCCATGAGTTTCAGTTTCTTTCTTCTTTTTTGCCTTGGTAAGGTGACAATTGCATACATCACATGGTTTTACACAAATATTTTACTTCTTTCAAGATAAGATCGCTCTTGCTGATATTTGAAAACTCCCACAGCTCCCAAGAATCTTTCGAAATGCAAATAATTTATATCACTGATAAATCTATGAACCAGTATGTGATGATGTTAAAGGGGAAATGATGTTTGTTCAACTTGGATTTTCAGGAGACTGTGACTTCCTGTTTGGCTATTGCAAATCATCTGACAATATTTTTCTACTCAAATGTGAAATTATCAAGGAGAAACTGCTTGGTTTACCTGAAATATTTTAGGCAATAATAAAGTTTTAAAATATTTTGGATGATACTTCAAAGAGAAACAGGTGACACTGTATGACATGTTTGTGTTGGTGTGTTGTTAAAGGCATATTTTCATCATCCCAAACAGTTCCAATTCTCCCAACCTACTTTACTTCTAGCCCCTCCCACATTTATCTAAAACTCATCTTTATCCAGACACAATCCTAGTTTATTGCTTCATGGCTTGTCCCAGTGGCCGTACAAGTCCATAATGTGTAATCAAGACACTCTCAGTGCCCATGCTGTGTAATTTAGCTATGATGCATTGTTTGAATGTGATGCCAATCAAAGAGCTGTACCAATTGAGTGTTTTGATATATGTATACCGAAACTGTAGTTTAGGGTGACGAATGACTGCCTTTAAACCCCATCTAAAAAACAAATTAAAGAGGGACAAGAGGAAAATTGTGAGACTTTTCTCTTGCTTCAAGGTTAGGTTGGGGTGACTTCTCATGCCCTTTAAAGTAAAAATACTGTCACAAAAAATATTGCCATGTTTAGGAGAGTCAGTGACTTGAGTTAACAGTACATAAAATTTTCTCTCTAAATATTAATTTGTGAGAAATATCACAACTTTGACAAAGAGAGATGGTCCATATTTCATAACTCCCGTCTTATCTTCACAACACTGATAAAGCAACCATTTCATTTCAGGATTTACAGCTGCAGTTGTAACAACTTGAGCTGGTAAATTCAAATGGGAAATGACTGGAGGGATTGCATAATAATTTTCATCTTATATATACTACAATGACCAAGACAATGATTTGACTAGGCCTAGATTCACATTAAAAGTAGTAGATGACTCAAATTCAAAATTGAGTGACTCTTTACAACTCTGATTTACGTAGGAGCACACAAGTCGGAATCGTAATGTTTACACCTTATTGAAACATACCAGTGTATTCAGATTACAAACAGTGGTCCACAGGTGAAATTCCTATCTCAATGAAACATCCTTAGGAAACAGGAAGTTGCATTGAAGTTAAGTGAGACATAGTTTCCCCTACCTATGGACAAGTCAGATACCTACTACTGATATTCTTCCTGCTACAAAAAGTACAGGTCTTATGATTGTTTTAAAGCCCCATGTGACTACACAGCATGACTACTCTACGATTTGACAATAAATTAACCATGCTTTGTGGCAGGGAGGAGGCTGTCAGGAAAATCATCAAAACTTATTTACATTACATACAGTGTACACTGCAAACATATGGTACCTTATTTCATGCATCTGTTACTATCATTTACACACAAACAGTAGCTAAAGGGGTAGCAGCATTTTACCAAATAACTTGATATTTTTTATCACCAATAAGGAGGACTCTTCCCATATGGTGTTGAAAGTGTTGTTTCACTGACCATGAAATTTGACACCCTGGTCCACGTAATATCACTTTGCGTCATTTTTGCCTCTTAGAATAAATACTGTACTTTATAAGTAGTATTTTTCAAAATAAGCCAATCACTGGAGACTTTAACTTTAAACATAAGGCAATTTGAAGGTTTATGATAACATCTTTAATGGAATACTCTGTATTACATTCTTGACAACCAAGCCGTATTTGAAGTTTTCACTGTGAAGATTTCCTGCTCTGAACAGCAGAGTCAGTCTTCTCTTTATGTGTGACTGTTGTAGTCTTCTCACTATTGTACAGTAAGTTCATAGTTTTTAAGAATTTCCACAAATTATACATGTAACATTCAACTAGTCTAGTTTGAGGGAGTTTTAATTATGGTGCAGTTTCCAACCAATGACAGGTTCAAGTCAAGCTGGCCACTCACTGCCTCTCTTCCAGTTTTGGCTCACTGGCTTGTTTTCCCTATTCCATTGCTTATGCTGCACACAGGAACAAAGAGAGTAGGTTCTGTTTAAAACTCTTTGGTATGACCTGGCTGGGACTTGAAGTCCCAACCTCCTGACTGCAAGTCTGGTGCTCTAACCAACTGACCATGCAGTCTTGTTCTGTATCAGATATTTCAACTAATAGTCATTGTAATACAAATCCTCCTCCCACTACGGTTCTATATGTCAAAAATATAGGCTGCAGCTGCCTCAGTTATGTGCATTGTTGCTACTCACTCCTGCTACCTACTATAGCAGTCCAGTCTGCTACTGATGTCTATACAAAGTATGGCTGTAGCTTGGCTGAGAGAGCTGCAGTTTGGCTACTTTGACATGGTGCATAATTACCAGTTGAAATCAATACAAACCATTCATTTAAACCTGCAGCATTATTGACTCACAAATTTTTTTGAACAGGTGGATATTCCTCAGATTCATACGTAATTGATAATGATTTACTGTCGACAATCACCACAAGAGTCCCTGCATGACAGGCCTTTTATAAGTAAATACACATCATGAGGTGAGTTACATTTAAAATAAAACCTATCTGGCACTTTAAATGCCAAAGAACAGATCACTTTTAAATAAATCCTAGTGCTTAAAACACATCCCTCCACAAATGCTGGTGTGGTTTCCCGCCTTGTATTTTACTGGAGCAAAATTGAGTAGATGTATGCATACAATGTCATACAAATTTAACCACCACTACAAATGGTCACAATTGTGAAGCTACTGTAGGATTTTTGGTCAGATGGGCCAGAACAGTCTGTAGGGTTGTATTACAGAAGGCTGTTAAAAACCTTAAAAAGGGGACTGCCAAGCAATTTTGGTTTGTCAAGGGTCGATCACATTCCCCCATCACATGGCAGCTCCACCACTGGCTTAAATATAAACATGCACACTTTTCTACACATACAATGACAAATTACTCTTCAAATAACATCAATCTTATATGAGAATAGATGAATCCGACAAGTACTAGTGTATAGTGAATAGTCACTGTAGTCAGCCACTAGTGGGGTCTAAAAGCCTTAACTCATCTTCACTTTTTGATTAACTGTAATTTCAAACCCTCATATACAGTGAAATTAATGGAATCAAGAAATTGTCAGGGTGCAACCATCCATGATACAGGGAAGCAGGAAAATTGAAGCATTAAAGGTGATAAATCCCAGTAATGGCGGACTGAAATCAGACCATCACTTGACTGTCCGAGTTCATCTGTACGACATAAAAAGTCACCAGGGGCAGGTTGGACATAACAGTTGCTTTCCAACTTTACTATGTGTTTCCTGTGTGCCTAGGAAATTTTGCACCTTCCACCGCAGTGTCGAAACATGTTTAATAATGCTATTGAATGAAAGCTAGTGTTCATGACCTACATATAGGTTTCTGTTCATGAACACATACTGTACTTGCCAACATTGTAATCTCAGAAAACTTGACATGGAGCAGATGATTCACTATGGGTGCTAGCTTTGATGGGTTCAAAGTTCCAGTGGGCAAAACTCCTCATTCACTCTCTAAATCTTCACAACATATGTGCAAATACTTATATTGTATGCACAGATTGAAATGAATTTGTCAAGCTGTTGCTTTACAATTTTTCTGATCAATTTCAGTATTAGTATATTTTCCAGTATTAGCATTTTCTGATGCTCGAAGTCAGAAAAACTGAACGTTCTAATTTTATGGGTTTTAAAGCTCTGAGATAAGAAGGGATCTGCTTATAACAAAACATATGGCAAGTACACTCATAGATTAGCTTTTGGAAATCTTGAAGGGGGAGAGAATTGTACCTGTATCCAAAGAGAGAGAAACTGAACGCAACTGCTCATGTGCAGTCGTTGTATTACTGAAACATAAGCACAACATGACCTTAGTTATGACCGTTGTAAAATTGACACCTGGATGGCAAAATAGAATGACGTGCAACACAGTGACACAGGTGCATGATCTGTGATGTGAACACAATGACATACCTCCCTATTCACTTTAATCTGCTGCCTCTTCCAACGACGCTGGATTTTTTTCATTCTTACAGTGAATTTCTCATCTGTTAAAACTTTATTTAATGAAGTGCGAAGTGTCAGTGATCTGTCATGCATACCCCAAACAGCTACATGAAAAAAAGTAGTATTTTTGAATAAAAATATCAATATAGATAGAAATAAGATAGCAATTTGTGTGTGACTGAAAATGATAAAGGAAATAAAACAAAAGAAACAAGAGAATGCTTTACTTTTTTGCATATAAACACAGAATGTAAACAGCAGTAACAGTCGTTGGTTGCAAACATCCAACTATCTCAGATAAAACTGAGAGGGGATCTGACCCTCCAATGCTTCACAAAAAATTCTATCTCAGTTTTGCAAGCCTTTTTTGCGCAAGTTGTTGGTCTGTAGTTAATTGATAATCTAAGTTGTTCAGCTTCTTTTGTACCATAATGGCAATCACAGCTGCCTTTCACTGAAGTACTAATTAGAGTGATAACAAACCAAGGGTCAAGTACTATAATCTTTCACATTCTTTTTAGAAAATAAGTAACCATGTTTGAAGATTCAACCAATCAAAGAAATCACCTCAACTTTTTCAAAAATTTCCTCGAAACTAAAGAAATTTTGGCTCTTTTCCACAGTAATTACTGCAATACTTCCACAACAAATGAATTTCAAGTACCCTGAAACATCAGAATTGAAGGACCACATTCAAATACAACATGTTAGGTATCCACAGATACTGTACTGTGTACCAAACTCATGTACTTGAAACACAGACTAAACAGATCCATGAAACTTGGAAGAGGAAAACCAAGACAAAATGAACTAAGAGCGTGTTACGTTGCTTCAGTGAGTACTTTACTGGTGCGATGATTGTGAAAAATAAAGGCATTAAATGAGTCATTAATTCAATGACTTAATGACATAATTAATTAAAAAACTAAGAGACTTGTCTGGGCTAAGTTTCATGACTTTTCCATGACTTCTGTCATTTTACAATATTCCATGACTTTTTTAAGCTGCAGGAACGATGTGAATAGTTCATTAATAATTTTTTTTTCATACAAGTACACTGTAGGTCCCCAAAGACAATATTACAATCATAAAATACCTCATCTATTCATTTCTCACATACCGGTTAGAAGTGCCACAAAACTAACATTTGACATTTAAAGAAAGGTCTGAATTCTACAAAATATGGTATTTGGAAGAGCTCCAAAAGTCCATTTCAAAATGCTATTATTTGATTTTACTGACCTTACTAAACCATTCTTTTCTTTGAGAAAAACTGTAGTGTAGTACTGCAGCTACATGTGAAGCAGCCAGCAATGGCATGATGAATTTTATTTTTTTGCCCATTTTATTTTTTTGCCCAGCAGTAGGTGCGGTTAAACAGTTCTGACCTCACATGGAAATACCCTGTACAGTAATGTGTAGAAGAATACAACTAGTGCTTGTTTTTAGTGACTGTAGGCAGCCATTAGTGGGGTCCATCAGCCTTTATTCATCTTCATTTATTGCCTTCGTGATTTTCAAATCCTCATATTCAGTGAAGTTGAGAAAATCAAGATACATTTCAGTGTACAACCATCCATGGAACATGTAAGGAAGGAAACCTAAAGATTAAAGGTGATGGACCCCAGTAATGACCGACTAAAATCAGACCATCACAATTTGTCCGGATTCGTCTACACATACTGGTGTTTGACTGGTTCATGTATGAATTTAGTGCAACACCACATTCAATGAATATTTATCAATCCAACTTTCCATGAAAAGGAACAAAAAGGAAATGAAAACACTGATGAAACAGTTCTACAAAGTATCATTAGTGCTGTCCATACTCACATAGAGATGTTGCATGCAAGAGGCAGTTACCATCCCCAGAGGTAGTCATAGCATACAAGGGAGCACATGTGTTTGAAGAACTCCACCAGTTTAGTCGACCTTTGATCAAGATTGAAAGAGGAGAAAATACAAATTACTGAAAGTACTTCTTGAACGAGAGCAAAATATGTTGATTATAGTAGATTGTTTCAGATGCCACTAATGGCAGGCTCCTGAGTTATGTTTTAAGAATGTCTACATTTGACAAATGGAGGGATATTAACTACGAGTGCTGGCAGATTGCAATGGGATTTTTTCAAAGTCAAGTGTTATAATGCTTTTTGATCAAAATATGAAGATTAGAAAAAGTATGCTGAAAATTATCCCTGCACTTCTGCTAGAATAAGGTACTGTACTATTGAGTTATACTTCACAAGGCTGGCAATAATACTTCACAGGGCTGGCAGTTCAAAAAAGCCATGTCCTTCAAATTTTTGGAAAGGGTGTTGATGTACAGTACTAGTAAAATGGTGCACTGGGCTGGGATCCTCATATCCTAACAATTTCTTATTTCCACCCCTTATAGTTTCATAGAGGTGGTTCACTGATGTCACAAGTATAAAATCAGAGCAAGGCTGAGCTAAGGATGGTGTCATGTTCGATGCCAAACAATCATAATCTACAAAACATAATGGTTTTTGAGTCTACGCGGGACAATACTTAATACTTCCCATTCGCATATATATATATATATGGGAGGTACGGAGGAGCAAAACAGACTAGGCAAGTAACTTCCCCTTGTTTCAATTTTCCAGTCACTCATTCTATCACAATATTTGCTTAAAGTCTTACATCACAAGGGGACAGCCTGTTTGGTCTAATGGTAGAGCATCCACCTCTCACGTGGAAGGCCCAGGTTCGATTCCCAGGTCGAATCATACCAAAGACTCTAACAATGGAACCAACTGCCGTTGTGCCTGATGCTCCGCATAATCAATATAGTAGGGAAAACAAGCCAGTGAGCCACAACTGGAAAAAAGGCTGTGGCTGGCTCAACTTGAACCAATAGGTTGGAAACTGGGCTGAAACAATCTGCCTAACAAATTAACTTACTACTTCGAAAAGAGAACTTCTTAAAGAGACAGATTGTAATAGCAGCATACCTAAAAAGCCTATTTTAATCAAGCTTACAAGATACTGTATGATCATTCTCAGTACTTAAGGAAAATAGAGACAGTACTACTTGCTGTCAATCAAAGAGATGTGCCAATTGAAAATGTCTATAGACTACTACAAAAAATTGTAGTTTGGAGTGTGAGTTGACTGCCTTTAAATTAGTGGCAAAGTTTTTCTTTGAAAATAAAAAAAAAGGAAGTCTTACCATTATGATGTAGATGCTTCATCATCTGTAAATCTAAAAGATCCTTCTTGATGATTTTACATAACTCTTTTGACAATATATGCAAGTCGGGAAGCATGAAATAGTAGCCGTGGGTGTCCACTTTAGCCAAATTTTCTTGAGGCGTTGGCAACTGTAACTTTTTGCCCCCTTTATTTCCTTTTAGATGTGCATATGATAAGCCACGGTGAATTGTTCTTCTTTCCTCTGGGCTAGCTGTATAAGAATTCAAAGCAGGAATTAAAAGATGTCACTGATACAATAAGTTTGAGGCAAAGTTTTTTGAGACAATGCTTATAGTCCCCTGTCTCATTGGTCCCCCCCCCCCTCCTCAAGGGTCCCTCATCAAACTGGTCTCCTCTAGCCTGTCTCTGGACCAATGAGACAGGGAACCAACGAGGTGTAGGACTATTAGAGCAGACCTTTGTGTTGGGTGCAATATTGCACTGGTAAGGTGTGCAGGGATGTAGCTAGCCAAATTTGAGTGCTGGGTAATTGTCTGATGTTGGAAAAGCACCTTAGCCCACCCCATGGCATCTGCCCCATTTTTCAGCCATTAATTTTTCATTTTTACCTCATTTTACCTTAGGGAATAAATTTGGGACTAGTTTCAGGTCTCATTAGGCATATTTGTGGTGGGTTGGGAGAGGTGTATTTTCCTGGAGTGCTGGGTGTCACCATGCACCTAGCACCACCCATTGCAGCTACATCCCTGAAGGTGTGACAATTTGTTTTACTGCATGCACTGTAGTATGTACAGTACAGTATATTGGTACTACTACCATGCAGGAGTTAGGAACAAGACAGAAAACAGAGGACTGTTATTATTGAATACTATACTTTCAATTTGTCAAACCCCAAGGGAGCAAAAGAGAAATACAAACCATAATGCTCTACTCGACTGATTTCATGGGATTTCTGTATTATTTGGCTTGTATCACCCCAAGCCTACAGAAAGTGCACTACAGCCTGCATATCAGTACAGCCAAAAACTTTTTAAGTTTAGAAATTACAGTACTGCATTCTGTAACATTATTGACAAGATGCCATTCACTTTTTTCTACAGAGTAACTTCAACTTAAAAACAAACATTCTTTAAAAGTACTGCATCCCCCCTTAATGCTCAATTACTGTATCCAGTTCCAGTTCATGCTTCCTCTGTAAATGGTAATGTACACTTCTGCAGTTTTCCTTTTGGAAATGCTTCCTAAGGTACAGCAAGATACTGATAAAGCACCACCATGGCATTTCCCTCTTTATACACATTGCCTATACATACTGCGAACCAGCATTGCAAAACTAGAACACCCTCCCTCCCCACCCTTAAAACTATGAAAAAGTCCTGTGTATGAAAGTCTTTTTTTTCTATAATAGCCAATCTTGGCATGAAAAACAAGCCATACAGCTACTGTGCAACACAGACATGCGTGTACTGTATTCTGTACCTGAATAACCACCCCAAGCATTCTATGCATCAGGGATGCCTGAAGAAGAATACACTTGTATTTAAAATACTTTTCACCAAACTTTCAGTTCTTATTGGCAAATTAAATGTGAAATATCTACATGCATGACTTCAATTTGTCACTTTAACCACTGAAACTATATCACCCAGGGCAGGTTTCAACAACTGCTTTTAATGTCTCTCCCCTGCTTTGGACATTTCATTATAAACAAGAGACTTGCAAGGAAAAACACCTGCAGAATGTACAAGTACTGTACAGTGAGTGCATGTTATTGTTACAGTAATGAACTGAATTTGGAGAGATACTAAAAGTTTTGATTGTAAACTGCTTACCTATACTGTGGATGAATGTACATTGACAAGCCCCTTCATTCCATCAATGTCACAGAATATGAGGGTTTAAAATTGCATATCGACATTAAACTTAAGACCTTTTTAGGCTGATAGCCCCACTAACGGCTCCCTGTCACCAGGTGCTTGGATTCATCTATTACAGGTACAGTAGTTGAGAAATAAAACTCCCATTGAAACAATCGAACACATGTTTGGTATAATGCTAAAAGCATCCACCTCTTACCCAGAAGGCCTAGGTTCTTTTCGGAGGGTCGGGTCATACCAAAGACTTAACTAGAAAGCCAAAAGGCTTAGTACTTCCTTACAATTAGTGTTCGACCGATTATGCTATAATCGGTAATACCGGATTATTTAATTTAACAATCGGCCCGATGCCGATTACCGATCACCGATTATTAGAAACAGGGAAGTCACATGTTTGTTACTTTAGTACGTGCCCCTTGCTTCGTGCGTTTCGTATTACCATAACCAGTTCAGGATGAAAATATTGGGAATAGTTCTGTTCGTATCACGAACGGGATATCATTTTTGTAGGCGAAATATTTTCACTTCAAAAGTGGAGATACAAATCAACCCTTAATACTGTACCATTGTTTGCAGTCGATTTCACATGCCCTTTGATAATTTAGTTCTAAGGCCAACATCATGCTCTGTCTAGTTTTCATCCCCCAATCATGTCGGAACATTGCATTCTTTTACTGTACTCGGTTGTAGTTGCGTTAATGTACTGTAGCTACTATCCCGCTTTTAATAACGAACCCCATGTAAAGCAATCATGATAATCTTAGCAGTTCTGGGCACCCGTTTAACTTATCTTATGGTTCCTTTCCAATATAAATATCCCCGTATATTTTTAGCAGTTCTCGTCCAAAACTTCCGTCTTGTTTAAAAAGAATCTGCAACTGAAATGCACGTAAGTCCGATCCCCGAAAAATCCACGTACGCTGAGATTTGCGATGCCGTTTCTACGTGAATTTAGCACGGAGCTCGCCCGGCTTCGCTAGCTGGCATTACAAGCGCGATCGTCGTAACACAAACTCAACGTGAAAATTTGTCTCGAGACCGAGTATTTTCACACACTAAATCACATAGGCGAAGGCGCGAGTTGTGATTGGCTGCCTAGAATCAACGCAATTGAACCAATCACGAAGCAGGGGCCAATTTAAATTTTGCAATGGATCTTTTGCATATGATGTCACCGAGCAAAATATTATGCCTTGTTTGGCAGTAAAAACGGACACTCACGTAAGTCTAGTGCAAGCGTGGGCCAAGAAGTTTGCTGCAAGATATCACGTGCATTACTGTTTTCGTTTGCAATGACGTCGTATGACAACATTGCTTAAGTCCTACCGTAAATAACATTACGGAAGGAATGCTGGGAATGCCTTAATTTATGCAAGGAAATAACCACCGAACTTCACAAGATTCTGGGTGTTAAGTGTACAAAACGTGCACATAAATGTATGCAAAGGTTGGGGATTTGAAAAAACGGCGAAACACTGCAGCTAGATAGTCTGTACTATGTGTTTTGTGCAGAACAGTTTGTACAGCAACTTACGCGGCGCTTTCTGCGAGACAGCAAGGAATACACCTTGAATGCACTTCTAAATCGAATTCCAAGTAGGCTAATACTACTGGGTTATAGCGGAAAACATCAAAGAATCATTGCCATGGCAGGAGTAAAATTTATAAGTTTGTGATTATCAATGCATCCCGTTTTGGCGGGAAGTTAAAGGATTGAGTATTTACGGGAATTTTAACGAAATTAAGAGCAAGTTTCAAGTATATTTAGCCCCTTTTTTCCAATTTCAAATAATCGGTGGTAGTGATCGGTTGAATGGCAGAATTTTACCGATGCCGATTATTTACCGATAACGCAATAATCGGCCCGATGCCGATTACTTAACAGATGATCGGTCGAACACTACTTACAATATGATATATATTGTAACAAACATGAATCACCCACATGACAAGCATGAAATCCCACACAGTAACCCTACTTGAGAGATCATACTACCACGGGCAAAACCTTTTGAAATCTTGCTACCCAAATGAACTTTCACCTCCACTTAAAACAATAGGGATTACCTACCCTACTGCATACAGCCATCAATAGCTAAACATGAACAATTCACAAGCTAAGTATGAGATCCCTCATAGTTATCCTCCTTCAAATATGACGGCTACAAGGTTTTGACCTTTTGTGAACGAAAATAACCTTTGACCTCCACCAACAAGAGAAAACTCCCAAATGGATATGATGCTGCAAGTAATGAAGGTAACTGGTGCACCTGGTTTGATACACAGTAGCATTAGTATAAAGTTTGCTTTGATTACTTAAGAACTTGATAAAAAAAATAAACATCTTTATTTTAATCAAAACTATAGCACTTTATTTTGTTAGAGTTTAGCTATTTTGTTTTTAGCTCTTTTGTATTTTATTTTTTAATGAATACCCTTTCCAATGGTTATGCTGTCCTTGAAAATTAACAAAAACTGATAACTCTATTAACCCAGAATCAAACAAGACTACTTATAGACACAAAAACACACAAGTTTCCCTGGTTTGATACACAGTACTGTAGCATCAAGCTTGCTTTGATTACCTGAACTACAGTACTTTAATATAAGTCTTGCTTAGAGGCCTAAACAGAGGCAGACACTGTTTATTCAGTACTAAAACGGTTAAGTCCATTGAGCACCTGGCTCAACAGGCTGTATGATTTATTCTGTCCAGACACTGTGGTTTGTACTGGCAGTCAACTGTGATAAATTATGCCAATTTGAATGGAGTTGCAAAGTTGGTTACAATTTGATTTATCCAATAAAGCAACCACCGTTGATGCACACTCAAGGGTATTTGATCCTATGACCCATAATTTAGTTCTTTCTATAAAACTAATATTAACCTACTGTATGGCATATTTAATTAACAATTCCAATTTCCAATTCATGCATGCTCACATGTCCTTATGAGGACACCTAGCAGCATTACATTTACTAAATAACAATCTTTGATACTAAATTTAATGTTGTCTTCAAGTTTTCTTTTAAGTTATCAAAGAGACAATGCTGGTACATCTCAGAAGAAATTCTTGTGCATCACACAAAGCAGTTGATCTGTTCAAAGTTTACACTTATGAAGTCAGAACAGTCCTCTGCTTTGTGTGCACAGAAACCTTCAGTATTTTCAAGCTATGACTCCAAATGACCCTCATACAGCCTTTGTTTAAACTCACATGTTCCAGACACAGATACTGGAGAAACTTCCATTTAACAGTACAAAAAAGTTTCATGAAAATCTTTTTATTCTTGTGGCAAAATCAGCATATCCATGCCAAATATCCCTCACAGGTATCCTACTTGAATTGTAACTTCTTTATAAGGTTTTGATGTTTTGACCTCTGGTGACCCCAAATGACCTTTGACCTCCACCAAAAAATAGGGATCATCTACTTAATATGGATAATCCACATGCTACGTATGAGATCCCTCACGGTTATCCTTCATGGGATACAGTGTTTACAAGATTTTGACCTCTGGTAACCCTAAAAGACCTTTATCTCCACCAAAACAATAGGAATCATCTACTCAATATGGGCAATCTGCATGGTAAGTATGAGATCACTCACATTTTTCTTTCTGGAGATTTCGTGTTAGCAAGCAATTTCTAAGGTATTTATCATTTGACCTTTTTACCTCTAGTGTATCCAAATGACCTTGGCTTTGACCTCACCAAAAACAATAGGGATCATCTACTCAATGTGGGCCATCTACATGCCAAGTATGAGATCTCTCCGAGTTACCCTTCTTGAGATATCCTGTTTACAAGTGGGTGTCACACACACATACACCTTACACACACACACATACACACACACAACATCACCATCATATACAGTAGATTCCTTGCCTGCCTTCAGCAAGGAATCAAAAATGGAACCTACTGCTCTTGTGCGTGATGCTCCACATAAGCAATGGAGTAGGGAAACAAGCCAGTGGGGGCCACAACTGAAAATAAGGCTGTGGCTGGCTTGACTTGAACCAATAGGCTGGAAACTGGGCTGTAAAACTCCATCTAACCAATTAACCCGATGAATCAATTGTCAAAGAAACTTTTACTTTTTGTCTCCTAACAAGTTTGTTCTATGACTGGGAAAACTTCTAATTGTACCACAATCAGAGGAAATAATTTTCCCCTCATTTTCTCTGTCTGAAAATTATTTCAATGGGTTTACAATGCAAACACACTGTTTGCTAAATAAACTCCAACATTCATAAGCAGCCAGGATAACACCATGCTCACACACACCCGCTTGTGAAAGTGCAACATGTCATGTCATGGCAATATTTATTTAATGGAATAAAAACATTACAACACCTGATCCATATCTTTTGAAGTGATCAACAGCACATGTTTAAATAACAAATGATATATTGTATAAATATTTCTTTGCCTAAGGGTTGCTTACATTAATT
This sequence comes from Holothuria scabra, assembly GCA_037179385.1. Taxonomy (NCBI): domain Eukaryota; kingdom Metazoa; phylum Echinodermata; class Holothuroidea; order Aspidochirotida; family Holothuriidae; genus Holothuria; species Holothuria scabra. Next base: position 20,260,934 of record CM074188.1, read on the forward strand.
ATTCAATAAATCATTACATCAACAAACAACATGGTACAGACAACAGAAAAGGAAAAATATGAGAAAAGCACTTTACACAACACGTTAATGGTCTGTCACCTAATGTCAGAGTACAGTAATAAATTTCACAAAAGATTCAGTTTCTCAGCATTTTTTTTTTTCTTTTTTTTTTTACTACAAAATTTTCACCACGATAAAGCTTACAAATAAATGTACATATAATGTATGAACAATTGCTTTCACAGAATCTCAGTTTACATTTTCTTATTCTTATTCCATTTTCAGCTGAGATGACTGTACTTTATGTAAATCTCCTACACTTTTATTTGGTACATTGAGCTGGCTCATGAAATTTACCAAATTTTTCAAACTTGTGAATCTTCTTCCACACAATAAACATGCCCCCTACTTGAGCATATTTTAAGTGCTTTGAAGTGACATAAAAGTATGTAAGCCATGGCTACTGCCACGAAAAAATCAATAGTGTTTTATGTGCAACAGTCACATGCAAGTTGTCAGCTGCTTCTCTGAGTTTGGGATTAGGGTTATCATTTGCCAGTTAGAAAATTTCTTGTTAAACAGTGCCTATTACCCCATTTTTTTCCATTTCTGGTGGAGGGTGGGGACTGGTGAAATCAGTTGAAGCAATCTATAAAAGCCCTCAAGGGGTCATTTTAGGATGGTTGAAGACCCACTGTATGGTAAAGTGGTTACAACATCTGACTTGCAGTCAGGAGGTTGGGAGTTCAAGTCCTGGCCAGATCATACCAAAGACTTAAAAAATGCAACCTACTGTCATTGTGCTTGGTAGTCAGATTAAGCAATGGAGTAGGGAAAATGAACCAGTGAGCCACAACTGGAAAAGGGGCTGTGGCTGGCTTGACATGAACCAACTGGTTGGAAACTGGGCTGTTAAACTCCATTTAACCTAACCTTCAGAATGGTTTAAATATTCAGGTTTGGTATTAAAGGTATAAGAGGAACTGACCTGGTTCTTCCAGTACACTTTCTACATTCCTTCCAGGACTTTGTTGGTGTTCAATCTTTTGAGGACTAGACCTTGAAGGCCCTGAAGGACCTCTTGGGCTGGAAAAGCTTAACCTACGATCATTTGTGCGCAACATTGTGTTGAACATCTCCACTGCATTTTTGTAATTCCACTCTGTTCCTGTAAAAGTAACAATTTCCACAAAGAGTGACATATACAAAAGCTAACAGAAAAATGTTCATTCATTTTCCATGCCCCATGTTTATTTTTTTTTTTTAACAAACTAGCATTTAACATTGACACATTTTCTACAAATGAGGCAAGCAGGTGTTCAGACATGAATTCAGGTTGATGGCCAATGTTTTGTTTTTCAGTGAAAGTTCAGTACATTACTACAAATTTCGACAAACTTTGATATATATAATGATAAAATACAGCAAATGCATCCTGAATACTGGAAGTTATAAACTCCATTCTCACAAGGGCAAGACAGCCATTAGCACAGCCAGAGTAAGATCATGTCCACCTCCCCCCACTCAGATCCTTAAATGATTTTTACTGACTATGAAAATTATTTCTTGTGTAGAACAAAAAACTTACTCCCAATGATGCTTAATTTTTCACCAATATCATACAAATTTGTGACTGAGGATACTTAGTAATCAGAAATTTCTTAAAAGGGAAGGGAAACCCCTCCCCTTATAACCTTCCCCCTGGATGGTCATCATGTCCATCAGTTGTCCACCCTCAATAAAAAAAAAAAATGGCCACCTACAATAAAAAAAAAAATATGGCTACACCAGTTAAGATATTGTAGCATCTCTTATCAGTCAACCCCAGCTTCAGGTCAAACAATATGCTCAGGAATAAGGAAAGCACTGACACTGTTGAGAGAAAACAAAGGCCCCAGTACTCCTGGCTTTTTTTAGGCTGGCTACTGCACATGACCACATGTTAGACAGTTGGTCTTGCTTCTTGACCTGTGGTTCGAATCCACCACAGGGGGTGGCAGTGAATCAACTACTGTATATATGGTACTCTACCTGCCAGGATATCTCTTGCAAGTTCTTCTTCCAGATCTGTCTCCTGGACAAATCTAGTCACCATTATCTTCTGTTTCTGATCCATGGTCTATAAGTGCCAGCTACCAACAATGAGAATGAAGTTGGGTTGAGATCATCTTTAGCAGCAAAAGTGTACATGTAAATCAAAAGTAAAATAGAGTAAAATTAGTCAGAAAAGACATCTCATACAATGAATGATTAATTCATCACCTGTATGGATTTTGCTATTGTTTAGTCATTAGCATCATGACATGGATGTCCAAACAATTGCTGTAACATCAGGCTCAATTTTTGTGGTTTTCTGGTTATACAGTCAGGTATAACCACAGTACTGTACTTTACGCTGTAAAATTACATATGTAAGAAAACCAAAAGTTGAAAGTTGGTTTTGTATTATGGACAACAGTACCATTTTTTCTCTGTAAAAATTAAAAAGCAACTTGTTTTTTATCTGGTTGAAGACTATACTGCATATTGATTAGCTCTTTCAGCATTTATCATAATTATTTCAGACTTTATTTATTTTTTTGTCTCAAACATCATTTTCTAAGCTTCCTCCAAGACAAGTAAGTCTTTCATGATGAGAATGTTAAAGTTAGTAGTACTGCACTAAATCAAAGTTCAGAAATGAGGTTAGTGAGTTAAATCTTGTGATTTCTTGAAATCCTGCATATTTTGATTTTTTTTTTCAGAAATTTTCCACAGAGGCAAAAAAAAATGTTAAAGGAATGTCATTTTTTATGCTTGTTGGAACTTAAAGTACAAAACTGAAATCCTCTTTTGAGCCAAAAGTAACATTGAAGCATTTAGGGCTAACACATTCCTGTACTGCACACTAAACTACTAAGTTTGTCTGCTGACCAACAACTTGAAAGTCATTTCCTGAACAACTTCATGCATATATACTGTACAATAGACTAATATATACTTTGCTGATACAATACTGCCAACAAGATCAGCACATTTTCAACTCAGCAACCAGTTTGACATTAGTTGACCTTCAGCTATTGATCAACAAGTTTTTCACAGTGAACTTTAACACAACTATGGTAACCAGTCAGTCATGTCTATCTAGGATGGTCCCTAATCCTCAACTACTGTACTTAACCAACTTGACCCATTCATCATGTCACTGCTCCTCTTTGTGTCCAACAGAGAAATTTCTTTTGTATCATGTAACTTACAACCTTCTGAAAGAGCCTATTTAAGGATATGAATACATAGTGACTCTAGATTCTATCATTTCCTAAGTACTATATTTATGCATGAAAACTTTGCATGCAGTACATTGTACCCAACATGATTTTAAGCAGTGCATTCTACATACAAGTTTATCTTAATTTAAATTCTATTGCACTGCACTGCTCTTAGACTTTGAAAAGTTTTTACTATCTCAAGTGTAAATTTGCTGAATGCTCAAGACTGAATGGGAACTGGATGATTAGCCACATTAAACAGTGGCACTGTTACACCACTTTTAGCTACTGAAGTATATCAGGCATAATATTGAAAAAAGGGTTTAAGGTCATATCAAGCTTTGATATGTTAGAGGAGTACTTATTTTGAGCATTTTGGTGAAATTTGCATTGAAATCCGATATGTGGTTCTCAAGATATGAGCAAGTAAAGCTGTCACATTTTCAACAAACAGTGAACTTGAAGCAAGCACATATGACATCACATCCCCACATTAATGGGCAGTCTTTTTTTTTCTTTGACCTTTACGGCCTATTTTCTCCTCAACAACCCCATATTATCAAAATGTGATTGCAAAAGTGGCATGAGAACTTTCCAAACTTTTGCATTCCTCATGGGGGTCACTTCCTCATTAGCATCTACGTCAACACAACATTCTGAAAAAACAAAGGTAAACAGAGCATTCCTTGTCAATATAAGGAAGTGATATCATCTTTGCTGCCCTCAACCTCACTTTGGAACAGAAATCGAGTAACTTCATTTGCTGATATCTGGAGAAATACATGTCCAATTTGAATGGAAATTTAACCACACTGTGTGTATTTACTGTACATAGTTCTTCTTTCACATGTGAAAAGTAATTTTTTGCTTAAATCTCCCCTTTAATAATATTAACATACTGTATTCTTTGCCACTGCATTCTGAACACAATGCATTTTTAATACACTTCAAAAATTTAATACATTTCATACAGTAGGCAATGCTGTAACATGATTTTCCTTTGTATCCCAAGAAAATCATAAATAAATCAATAAATATCAAGCGCACAACAGTATTTATGACCAGCTGATACAAACAAGCAGCTGTTCATAATTTACAAGACACTTTGCACAGTTGTATTGTAGCGAGGACAGGAATTAGTTCTGATCATTCCTATAGACCTATTTCCAAATAGCAATTACACAGGATTGTGGGATAGAGTTTTGGTGTTTGTCATTTTTGTCAATGGCATTTTACTGTGGTGAAAACTGATGTGCACCCAAAACTCTATTCCACAATTCATTGTAATTACTATTTGGAAATAGATCTATAGGGTGTTTGCAGATATTTAAATTCTCACCAACCTGGGAGGGGGGGGGGAAATACAGAAAGGGGCATTCAGCAAGTACACTTACTGTCACAGAGAGTGAGACTTTAAAATGTCATGTAAAACTGCCAAGTGAAATGATGATCAACGCATGTTAATGCTCTATGATTCATACTCTATGGAAGAACCAAATAACAAAATTACAAAACTTTTACTCCAAAATTTTTAGTTGAATGTTATCTTTGTTATGCATACCAAAGACCTTAAAAAGTTTAACCTACTGCAATTGTGCTTGGTGCTAACAGCATAAGAAATGGAGAAGTAAAACAAGCCAGAGAGCCACAGCTGGAAAAAAAGGTTATGACAGAATCAATTTCAATCAACTCAGTTAGAAACTGAGGGCTCCTAAAACCTAAGCTTTACTACTAATGATACAGTATAATCGCACTGTCTGTACAAAATTGATATCAATCACAATCGCATGGACAACCGTTTTCTACACAACACAGTGCCTAGTGTTAAGCTTTCTTTTTTGCTGTAAAACATCCAACTTTATAGTCTATCCTCTTTTTCACAAACTGTATGTGTACACACCAGTATAAAGGCTTTTTGTGTCATCTTTTAAACAATTATTGTCAGTGTACTACAGGCTGTCTGGTAGAAGAGCAGGGCCAATCTTTCTTCTTGAGAGGAAGGGGAAAGGGTGGGTGGATGAAATGATGACTTAACACCACCTTGGGTCTACCTATCTAAGAGAAGGGGGATCCCTCTCACCTGTGGAGAATTCTGGCTTATGGAAGGTGGGCAAAATGAGCACTACTGTACACTGCTAGAGACAATACCAGGAATGTGGGCAAGATGAGAACTACTGTACACTGCTAGAGACAATACCAGGAATGTGGGCAAAATGAGCACTACTGTACATTGCTAGAGACAATACCAGGAATGTGGGCAAAATGAGCACTACTGTACATTGCTAGAGGCACTACCAGGAATGTGGGCAAGATGAGCACTACTGTACATTGCTAGAGGCACTACCAGGAATGTGGGCAAAATGAGCACTACTGTACATTGCTAGAGGCACTACCAGGAATGTGGGCAAAATGAGCACTACTGTACACTGCTAGAGGCACTACCAGGAATGTGGGCAAAATGAGCACTACTGTACACTGCTAGAGGCACTACCAGGAATGTGGGCAAAATGAGCACTACTGTACACTGCTAGAGGCACTACCAGGAATGTGGGCAAAATGAGCACTACTGTACACTGCTAGAGGCACTACCAGGAATGTGGGCAAAATGAGCACTACTGTACATTGCTAGAGGCACTACCAGGAATGTGGGTAGGATGAGCACTACTGGGTGAAAGCCAAAAATGGTCACCCATAAACCTCAAATGTAAAGTTGTTTCTTTGGGATTACATTCATTTAAATTTATTGAGGTAGAAATTATGGTTAATGAATCCAGAAAAATTTTTCCGAAAATTTGTGTTTTCACTGATACAGAGGGCACTAACTTCAAAAAAGTAGCCAACTAAGCACGAGGGATGGAATTTGGTTTAGATGTGATGTAAAATAAGGCGGATGAATTAAGTTTCTTCTATTTGGATGTTCATGTTACCATGTTTCATTGCATGAAAAATTTTGCAAAAATGCTTGTGTAAAAGTAGAGAAAAACAGTAAGAAACAGGTCAAAATTCCGTCCCTCGCGTTTTTTCATACAAAAGTTTAATTTTTTGAGGGTTAACTTGGGATAAAATGTGAGCAAATCAGTGAAGTATCAATATTTGTGTCCTTAACGCCTGTTGTAAAAATAAAAAAAAAAACAAAATCTCAAAGGGGTATAATTCGTAAGGGACGTTTTAGAGAGGGACGGAATTTTGTGCGAGGGACGGAATTTGAGTGCGAGGGACGGAATATTTTATAGTGATGTCAGAGCAGGTAAAACAGTCATCACTGGTGCCAAGCAGTTTGCTGAATATGCAAACACTAGAGTGACTGCAACAGAAATATTCTATGTTGCTGCAGGAGATATCTCCATGCCCTCCATCCCAGAAAAGGTACCTGAAGTACCAGGCACACGCAGAGTACATTTCATTGATCCTACATGCAGCAACGGTAAAAACAAACAGACATTTTTCTCCCAGAGTCAGTTTTGCCTCCCAGGTGAAGAGATGCTTAGAGAGCAGTTGTATGATTTGAATGATGAGAGTAATGAGATAGTGAATGGTGATGTGAATGGTGATCATAATCAAGCTGGTAGTCAAAGCCATGTGGTGAGTGGTGGTGACCAGGATGGGGGTCAGATTTCATTGGTGGATGGTGGTCAGTTACCGTTGAAAGTGGGTGAGTGGGTAATAGTTGATTACAATGGCCAAATTTTGTATCCTGGGGAAGTGGCAAGTAAAGTGGGTAGTAATACTCAGGTAAATGCCATGGCAAAAACAGGCAAATATTGGAAATGGCCAGAGAGGGGAGACATTCTATGGTATTCTAAAGGCATGGTGAAATGGAAGATAACCCCTGTTCTCCCAGTTTGTGGAACAAGAGACCATTATTTGTGTAGTGAATTGTAGGATTTAAAATCCTTGGCCACAGATATGATCACCTGAATTATACTGATTACATTTGCAAATTGGCAATTTATGTTCATTATATCCTTTTGAACTTTCATTACAGATATTTGAGGATTTGGTGTTAAGGATTCCATTAAGATTACAGTATTAATGACAACTATTGAGTTTATTCATTGTTAGGAAATTCTTTTTTTTGGCCATGAACTTACCTTCAATGGTCAAGGCTTTAGTGTTTTGCTTTTAATGTGTGTAGTAGCTATATGGTGGAGTCATTTTTGAATTATTAATGTTCAATGCTGATGATTAAAATTTTGCTAGGTTTGAAAGCAAGGTGAACTTTTCTAGTTTGTAATCCAGGTTAATTTCGTATATGAATTTTGCAACATTCCAAATTAACATTCTTTCTAAACTTGAATTAATGTTGTTGTTTCTGTATCTCACTACATTGTGAAAAGACCTATCATACCAAACACTTCATATAAAGCTGTCTAGCCCATTATATTGTTTACCACAATATGTACTGGCATATTGACCACAATATGCATAGAGTACTGTATGTGTTCCAAACACTGCATACAGTATGCTCAGTTCTTACATCTTCATTATAAAGGACAGTTGAAGATGATTAGTTTTTACCATTTAGCATGTCAAAAGACTTCAAGGGCTGACAGAAGGATAAAGTAGAGCAACAACTTTTTATAGTCAACCTCTCTCTTCTTGTCCATCGCCTAAATGTGTGGTCTTATTTTAAAGGCCCCTTCTGCATGCCCCTAAGTCTATCCTGACAGCTTTCATTTCCAACCGTATGTGTTAACTAGGTGGTATACATTCAGAACATGTTTTTGAGTGTTGTGGGGCAGGTGTGTGAGGACGTGGAAATAAGAATCAGGATTTTCAACTGTTAACATCTCCGTTTCAAACATATGGACAGAAATTCCGTCCCTCGCATTCCGTCCCTCGCACCTCCCTTTTTTTTATAATTGCAAAATATAACAAGTTAATAATGAGACTTTTTATACCTTTTCTAGTTAAAGGCATAAAATTATTTCAACTTTATAGAAATGTTATAATTACATTTGAATTCCTCTTATATTTGATGAAAATGTAACAAATGTTTGATGTGCTTGCACACCCACTTTTTATCATTCCATCCCTCGCACCAATAAATGTTCGTTGCCATAGCAACATGACTGATCTTTAATATGTTGAAACTGTGTTATTTTGTTGAGTTTTATTCTCTTAATTGAATCAACTATTGAGGTTTTCTTACTTCACAACAGATAAGCTATAATAAAGGTAAATGTGCTTCCAAATTCCGTCCCTCGTTCTTACGGTATTTTTGGCTTTGACCCTACTGTACATTGCTAGAGACACTACCAGGAATGTGGGTAAGATGAGCACTACTGTACACTGCTAGAGGCACTACCAGTTTCTCCTACGCATCTCTTCCCTCTTCTTCCTTTTTTTTTTCTTTTCTTCTCTTTTTCCTTCTCCCTCTTTTCATCTCAGTTCTAAACCGGGGGTGGGGGAACCCAGGCCAATCTATTTGTATCAGAATCATCATGCTGTTTTTCAGACCATACTGTACTACTGTACCAATTGAAAAAAAATGGAACAGTTTGGGAATGAAATATTTTGCCTCCCTATACTATACCACTGTATGGGTTCTCTCTATTTCATTCCTTCCATACCCCCCTATCTGTCTCATGAATCCCTCTGACCTTATAACCTGTCTCAGGACTATCCCACTTACCCTAATAGAGATTATGATTCAGAGTTAGGGGACATGGCCACCAGAAACTGGGAGAACCAATGACACAGGGAAAACAAGAAAGATGACTAATGAGGAGCTATCAAAATCTTTCCCAGTGTTTCCATCAATGACAGAAAGAGGGAATTGTCATTCTAGCCCCTTCTCCTTCCCAAAAAATACCCTTTTTCCATAAATTAAAGTAAAATTCAATATCTTGGTTTGTTATAGAAGAAACCTTTGTAGAAATGTTTGAACTTACATAATTAAATAGCATTTAAAACCCTTCACAATGCAAATAACTGATTGAAACATTCAATGGGAATAAGGTTCACAATATACTGTACATAGGTCACAAAGTTGACTTAGATCTGTCACACTCCATTTATTTTTCACAATGGCTCATTCCTGTGATGGCTGAATGGATGACATATACTGTACATACATGTACAACCTTCTACTGCTTTACAATATGCCATACTGATTCTTTTATTCAAGAACTTTTGTTTACAATACAGTTCTTCTACAAGAAGGAAGTTGTCATTTACAATGATCACACCTTAGGTGTTGTCTACAATGTTCGTCCTGGGTAGGATGTTAAACTGCATCCGGTTGTGGAGTTTCTTTAAACATGGGAATAATAAGGTTACCTTTTGCCACAACTGCCTCCAGGGCACTCTTGGGCAAGGTGCACCTGTATATTTGCCCTATGCTTTTAAGTGCTCTTGCCTCTGGGCGTGTTGTTGCCTTCCAGCGTGTTGCCTTTGGGCGCCTTGTTGCCTCCGGGCCTGCTGCTGCCTCCAGGCATGTTGTTGTCTCCGGGCGTGTTGTTGCCTCCGGGTGTGTTGAAGCCTTCGGGCGTGTTGGTGCCTTCGGGCATGGTGTTGCCTTTGGAGGCAGAGTTGCCTCCAGGCGTGAGGTGGCCTTGAAGATAGGTGCAGGATGTTCTTGGCCTTTGTTGTCTTGGGGGATAGTGTGGGGTTGATGTTGAAGGCAGTTGTGGATGAGTTGGCAGGTTGTTGGGGTGGGGTTGGAGCATATTTTTCGTTTGTTACAAACCTTTTGGTTCCGTATTTTGTGTGTGGATGGTTAACAGTTAGTGTTTGTGTTTTTGTCCAGCTGGTTTTGGTTGTCTATTTATTGCAACGTGCCCGTTTCTATGTTTAAAATGAAACAATTTCCAATCATATGATGACGTCTACGTACATAAAAATGCATTGTGCAAGATAGGCTCACCTACCCCACGGAGCGGACTTGGTTTGTTCACTTCCCCTTCAAGGCTTTACAAACAACCGTCCCGAAAATGAAGAGGCCTGCATCCAATTTTAGATGCAAACTTCATTACCATAATATGACTTATTCATATCCTGCCTCATTTTTTTATACTTTTGCTTTGAGTGAGTGTTTGTATTCAGATTGTTGAACATTGTAAACTGAAGGACTAGACTGAAACCTGATCGGATCACTACTGTTTTGCATAACCATCAGAGTGTCCAGTGGGTACTACCGGGAAGTGTCCTTTACGATGTCATATCAATTCTGTGGGTGGCATGGGCTACTACATGATTTAAATGGGACCAGATGTTGCCTTCTTATGAATATTCACTGACATTCAACCAGTCTCGAGGCCACATACAGTATTTCTATGAATATCCAGAGAATCTGTTTTGTGTTCACTTTGGCAGACTTGGTGGGGATATGACTGAAAAGGAATATGCCCTACCAGGGATTCGGCCAGAAACACAAAAACCCAAGTCCAAATTGATGCTGTCCTGAGCTTAAGTTATGAGTGGGTTCAGGGGGTTAAACGCATGCTTCAAGGCCCCTGTAAGGTGCAATTTGAATGTTTTAAAGGCCATTCATTTGTGTAAGTTCTAACATTGCTGCAAAAGTGTTGTCATTTTAAGTAAAAAACCAAGATATTGACAATTTTCTAATTTTGATGGAAATGAAAGGGGGAGGATTTTACCCACCTTCTTCTGGAAGGGTGGGGGACAAATCCCCCCCCTTTCCCCCCTCTGACGGAAACCCTGCCTACAGTCTGCTACGCAGGCAAGGGCTCACCAAGAACAGTACTTACAGTATGACAGCGTACAAACTTTTTGTATACTCCAAACATCTAAATTTTCTCACAAATGTGCAAAACATTTTCCAAAATATCCTTTTGAATTCAATTTGCTCATATCTGTACTACAGTATAAAATCCTTGTATGAACAGAAAAACTGAAAATTTTGATAAAGGCAGCTGATTAAAGAGAAACACTGTTTTCCTTTTGAAAACTATCACGAAGCACCACAAATGTACTCCCATGGGCAACTGGGTAAAGCTGGCATTCCACATTGACTGAAGGTTCACAAGGCCTAAGGTTCACAAAATTAAATATGACAATGCGATATGGTCCACAACTCCACACATTTTTTTTTTCAATTTCTTTTCTTATGAAAAGAAGTCTGTCAGACCAAGAAAGTCAAGGAGTTTGCAAATTCAGAATCAGAAAAGGTTTAGGAGATTGAAAATGAAAAAGGTCTGTGTGACTCACTAAGGCCTGAAGGACTGCAAGTTTCTAATTTCTATCTCCTGAACCTTCTCCATTTGTGGTCAAGATCGTGGACCTTCCAATTGCAGTACAGTACAACAGTTCCTTTTCAGTCTCACAGACCTTTTGTGCCAAGCACTTGTGGTTTTGTGGGGTATAACCATGGACTTCCTATGCATGGAAAGAGTATACTGCATTTTAGACTGTCCCTACCATACTTGTGAGTATACTGTAGGCATAGCAAGATGGCTGTGTGCCATGGTTTTTGTGTGTGAATGTTTGGACTTGCCAGTAGTTCAATTCAACAGATTTTGCAATATACTTGAAATATTTTCGAAATAATGCAAGGTACAGTAACCTGGTCAAAACCACTACATGTATGCAGGAATATGATATTGTTTCTCATTCAAATTCAACTTTTGTTTAAATACTACAGAGTCGTCATCACATCATACAAATTAAAGCTTCACAGCGGCCTCCTTGGTATGCCTTTTTTGTCCCAGTGATGATATGAGGAACATGTTTCATCCTCTGTTCATGTATGGCTGTAACACTGAAAGACACCCTATGACCCCTGGGCATTCATGGGAGAGTCAAATGCATGTCGCATTCGTTTTTAAAAGTTGTAATGCAGGCATGTACAGTATCAAATTTTTCAAAATGTTGCGGCGAAGCAACCTACTGTATACAGTAATACAGTTTGTGAGGTATCTACAGTATATAGTACTGTAACACCATATTGTACTGTAACAAACCTACATTAAGTAGAGGCAACAGAGGGGTACTTTCAGGCTCCAAACAAACACTTACCAATCTTGTCTGGGAGGGGGGTGTTCAAGGGTTTGTCTTACAATTGATAGGGTGAACTGGGGGGGTTTTGTCCACGTAAGGGGTTTTGGTTTTGAAAATTAAATCAAGCAAAGTCATTTAACCAACTTACCATTGGTTAACACCTCCAATGCCTGTAAACTATATATGTCCTCTGCTTTTTTTTCCTCTTTTGGGATATGAAATGTTGGCAAAAGAGGTTGAAAACTGGCAATTTTCAACCTAGCCTAGAATATTTTCAACCTCCCTGTTAAAAACCATGCAAATTTACATTAAAATTTATTTTACGGAGGTCATAAGAAGTAATCACCCAGATGTTAATGTGGAGGTAAAGTCTCTTAATTACAGTATAATTGGTGAATGACCATTAATTGTACCACTCAAATTAAAACTAATCAAATATCTTTAATTTCAATGATTTTATGCAGGTTTAAAACTAGGTGATCCAAAACAGCCTAAGACATTGAAAAGTGTTGCGTGGTTTTCAATGAAAGCAGATACTGTACAACTTTGGGGGGAAGTTCTGTTTGTGACAAAACCAACCAACTTCTTTTATTTAGTTGGTAAAATCTGACCACTTAGTAATAAAACTACATAAATTTGTGGAGGTAAGCCGTCTGGTTTACTGACCACTGCAAGAAAAGATGATTTTAAAACAAACTGCATGATCTGCATTTGGTTTTGGGGTTCAGATTTTTTGTTCCGGTCAAAAGAAATACCCTGTAGGTTGAAAACGCCCTAATCTACCCTAGTGCATACCATGTTTATAGTGTTTTCCCCTTTCCAAACATGAATTGCAAATAACTTGCTCCAGATCAAGATAGATCTCACAAGTTACAGTTTGGTCAAAAAGAAGCAACATCTCTTCATCCAGAAGATCCACTACCACATGATACTGTACGTACTGTAAGCCTCACAAGCTAGACCTACAGTACAGGTTACAGTAACTTTGTACAGAGCTGTCTCATATTTATGTTGAAAAGTGGTTACAGTACTTACTTACGTACACGTACATTAAGTCAGGTCATCTTCTTACTTCTTAAAGCAAAACTGTAATAGGCCTGTACTGTACCACATGTGATTACATGATATTAAAAGTAAAAACAACTGGCACAATATAACAGGGTCAATTAGGCAATAGACTACTTATAGTACTCCAAATTTTGGGTTTTCAGACAAGGCAGAAAACCCTGTTTTAAAGCTACTGCACAATACTGTAGGTACAGTAGTGTTACAAGACCTAGTTACAGTGGTGCTTCTTAAAGGGACTGTCTTCATACAGTAGTTTTGTGAACAAGAAGCAGGCTTACCAAAGGGGTTTCTACAGCTACAGTAACACAATGAAGTTGAGGCACAATTTGTGACATACAGGTCAAACTATTTTAATACTTCAGCAAATAGTAGCCTAAATAGTTCTGTTGCTTCCACCTTCCTACAAAATGCAAAAATAAATGACTTTCAATCTGCTTTCGTGAAATCTTACTACTTTTTTGGGGCATCATCTCACGGTCAAATTTTCAAATCTCACGGTAAAATAACATTATTCAAAATACAAACGCTAAGCCACAAAGGAAATAAAAGCCTTACTGTACTTGTCCTGCTTACTTGTAAAACTGCATTGCGATCCCATCTTAGAGCGATATACTGTAGGCGGAGGCCGGCTGCTACACAGGCCTAGGAAGTTGAAATACGTACCCTAGCCTGCTCATGCAACTTTTTTGGTCGTGCATACAGCGCATACAACGTTGCATAGACCTTGGATCGCGAATTTCTCTCTGCAGTGCGAAGAGTTCAAAATCTTGTCTTTTCTGTCTTGCAATAGACAAGTAAGGCGCGTAATCACCGTGCATGCAATTCTAACGAGTGGCACAGACCGAATCATATTAAAAATGGAAACACCCCATAATATCCCTGAATGACATAGGTCTACACTGCATACAAACAAACCATTAACCTGCCGGTGTCCTGTCTCGTTGAAAAATAAAACAGCTGGAGTAGTAAGTATTCATGTAAGTTACGGTGGTCAAGGGAAGAGGCCTTGCAAAGAGTGTGGAGTCGGTATTTCCCCAGACCAGAACCCCTACCTCACCATCTGTTATCTTCCCAGTGATGAAAAACTCGTCATGGCATACATAGGCGGAGGAAGCAGGGGGGCAGCGGGGCCTGGCCCCCAATAATTTTTTCCTATGAGATGGCCCGCAATAACTGAATGTCTCAAAATAAAAGTTTCTAAAGAGCAATAGGCCAATTTGGTAATAAGCACGTTTAACGCAAAGTATAATTTTGTGTTATCATGATTACTAATCAAAGTGCAAAAGTTGCAAAGCTCCTCCCTCCCCCCTCCTGCACCCCCAATTTAATAACCTGTAGGAGAGTTTACTTTTGCCCTTCAAACAGTTTAAACAAAAACTTTTCTGCAAGCTACAGTATGTTTCTTTTTCAAATTATCTTTCTTCTTCTCAAATCAGGGCCTTTTAAACATACTGAGCGAGGCGAGTACCCAGTCCCCTTATTGCATGGCCCCAATGACACACATTTGCCCCAATAATAATGCCCTTATAATAATGTCCCTTTTATGATTATCAGTACTGTAATACCTATACAAAGGTACTCTTTTTGCTAACTATTAAGTCCGCTTAAAAGCCTAAAATGTCAGAGCTTCCGGGGGCTCTGTTGCGAGCCCCTGGACCTCAAGCATATTTTAAATAGAACTCCCTATTGATTAAATGCCCCCAAGCACTTTGGATCTGTAAAAAATGCCCTGTCTCAAATAATCAATCACATGTTTAATTGGAGTACTGTAGCTTCAACATTTTGGCTTTGCCCCATAAAATTACTGTAAACTTTGTTTCTCCTTAATCAAATGCCATGTACTGTAGTACTTCCGGTTTCCATTCTCATCCATAACCTCACCCCACTCCTGAATTAAATTCGTATTTTAGAATTCTTAATTTAAATATGATTTGAGACTATTTTGGAGCCTCTCAAATCACTAAAATCGCTGAGCTTCCGGGGACTTTGCTCCCTGGACCCCACCAGGGGCCCTTAAGCGGACCTCTGGACCCCACGCCGATGGGATTTTGCACTTTGCGCCCAATAAAAAACATCTTCCGCCGCCTATGATATACAGTAGTACAAGACAAATTTGGAATCTCCAGGTTTGAGGTACCAATCTCCAGGTGTTGTTACAAAAATCTCAAGGTTTGCTATTTTGGAGGTTGGCATATGTCTGCAACCGGATACGCTGTATGCCAAATTTGTTGGCCTACATTTCTGTACGCCACAGATCTCTCTGTGAAAGACCCTACGTTCCAGTAGGCTATGGCAGTTAGATTAGTTTTAGGCCTGTATAGTAAGTTACTGTATCATGAGATGATCACTATCAGTAGTCGATCACTGTCTCCTAAACGCCATTGCAGTGAGTAGGTGCGATGTGATTGCGATACTAGAATATCCTGCAATGCAAATTCTTCAAACAACATCAAAACCAATTATTTGTCATCATGGTTTTGACTTTTAAAGCAAAAATGTTAGTCATGGCCACATTTTCAAGCTTCAGCAAAAGTATGAACCAGAAATTTGCAAAAATCAGTAAAAATGATGATGAGAATATCTTTTATGAAGTTTTAAGTAAGAATTCTGATAGGATGAAGATTGTCCTGTATCATTTTGTCAAAATCTGGCCCTAAATATAGTAATTTGTAGGATTTTGTTTGTTTGTTTTATGAAGTGATCGACTCATGATTACTTCATAAGCATTGCTAGGCCTAGGCTACTTGCACTGCCTCCTACATTTCAAAATTTATTTTCTACAAATTACTCAGTCCAAACAACACCAAAATATAGCACAAATAAGAAGACATATAACAAAATATTTCTGTCAAATTTTATCGTTTTTGTAGATGTTTTCATATTTTTGTGGCAACGAACTTTAAGTTTGGTAGATGATCAACTCATGATAAACCTAGGCTAGTATAGCCTAGAGTGTATAAGCTTCGAACACAAGCTCTTTCTGCTGGTTGAGGTTAGAATATAGCAGTATCATTGTCATTTAATTCATGTTACATACCATCCTTAGGCTCTAATTTAGAATCCGTGCCCGGAACTGCGTCATAGCTGTACGGTTAGGGGTTACGTATGCATAGCTATAGTAATAGGTTAGGGTTACGTACGCATAGTAATAGGTTAGGGTTACGTACGCATAGTAATAAGGTTAGGGTTACGTACGCATAGTAATAAGGTTAGGGTTACGTACTGTACGCATAGGTATAGGGTTAGGGTGGGCCATATGCAGGTGTACGCATGCATAGGAACTGTATACGTAGGGGTATATAAACATTTACGTATACGTATCGCATACTGTACATATATATACACTCTCCAGTACATACAGTTAGCTACGTATACCTACAGCTATATGTAATAGATAGTATTATTAGACAGTACTTATATTATTTTTAACCCATCCACCAGCAACGGCGCTCGTAGCGCAGTAGGCAAGCGCGCTGGTCTTCATGCTAGAATCGCTATATCGCTAGGGTCGAGGGTTCGGGTCCCGGTACTAACAATGCTTTTCTTTCTTCCACAGCACTAACCATTGTCTTCTTTCCTCAGCACACAGTTATAGCGCTGTTCCTCGAGTGAGGAAAAAAAGAAAAGGGTTTTTTACTTAAAAAAGAAAAAACTTAAAGTTTGAGCGCCCTCTTTTGGAAATTGTGAAGTGAGTAAAATTATGTCTACTTCCGGGCACGGATTCTAAATTAGCACCCATCCTTACAATGGTTATTCAAAATTATGTCTAGACCTAGGCTAGGTCTATATCATTATGTTCTTAACTTAATTGTAAGCTTAGCCCAGGCTAGGGGAACCGTTACTGGCTACAGTATATTCAACAAGTGAGTCTGTACATGCACAGTAGTAATGTGTAACGTTATTGTATACAAACCTTACAACAAGGTAACGTGAAATATGATCGTCCTGTCACACTGACACAGCTGCCACTTCGGTGCTAATATTGCTCTGAACTTCGTGCCCGCCGTGGGAAATGCTACTTTAAGAAAATCATTTCATTTCAGACACAAGCACAAATCAAAGGGGGTTCTGTCAGTAATTTTAACGTTACTACTCGCGCAGAGCAGATACAGTAAGATGGGCTGCGTAGAGGATATCGGCTAGGCTACCTGGTTGGCGCGTACGTACGACGTACAGCCACACTTACGCAATCAACGCTACCCTAACGCACTGGTTCTTCTGAGAGTAGTTGGCCAATTCCAAGATCAAGTAGCAGAAAAACCACTGTGCATGTATGCGTCTGCAGCGTGACTATGCACACTACGGAGTAGCGAAAACGCATCTGTAACGTTAGTGTAACTTTGACGACTGCTCCTATTTCCGAGTGCAGCTCGCCATTTGTAAACTAAACGGTCCCTATCAAATAGAAAAAGGACGGAGGAAGGTGGGGCGGGAGGAAAATTGAAGGAGAGGAGAAGGGAGCAAATGCCAAGGTCAGTCATACAATGACACAACCACTGACCTACATACCTGGATGCATAGTCGGCGGAAGCGTGGAGGGGGTTGGGGCAGGGGACGGGGAGAGGCGGGGACGGGAAGGAGGGTTGGGGCCTACCACCAATATATTTAATCAGATTTTTGGGGGATGGGCCCCAAATTACAGAATGTCGCAAAAATAAGTTTTTTAAAATTAATTTCACAAATTACAGAATGTCGCAAAAATAAGTTTTTTAAAATTAATTTTACAAATTACAGTTGCTTTTATTACAATTTGGCTATTCTTTGGCTCAATTATTACTTTTCAGAGTGCAAAAGTTGCAAAGTCTCCGGGGACATCGCCCCCTGGGCCCTCACATTAACGATAACCTATAGGAGTTTACTTTCGCCCTTCAAACAGTTAAAATGAAACCCCTTTCAAGCTATCTTTCTTTTCCAAATTATCTTTTTTCTCAAATTAGGGCCCTTTAAACATACTGAGCATGTCCCCAGTCCCCTTATTGGCCCCAATGACGCACATTTGCCCCAGTAATAATGTCACTTTTAGGATAATTAGTAATACCTATACAAAGATACTTTTTTCTTTCCATTAAATCCCCTTAAAAGCCTAAAATGTCAGAACATCCAGGGCCCTGTTGCGGGCCCCTGGACCCCACGCATATTGCCTCGTGATTTTAAATAGAACTACCCATTGATAAAATGCCCCAAAACACTCTAGATCTCTTAAAAATGCCCTGTCACAAATTATCAATCACATGTTCAATTTTGAGTAGTTTCAACATCTTGGCTTTGCTCCCTAAAATTACTGTATAGTATGTTTCCCCTTAATCAAATGCCATAGTATTTCACGATTTCATTCTCGTCCCTTACCTCACTCCACTCCTGAATAAAATTAATAGTTTAGAATCCTTAATTTGAATATGATTTTCGACCATTTGGGGGGCCGCCAAATCACTAAAATCGCTGAGCTTCCAGTGGTTTCGCCCCCTGGACCCCTACTGAAGCGTTGCTCCTTAAGCAGGGCGCTGGACACCATGCCGATGGGGTTTTGCGCTTCGGGCAAAACCGGACGCTATATACTGCGTCACCATTATGTCGGCTGCGGAAAACTTGTGGCCCCAATAAAAACATCTTCCGCCGCCTATGATGAAGTATGTAACAGTTAGAGTAAAAGATTAGCTAACAGCCTTGAATTCAAAAAAAATGTTAGAGATTGAAAAGTGAGTATTATTAATCTAACTCAGTGTCTTTTCATAGCTTTCACCGTTGCTGAGTTATTAAATAGTGAAATTTAATTTGACTAATTAAATATGGACTGTTTCTAGTCACTAATTAATTTGCGAAGTACTCACGTTGCCTGCTTTTGTTTCCCTTTGAAATAGAAAATCAAAACTGTATTGTGAAACGTTTCCAAAATGGATAATGAAATAAAGGTTTGACCCACTGCATGGTCATGTAGCATCCGACTTGTGTGCCGAAAGTACGGTCATAGTTCTGAAATTCGACTTTTGGACCGGGTCATACCGAAAACTTTAAAAATGAAACATACTGCCATTGTGCTTCTTGATCAGCATAAGCAATGGGGCAGGGGAAGCTAGCCAGTGAACCACAACTGGAAAAGGGTCGTGGCCGACCCGACTAAAACGAATTGGTCAGAAACTGAACCGTTAAATCTAATCTGATTGACTCCTCAAACGGCTAACTTGTATGCCTTTCTTCTGTAATTAAGTCTTTTCTCAGCTTCCGTACGACCTTAATCTCCATTGACATATGTCAGATACTTACCGATATTACGTCGTTAAATCTCGATAAAGGTTGGATAAATTTCAAAGGAAGTGAAGGTTACGTATTTCTCTCGTCAAAAGTTACCGTTCCTCGAAGTTTCAGATATATGCTACAGTAAACATCTAGTTACATAAAATACATTGTGAAACAAATATACAAAAATATTTTCGGTCTTTTTCCAATTCCACTCAATACCATGTTTGTAGGAGGCACAGTTGTCCACATTAAAAATTACCTTGCCTGGCGTGAGTCATCAAAACAATTTCAACGAAACAGTGTGTTGGCTTCAGACAGTGAACAAAAGGTTTATTTAGTCCATCAGCCCAGTCAACATGCCCAGTTGGGTTCCGACTGGGCTCCAGCTGGGCTACTTTCTGGGCCCCAGCTGGGACCCATTAGTGTTTGTCAGGTGTTCCCACGTGGGGCCCAACTGGGCTAACCTTTCCCAGCTGGAGCCAAGCTGGGCCCAGATTCAACAACTGAAGCCTACTGGCTGGACTCCAGTTCAGCTATTTTAGTGATTTGGGAGGCCCAAAATGGTCGAAAATCATATCCAAATTAAGGATTCTAAACTATGAACTGGTTAAATGGTTAAATCCCATACTAACTAACTAACTAACTAACTAACTAACTAACTAACTAACTAACTAACTAACTAACTAACTAACTAACTAACTAACTAACTAACTAACTAACTAACTAACTAACTAACTAACTAACTAACTAACTAACTAACTAACTAACTAACTAACTAACTAACTAACTAACTAACTAACTAACTAACTAACTAACTAACTAACTAACTAACTAACTAACTAACTAACGAACTAACTAACTAACTAACTAACTAACTAACTAACTAACTAACTAACTAACTAACTAACTAACTAACTAACTAACTAACTAACTAACTAACTAACTTACTAACTACCTAACTAACTAACTACCTAACTAACTAACTAACTAACTTACTAACTAACTACAACTTGACATGAGACAGAGGAGCTTCCAGAAAATTTTAGTATTACTAGAGAATTGAAAAATTCGGATTCTACGGAAAATACTTTTATTGCCCTTAATTGTGTCAACAAGTTCAAACTCATCATAGAACGAGTTTAAATGAGAGAAGAAAAGTACACAAGACGTCTAAATAACTCTATTTACACCCTCAATTAGAACAAGACGATTAATGGAAAACTATATGGATAGAAAGTTTTTATTTGTTGTAATAATTTGTTTTACGTCGAATCAATGTACATGCTATTTAGAGTATTTTCGAACGTGAATGAAAATACAGCTTAAATTGCGGTGAGTTGGTTTTCATGGTTGTACAGTATGTCTCATATTATAATATTGTCACTGCGCTTTCGTCCATTCCAACGGTTAGCTTCCAAGTTATGATAACGTAGAATAAATTTTAATATTCAAGTGTTTCAGATTCAGATGAGGCTAGATTGGACTGACGGTTGTCTTGGTTTTTTCTGTAAAGGAAGGCAAATAAAACAAAATCATTGGAATTGTGGATATTATTGTATGATAAATATTGATGCCATACCATCAACATTTAAGAGTCCTGTTCGGATACGGGGTGAAGTACATATTAAGAGAATAAATACTATAAAAACCGTGGTTAGAAAGGGAAAGCTCCTCTAAACACTTTTCCCCTCATTTGTAAACATATTTAGATGATATACACGCCTGTCTTATGTCTAAACATTTCGTTTTAAAACACGTTTAATTGCTACACAGCTGGTGTTTAATTGCTCAACATGTTTAGAATTGAAACTTGTTTTTAAAATGGAGACAAAATAAGTGTTTAATTCCTAAACAAGCTATAGGCAACTCATCTCATGTTGAGGTCGAGGAGGACTGAGGTAAAAAAGGGGCACCAGCGTAGCAAGAGAGTCGGCTGAGTGGACGATTTAACACGCCGAAGACGCCGAGGGTCAAGGGGCCTTAAACTGGTGCTTCAAAGTTCTCTCATCTTTTGCTGTGAGTTGCCATAGAGATTGGGGGGGGGGGGGATTTAGGAAACTATATAGGTACCTTCGCTGTCTCTTAATTGTTTAATGGGCTATGCCACTTGTCGAAGGATTTGTTACCTCTAAATCGAGTAGCGCTCCATTTATATATAAAGTTTCGGCGTAACGGGGAGGTGGCAGGGCAAGATGGGGACGGAATTTTAACTCCCCTTTCAGGATCCTTGCCCCCACTACCCCCAAAGTTAGGTCAGTTAGGAAATGGATTAACCTTTCCACAGACTTAAGTTTTCTTCCAGAGACATGCTTAAACCTCTGAGCTTCCAGGGACTTCGCTCACTTGACCCTCGCCCCCATTCTCGGTTTTGGGCTGCGCCCGAAAATTTTGCCCCTACATTTATCCTTTGCCATTTGTTTGACATTCTGACGCAGCCTATGTACGACTTATAATCTTCATTTACGCTTGTAAGGCGGTTAGAACTGAGGAGTTGGGACTGTAAAGATATCACTTCAGCTTTCAAGTTATAAACAATGTGTCATCAAAACACGATTTCAAAATATAAGACGATCAGTTTGAATATTCTTTACACTTACATATACACTTGGAAAACCTAAGTTGTGATACGGCTTGTCCACAGAACACCTTTATGAACACCAGCACTCCTTTCTAACGTTATAATTATACAAATTATGTAAAAAATGGAAAGACGAGAAAGTATCATGGAGAGTTAAATCCTTGCCCTGACTAAATTTTCTTTAAAGAATAGTCTAGCTACTGTCGATGAAAGATCTATTCCAATCCTTTGTTCGCTAGAGTTCATGCAACAGAAATTCTTTTATTTATATAACCTCTTTTTAATCAATTTTAGGACTCTCTCTCTGGACCTCTCCGCACCCTATGATGCACCCTCACGGGTAGTGGGGAATCAAATATGGGTCATGTTTGTCAGAGAGGTGAGGCAGGTGGGTCTAAGTTCTCCAAATCTTTTGTCAAAACAAACTCATTAAAAGGCATATAGGAGAGTCATATTTTACAGGATACGTCCGTCAAATCTGAGGAAAATTGGGTCAATTGAGTGACGGGAGGGGTTCGTCAACGCATAGCAATTTTGACGAATTTTTTACCAACACTGATTGACTTTGTCCGTGCAGAGGGCGTGTCTTACAATTGATAAGTGCAAAATTGACAGTAACATTCACAACAGTGACAAATAAAAATCAACATCTGACTGACAGATCAAATGATCAAATGAAAAACCAGTTTTGATTTTCTTCAAAATAGATTTACCTTCTACAACTCTTGTTATATTTGTCCAGAAAAGAAGCTCCGAATCAAAACCAGGAACGATTTCCATGTTTAAATCGGGAGACGAAACATATGGAGTCACCTGTGTGGGTGACCATAAAGAGAAATAAGTAATGTCAGTACTTCAAAAGCAGTATGTAGGCACGCAGCTCGTCTAATGACGTGTATGAAGGGGACATCGTTAGGAACCTGTGGGATGGGGTTCAATACGGGCGTTGAAAATTCCTTTTCTTTGGAAATCCTGCCTATTCCCAAAAGGTGCAAGATATACCACTTTAACAGAAGCATTCATAAGGTTTTTGTTTTGGTCTTATCCTTCAGTGCAAAGTAAATTTCTATTGGATATTTTGGGGATATTTCCTGTGGCTACAGGCCTGGCAGTTCTGTATGAAGACAAGGTATTAATTGTACTTACTGTCGACTGCTGCTGTTGCCGACCCCAAAGGCATCTAGTAACTGCATATAGTTCATAAGAATAAACGCCCTCTCGATGTATTATGTTGACGGATGTTTAATGAATCGCAATGGAGCTTGTTTTGTTTAGAAGTTTACACTTAAGTTCATTTCTTTCTCTGAAGGATATGGGACCCTTTCTCATAAGGAATACCAAGACTAACTGCAAGCATGCATGTGTTAGCAGTGCTACCAGTACAAGAACACTGAAACAGTGCCAAACGTCAAAATCCGAATTGTGTAAAAAGGGTGGTTATATCCCTTGTGCACCCTTGCTGAGTGTCTACTAAAGATGTGACCATATAACTGTGCAAAACTATAAAAAAATGGATTTCTAAAGACTTTGCAGTTTAAGTACGTGACCAAAAGCTCTCGATATCTGAGGAGGGTGCTTACATACCGTTATCCTGTAGGGGATATTTTCTTGAAGTTTCCTGTCATCGTGATTGTCACCAATGGCCTCCCATGTGTATGCTTCTACCTTTATTAGGTAGAATCACCCATATGCATTTGAAAGAAGAAATAAAGACAAAGAAATTACGAGAGTTTTACTTCTATATATTCATATTTATATTAATATGCAAATTAGATCGACATTAAAATAGAGACTATCATTAGGTTTCAAAACTGAGATTCAATTATACAAAAAATTGGATCTCACTGAAATTTCTATGGTTATTCCATCAAGTAGGATAGAAGGAAAATGACAGATACAGTCCTCCTAGAAGAGCTGATGTAAACCATCGTATCTGACTTCGGTGAAATTAGCTGAGTACATTTTTTTGCAGTAGCTCGTTGGCTTGGTTCTTGAAATTGAACATTTTTTTTCCAAAGCTATTCATTGTTCTCTACATACCAATGACAAATGAGCAAACTTAGACAACCTCACATTCTTCATACAAAAATTGCTTAATGAGTGAGTACTTATAAGCTCAATTCGGTTTTCAAAAATTCACGACCAAACACTTTTATCAAATTAGGCCTAGAGTGCACAAAACAGTTTCAAGTCAGGACATCGCAAAATTCAAAATTGTAACTTTTCCGTAACTATTGGATATCCCTATTGGACCAATCATGCAATTATATAAGCAATTTGATGTGAAAGTACCCTTAGACACTTCCCGTAAGTTATCGATATCAAATAAATCAGCCCCTTTAAATCTGAAAGTTTGTGTTACCAACCAACCAACCAACCAACCAACCAACCAACCAACCAACCAACTTACTTACTAACTAACTGATGAAGATAAGATTGTTTCCGAGATTTTCATCACAAGATTTTTCGAAATGTATGCATCCAGCGACAACTTTTTTAATTCGGCTAGGGCTACGGGATTTAACAACAGTTAAGTAATCCGAGTGAGGAGGGCTCGTTATTATCATCTTCCTTCCATTCCAAATTCACAACGAATAACAGTTTGGAGTTATAGTTAGTTCAAGAGAAGGGTTTAAGGTCATATCAAGTTTTGATATATTGAAAGGGTATTTATTCTAAGTATTTTGATGAAACTTGCATTGAAATCCGATGTGTGGTTCTCAAGATATGAACAAAGTAAAGTTGTCACATCTTTAACAAACAGTCAACTAGAATTAAGCACATATGACATCATATCCACACATTAATAGACAGCCTTTTTGTTCTTCTTTAAACTTAACAGTTTTATTTCTCCTCAACAGTCATATGTTATCAAAATGTGATTGCATAAGTGGCATGAAAATTTTCAAAAATTGCAATCCCCATGGGGAGGTCCTATTCCAGTTAAAGTCGAGGTCAACACAACAGTCTAAAAAACAAAGGGAAGCAAAACATTCCTTGTCAATATGAGGTAGTGATATGATCTCTGCTGCCCTCAGTATGACTTTGGAACACAGATCTAGTAAATTCATTTGCTGATATCTCGAGAAATACACGTCCGATTTGAAAGGAAATTTCCCCACACTGAGGAGATTTAGTTCTTCTTTGACCCGTGAAAATTAATTTTCGCTTAAACTTCCCCTTTAACTGTCGTCCCGTATGAGGGGAATAATTTTAGCAGATGACGGTCGCTTATGCTCCGAACTAGGATTATTCAGTGACTCATCTAACGGTGAAGAGGTCGGTTCTTCATTCTTTTCACTAAGTTATATATTTGCATTAAAATCAGGGAAATAATTGCAAGTCACCAAGTACTAGCTGAACGTTGCTTGGGACCGTTGTCCTTAGGAAAGTGTAAAGGGAACTAGCCAAAATGATGCGACAAGAAGGACGCTCTTTAGAGAAGGCGATGAACCGGGAAAATCTGATAATCAATAGGGAGATATGTCCTTCGTTGTTACTTTACTTTATGGACTTTCAAGTTTTTCTTCTTCAGGATGTATGACACAGGGATATCTCTAAATCTATCGCATTTTTTCTTGAAGAAAATTTTTCAAGTTCGAGCCCCTAGAACGTTACAAATGAAAGAAGACAAGTGAGCAGTAGATTACAATATTTGCAAACTCTTTGAACTAGATTTATAACCAGAAAGGTTAAAGGCAGTCATTCGTCACCCTAAACTACAGTTTCAGTATACATATATCAAAACTCTCAATTGGTACAGCTCTTTGATTGGCATCACATTCAAACAACGCATCATAGCTAAATTACACAGCATGGGCACTGAGAGTGTCTTGATTACACATTATGGACTTGTATGGCCTCTGGGACAAGCCATGAAGCAATAAACTAGGATTGTGTCTGGATAAAGATGAGTTTTAGATAAATGTGGGAGGGGCTAGAAGTAAGTAGGTTGGGAGAATTGGAACTGTTTGGGATGATGAAAATATGCCTTTAAGGTAGGTTGATGGAGCTTATATATTGATTTATCGCGATATTTTAGGAGTGTTACTACATATTTTGGGCGTTTTTTTTATCAAATTGAAAAATAAGGAATTGTTGTACTTGTGTTTAAGGGCAACATACTTCAGTTCACCACGTTTTTTCGCAACGGTAAATATCCTATTCCAATCCGTACGCCAGGCTTAAGTCGTGTGTGTTTAGGGCAAGGAGTGGATTGTTTTGAAGTAACTTTCACGTACGATTTACCAGATAATTATATCACTTACGGCGAACACTATGTACAGACTCCTTTCAAACCAGTATGGTTCCTTTACTTGTTTACTCCTTTCAATTAATGGCTGATACAGAACAATCTACATTTGAAAACTCACATTGTCTTGGCGGATGATCATGTCAAAGAGGATAGTTTCATTGTTATCGTTTTTGATGGACACCATAAATAGCACCACATGCACCATTGCATTCACTTGAACGGGATCAGACCACTCAAAAGTAGGTACAATAGCATCGCCTATGACGTATTTCGTGACGTCATTCAAACGCAGGTCTGCGGGAGCTCCAGAGTACAGAACGCCTATTAAAAAAAGGTGATATTGGATTTAACTTCTCATTGATTAAAATGTAAATAGAATTATGCCCTAACGTCAGCGCGTTTCAATATGGCGTACTGGATGGAACTGATCATGAGAAGACGGTGTGTTACCGAAACGAGCGGACAACATCACCATAAGCTGATAAGTATAACAGTTGTACCACTTAAGTGGAAATTCTTTATCAATACTTTCGCTTTAAATCTAAAAAGAAGTAATAATAATCAACACATGTTTTCATTTAGAAATCACTCAGATCTATACCTACGGAAGAAAATTTTTCATAAATCATCTTCTGTAACAGCAAAACCCCTTCTTTTGTAATAGACAGGAATATGATTCATGAACATGAATGTGACTCAATTTGAACTTTGTGAGAAGCAAGCTTTTCCTTTGCATATTCTGATGGCGTTTTACTAGGATCGTGTTCGAAAGAAAATATCTAATGTGCTGGTTCCAAAGCCTATGGCAATACCGTTTTACTAACTTAAGATATATCAGTTTAAAGGTTAGCTATTTTTGTTATAAAATACCTCCACCTCTCAACAAGGATCTAGAGTGTTATGCATTTGGGTATACTGCATCAGACTCCTTTTGTTTTTCTTTATAATTAATGTCCCGTTTGCCCTTAAAATTTGATACTGTTGGAATGCTTTAATATCTTTACCCGTATGCCTATCACTGACATCAATGCCCCGACTGTATGGCACAGTACCATGTTCCATAACTGGAGAAAAGGCCATGAGCGCCCCAAGATTACACAGGAAGTTATTAGCTGAGGTCTCACTCAAACCCTACCTACCTTAACCCAACCTACACCATATGTAGGGTATACACGAATCCGGACAGTATGTGACGGGCTGATTTCAGTCGGCCATAACTGGGGTCCATCACCTTTAAATCTTTCGATTTCCTTGCTTACCTCTATCATGGATGGTTGTACACTAATTTGTATCTTAAATTCTCCAAGTTCACTAAATAAGAGGGTTTGAAATTCATGTAAACAATAAATAAAGACGATTTTAGGCTGATGGACCCCACTAGTGGCGGCCTACAGTCACTAAAAACAAGCGCTAATCGGATTCGTCTATTGCAAACAATGTTGCTAAATGGTCCATACAGCGGCGTCAAAAGCATAACTAAATTGAAAGCAATGTTTAATTCATGTGCTGCGATGACAACATAGATTTCCCACAATGTACATTATCTCAGGGGACAAAAATGCATTTCTGTTGAAAATTAGTACCTGTACCTTCCAAACCGCATATGCTATTTAGAGGCATTCTAAATTGGATCGATTTCTCTGGATATATTGAAGTCGATGAATTTTGTTTCCCATAAAATTTTTAATATTCTTGCATAAGCAAATATGTAATAAATCGTCGGTTAAAGTTTTCTCATTTAGCATAATGCCAGGTGGTGTCACTTTAAGATTCCTCCTGATCAGCACCTACATTCATCAACAACCTAAGATAACATCGGAAACGCTGTTCCAGTAGGCCTATAAGGTAAAACATGACACATGCATGAAGTCCAAGTAGGGCAACCAATTTTCTTTCGAAAAAAGACAGTGACACTTCCCAGTTCTTCAGCCAGTTAGCAATGTCCGCCTTCTACGAAGATCCTATTGTTCACCGCGTGTTTGGTCAGTGGCGGAGCTAAAGATTTCGGTCAGAGGGGCGAAAATGGTATACAGGGGCGCTTAGAAGGAGTAAATACCCTTAGCCTCAGCACGATCGAAGCCACGGCTTTTCAGACTTTCCATTAGATTTTCCACACCTCGTGGAAGACTGTCATTTCACCTCAGCAAGTTTTTCTATTAAAACATGTTTAAATTTCTTATACATGGGCCTCCGCAGAAGAAAATTTCGTGGGAGAATTTTTTTAGGGGGGAAAAGCTCCACGTCACCATGAGTTGGCGCGGAGCCAAAAAAATTTTTGCCCAAAATGCCTCTCAGATCGCTGGAAATGGCATTCCTTATACAGCCTATTTTACCGCATATAAATAAGGAAAACACCGAGTGAGCTATTAAGAAATGTTATGTTGATTTTTCTTCGTTTTTTTCTTTATTTTTTCTTCGTTTTCAGGTTTATTATTTTCCAGGGGAGGGCAATTTATCCCCTTGCTCCACATGTGGGCACCCATGTTTATGTCCCTCTCTTTCACATTCTAGTATGAATACGGTCATTATATTTTGTGTTAATGTAGGGTCTCGATTTAAGATTTTAATGTAATAATGGGTCACTTTCTTGTGAAGATAAAGATAAAACCTGCTTAATCAGAGCCAAATAGCAAGCAATCTCAGGGAGAAAAAGTTTTGGAAATTAATTACCGTTAGGTGTACATTTTTGGTATCTGGAAATCAAGATAAGTTCACGAATAAACATTAATTGACGTATTTTACATCATGTGACTACTCTGAAATAGCCATTAATTAAGTCCATTGCAAGAAATAGCCAAAAAGGTCTACCTGGCTCTCTAGATACCGAATTCACAATAAATGAAAAGTAAAGTAGCTTAAGCATATAGGCTTATTAGATGCAATTTTTTGGCTTTGGAGACTATGGAAGTACAGAAATTAACATTCCAATGGGATTATTGTCAGTGTAATCGTGCAGTGTCAGAAATAGCCATTAATCATGAGAATGCTCACTTGAAGAAAAAGCAAATTTAAATGGACACTGCTCATTAAAACTCCTAAACCTTTACCATTATTGTAACAGTTATATTTTATTTTAACCTGACTGTTCTCTTCAAATGATTTTGAAAAATGTTGTGAAAGGTAGGCCTATTTTGGTATTTTTATGATCTCTTTTTATTGACTATGTTGACAATCATCCCTGACAACAAGAGGGCTATTTGCGCTAAAATTATTGTGCGACCTTTGCAACATCTTTCATTAGCCGGAAGGGTGAATATAATGTTAGTCTGTATATTTTGTTAGCTTATAATCACGCTGTGTGTGTGTGGAAGCAATTAACACAGCGACAATATTCATTAGTTCGTATATAAAGTACGTAGCTAAGCTTCGTCAATACCTATCCCTATATTACAGAAGATGACCCTTTTCATCAGAATAAAGATAGCACAGTTACTGGTGGCTGTTTGAGCATTTTGTTGTCTGGGCCTTAAAAAACCGCTATTCAATTATGTCTTTTGCTAATAATGGTGCAAAAGTATGTTAAAAACCTAAAAAGGGCGCCGACGGACGATTTTGGTCCGTCGGCAGTTCCGCCACTGTGTTGGTCTAGTTTGAATCCACCAGACCTTAGCAGGCCGTCACCTGCGAAGCAGGCTGCACGGCATATTCCTGGTTCAGTCGGTGGTTAGTGAAGCTGATGAGCTGAGAAAAAACAGAGCCTCCCTTACCCCCGGGGAAGGGAACCCGGCTTCCATTGTTAGGTCTGGTCATTCCAAAAGTGGAACCTTCTGTCGTGGTGCAGGGGAACCACCCAGTGCCTAACAACTTGAAAGGGTCGTAGGCGCCGGTAGATTAAACCAAAAGATTGTAAGTTGTGGCGTAAAACGCTTAGTCTCCAATCTAACCGCGCTTTTTAAAATACGTGCACCGCGAGTTGGACATTTATATATTACACGACGTGGGCACTGTGACGTCTTGTTTACATCATGCATGTTTTCAAAGTCTGATTGAGATCGAAATAGCAATATGTCCCCGCGAAACCAGACACAATACAAGGATATTTCCCTCTATATAACGCGTGAATTTATAAACATTTTATGTAGCCTAAGGATTCCCCACAACTTTTCAACATGCTGAGTAGCATGTGCCCTTTCGATTATTCGGCGGCCTAAAACCGGAATAACGTCACGGTGAATTGATTCATTCCCCTTAGGTTATTGAAAGGTCACTTACTTTGAGTGGCGCAGAACTCTCGATCTTTGGTGCTCTCGTAGCAATCTGTGAAAAACACAGAGAAAAACAGTCAACAACCGAGTCGTTCTCTCCTAACAAACATCGCCAAATGTGCATTTGTGTGATGATGTAATTACCATTATGCAGAAGGTAAGTATGACATATAGACTGATCATCCCATTAAACAAAGTAAAGGGCCGCCAAGAAGATCTTTTTATTTTCCAATGAGAAAGAAATGATCTTCCACGAAATAAGCACAAACTTTTAATTGTATAATATTATTCTCTTGAACTTAATTAATGGGGACAATATCAATAAATAATTAAACCAAACTTGTCGTTTTTATTATGCTCCCATTATCCATATTTTTGACATTATTGTTTTAAAGATTAGTGAAAGCAACTAGAGTTCAGAATGAACATCTGCTAAATGTATTTTCAACTGAGGATTTACGTATAATTTCTGAGTACTGATATTTCTTTTTGAAAGTGAATAAAACCTAAGCTAACATTTGCTCAAATACTATATTAAGCGAAGAAACATAATTGATTCTTTGCATAGCGCAAAGACGTAATGCAAATGTCTTAACGTTCCGCAGATAATTCAATATTTGTCAAAAAAAGCTCAAAGTTGCTCCAAAGAAAAAGCCACGGCTCTAAACTGTGTTAGATGTCCCACCATCATCTAGTGACAAAGGCAGCCTCATCTTACAAGTGTTTTCACTGACGTCACAAGCTCAGCCATACCTGATAAACGCAAA
The DNA here is from genome assembly GCA_037179385.1 of Holothuria scabra. Classification (NCBI taxonomy): domain Eukaryota; kingdom Metazoa; phylum Echinodermata; class Holothuroidea; order Aspidochirotida; family Holothuriidae; genus Holothuria; species Holothuria scabra. The sequence goes on from CM074188.1 coordinate 20,292,253, forward strand.
TGTAGAATTAACCCTTTTTCGGGTATTTGGGACATTTTTGCATATCCGAGTGGCACATGCACCCGTTTATTAGCTGCCATCCCTTTGTTCGTGATACGTTACCCTGAATCTGTCGGTCTCATAGTCCTTGGGAAAACTCAAGTCAACATGTCCAACTGAATATATTCAGACATGCAAGCTCCGTGTAAGCATCCAATCACAATGCTCAAACGATCTCTTTTCAGGGAATGTATGTACGCATTTTGAGTGCTTTTAGCCCACATTGAAATGATATTGACATATCCATAAGTTTGATAGTGTTACGGATTATATTACGCAGTTTATTCGTTATTTAAGTTTTCAGTTTGCTTTTATTTTCGAAACAATATCACATAACGTTTTATTTGGATGAAAGGTTCATTTTGATTGGTTCTTATTTCTGCTACTTTTTCCGTAGCAGAAAATCCATGTAGTTTATTACTAATGCACTCCTGATGTTTGGCCGGCAGTGGGCGTGACTTACCGTACCAATTGTGACCATACATGAAAGCATTATATAGCTAGCTGAAAAACAGCTGGCGACCGACATATAACTTCTGTTTTTGTGGGCGTGACTACCAATTATGACGTCACGTGAAAGCATGGGAGTAAATTATCCCAGGTAATTGATACTGCCATGAAATGCACGCATAGAGAATTAACTCGTGATACAGTCCTGGTATGTGAGTTTTTTACCTTTCTACGGAAACTACGCAATTTTGCCGGTTTCAGTGAGATATTTTTTTCATTCATATTAATCTGCGGGACCACGACAATCATATACAATTTCAACAAATCTTTCAAAATGGTTTCTCTCTCTGGTCATAAATTTTAAAGTGATCCATAAAATGGCTTAAATTATGCTTTGTGGCCATTTTCCCCCTAATATAACCTTTTCAGGTGGAGTAACGTTTCGAAAAGCAATTTTGATTTATTAATTCATTCATTTCTTTTTCCTTTTTGGAGCAGTGATCTACAAATGTCTGCCAACATGAAACGAAATACGGAAAAGAGGGCTTGCCCGGCGTATCGAATTTTACAAAGGTCACTCTGTCCGATGCTGTCATATCACCAAAAGCCGGAACAACCTGTAGAAATGAAGTAAGCGTAGATTGGTCATGATCAAGTACACCCTAGTTTGACATTTCAAATGAAATCACAACTTGTTAAGGCACAAACCAGTCACCTTAACGAGTTTTTTCCTAAAAGGAGAAAATGTTCTTTAACATCTTGTTAAAATTGTTGTTCTTAAGAGTGAGATGCAAACTGCAAGCGATTTTGCGAGCTTTTACTTTGCATGAATACATTTAAGGAGTCTAAGTTACTTATTATGTACTAGAATATGGGAATTCTGAATGTATCTTAAATTAAAGAATTAAAAAGTAATTATTTCTGGGTCATTAATGGTGTACGATTCAGTGGCACTTGGGATAAATTTACCCCGTCCTGGACTCTTTGCACATTATAAAAATTCTAGCTGAATGTATAATCAAACGGATTTTTAAAATTCAGTATGAATGCGTAGAACAAGAAATATGACAAAAACTAGAAAAAAAATTATAGGGAGTCTTTTCATCATTTTTATTGACGCATCGTATACGTTGATATAACGTATATTTTCTGACATACAAGTTGATAACCGTGCTACAATTTGCAAAATGGGAGCAACTTCCCTAACGTTTTGTTGCGATTTTTTTTTTCCTTTTTTTTTCGTAAATATTACGACATCATGATAATGGGAAATTTTGCAAACAAAAATCGAACTTACTCTGAAGGAATAAAAACGTTCTTCCCATTATTATATCGCATTAAGTTAAATGAACAACTCACCTGAAACAATGTTTCGTGAGTAAACAACGCCTCAACTAAGTAAAACTCATGGTTCTGAAATGAAAAAAAAATATAAAGATGAAGAAAGCGTTATACAATATGACAATCAGTTCCGAGCCATTTAGTGGTAATTACCCCTTTTAACTTTACGACATTACCACCTGCGATGTATCGTTTGTTAATCTTTATTTTATTTCGTATACCATTGACAGGTATTAATCTCACGTGAGGGGTTAGGAGACCTATAAAGCTATTTCTAGCATTTGTTATTCATACGTAATGATAATTTTTACGTTTTATTGGTCTATTGCGTGGGTTATCCCGCAATAAGTTCAAGGTAATGGATACGCCCACTTCACTCTGAGTTGGGCTGTTTGAATTGGATGATATACAAACGGGATTTTATCCCCTCCTCGCCCTTTAACTTTAAATCAAAATATTGTAGTGTATGAATGGAAACAACGAATACGGGACCCCAGTGGCGTAGCCCCCCGGGGGTAAGAACCCCCATGACTCAAGTTTGCAAAAGCAAGAAAGACCTAAGAAAGCGGTATTTCTCTCTGTTCTTAGAATTTTCTCTCATTTCGTGCCCCATCCACCCCCGACACCAATCTCCCTCCATGTCACAATCATCGCTAAGCGCCTGCGGGACCCGTACATGAATACAGAATATTCCACTCTCGTGGGTAGTTCTTTCGCTGGACTTACTGGTGGCGTTCTCGTGCACGGCTGCCCAAGCTATCCTAATTTTTCATTGCACGGTCGCTGTTCTTACAGCCTTACAGCCTTATAATTTTTCAAGCATATGGCGCACTTTGTTTGCACTACACTTAGTTACGGTACCACATATATGATAGGAGTCCCGCCCCTCAGATAGGCAAGGTACTGCAGGGTGGGCTTCTTGGGCAGTCAAATAAAGCATACTAAAATGCTTAAAGCAATGGTATTTTTTCTTTTAGAGGCGAAGTACCGTAATTCTCAGGGAAGGGGCCTCGCCTCATGCCACCTGGCAATCTTTACAGTTACTCGCATGGAGGAGTCTGTATGAATTATAACTTCAGCATACTGGATAACTAACCATTTTTACAATCTTTGAAAGTTCGTTTCAAATGGAAAGAAGCGTTGATTGGCTGTTCTTAGATGACAAACCCACTAACCGGAACGGGAATCAATTAAACCCGCCCTGAACCCCAACGTTCCTGACAAGGTTCAATGCTTAAAATACCACATCTTAAATTCGCACGGCCACAACATCTGTCTAATTTGTCAACACTAATGATTCACTAGAGGCGTAAAAGACAGCAAGTACCTGTAGGGGAATCCCCTATAAGTCTTTCATACACCAAACAAACGTCGATTTTACGTCAAACATCCCACCTTGAGGACAAATGTCAAGTTCTTATCTCGACTATCTATTTGCCAGAAAAGTTAAATTTCAAATCACTTAAAACGTTCTTACGCATTATACGTCTATGTCAGAGAGCAACATTTGAATAGTGAGTGAAAAATAGCACCGGATTTTTGTATTAAATGAAACTAAACATTACCCTTATTTAATTTATTTTTGAAAGAACTGCGTCAGAGAAGAGAGTGAATATTTACCACATCATGTGATTTGCTAGGGTTTTCTCCGCACATGTACAAATTCCACACAGTGAGAGGTTTCTCCGAAATTCTTTGCTGAAGGTGTACCTTGTAGTGAAAATCAACTAAAAATAAATGAAAAAAAAGCAATACGGTGCTGCATTAAAATATTATTTTATGGTTTGGTCTCTTATTTCTTCTGTCTCCAAATCAAATTTACAAGTGCCATCCTTTACTGAAATAGTTCCCTTCTAAAATCCTCCCGACCCTCTGGCACAGGTTCGTTCGGCTAAATGAAATTTTAACTGCTTCCTGAAGAAGATATTACGTCCGTCTACTCAAGGACAACACTTGACCAACCTCACGGCCTTCAGACAATTTACATCATTGGTCTGTCATGTATGGCTTCATTCTAGACTGGATGAAAAGAACATATACTACACATGATCTAAGCAAAAAGGCCGAGAAGCGATCTTTAAATGAAATAGTACATTAATGTATTGTATGTAACATTTATCGGTGACAGACCCCACCCAATGGCCAACTCACTATGCTTTTGTCTGAATAATTGTTACACGTCATTGTAGTGAAGAAAAGAAGGAAAATGGCCGAGTTGCGCTTCCTCCTTCTCTGCAAGGTTAAGACGAAACAATACAAAAAATGCAATTGGTTGCACCTACTAAGCTCACCCTCAGTGCCAATCTACTTCCCCTCACTATCATAACTATACGAACTTATTGCCCACTATCATAAAATAAACGTTTAGAAAGAATGTCTAACTTCAAGGGTGTACGCGGTCACGCAAGTTGGGATTACTGTAATAGTCTGTCGTGTTTAATGATTGGCTAATGAGAGTCATGTGACGATACTTTTCTCAATAGGGTATGTGATTTATGTGAGTTGTAACTCATTGGTTTAAGCAATGGTGCAGTCCTGAAATATTATGAAAACTACATGAAAGCGAAAGAAGAAAAAATCTATCGGAGAGATCTAGCTGTTGTTTGAATGATAAGTTTGGGATTTGTGATAGCTATTTCCGGGAAACAGACTACGATCATTACTGTTTGCTTTTATTCCTTTGCTCTCTAGAGAAGAGTGATTCGACAAACCGAAATATATTTTCCCCGAGGAGTTCTGCTTAACCCCCAATGAAGTTGTGCCCTGAACGTTGTTTACTAATAACCTTAGATTCGTTGAAAAAATGTTAGGGATAAATTGCGTAAGACATTCGGAACTAAATTATGTCTAAGTATTTGCAAGATTATATGGTTATAGCGGGCCCTCGCTTCCAGGCAGAAGAGTAGAAATTTCATTCCGCAAGAACATGTAGGCGTGTAGACATGTAAGATGAAACTCTTAATTTGTATATCATTCCCAAACTCATAAAACACGCTCTTCCTGATCATTATGACAAATGTCTAATTTTTAGTGGAGTCTTAATTGGGTGAAACTAAAGCCTCGGTCACACTACAACGAATTCGGATCGGATACGACTCCGATTTTTCGGCCTTTTTTAGTGTCTTCATATCTGGTCGGAAAGACCCCCAAAATTGACACGGCGTGTGTAAGTATATGATTTGCATCTCATGTCTACAACCATTTAAATGCCCACTGATTTTTCAATGACGTCACTCCGAGATACTTTTTTATTAGAGAGTGTAATAATATAAAATCTGTCTACCGATGTGACGTCACGGAATCCTGTGGTACAACGAGTCTCAGGAATTTTCACAGGTTGGCAAATTTTCGGCTCTTTTGGACCAGAAATGGAGAAGATACTAACAAAAGCCAGAAAATCTGATCGGAATCCGATCGGAATTCGTTGTAGTGTGACGGAGGCCTAAAAGTACTTAAATATCACGGCTATGGGGCAACTTAAGCATAATTATATTTATTTGTTTCAGAAGTGGAATTACTCATAGTTCCCTCAGCATTTCAAACAATTAAAATATTCCTCACCCTCCCACAACTGTCCATATAAAACTAATCGACGTTCAGACGCAATGTCCGTTTATTGCTTCCGGGTGAGTATCAAGACCCAGTTTTTTACCAATTGAAAACACTAAGTACAGTACATGCTGTGTAATATGGGCTACAGCACTGTGCACTTTTGAACCTGCTGTCAATTAAAGAGTCGTGCCAAATGGGAATTTCTTTAGACATACAAAATCCGTTGTTCTAGGTGAGGATCGACTGTCTTTAACAGCTTTAAAAGTAGCAATAGGTTGTCACTTTACCTAGGGCGTAACTTTAGAAAAATTGGCTTCTACTATGATAAATGTGGTCAGTGGATTAAGGTAATTTTGGTGAGTAATTTTAAAACCAGATAAAAAGGGTAGCTGTGAGGCATCTTCCAGAAACTCGCCCTTTGTAATTTCATTCCTTAAATGTGAGAATTGGGGAGTTGTGTTTGGATTGATGGGAAGAAAAGGGCAAGTTTAACCTGTAAAAGCAATAGACCTTTTGCATATGACGTCACACTGAAGGCATGAAACGCCCTCCAGTGCAGGCAAGTGACGTTTCGTTCTTTTTTTCATAGGCTATGGGAGCACACAGTAAAATTTCACGCACATGCTGTAAAATTACAATACAAAGAAATAAAGAGACACAAAGCGGATACGGAAAGAGTATCACTTGATCAAAACAAATTGGCAGCCCCTTTTCCGCTTTCTTTTTGTATTTTCTTTAGTTTCTGTTTTTTTTTTTCTGTTAAGCTCCAGCTTTTTGGAGTGTACATGGCCTCTCTAACTCAGATGCTCCCTACGCATGCTGTGTGATATGAATCACTTTACTTTTGAATTTGATGTCAATCACACGAGGAGAACCTACTGAGAATTTTGCTGCCTCTCAATCAGTTTGGAATGACCAGGGTCTGTCTAGAAGACATCGAATTTTATTCACTTAAATGGGAACTTCTTGCGTTTCTTACTATCAAGATTTTGTTGAATGAATAAATGAAAACTTTTTAAGCTAGCTCCAGATGGAGCCTTAAAAGAACAAGTTGCATACTGAGGAAGAAAAGGATGTTGTCAGGAAAGTAATCTTCTGTATATAAGTAATATTCAATCTATTTTAGTGCATCCGCTTTAATTACATATGTCACTAATGATTTCCCTTCTTGATTAGTATACGTGCTTCGTTTGTCACATGATGCATCACAGCGCTTGAACAGAAATGTGTAAATAAAGCTTGCAATTTCTTAGTAAGAGGTGCTGTAAATGTTATCGAAATTGGGACGAAATATAAATCTTGTGAAAGAGGATTTTATTATTTGTGATGAGAATATGATCTGCTTGAAGTTAGAATTGTGTCAGCCATAGACGTACGGGGCATTTCAGTTTGTTGTTGTTGTTGGTGGTGGTGGTGGGGGGGTGGCAAGAGACTCTCTCTCTTTCTCTCTGTTGTCTATCAATGGACGTAGCTTCTTTGGAAGCAGTTTAAAGTTTGGCTTCGCCGAATGGTTCTTTGCCAGAGAGTCGGGAGGACTTTAAAAGGCGGGGGGGGGGGGTGTCTCTGTCTGAAAAAATGCATACGGTATCTCCCGAAAAACTACAGTATAAGCGGAGCGCTACCATATTGAGGAGCGCACAGAAAAGTTTTAAACATCACGACTCCTCAGACAGCCGGAAATGGCATTCCCTATATAGGCTTGTAAGGAGAGTAAAAGCTGTCGTTATTCTGAAACCTGCACAAGACTACCTTAGCGACACCATTAGTTGTCCCATAGCGTACAGAAAAATCTGAAAATCGCGATCGTTACACAATCGAAAATGGAATTCCTTAGACTTGTAAGCAGAATGAAAGCCGTTTGCCATTTTATATTTTGAGCTTTCTTTTTGCTAATGGAATCTTTAAAACAGAATCTTTTAAATCAAGAAAGAAATGATCAGAGATTTGCTGTGGGGGTATCCACATTTGAAGGCCGGAAAAAGTTGAGTCATCGGTAGTGGCAGTCGTCCTGGGGGAATGATAAAAGGGGAGGGTGTCTTCAAAAAAACGTCACGAAAACAGTATACTAGTAGACCATCCGGTGTGTCCGTGCAATCCGGTGACTGAAAACATCCCAAAACTTTTACCCGAATGGTCTAATATTTCGGACAAAGTTTTGTTCAAGGCCATGATGAGGGGCTAATTAAGGAAAAAATGCTGTATCCACAAGTTTCGCGGAAGTGTTGCATTATTTTTATTCTTCCTAATTTTCATAAAAGTTTTACTTTGTCAATATTGCCCTTTTCTCGGGGAAATTTTTGTTAGAATTTGTATAATCGACCATATCGGGCATTATTTGTGCAAAACTAAGAAAAAAGGCTGAGAAATAAATATGTTCTTTTTTATTTACAAGCTGCCCGAATGTGTTGCAAATTTTTCATGGTAGTGTTATCCTGAATATAAGGTACTATTTTTTCGGGCAAGTAATAATCGAAAGAATTCAGGTATTCGGTTCAAGGCAATTCTGCTCTATTAACTGTCCGACTTTGTCACGAATTTGAAATATTATATTTGATCTTTCATTAAAATGTTACCTTGACTGTGACCCTTTTTATTTTTCGTCCAAATCTAGTAAAGAATTAAGGGTTTCTTCTGTACTTAAAAACATGGCATACCTGATCTTTTAAGATTCAAATGGTTGCCGAATATTTCAAGCCCCTGCCCGATTTTTAGATTAGTTGAAAACATTTGGGGGCAGGCCCGACTTATCCACCTAGTACGCTAATGGTGTCAATAATTAAAAGTGCCACAATAAATGTCCGACTAAAAAAAATAGTGTACTCACCGTTACTATTTGGTGATTCCCATGTAATATTGTAGAAAAGCTGCCAACGGTGTGTAGTCAAATTTTCATTTTCATTAACAGTTTTTGTTATGATCGGGTTGAAAGAAATCGTGTTTCTTTCTACTTGAGCTAAGGAAGAAGATAAGAATCACATACATTTTTGTGATAAACACTCAGCGACGGCAGAAGTAAGTAGCAATATTAATGGTAACAAGCGAAGCCAAATCTGATTAAAAAATAGTTACCTGAAAATGTGGGAGTTTATTAGTTTACAGTAAAGCCACTTGTAGAGCTGATCGTTGATCCATATTGATTTCTGATCGAACAACCACAATCCTTTACCTGGGACTAGATTTATTATGGTCGTACGTGTTTCGTGTTAAATGCAAATTAGTTGCGTCACATAAATAGTTTTCCTGATAAAATTTTGTGGTTGTCCCCCACTCACAAACTTAATAAATGGCAGGCATATCCACCCCATCCGCTTCCGTCGCCTATGGTGCCTTTATAAGGCAGTGAACTCAGTCAATGACGCATCAGTTGTCTCAGTGGCGAATTTCAAAATTGAGGGGACAGACTGTGGGCAAAGGAAAGTGTTGGGGACAAAGATTTTCTGACATAGCTAGAAACCGGAAGATCTGAGGTATTATCATATCTCTGCATAAAAATAAAGCTCGGGAGAGACATATTATTCATATTTTTGGTTCACCTAACTCCTAACTGACCGAACTTGGGAGCTGATTAACGATAAAGATAACATCTAAGGGGCACATGCCTACTCGCCTCCCGTAGCGCCGTCACTGAGCCGCCTGGCCTGTCTATTGGTTTGGAGTATGTCAACAGTTGACCCTAATTTGTGGCAATAGTTCTGGATTTATTACACTTTAACAAAACCAGCAGGATTCGTTCAAGAAAACAAGCTCTCACCCCATTTTTTAAAGGACAAGAGCAGTCGCCCCAAACTGGTTTTGAAGCAACAGCTAAATCTCACAACTTTCTTCTTATTGCTCTTCAAAGAATCTTTCATAATTTTTAGGACTTCAATATAATGCATGTTCAAGTAACTCCAAGAAGTACGAAAATTTCACATTTGAGGGGGTTCTCCCTCCCCTGAAAATTTTTAGCCTTCTGAAGGACGATAGATGCAAAATGGCGCAAGATTTTCGACTTTAAATAGGGATAGTTTTGAAATTTTTATTGTGAAGCGAATAATTGGGGTAATATTTTTTGTAATTCTGTTGTCTTAAAAAAATGGCTGCCACTTATGCTACCTTTTGAAGTAAAATTTGTATTGTCAAACAAAGCAGATATTATAGACCTCTACACAGTCGGTGCTAGTGCACAGAGACAGTGCAAACACTTTCAATTCAAAAATTAAAGTTGCAGCTAGCATGACACCAAGTTGGATTTGACGACGGACTAATCACTCCTTTTTTGGGAGGTTGGACAATGTAAGAGATTGCTTGCAATAAGCAGATCATAATAGGAACGGTTTCATGACATCACGTGCCTGCTTGTATATTTACAACGTTCATTCAATGTGTAAGGCCTTTTGAGATATCCCCAAGAGTCCGAAAAAGTCTAAAAAAGCATGACGTAGCATTGTAAGTAGACCGTTCCGGCAAAAGTTCAAGTGGGGGCTCCTGGTGGTTGTTGATTTTGATAAAGAGAATTATGAAAACCTACTCACCATTTGGAAACGGACAACTCTGGACGTCACTCAGATACGAGGAGAATAAATAGGAGGAGAATGAGGCAACACAAACTACATCGAACGCTACCCCAGCAAGCAGCAACACGAAAATGACTTTCTATGTTTCCCTGAAACGTGTAGGAGAAAAGGACTGACAATAATTAGAAATTCATAATGCCCTTATCTGTTAGAGGTAAAGAACAGTCCCCACCCCAAACTTATTTTTGAAGGAAAAAGCTAATTAACACACAGTTTTTGTCTTATTTCTCTTCAAAGTATCTTTTATTACATTTTATGACTCTTATCATATTGCATACATTCAAGGTAAACCAAGCAGTTATTTGTAGTAAATTTTTTCATTTGAAGAGAAAAATAAGTTACCACATGACTCCCAATAGCCAATCATGAAACTGACGGTCTACTAAAATATTGCGGCTAAAGTTTTTATGACGGGGAGGGGGTAAACTTGAATATTTCTTCCAAAAAATGGGAGTCTATATTTTGCAAGCATTTTTCCAACGGATAATGCGTGTCACGTCCATAGATTCTCGTTATCACTTGCAGCTTTTAAGTGGTCGCTTTGCGAATTTTTTGTCGCCTGTTTCTAGGTAATCGGTTTTCCTCTTTGCCCCTCAGGACCACCCTTTAACTGGTGAACACAATCATTTGCTAAATCCAAGACTAAGTAAAGCTTCGTAAGCACAAAAGAGAGTGCAATGATCAACAATCAACGAGTACAATGTTTGAAAACATACCTCATAGACGACTGAAAGATTTTATAACTGGACGAATGTTTGCAGACAGTGTAGGACTTACCACAATCCCAGAAAATGTTGTTGGAGGAAATCTCGTAAGAGCTGAATCAGAAACAGATCAGAATATTCCGTAGGCTAAAAAAACCTTTTTCTCAAAACGATCGTCGAGGTTTTGTCAGGTGAGGGAATGTCAAATACTTCCAGAGAAAATCGATCTACCAGCTTTTGAAACAAGGCTTACACCGGCGTCTGTGGGATATGACCATGCACACTTTCATGCGTAAGCCGTACTTTCCACAAGTACATATGAAATGTGAAACCACATAAAAATATCAGCATTTCTGGTGAAGAATAAGAGAAAAACCTGTAAACTTTCCCAAGATTTATGTGGACATCTCTACCCTCACATGCTGGGTCGCTGTCGGATGCCAATTTTAAACTGTACTGCAAACCGTCTTTGCAGTATCAAAATTGGTATTAATGTTTTAAATAACAGGCGCATATATACCACTTATATGCCTGAGGTTGTGAGGAAAATGAGTATCAAGTCCCTTTGCACTTAAAACGCCACACGGAATAAAATAAGGCAAATAGAAGTAATATTGTATGCTTTTGGGAAATCATTCACAAATTTTCAATTAATTAGTTTCATGAATGCTTAGAAACGCTAATTTTGTTGCTTTATTTGTTTATTAAGTGACAATGCTTGAGAAGTTAGAATGCAGTTCTATGAAATGTAAGTCGGAATCATTTTAGAGCCAAACCGAAGGCTCGTTCTCGACAAATGGGTCGCCCGTAAAATGTAATTTGCGCAACACGAAGGAATATATCACTGAAAAATCAGACAAAAGAAGAGAAAACGAGTTCCACTTTCTATTAGAGTGTTAATCCCCTTTAAGAAGAGTAAAAATTCACTCCACGAAGAGTACTTTAGTTCACACCACTCCAAAAGAGCGAAATTTCACTCTTGATGGAGCGTCTACAGGGATTACTCTTCGAAAAAGAGTGATCATTGCATGATAAGAGTGAATTTTTACCTCTTGAAGTTAATTTCGTGAAATGACTTTCACTATTCTTGGAGTGAACGCTAACACTCTAAAGGAGTGAATTCACACTTTTAACTCCATTAAGAGTGATTAAATCCACTCTTTTTGCTTTTAGAGTGTACATTGTGGAATATAAAAGTAAAAAGTGACAAATATACTACATTTTTTAAGATATCTTGCGGAATGGGGGAAGAAATATGACCCTCTGAAAATTGTTTGAATATTTACGGATCCTTAGATATGCAATACTTGGTCCATCAAATACACTACCAAACACTTCTTCCTGTTTTTGAAATATTTGCGCTAGAAGGTTTCTCTTTTGACCCTTAATGACCTAAAACGACTTTTAACATCTAGCTTAAATCGGCAGAAACCATGTACTGCCGTATCCCAATCTTTCCCACATGTCAGGCATAAGACGGCAGAGTTGTATTCAAGTCACTTTTCTCCAAGTCAAGCCAAGTCAAGTCAAGTCACAAGTCATTCATTGACAAGTCAAGTCAAGTCACAAGTCATCCAATTCCCGGGTCGAGTCAAGTCAAGTCACAAGTCATACTTAATTTTCTGGCAGAGTCAGAAGTCAAGTCACAAGTCAAATCGTTGCAAGTCAAGTCAAGTCACAAGTCAATCATCCATTTTCCCGGGCCAAGTCAAGTCATACCAAGTCATTTTAGCTCAACTTGAATACAACAACTGTATTTGTTCATGCTGTTTATATCTATTCCTGACACAGGATCTCAATCAATCAGTTCCAGAGATGACTGGTGTCTTCCTCAGTCATCATCGACTACACAATCAGATGGTTGCTCTATTTTGGTACACATGTAACACCTCATTACGGCAAACTCGGGTGAGGAGCAAGGATGTGCAGGGATGTTCCAATTTTTAATCCGTGTGATATTTTACCGACAGGTGCAGGTTTGCGCCACTTTCCACAAGGATGTTCCTTTTTGCGAAGAAGGAAGTATTTTTTTCAGAACTGAGGAAGGGTTGTAGAGGACTCGTCATTGGGGTCACTTAATTCAGTAATTCACTGTGTGGACGTGGTTACCCATGGCTGTAATGAAAATCGTTGCATTATAACGATATACATCTTGCCTCTATCATTTGCTCTGTAACTTTCATCTTGTTTTTTCCAATTGCAGATCATTGTTGGGAATTATTCAGCCTTAGCTCGGCTGATTTTTGGATACAGGCGCAGCTGACAAATTATTAAAGTGTGATGTGTCATGACTTTTTGAAGCCAATATTTTCACAATTGATATTCAACCCTTAGCGTCTGAAAATCAACATCTGTGGTGAAAATGCACCCCGTCTTCCAGAATATGGCATAAAAATATCCTAACTCTGTTTATTTTCATTTTATTGGCCCCTTGAAATCAGATTTATCCACCGCACGGTGGCGGAGCTCAGGGATTTCGGTCAGAGGGGAGAAAATAGTCTGCAGGGGCGCTTCGAAGCGCTTAGTAATTACCCTGAGCATCATGGCACTTATCGAAGTCACGGCTTTTCAGACTTTCCTTTGATTTTCCCCACCTGGTAGAAGACCATACTTTGCCATTTCTCCTCAGCAAATTTGTCTATTAAAAAACAAATTAAAATTTTCTATCCATGGGCCTCAAGAAGAAAATGCGGAGGGTGGGGACCAAATTCTTTAGGGGGGAGCCCTCGCCGCCATTAGTTGGCGCGGAGCGCAAGAAAATGTACTGGCCCAAAATGCCTCTCAGATTGCTGGAAAATGGCATTTCTAAAGCCTTTGTACCGCATATAAATAGGGGGAAAAACTCTCAATTTTTCTATCCTCTCCTCCACATTCTAGTATGAAGATTGTCAACGCTATATTTTGTGTTAGGTTGTCAGGTTTCGATCTAAGATTTTAACAATGTAATAATGGGCTACTTTAGGAAGATGAAGATTTAATCTGCTAGAGCCAAATGGCAAGTGCTGATCTTGACGGGGGAAAAAGTTATGGAAATTAATCATCGTTAGTGTACATTTTTGGTATTCTGGAAATCAAAATAAGTATTATCGGAGAAACATTAATTGATGTAATTTACATCATGTGACCACTCTGAAACAGCCATTAATTAA